>CM055118.1:532045899-533245899 GCA_029206835.1 Rana muscosa | reverse complement strand
GCCCCTAGTAGTCCTTTTGAGGAGGTAATGCATGAGCCCTGTCATGTATCCGTGAAACAAAACTAGGTAAGATTTTGCACATAGCTGTGCTAAGATCCTTGCAATGTGTACAACTGACCTTAAAATAAATGTTTTCTTAATAAAAGTAAAGTGGGTATAGAAAAGAATCGCCCCCCCCTTTAAAATAATAACCCCCCCTTTAAAATAATCACCCCCCCCTTTAAATCACATTTTGTTGCTTTGCCTGAAATAAAGACGACACAGTTTTTGTTTTATTTAGCTGTGTAGCGCCCTGCTCCTGATGATCAGGCGCTATGTTAAATTTAGTTGATGTCTGAGCTGGTATTGGCTAAGACTTTGTAAATAATTAAGGCTAAATCAGCCTCTGTTCCGGCTATGGCTGTGTTTGGAAGGACTTCCCACTGTTTGCCTGTAGGTGGCGTTACCACCCCAGGCCAATGTGGAAGACAAACAGGTCAAAGTGCTTTGGGTGTCTTTCCCCGGGAACAGTTCAGTGGGAGTGGTCTCCCCGCTGAGCAAGCTGGGGAAGGGTACTTAAGGGGCAGACGTCATTTTTCGGGGCTCTTCTTCGCATTGTGGCCCTCCTGGCTCGAGGCATGTGTTACTGGGAATTCAGCCTCGGAGCCACGTTGGCCCGAGGCTGTAACTATGCCAGGTAGGCCCAGTTGTCTTGGCTGGGGACTAAGCTTGAAGGTGATCCTGTGCTGTCCGTTTTGCGGGAGGAAGCCATTCAGTGGAGGAAACCACAGGAGGATCTGTCCAGGAGAGGACCGAGCGGAAGGCCGGTATCTTGCGGAAGGCCTGGGGACCTTATTGAAAGATGCACCATAACTAAAGTAACCTTACAGTCTGCCGGGTTGGCTTAAAGGCTCTTAGACTGTAAGGCTGGATATTCGGGAACTAAAATCCTGTGGCAGAGGATAACTGAACGGTTCAACTTAACCATCAAAAAGGTCTGTGGCAGAGACTGTTCTTTCTTATTTGTTCGTGCATCATTCCGGCTGCTAGGCCAAGTGAGAGGGGCCTATCCGGGTGAGCAATACCCACTTGAAGGAGAATGATAAGTGAGACTTTGTATCTCAGGAGGTTTCCCCAGTGATCTGCTGTGTGTGCCTGAACTTTCCCCTAACCCTCCATCTCTCTACCTATACAAGTTTATTTGGAAAATAAAGCCTGAAGAAAAAGGATTCATAACTTGTGTGGACATTGAAGTTACGGTAGACTCTCAACCCCTAGACAACGAATGTTGAGGTAACGTGCAAGGCCCAAAATTAAACCAGCACCCCCTACGGGGGTGTGCTACAGCTGTATTTACTCAGTGTAAATTATCCGAGTAAGTTAAAAAAAAGGACCACTCCCCTCCTAAAAATGACTTGAAAACTCAATAGCTTATCACCTTCTCAATGGCACACAAAGCCATTTGACTTTCATCTGTGGTCATTTTGATTAGCTCAGCATAAAAAGAGCTTTCCTGGAGCATTTCAGTACCTGGTAGTGAAACTTAACCACTTTGCGCAAAATTACGTACCTGTAAGTCATTTTGTTGAAGTAGTTGTACCGGGGTGATGCCTGCAGCCAGAAGCATCATCCCGGTGCCGTTTTTTAGAGCTGTCAGTCAGCTTTCTCATGAGAACAACCAATGCTGCTAATGAGCCGCTCGGCCGTCATCACGAGGGGATGTCCCACCAGGAGACCCGAGCGACCAACCGGCACGTCCGCCTGCTTGCCTGGAGACCCGTGTCTTCAATGTAGTAACCCGGAAGTGCAGTCATGACGTCACTTCTGGTTTACTCTGCTTCCAATGGCACCGATTAAAAAATAAATAAAAATCAGTATTCCAAAATGCAGATTTTTGGCGTTTTTAATACTTTTAAGTGCAAAAGAGGGATTTGGGGTCTTTTGGACCACAGATCCATCCATAAAGAGTACCTGTCACAAGGGATGTTTACATTCCTTGTGACCGCAATAAAAGTGATCATATATTTTCTTTTTTTAAAGTGACAGTGTTACATATTTTTTTTTTAAAGCGCCCCCGTCCTCGCATGCTCACACACCAAAGAAAACGCATATGTAAGTCACTCCCGCAAATGTAAACAGTGTTCGAATCACACATGTAAGGTATCGCCGCGAGGGTTGGAGCGAGAGCAATAATTCTAGCAAAAGACGACCTCTGTAACTTTAAACTGGTAACCGTTAAAAATGTTTAAACATCACCTATGGAGATTTTTAAGTACCGTAGTTTGTCGCTATTCCACAAGCGCGTGCATTTTTAAAGTGTTACATGTTGGGTATCAATTTATTCAGTGTGACATTATCTTTCACATTATGCAAAAAAATTGGGCTAACTACTGTTTTCTTATTTTTTTATTAAAAAAGTGTATTTTTTCCCAAAAAACTGCCTTTGAAAGACCCCTGCACAAATACTGTGTGACATGAAATATTGCAACAACTGCCATGTTATTCTCTAGGGTCTTTGCTAAAAAATTATATTAAATGTTTGGAGGTTCTAAGTAATTTTCTAGCACAAAATACAGATTTTAACTTGTAAACAACAATTTTCAGAAATTGGCTTGGTCTTGAAGTGGTTAGCAAACAATCAACTATGAGTGGCAAGGCACTGTCACCTGGATCTCCGGGATAAAGATGTGGACAGGCACAAGTCAGGAGATGGATGCAAAAAATAATTCAAAGGTTTTATCAATGCCTAGAAGCACAGTAAAGTTTATTATTAGTGGAAGGTATTTGGTACAACACAAACCCTCCCTGGATCGGTACATCACTCCAAACTGAATGAAAGAGCCAGGAGGAAATTGGCCAGAGAGGTTACCAAGAGGACTACAGCAATTCTGAAGCAGTTGCAAGAAGTTATGACAAAGAGTGATCATTGTGTGCATGTGACCACAATATCACAAATTCTTCACAAATGTGGCTTGCATGGGAGGGTTGGAAGAAAAAAGCAGCTCCTAAAGAAAGGCCACATGCAGTCACGACTGAGCTTTGCCAAAACGCACCTTGAAGATTCTGAGGCCACATGGAAAAAAGGTGTTCCTTTTCAGATGAGACTAAAATGTAATTATTTGGCCTCAACACCAAACGATATGTCTGGCAGGAAATCCAATACAGCTACCGTAAAGCCTTGAGGTGGTAATATACTGTTATGTGGTGTTTATCTGCCGCAGGGACTGGAGCACTTGTCAAGATAGATGGAAAAAAGATGGCTCAAAATACGGTCAAATTCTTGAGGAAAATCTGCTGCCCTCTGCCAGGAAGTTGTCTATGGGAAGAAGGTTTACCTTCCAACATGACAATGACCCAAAGCACACAGCAAAAATGACCACACAGCAGTTGAAGGTGAAAAAGGTGAATGTCCTTGCATGGCCATTGAAAATCTGTGGAATGACTTGAAGACTGCAGTCCACACATGGTCGCCATCAAATTTGACTGAACTTTTGCAGTTCTGCAAAGAAGAGTGGGCAAATATTGCAAAGTCTAGATGTGAAAAGTTAGTAGAGACAAATCCCAAAAGACTAAAGGCTGTAATTAAAGCAAAAAGTGGTGCAACAAAATACTGACACAATGGGGGTGATTCTTTTTCCAACTCTTTTTTTCTGACATGTTATGTCTTCATTTCAGGCTGCAAAGCATCAAAATGTGATTATTTTAACCACTTCAGCCCAGTAAGATTTTACCACCTTCTTGACCAGAGCACTTTTTACAATTTTGGCACTTCGTTGCTTTAACTGACAATTGTGCGGTCATGCAATGCTGTACCCAAACATAATTTGTGTCCTTTTTTCCCCACAAATAGAGCCTTCTTTTGGTGCTATTTGATCACCTCTGCAGTTTTTATTTTTTGCGCTATAAACAAAAAAAGAGCGACAAATTTGAAAAAGAAAATTTCTCTTATCGTGCATGGACTGACACAGCTGGATACTGTAAACGTGTGGGTATAAGTCCCTGCTCGCAGGAGAAGATCTAGGCAGAATGTTAGATGTTAGAAACATACATTCTAGAACAAACCAGAGCTGAACAGCCCCGCCCAGGGGGGCGGTCCCTTCGGACATTACCCTCCCACCTGCAGCTAGCAGCCTCAGTTTTTTTCTGCCTAGCAGAAGGAGAAGACGTGGCTCTCTCAGGAGCCAGTCTCCTGTAAGATTTTACTTTTAAATTTTATTCCTTTGGGAATTTTATTATTTTATTTTTGAGACCTTCAATCAACTGTCGGCTGGGCAACAGGTTGGGTACACTGGTATCCTCGTAGTCTTCCCTGTCCGACCATCGAGCGCGCTGATCCTCGCCTTGTGTGCGTGAGACTCAGTTCACGACATGCCCCGTGACTCCAGGGGTGGCCGTGTTGCTTTCATGCTCCCGCGGTCATCTCAAGATTGAACAGTACCTGACTGACTGTATCTTTCGAGGTGGACCGGGCCGACAGCTACGCAGTACTGCTCTGTGATAGGTCTGTCTGAAACAAGCCAGTGGGTCCCTGAAAGGGACGGGTAAGTAGTCTCTCCTACTGCAGGTGAGTACATGCTGGCTGTGTTTCTTTATATGGGGGGTTTCTCCCTGTCTCCTCCCCTGTTATGCTGCACCCTGTACTGGTGCTGTGCTGTGGGGGTGCTTGGGGGTCACTCTGGCCTGGCTGGGCGCTCATGTCTGTAGTGGGTTCTGGAGAGAGGGGAAGTTTTTCTGGTGTATGAGGTGATATTGTGTGCGCCATTAGCGCTGTTTGAGGTGGTTATTGCGTGCGCCATTAGCGCGCATTAGAGCTTTGAATTTTGCGCTTGGCGGCCATCTTGGCGTGGTTCAATGGCAAAGTTATAGCTGCGGCCGGCAGCCATTTTCTTGTAGCCGCCGCACATTTACTTTCGGTTTCGGCCTCTAGCGGCGGCGCGAATCTCCTCACAATCTCTTCACAGATTCTTCACTCTCCTCAGGCTCACAGCGCGGTTTCTTCAGCAGGACTGAGCAGTCCTTAAGTTGGTGAGTCCTCCGGGTATCCCCTCCTCAGCCTCAGCGTAGCCAGTGGGTGGACTGTACATGCACTGTATAGTGTATAAGGTCTCAGAGGGTGGCGTTATGGAGTCTGATACACCTGCTCTCCACACTTGCCTGGGGCAACTGGCAGTGCTGCACAGTTAAACATGTTCATATGTTTCCTGCACCTGCGGTCCTTATAGACCAGTTGTCGGCATTCCTGGAATCATTCCTTGTCAGAATGGAAGCGGTGTGCGAGCGAAAGGAGCTATAAGCCCCCCTCTCCCCACAAAAATCTTTAGTGAAGCAGTGCTCTGATTCAGATATGGGCCTAGCTACTGTGCTCAGGACCCTAGCTCTGAATATTTAATGTTTATGAACAGGACATTCCCTTGTGAGGAAGACTCCAGTTCTGTGTCAGTGAATGACAGGGCGCTTGTAAGTGAACTCATTGATGATGTGAGGAACACTCTGAAGCTGGGTGCTGTGGCTGAGGTACCTCAGGTGTACGCTGTTTCCCTTGGTTCCTTCAAGCTTTTCTTTTACGCAGCTTCCTCACTGTTTTCCTCACACGCTGCGTCAAGAGCAGCATGGATGATACAGTGGTACACAGTGTTTCCCTCCCCCTGGTCGGTGCAGCATGGTGGGGGGGGGACTTTTATTCAATTATGTCTCTAGTCCCTGTGAGCCTTCTGTGTGATGTCCTGAGGCAACAACAGGGTCTCTGGACCTGTGGTTTCCCGCCATTTTCTGAAGAACGCTCTGAGCTCTGACAGACACACGGTCTGAGGATCAGAGGTTACCTGTTACCTGCATGCTGCTTCGGCAGCACAGTCAAGCAGGTTGGAATGATACAGAGAAGATTATGCGCCTCTGCGCCATAATTTAAACTCATCCTATACCTCTACACTGCATACATTCACAGTGTATGTATGTGTTATTGGTCTCTGTGTCTGCGTGGGTGTCCCCCCACGTTCCAATGCTGTGTTTCAGTGCCATACATGATATAAATGTACAAAATATGTTTATGCACGACTCCAGATACATTCACAGTATATGTATGTATTATACTCTCTGGGTCGGCGCGGGTTTCCGCCGGGGGCTCTCGTGTCCTCCCGTGTCCTCATGGTATGTGCGCTTCGGCTCTCTGCACAGTATAGACATGTTCAATATGTTTATTGCACATACTATACATGTTTACATATGGGTATACTGTTTGCGTGGAGTTCCTCCGGGGTACTCCGGTTTCCCCCAACGCTCCAATGGAAATGCACAGCATAAACATGTGCAATATGTTTATTCACATGCTATCATTCCTACACAGTATCTGTGTGCTTTCTGCGTGGGTTTCTTCCGGGTGTTCCGGTTTCCTCCCACACGCTGATGGTATGTGCGCCTTTGGCCCTCTGCACAGTTAAACATGTTTAATGTTTATCACGCATGCTATAATACCTACACGGTATGTGTATGCAGTCTGTGTGGGTTTCCTCCGGGTACTCCGGTTCCCTCCCACACTCCATTGGTATGGGCGCTTTGGCGCTATGCACAGCCTAAATTTGTGCGATTTGTTATCCACATACTAACATACCTACCCGGTATGTCTGTGCAGTCTGCGTGGGTTTCTGCCCACGCTACATGACATGCGTGCCTTTGGTGCAATACACGGTGTAAACATACACATTATGTTTATACACAACACTAAATACATTCACAGTAGTTGTAGGTATTGCATTCTCTGGGTATGCGTGGGGTACTTTGGTTCCTCCCACGCGCCAACGGTGTGCGCGCCTTCAGTGCTATGCACACATAGGCTTGTGCAAAATGTTTAGCACACATACTATAATACCTACACCGTATGCGTATGCAGTCTGCATGGGTTTCATCTGGGTGCTCCGGGTTTCTCCCCCGCGCTCCAATGGTGTGCGCATTTTCAGCGCTATGCACAGTATAAACATGTACAATTTGTTTATTCGCAGGCTAACATACCTACACGGCTGTGTACGCAATCTGCGTGGCTGGTTTACGTCCAAGCCCCGATGATGTGCGCGCCTTCGTCGCTGGCACAGTATAAACGTGTTTAATAGGTTTATCCACACATACTATACTACATACGCTGTATGTGGTTGTATTATGCTCTTTGTGGCTGGGTGGGTTTCCTCCCACACTCTATTTGCGCGTTTGACACAATACACAGTATAAACTATGTGTTTGTACAATCAGTACTTATCCATGGGTAGCTGCTGGATAGAGCATTGTCATAAGTATCCCTGGTTTCAGGGGTACCACTTTCCACCTGCTTTCAGTGGTGATCAGAAGCGCTGGCTTGGACTGTGTTCGCCAGGCTGAGGTTAGCGTTATACCCGTTAGTGGCTGCGTCTCTGGCGTTTCTGTAGCTCAATGACTGGGCAAAAGCCTCTGCTTCATCTATCAGTCGACTAGCAGGTGCACTGCAACTGCTTTAGCCTTTAGGGTACTGGTCCTCTGACCGAGTTTCTAGGGAAGCTCTGTCAAGTTGCCTTTATTGGCCAACAGTTGAGGCACCCTGTACACCGGGGCCTCTCTTCTCCGATACATTGCGGAGTCTCTTTGGGATTTTCATACATCTCGCTGCAAGACGGTCCTGTCGGCCGTGTACATTGCAGGGGAAGGGTCCTTGCATCCGGAAGTGTTTTCCACCTCCTTTACCGGATGTGGACCTTATGGCCTCTCGACTCACTCGCAAGGGATCAAGATCGTGGCCAGGTCCAGGGACCCCTGGGCAGACGCGTCAGATGCGTTGGTAGCCCGTGGGGGCAGTATCGTCTGATATATGCTTACCCTCCGCTACTGTTGTTGCCTCGCCTGCTTCGCAGAGTAGGGGCTGAGGCCATTCCGGTGATCCTCATTGCTCTGGAACGGCGACATTGGTACGCCGATCTACTTCGGCTAGGCGCAGACGTTCCTTGGCGACTGCCTATTGGGGTGGACCTTCTGTCTCATGATCCCATACTTCATCCTGCTTTACAGTCCTTGGCTTTAATGGCATGGCTGTTTAAGGCCAGGTGCTGAAGGACTGAGGTCTCTCGGATTTGGTCATATCTTCTATGTTGTTGGCACGGGAATCTTCCTCCAGAAAGATATATCACCGTACCTGGAAGGCTTACATTGCTATGTGTGAGGAACTTGATTGGCGTCCTCGGACGTATTCCGTTCCCAGGATTTTGCTGTTCTTACAGCGTGGTGTGACCCAAAATCTGGCCTTGCATACCATTGAGGGTCGAATTTCGGCCCGGGCTGTCTTTTTCAATGACCACTACTGGGCCATTCCTTGATTAGCACCTTTTGTGCAGGGGGTTCGCCATGTGATCCCCCCCCCCCTGTCAAGCCTCCTCTCCCTACTGGGATCTGAATTTGATGCATCTCGGTTCTCCAAGAACATTCCTTTTGAGAATATCCGAGAGATTCCTCTCTTGACCTTGTCCCAGAAGGTGGTCTTCTTAGTGGCCATTACGTCGGTTAGACGGGTGTCTGAGTTGGCGGCCTTGTCCTGCAAGTAGCCTTACTGGGTCCTCCATAAGGATATGGCGTTGTTGCGCCCACGTCCGTCCTTCTTTTCAAAAGATGGTCTCGGCCTTTCACTTTAAGGAGGACATTGTTCTTCCGTCCTTGTGTCCTCACCCATCGCATTCTTGAGAGTTTGCACTTCATACATTAAGATGGGTACAAGCCTTACGGGTGTACCTGTCTGCTACTGTTTCCATTCGGAAGTCTGACTCACTGTTTGTGTCTGTCTCTGGTCCAAAACAGGGCCGAGCGGTGTCGTCTGCCACCGTCTTTAGGTGGATCAGGCAGACCGTCATACAGGCCTATGCCCTTAAGGGGCGGGCGCCTACCTTCTGGTTGCAGCGCATTCCACCAAGGCAATTGGTGCTTCCTGGGCTTTACAACATCAAGCGTCGGTTGCACAAGTGTGCAAGGTGGCGACCTGGTCGTCGGTTCATACCTTTTCAAAATTTTATAAGGTTGATGTGGCTGCATCTTCGGATGCTTCCTTTGACCGCAAAGCATTGCAGGCTGCTGTTTAATGTTGCAACTCCTCCGTTGAGGAGCTCTGCTTGTTTGGAGTGAAGTTTTGGTTGTTCCTTTACTACTGCTCCCACCCTTCTGATACTGCTTTGGGACGTCCCACACGTTTACAGTATCCAGCTGTGTCAGTCCATGGACGATAAGAGAAGATAAGATTTTTGTACTCACCGTAAAATCAGTTTCTCTGACGTCCATGGACTGACACAGCACCCACCCTTCATTTTAAGGTTTGTACTGCTTTGTTACGAACTGAGGCTGCTTGTAGGGTAGGTGGGAGGCTAATGTCCGGAGGGACCGCCCCCCTGGGCGGGGCTGTTCAGCTCTGGTTTGTTCTAGAATGTATGTTACTAACATCTAACATTCTGCCTAGATCTTCTCCTGCAAGCAGGGACATATACCCACACGTTTACAGTATCCAGCTGTGTCAGTCTATGGATGTCAGAGAAACAGATTTTACGGTGAGTACAAAAATCCTATTTTTTTACTTTTTGCTATAATAAATATCCCCAAAAATGTTTTTTAAAAAACAATTTCTTCATCAGTTTAGGTCAATATGTATTCTTCTACATATTTTTGGTAAAAAAGATTTATGGCGTTTTTATTATCTATTTTTTACTAGTAATGGCGGTGATCTGTGATTTTTAGCGGTATTGCGACAGACATATTGGAGACTTTTGACACATTTTTGGGACCATTGACATCTATAGAGCGATTAGTGCTATAAATATGCATTGATTACTGTATAGATGTCACTGGCAGGGAAGGGGCCAACACTAGAGGGCGATCAAGGGGTTAAGTGTGTGTTCCCTCAGTGTGTTCTAACGGACAGCACAGGGATTTGTGTGTTTACACACAGAAATCCTCGTGCACGCGATCGCGCCTGCCAGCCGCATGCAATCGGGTTCCCCGCTGTGCAGCGGGCGCTCGCGCGTCCTCTGGTGGCTCTCCTTGGCAAAGCCTTATATGTACGGAATTTCGCCCAGGAGAGCCATTCTGCTCTCGGTCGGTCGGGAACCGGTTAAAGGGAGTTATTCTTTTCTATACCTACTACTGTATACCCATTACTTATTGTCCTCCATCTCAACTAACATGGTGAAATGGCAGAGACCTTAGATTAGTTTATATAATGTGAATAGTGCTAAGAAAAGTCAACAATATAAAAGCAAACAAATTGTAGCAGGCACTGCACTAAACCTAGAAGCTGTTCTCTGTTGAAAAACTGTGTATATATTGCACCTTCAGTGAATTTCTGTAACTGTAAAACCTGCACTACATTTTACAAAATATATATTCAACTTGTACCGTGTAGGAATGCGTGTGTCTAATCTTTTGCATCTTTTTATAATTCTGAATGTTTTTATAACATTTTGTGGTGTAATAAATCCTGTGCGCACACCTTATTTTCTTTTCCAGGTGTATCCAAAAAAGCACAGACTTCTCTTTGAAGTATTTGATGAAAACCGTTTGGTATGCCTTTTTATGATTTCCTATTATAGAGTTGTTTTGACTATGTGCTTACTGTTTAAACCCAAAGTGTTTTCCATAATCATGTCGGCTCTTATGTGGCTGGTTTAGGAAAATATATTAATATTCACTGCTGACTGTTTTTATTTCCAAGCAGGCAAAATGAAACTTTATGCACTGCATATCTGTCTTATGATCTATGCATAGCGAAGTCTATAGCTGGCCATACACTTAGATATTTTTTATTTAGCCAGCAGCTGTCAGAATACCCAAACTTTGGCTGCATCTGATCGATGTAGCCCTTGTTGGGCTGAATGCATTGCAGCAGAGTCCTTCAACAAAAGTTAATGGAACAATAGACTTTTGCCAAATAAAGCAGGGCCATCCTCCGAGCAAAACTTGCTTATTGTATGGCCGGCTTAAAGTGGTTGTAAAGGCTGAAGATTTTTTACCTTTATGCATTCTCAGCATGAAGGTAAAAAACCTTAAGTGTGCAACGCTCCCCTTTAGCCCTCTCTAATATTTACCTAAGCCCGATCTCGATCCAGAGATGTGCACGAGAGCAACGTCTCCTCCTGGGTCTCTACCTCTTCATTGGCTGAGATGGAGTGCCCACAGCTTATAAATCTTATTTACGCTTTCGTCCATGGACCGACACAGCTTCTCTACTGACAAAGTGGGTATTATCCGTTAATTAGGAGTGACTAGGCAGAAAAACTTGTAAAAAGTGTTGCGTCACACCTTCTACAGTACCGCCCAGGGGGCGGACCCTCTGGGTATACCCTCTCAGTCTGCATCTTCGCAGATCAGTTTTTTTCTGTCTAGCAAGGAGTAGGACATGGCTCCCTTCGGGCCCATTGGTCCGGGGAAAAAAGATATATATATATATATATATATATATATATATATATATATATTTTTTGCTACATTTGTTGTTTCCTGCGATCTTCGATCAACTGCCGACTGGGTGACAGGCTGGATCCTCAATCCTTGTAGTCTCCCCAGTTTCGGCCATCGAGCGTGTGCCGACCCTAGCTACGCGCTGGGTTTTCCACGACATGCCCATCGCTCCACGGGTGGCCGGTGAGCTTACGCTCCAGGGCCTGCATCGGACCGCTCAGCTTCGGCTGACCTTACGGCCGAGTCGCAGCAGCCTGGCCGGTGAGCTTACGCTCCAAGGCTTGCATCGGACCGCTTAGCTTCGGCTGACCTTACGGCCGAGTCGCAGCAGCCTGTCCGGTGAGCGTCATTCTCCAGGGCATACATATGATCGTCCCTTCTGGGTCCAATCACAGCATGCCTGGCCAACAGTCACCTTCCGTGCGCGGACGATGATCTGTTTGGAATGTCTTCCAGCAAAATACATGCAGGATAGGTAAGTAAAACTCCCCTGCCTCGGCTGGGTGATTTAGCTGGACATTCCTGGAGAGATCAAGTAAGTGGTTGTGGCCCCTTTCTTCCCTCTCTCCCTGCCTTTCCCTCCTCCCTGGGCTTCTAGCTAAAGGTTGCTGGGTGCTGGGGGTCACCTAGGGGGTCCCACTGGAGCGGGGCTGGCTGTAACTAACATTTAAAAGAAATGTCATTTTTTCTTACCTGTGTTTGTGTCCTTCCTCCTCCATGCTGTCGGCGGCCATTTTGAGGTGGTCCATGCCAAGTTTGGCCTCTTGTGACGGCGGCCATCTTCCTGTGGTTCGGCCACACCCACTGGCCCCTATCAGCTGATCGGCGGCCATGTTTGTCCACCCTGTATGCAGATATTGCCGTTCGGCGGCCATCTTTTTGTGGGCTATGGCTGCTTGACCTCTATCTTCTGTTGGCGGCCATTTTCTTAGAGCCCACATTATCTTCCATACAGACGTTTTTGGCAACCATTTTGCGAGAGCCTCCGGCCTCTAGGGTGCATTACACTGGCGCGAAAATTCACACAGGAAGTGCTGATAAAAGAAGCAGACTGACACAGCAGCAGGGGGACAGCATCACAGGCGCAGCATAGCAGTACCTATCCAGGGTGGTGAGTCCTCTGGGTGACCCAGCCTCTCTGCAGCACAGGAGGGTGGCCTATTGATATCTTGCCTGGAGCCCTGTGGGTGTCAGCGTGTGGTCAGCATGGCATCTGAGCCAGATGTCTTCTCCCCTGAAACACCAGATTTAGCAGCTGGTGTCCCTGAGGTGTCTATGGACGCTATGTCGGCAATCCTAGAGGCGTTTGCTGCCAGGGTGGAAGCAGCACACGGGAATACAGGGGGTAATAAACGCCCCCGTCCCCTGCAATCTTCTGGGGATATTTCTGATGCAGAACCAGGTCCAGCTACGGCTCATGGCCCAGATTCTGATGCATCAGAGACTGCAGACCCTGACCGATCGGACAGTGAGGAGGACTCCAAGTCCAGGTCAGTACGCGAGACGGCTTTGGTATCTGACCTTATTACTGCAGTGCGGGATACGCTAAAGTTGGAAAAGACTGCAGAAGTAGCAGATACTCCAGTCCCCTTTGGGTTTCATAAACCTGCCCGCACTGCTAAGGTGTTCACTTGTGTGTCTTATTTTGACAAACTCTTATACAAGGAATGGGAGAACCCACTGAGGGTCTTTACAGCCCCAAAGAGGTTTGCAGTACGGTACCCCTTTGAGGAGAGTTTTCTGAAGATATGGACCTCTCCCCCTATAGTGGACCCTTCGGTGTCCAGACTTAATAGAGCCACCACTATTCCAGTAGAAGGGGCTCCTGTTTTCAAGGACCCTGTGGATAAGAAGGCTGAAGCACTCGCTCGCTACCTATACTCAGTGGTAGGCTCGGCAGTACGCCCGGCATTGGCGGGGGCCCTAGTGTCTCAGACACTTACTGAATGGGCAAAATTGCTACTCAAGGGGTTAAAGGAGCGAGATGCTCCTCCTAATGAGATAACTTTGGCCGACCAGTTGGTCCAGGGCCTTAAGTTTGTCTGCGAGTCAGACATGGATACTATTCCCCTGCTGTCAAGAGCTTCGGTTTATGCAGTAGCAATACGCCGCCTGATCTGGCTAAAGGGCTGGTCTGCGGACCATACTTCCAAGAAATCCCTGTTGGATCTGCCTTTTAAGGGCGACAGACTTTTTGGGGCTTCTCTGGATGACATCATCAAGGATGCCACAGGAGGTAAAAGCACTTTGCTTCCCCAAACTAGCAAGGGTAAGGGACCACGCCAAGGGCAAGGGCCCTCCTTTACTGCACGTAAGCGTTTTTTTCGCCCCCTTAAGGCGACAGGGAAAAGACCCCAGGCCGATAAAGCGCCTGCCCAAGGACAGAAGCGTCCTTGGTCCCGCAGACCCAACAAGCCTGCGGACAAATCTGCGTCCACATGAAGGTCCGCCCCCACCCAGCTCTCGGGTGGGGGGACGTCTTCGCAAATTCACGACTCAGTGGACTGCTCTAGTCTCCGACAGGTGGGTTTGCGAAGTAATCTCCTCAGGCTACAAGATAGAATTTCTCTCTTGTCCACCAGACAGATTCATCACCTCCAATCTCCAGCTACTACCGACCCGTCGGGAGGCCCTGTATGGGGCGGTCCAGGGTCTACTGGAACGTGGGGTAGTTATTCCAGTTCCAGAACAGGAACGGGGTCAGGGTTTTTACTGAAATCTGTTCATTGTGCCGAAGAAGGAGGGGGTTCGTCCAATCTTGGATCTCAGAGCCCTCAATTGCTTTGTGAAGGTACAAAGATTTCGGATGGAGTCGGTTCGATCTGTAGTCACGGCTCTCCATCCGGGGGACTTTCTGGCCTTCTTGGACATCAAGGACGCATACCTGCATGTCCCCATATACTCCAGACACCAGAGGTTTCTGCGATTTGCTATCGGGAAGAACCACTACCAGTTTGTGGCCCTCCCGTTTGGCCTTGCCTCAGCACCCAGGACGTTCACCAAGGTGCTCGCTCCGATTCTGGCACTTCTAAGACAGTGGGGTATTGCTATCACAGGTTACTTGGACGACCTTCTGCTGAAGGCCCCTTCAAGCTCAGAATTAGAGGTAAGCGTGTCCATTACCTGTCAGACTCTTCGAGACTGTGGTTGGATACTAAACACACAAAAGTCAGTATTGGTGCCCACTCAACGCCTAGTGTACCTGGGGTTGATTCTGGATTCCTCAGAGGCAAAGGTATTCCTCCCTGTGGAGAAGTTGCAGACCCTCCGGGCTGCAGTACGGCAGCTGACTTCCAGGAATTGGTCGTCACTCCATTTTTGCATGCGAGTGTTGGGCCTCATGGTAGCCTCCTTCGAGGCGGTCCCATATGCTCAATACCACACTTGAGTGTTACAGAAGGAAGTTCTGTCCAGATGGAACAGATGCCCTTCATCTCTGGATTATCAAATCCGAGTGAGCCACCTAGTCAGGAGATCCCTGGTATGGTGGCTGACAGCACCGGCTCTAATGGCCGGGAAGTCATTTCTTCCGGTTTACTGGATAGTGATCACGACGGACGCCAGCCTTACAGGTTGGGGGGGGAGTCTGGGGTGTCCAGTCGGCGCAGGGTCGCTGGACCCCAGAGGAAGCCCTCCTGCCGATCAATGTCCTGGAGATCCGGGCGATCAAGCTGTGCCTCTTCAAATGGTCTCAGACTGCAAGGGCGTCCAGTCAGGATCCAGTCAGACAACGCCACAGCAGTGGCATATGTCAATCATCAAGGAGGAACAAGAAGCTCAGCTGCAGCATCGGAGATCGCTCGCATCCTGAAGTGGGCAGAGAGGAGCGTACCGGCACTGTCGGCCGTGTACATTCCGGGTGTGGAAAACTGGCAGGCGGACTACCTGAGCTGCCAGATGCTGGACCAGGGAGAATGGTCCTTACACCCGGAGGTGTTCCAACTCCTCTGCCAAAGATGGGGCACACCAGACGTAGATCTTCTGGCTTCCCGACTCAATCGGAAGGTATTGAGATTTGTGGCCCGGTCAAGAGACCCATGGGCAGACGCAACGGACGCGTTGGTAGCATCGTGGGGTCAGTATCGGCTAATCTATGCCTTCCCTCCCTTAAGGCTTCTTCCTCTTCTGCTCCGCAGAGTGGAGGCAGAGGGAATTCCAATGATCCTAATCGCTCCAGATTGGCCTCAGCGTCCTTGGTACGCCGATCTAGTACGTCTGGTAGCAGACGTTCCCTGGCGCCTACCACTACGGAAGGACCTGCTATCGCAAGGTCCCATATTCCATCCTGCTTTACAGTCATTGGCTTTAACGGCATGGCTGTTGAGAACCAGGTACTGAGAGACCGGGGCCTGCCAGACTCAGTAATCTCTACTATGAGAAGTGTTCGAAAACCGTCCTCTAGGAAGGTCTATCACCGCACTTGGAGGGCCTACATCTCCATGTGTGAGGAAATGAAATGGCATCCGCGTACCTATTTGGTTTCCAGAATCCTGCTGTTTTTACAGCATGGGGTGGACCAAAGGCTTGCCCTAAGTACGATTAAGGGACAGATATCTGCCCTGGCTGTCTTTTTTCAGCGACCCCTGACGACTCACTCTCTCGTGAGTACATTTGTGCAGGGGGTCCGACATGTGGCCCCTCCGGTCCGTCCCCTGTTACCTCCGTGGGACTTGAACCTGGTCCTCTTGGTGCTTCAGAAGGCACCGTTTGAGAATATTAGAGATATTCCCCTGTTGACACTTTCTCAGAAAGTGGTCTTTTTGGTGGCTGTTACGTCAGTTAGACGAGTCTCTGAGCTGGCAGCCTTGTCCTGCAAGGCTCCCTATTTGATTTTCCACAAGGATAAGGTGGTGCTGCGGCCGCAGCCTTCCTTTCTTCCGAAAGTCGTTTCGGCTTTTCATCTCAACGAAGACATTGTACTTACATCCTTGTGTCCTCAGCCGTCGAATCCTAAGTCGGCGTTGCATTCCTTGGACGTTGTCCGAGCTTTGAGAGTATACCTATCTGCTACTTCCCTGTTCCGGAAGTCAGACTCACTGTTTGTTTCGGTGGCTGGTCCCAAGAAGGGCCAAGCAGTCTCATCGGCCACCATCTCTAGGTGGATCCGACAGATAGTAATCCAGGCTTACGCCTTAAAGGGTCAGGCGCCCCCCTTTCCTGTCACGGCGCATTCGACCAGGGCAATAGGTGCCTCTTGGGCTTTCCGACATCAAGCGTCTGTTTCCCAACTATGTAAAGCGGCGACTTGGTCGTCCGCTCACACTTTCACAAAATTCTACAAGGTTGATGTAGGTGCATCTTCGGATGCCTCTTTCGGCCGCAAGGTTTTGCAAGCGGCTGTTTAGAGTTGCAACTCCTCCGTTGGAGGAGTGCTGTTTTTGTGTTTTGGGGGTGAAGTTTGTTTTTATGCTGTTACCACCCCTCGTTTTTTTCTCTGACAATGCTTTGGGACGTCCCACTTTGTCAATAGAGAAGCTGTGTCGGTCCATGGACGAAAGAGTAAATAGGTTTTTTTACTCACCGTAAAATCCTTTTCTCTGAGTCCATGGACCGATACAGCACCCACCCCTCCTTTTAAGTTTGTACTGCTTTTTGACGAACTGATCTGCGAAGATGCAGACTGAGAGGGTATACCCAGAGGGTCCGCCCCCTGGGCGGTACTGTAGAAGGTGTGATGCAACACTTTTTACAAGTTTTTCTGCCTAGTCACTCCTAATTAACGGATAATACCCACTTTGTCAATAGAGAAGCTGTGTCGGTCCATGGACTCAGAGAAAAGGATTTTACGGTGAGTAAAAAATCCTATTTTTACATTAAAATAGTGCCACTATATACCTAAAAATAAAGAAAATGCAGCGCTATGTGATAATAACCTTTCATATCCCCCTGAGGAAGACACGTGATTAGCCCTGTGTCGTCACGCGTAGGGGAGGGGCCAGGACGGTGGAGGAGACAGTTGCATGCTCGTTTGAGTTAAATGCTGATACACACAAGTTTGGAAGCCGTTTAGAGAGGATTTTTATACTAAATGTTTTTTATAGTTTGGTGGAAGCACCTACGAAATGTGAGTACTGTACCCTGATGTTCTTTATTTTCAATAAATTTATAATCAAACGATAATGCACTATCCAGACTCTTTTTTTTTTTTTTACTTTAAATTGAGGATAACATCTCTGGATTTTCCTCGGGGATCCTGCTAAACCTGTTTTACCTAGAGCCCAGAAGTGGTTCAACTGCTTATGTGGACCAAACTTAATTGTGCCGTCACACTATTTGAGGTGAGCATAGTCACACAGGGGGGAGCCCGATTGTGAAGTCACCCTCTTTTTTACCCAGAATATCATCACAAGAGTCACTTTATGGCACATCGTTATATTGATATACATTTCAATCTATACCTTTCTCTATGTGGACTTGATGAAAATTGAGAGAAAAAAGTATTTCTTGGACACTAGATACTAATGAAATTTCTTCCACTGTGAACTTGCTTGATACAAAAGTTTTGATTTATTTACATTGTTATATTTTTTTCATTTTTCTAGCATCTTAGATGTTACTTTTCATGACACTATCCTTGCATTTGTAAGGTTATTATCACATAGTGCTGCATTTTCTTTATTTTTATATATTTTTTCACAGATTATGGGATCGTGATCAATGCTAAGCTGCTGTGATTGGCACTCTATTTCACATTTCTATAATATTTTTTTTACTGCACCTGATGGTAGTTGTAACCTAGGGTTGTCTTATGGTAGCTCATAAGTTCTGTATTTATTTATATTGCCACTATATACCTTTTTGGCTGATCTGTATACCATGGTCACGTGATAAACTGCAGGGTCTGCCTGAGTGTTTAGGTACGAGGAGATTTCCACTATAGCCTGTGTCCTCATGCTGTTATGAGAGGCGGATTCCCCATCAATCAAGATGTGACATCCCACCCACTGTTCTTTTTTAGTTACTGGGCATGGAGGGGAAGGGAGGGACTGGGCTGTCATTTAGGATCTGTATTACATGTCCACATGTGTGATGTCAATATCATGTGACCAAACTGAGCATGTGCAGCAGTACTACCCCTCACTTTGTCTTTTCTGGCCTTGCCAAGAGTCATTGTAGGAGGGGAGGATCTGTGCATGTAGGATCAAAGGGCCTTTTTACACAATACAGAGGATTAACCCCTTAAGTTCCACAGTGAGTATAACAAGCAGGCTATTCTGCACATAAAGACAGATTTTACTGCTGTGGTTTTAGTAACACTTTTTAAAAGCTAAATTACCCCTTTGAATAAAATGGACTGTAGCATGCAAAAATGTTGCTTAATGTAATATTATACCTGTAGCACCCAGCACATGTTGAGCGCCTGCCACCTAGCATCACAGGAGTGAGCACTTCTCGTTCAAAGGCAGTGCATGTGCAGCAGTGCACTCTCCCTGTTGCAGCAGTGCTGAGCATTGGGGCTATGTTTCATGTTAAACCAATTTTAAGAGTGTGACACACTCATATTTCTTTATTCCCCCCTACCCTCAAATTGTGAACATCTACCCCAACTCCCTGGATTGCATGGTGCTTCACCCTGGAGTGTCTTGTTGATTTTTTTTTTCTTTACACACAGCTGTGCGTGCCTGTTCCCACACAGCCATGTCATCCATTCACAGGGACCTGTGAATGGAAAGACTACAAGTCCCATCTTTCACTGTGGCAGAGTGAATTGAGCTGGCAATGAAACACAAGTGGGGTGATGTCACCGCACATGTCCATTCTGTACTTCCTCCAGCCCTCATAACAGAAGGACTGTACCTTCATGTGGATTCGGGGCTGGCATGTTAACAATGCAGGAGCCTGTGCATGTACTCAGGAGGATTCACTGATCACAGTTGCAGTGCTCTGTAGGCTTTAATGCACAAATTTCATAAATGCACCTTTTTTAAATGTTGATATGGTTATAAACTGAAATCCCCAAAGCAATATTTTTTTTTTAATTCATATAAAAATGATACTATACTTACCTGTTCTGTGCAGTCATATTGCAAAGAGAAGTCCTGATCTTCCTCTTCTGAAGTGCCCTGCTAGCGCTGTCCATGTATCCTCTTCTTTGAGTGATACCCCACTGGGCTGTGTGTATCCATAGACACAGACAGCGTGGCTCGGCCCCTCCTCAATCACTCCCTCTGCTCTCAGTGAACCCTGTCAAATCCAGGAATGCAGAGAATGCATTAAAGTGGTTGTTAAGCCACTCTTACATCTTTATATCTGCGTTGTCTCCTAAGCCTGTGTGCCCCTGTGTGTGTCTTATAAAAAAAAGGCAGTATATACCTGATTTCTGAGCGCCACTTGGCACTCGCATGACCGGCCGCCTCTCTCGATCTGACAGATGCAGTGAGCGGGACCGCTGACGTCGGGAGTGAAGGAGGAGAGAGCCGGCCGGTCACGTGAGCGCCAAGTGACGCTCAGAAATCGGTTATATTCTGCATTTTTATTTACAATTCACACACACAAGGGCACACAGGATTAGGAGACAGCGCTGATAGTATAAAGATGTATATGTTATTCCAGCAGCAGGAAGGGGGCACTGTCACTAGCTGACAGGCGGGGAGGGGGGAGAGGAGAGACAGCGTATGACGGAGGCCTGTAAACTGGCCACGGTGTCAGGGCTTAGCAGCCATGATATACCGTGGTCAGTTTACAGGGGGGGAGTGTATAGCCAGTCAGGATCAGCCAGGCATTTCAGGTGATAGAGAGGGCCAAATTACACAGCACAAGCATTGTGCTGAATAACATGCTTTAACGGGACAGGATCCATTTTTTTTTCTTTTAGGTTAACAAACGCTTTAAAATAAAAAACCTTTTGCCTTTAGAACCACTTTAATGTGGGTGCACTAAATACATTTCTGCAAAAGGTGGAATTTGCTTTTAAATTGTGCCCTTGTTTTTTTTTTATATTACCCTTTAGTTTATATTTATGTTCTGCTTATATTCCCCTGCTCAGCAAGATTCAGGCTAGACCAAGAAGGGGCAACATTGTAAGCCAATTAAGCTTTATGCATAGAGCATTTGTGATTCACTTTTACTATTATTTGAGTTTAATATTTTATTTGTGATTTATTTGCACAACTTTGGAGTATTATAGTTCATTGTTTACTATTATTATCAGCAGCAGATTGGGAGCCATTATAGCTCCCATTGATGTTGTTGTAAGGTATATTTGAATATTTGTCACTACATTTATATTTCACACAGCGCAGCTTATTTTTTTAGAATTGATTTATTGTGTGTGTCTCGCATTTAAGTTGCAGCAGTATTTACTACATACCACACTACAGCGAGGTAGCATGGTTCCTAAGACAACGCAGTAATTCACCTTTGACATAGAGCAGGCTGGCATATAAGGGAGAGCTCTATTGATATTCAGTCCTAGACTTAAAGTGCCCTTTCACAAAGTTGTATTTCTTTAGAAGTTTCTTATAACTTTAGAAATGTTAACAGCATAATGAGGTTATTAATAACTGTATAGTTTAATAATTTATACCCCCCCTATTTACCTGGTGGTGAGTTCTGTGCTTTTCAGGCTCTTCTACCCAGAAGATCCAGCGGTCCAGTGCCACCATGTTTTGGTGTTATGTCATTGGGATACTGCCGGCTGTTCTGTGTTCAGCCTGCGTGCCTCTCAATGACGCGCCGCTAGGCCCCCCGTTTCCTCTTTGCTGAATTAAATGCTTTGCCTACTGGCATATGTGGCATGCATATCCCAGGAAGCAAAGGGAGGACAGTGCACATCATTCATAGGTGAATGAAGTGCAATGAGGGGTGGTGCTGGACAATTTAAGGAAAATAAAAAATTAAATAAAGAAAAAAAAGAGCGCTATTCATTCATAGGAGGGGTGTAGAAGAGGGATAATGTACTTTGAGGGTGAAGATCCACTTTAAGGACTAATTCCTATGTAAGAAATGTATACTGATTCTGACTGTATCCTTGTTTTACCACTAGATGTCTCCCTAGTTTCATTTACCGGTAATAGCAAGTGTGCATTCTGACTCCAATTGTTTCAGATATTTTGTAAAATTTTTGTAATTTGACTGGTGCAATGTAAAAAAAAAAAAAAAAAGCACAGATTATCAGCTGGAAATGTTTTTTTTTTAAATATTATTTTTAACACTTTTGTACTACCTAAGGTAGATGCCACTTGGCTGCACTACATATAGTTCTGTTCATTAGGATAGATGGTTTATTTTAATACTTCATTATTTTCTCTTGTTAATTTTTAACATAGAATGTGTATTTAACTATTGAACGCCACTTTTTGTCACAAAGTATTTTTTGTATCGCTACCTTAAATGGACCCTATTACTACTTCTTTGAAGCTCACCACCAAAGAGTCGCTGGGGTTTATTTACTGGAGCTGGAGAGGGCAAATTCAGGCTCACTTCTGCTTAGAAGCCAATCAGTTTCTAACCTCAGCTTGTTCAACTAAGGTTTGGCAATAAAATCTGGAAGCTGATTGGTTTCTATGCAGAAGTGAGCCTGATTTTGCACACTCCAGTTTTAGTAAATAGACCCCACAGTTATCAGAGACCTGAGTTGAGACATGAAAGAGTCTTTGTGAGTTGACCTTTAATTAATAAATACCTTAAAAATTATTTTAACACAACGTGTTTGATAAATATAACATGCATGCGGTATATTCATCGGATCCATGCAGTATCACCCTTTAGTAAACTGAAAATTTTATTTTAGATCATAAAAAAAGAATAAAACAAATAACACATTAGGGAGAACATTATGCTTTTGTAATTTGAACCTAAATGTTGTTATATGGTGTTGTAATGTTAGGCAAGATTACTACAAACCAACTGAAATAAAAAATAACTAGAATAATATTAACGTAAGGAGTGATATATCATTCTTTATATTTCTGCTTTAAGAATTCTTTACTTTTTGTGCTTCACACTTGTATATTTGTAATGTAAATGACTGCTTTCCAGGAGTATACTGCATTGTAATTAAACATGCACATTGTATTAAACTTTAACATCAGGCATGATTTTTACCCTTTATGCTGGAATCTGAAATTAAAATGAATACCAGTGGTTTCTTGCATAGCAGAATCTTCAATAGTTTCCTATTATGGATAGTTTTTGGTAATTTAATCCCAACTTTGATACTCAATTATGTGGAACTCCTTTCCCTGCAACGTCCTGTAACACTATATGTATGGGTAAAAATATTAGAGGCTGTGCACTGCACTGGGAAGTTCAGACACATCAATTCAGCTAGGACATGTGTTCAGCCTAGGAGACTCGAGCGAGAAGGAACAGTTAGGTTTGAAGTACAGGAATGGTGTTGTTTTTGGGAAGGACTCATTCATGCATATTGGAGAAGGTATAATTAAATCAATCTTGGCAGCGTTTCAGCCAGTTGCAACAGCAGAGCTGAGCTTAAAGGTCGTTAGAAATCAAGTGCTTGGTAAGTGAATGCAGTTTGAGTACAAGCAATCCAAGACGATTTAGAAACCGTGAAGTCGGGAATGGTTTGTTTGTTTCATGACGTGCTTTGCTTTACCCCGTGGCTCATAATTTTCCTGTGTTTGACTGGGACACATGAGGCAGTTTTCTGCGCTTCCCTGTTGTGTATTGCAAACATTCTACATGTTTTTCTGCTGCTTTTTGTGTGCTGCTGCAGAAAAGAAGAATTGCACATCTGAATTAATAATATGTTCAGAAAGAACAAATGGCACGTCGGTTAAGACTTCACTTTGCCACCCGAAGAAGCAACACCGATCCTCTGCCAGAAAGCTCAGAAAATGGCCTGGACAGCAATATTCACATGTGCTTTAGAAGATTTTCTCACTCGTCCGCACCAAGTGTTATCCAAATGAGACTTTCTCCACGACAAACGACACAACTGTCATCTTCACCAGAAATCGTTCAGTCACATCAAGGTAATTCTGTTTTACCACCTAGCAAGAAGAGCACATCGCTGCAGATATCTTTACAGCCCAGCAGAAATAGTAGATGTCATCAATCTGACAACACAGACCTTGCTACGGAAGACATTTCTTTCGTCGGTGCTTACCAGGATGGGATTAATTGTAGTTATAATGTGAGCAAGAATTATAGCTGTCACCCAGTCGTAAATTACAGCAGTTTGCCAAATAGCACCTCCACTGAGAACTGCAGTTTGTGTAGCCTTGCAACCAGTGACAATGGATCATTTAGTAGTAATAGTAGTGATTATGGATCGTGCACAAGTACTGCAAGTGACACTGGTTCATGCACGAACAGTGTTCTAAGTGACACTAGTAGCTGCACACATTCTTTAAGTGATGCCAGTTATGTTAGTAATATACTTAGCAATACATCCTGTATGAATGCAGAAACTATTCCTACCAAAAGCAATAGGGTTCGACAGGTATTGGCTAGATGCAAAAGTACATTTCCATTTGATCAGGATGAGTTGGTCAAGGAGGTGAACATGGCAAACCTTCCATCAAGAAGGAAAACCAAACTTCCTCTGAGGCGCTGTTCTTCATTGGTCATCTTTCCTCGCAGCCCTTCTGAGACGCCACCGACCTCTCCGACTAGTCCGTGCCCTCCATCCAATAGAGGCCCCTATCAAACTTCATATCAGTTAATGCTTTGTTCTAATGAGCTTCCGCAAAATGAGGAACAGGCATCATCTAAGGGTTCTCTTTTAACAGCAGTTAATGGAGTTCGACTTTCCAAAAATACTTGCACTATTGGTGAAGTTAGAGATGTTAAACCACTTTACTTGAATGACTCATTACAAGAGAATCCCTGTCCATCAGATGGTCTTCAAAAAACGGACACTTCAGAGGACGGATTGTCTTTTATTTCAGTACATGTTTCTCACCAGAAACCGCCAGCCGCTAATGAATCTCTCAGAGACCATACCATACCGAACATCCATGAAGAGGAGGTCCGGCCCAGGAGAAGAGCTCATTCACAACGCCATATACGCCTGTTGCGCAGTAGTTCTGCTTGTTCTCCTTCAAGTAAAGTAACAGAACGCCAAATTAATATGCATGGAGACCGGGGACACAAAAGAATACCCAGCAATAAATCAAATCACATTTTCCAAAGAAGTATATCTGAAGGGCCTCCTCCTAAATATTCTTCTTCTAGTCTTAAGTATAATTGTCCAAAATTGGGTTCATCCCATTTGCACATTCAGTTTGCACCTGGAAGTGAAAGTAGGATAAGTAGCTTTAAAAGACAGTTTATTAAAAACCCTTCCACAAATGTGCCTGGTAAGCCATCTGTGAAATGCCACAAGGTAGGTACTTTCTGTTCTTACACTGAGTGATTGATCTTTTATTGCATGTGTATATACCTAATACCGTATATACTCGAGTATAAGCCGACCCGAATATAAGCCGAGGCACCTAATTTTACCACAAAAACTGGGAAAATGTATTGACTCGAGTATAAGCCTAGGGTGTGCCTCACTTTGCCTCATTGTGTCCATGTCTCACTGTGTCCATGTCTCACTGTGTCCATGCCTCACTGTGTCCATGACTAGTCTGACGTTTAACATGGGAGTCTATGGAGGGGGTGCCCGGCTTTGAAAAATTGGTGCTCCCCGGCCGTGTGTTCTCCGGACAAGAAACTTTGCACACTTGCAGAGGAAGAGTGGGGCTACATGTGTGCCAATTTTGGGGTCCAGAGGACCTACGACCGGCCGGTACCGGGTCCCCAAATTCACCAGAGAAATTACCGTTTAACATGGGAGTCTATGGAAGGGGTGCCCGGTTTTTAAAAATCGGTGCTCCCCGGCCGTAGGTTCCCCGGACAAGAAACTTTGCACACTTGTAGAGGAAGAGTGGGGCTATATGTGTGCCAAGTTTGGGGTTATGGGGTACCGGCTCCCCAAAGTCCGGGAGATCAGGCGCAAAAAGGTGACTCGAGTATAAGCCGAGGGGGCATTTTCAGCACAAAAAATTGTGCTTAAAAACTCGGCTTATACTCGAGTATATACGGTAAATATGTATTCAGCTGCTTCAAAAATAGGAAGCAAATTTGCATTTTTTTTTTCAACATGAAATGAAAAAAGGACATGTATATATCCTCGTTTTAAAAAACGTATGCGATTTTTTTATTTTATTTTTTTTTTTATTTGTGCAAGTCATACATTTTTTGTGTTAATTTGAAATGGTCATAGCTATGATTTTTACAATCATTGTTTACCCATATCTCATAGGATTTTATTAAAATCCCCTCTACCAAATTTATTACATCTTTTTCTCTTTTTTTACATTTACCGTACTTTATGTAGTTTATGTTCAATTTGCTTAAAATCTGTTAAATATAGGTAGTTTGCCTTACAAATTACAAAATTACAGCATAATTAAAATGCCTTTTTAAACTAAGCTTGACCTTTATAGCTATATAGCTTGACCTATATATATATATATATATATATATATATATATATATATATATATAAAATCTATTATGACTGTCATTTTGTTCAGTCCAGCTCTAGCACAGCATTGTAGCTCAGTTAAAAATAAACAGCTCCCAAAATATTTCTCTTGACTCCAGTTAGTCTGGCCATGTATACTGATATTCTGAGGGTGGGTTCAAATTTAACAAGTTGATATTAGAGCAGCATTTAGTAATGCTAGCTATCTGTACCCAGCAGTCATGAAATTAAATCAGTGCTTTGGTCAGTGCCTGCTCTTACTGAAAGGTCTGTTCGTTCTTCACTTGTGTGCCCAGGTTTAAGCCTCTAGTAGCATCATATCCATTTCCCCCGCTTCAATAATCAACAGCTTGTTAAGGGCGGCTTTCTGAAATTCAGCATGAAATGTGACCTGTTACTGTATATGTTAGCTTCACCATTATTTTGTAAAGGGAAATTAAAATATAAAATGCTCCCATGACTACAAGTAATACTTTTTAAATGTAGTCAATAGTGAACAGAATAAAGTGAAGATCTTAAAGGAGTAGTAAAGTTACATGTTTTTTCACCTTAATGCATCCTATGCATTAAGGTGAAAAAACATTCGACAATACCGCCCCCCCCCCGAGCCCCCGTTTTTCTTACCTGGCCCCTCGAAAGTCCCATGCTCGTCCCCGTCATCCTCTTCGTTTTTCTGCCTGGCCGCCGATTGGCTACACTGGATAGATTGAAAGCAGCGCAGCCATTGGCTGGCGCTGCTGTCAATCACATCCAATGACGCGGCACGCCGGGGGGCGGGGCCGAGTGATACAGTCGGCGGCTATGGCCGCCGCTGTATCACGGGAGCGCGCCCGCAATCACTCCACACCATGCGAGCTCACTCGCATTAAGGTGTGGAGTCCTTGCGGGGAGGAGCCAAGACAGCCGCCGAGGGACCCCAGAAGACCAGGATCGGGGCCACTGTGTGCAAAACGAGCTGCACAGTGGAGGTAAGTATAACATGTTTGTTATTTTTAAGCAAAAAAAAAAAAAGCTTTAGTGCTCCTTTAAAAATCCACAATGCTTACAGTTCAGCTAACTTACTCCTTGTAAACATGGCAATGTCCTGAATATTAGCCAGTTAATGCAGATTTTCCCTTTGTGTTTAAACATGTTTCTACTGAAAGAATTAAAAAAAAATGCTATTAAGCACACTGGATACTATATTAAAAATGTATATAGCTAAGAATGTTGCTACTTTTTTTTAAATGATTTCTTTGCTGGGGGAGGGGAAAAGTGGGAGGTAGGGTGTACCAGGGACATTAGACATGTAACTAGCTTAAAGTGTATCTATACCTAAAAGTTAAAAATATATTTGCAGCTTAGCAGTCATTAAATATGGTGGTTGCTTTCGTTTTTTCTTTCCAAACGTGTATTCCTTTATTTTCACCCAGTAAATCGGCTAGTTACATACTTTCGGTCCTAGGATGATGCTTGCTCACTCACTACAGAACCCCGCCCCTTTCTTGTTCTCATTAACATAGAGAACTTGTTTCTGTAGACCTTATAGATGGCTGATAACAATGTAATTGTAGTTGGGGCAAAGAGCACAAGAAGGTATCAGCTCACAAGATTTCTGGTAATATAAGCAGGTATTTTTTAAATTTATTAAACAAATATAAAAAAACTAATTGTATCTTTAACAGCCCAAAAGGAACTAAATAAAATAAAGTTATTGTTTGGGTTTACATCCACTCTAACCAATCACTTCAGCCTCGGAAAGGATTTACCCCCTTAATGACCAGGCAATTTTTGCAATACAGCACTGCGTTATTTTAACTGACAAGTGCGCAGTCGTGTGACGATGTACCCAAATAAAATTGATATCCTTTTTTTCCCCACAAATAGACCTTTCTTTTGGTGGCATTTGATCACCTCTGCGGTTTTTATTTTTTGCGCTATAAACAAAAGTAGACCGACAATTTTGAAAAAAAAAACACTTTTTTACTTTCTGCTATATTACATATCCCAAAATAAATGTAAACAAATTCCTTCATAAATTTAGGTCAATATGTATTCTGCTACATATTTTTGGTAAAAAAAAAAAAAAAAAATCCAAAGAGCGTATGTTTGGTTTGCACAAAAGTTATAGTTATAGCGTTTACAAACTACGGGATAGCTTTATGGGATTTTCATGTTTTTTATTGATTTTACTGGTAATGGCGGCGATCATAGATTTTTAGCGGGACTGCTACATTGCAGCAGACAAATCTGACCCTAAGTGACACTTTTGGGGAACAATGACACAATACAGTGATCAGTGCTAAAAAAAATGCTCTGTCACTGTATAAATGACACTGGCAGGGAAGGGTTTAACATCAGGGGCAATCCAAGGGTTAAATGTGATCCCTGTTTGTACTTTCTTACTGTGTGGGGGAAAGAACTGACAGGAAGAATACAGAGATCGCTGTTTTTGATTACTAGGAACAGATTACCTCCAATTCTCCCCTGTCAGAATGGGGATCTGCCTTGTTTGCATAGAGAGATCCCCGTTCTGCCTCTCTGTGAAGCGATTGCAGTGTCCGCCGGAAACGCGCATTGGCTCCTCCTCCATGCAGTGGGCGCACACCCACACTATCTATTGCATGAAACAATGTACAGGTACAGTATCTCACAAAAGTGAGTACACCCCTCACATTTTTGTAAGTATTTTTATTATATCTTTTCATTTGACAACACTGAAGAAATTACACTTTGCTACAATGTCAAATATTGTGTGTACAACTTGTATAACAAGTAGCAACAAAAGGGAGAACACCCCTAAGTGAAAATGTCCAAATTGGACCCAATTAGCCATTTTCCCTCCCCGTGTCATGTGACTCATTAGTGTTAAAAGGTCTCAGTTGTGAATGGGGAGAAGGTGTGTTAAATTTGGTGTTATCGCTCTCACTCTCTCATACTGGTCACTGGAAGTTCAACATGGCACCTCATGGTATAAAGAACTCTTTGAGGATCTGAAAAAAAAGAATTGTTGCTTCACATAAAGATGGCCTAGGTCAGTGATGGTGAACCTTGGCACCCCAGATGTTTTGGAACTACATTTTCCATGATGCTCATTCACTCTGCAGTGTAGTGGAGCCTCATGGGAAATGTAGTTCCAAAACATCTGGGGTGCCAAGTTTTGCCATACCTGGCCTAGGCTATGAGAAGATTGCCAAGACCCTGAAACTGAGCTGCAGCACAGTGGCCAAAACCATTCTGTGGTCTAACAGGACAGGTTCCACTCAGAACAGGACTCGCCTGACCATAGAAGTTGCGTGCACGTGCTCAGCGTGGTATCAAGAGGTTGTCTTTGGGAAATAGATGTATGAGTGCTGCCAGCATTGCTGCAGAGGTTGAAGGGGTAGGGCGTCAGCCTGTCAGTGCTCAAACGATGCTCCGCACACTGCAGCAAAAAGCCCCTTCTAAAGCTAATGCACAAGAAAGCCTGCAAACAGTTTGATGAAGATTAAGGACATGGAATACTGGAACCATGTCCTGTGGTCTGATGAGACCAAGATAAACTTATTTGGTTCAGATGGTGTAAAGTGTGTGTGGCGGCAACCAGGTGAGGAGTACAAAGACAAGTTGCCTTGCCTACAGTCCAGCATGGTGATGGGAGTGTCATGGTCTGGGGCTGCATGAGTGCTGTTGGCATTGGGGAGCTACAGTTCATTGAGGGAACCATGAATGCCAACATGTACTGTGACATACTGAAGCAGAGCATGATCCCCTCCCTTTGAAGACTGGGCCACAGGGCAGTATTCCAACATAACGACCCCAAACACACTTCCAAGACGACTTTGCTAAAGAAGTTGAGGGTAAAAGTGATAGACTGGCCAAGCATGTCTTCAAACCTAAACCCTATTGAGCATCTGTGGGGTATTCTCAAACGGAAGGTGGAGGAGCGCAAGGTCTACAACATCCACCAGCTCCGTGATGTCGCCATGAAGGAGTAGAAGAGGACTCCAGTGGCAACCTGTGAAGCTCTGGTGAACTGCATGCCCAAGAGGGTTAAGGCAGTGCTGGAAAAAAATGGTGGCCATGCAAAATATTGATACTTTGGGCCCAATTTGGACATTTTCACTTAGGGGTGTATTTATTCACTTTTGTTGCCAGCAGTTTAGACATAAAGGGGTTGTAAAGGTACAATTTTTTTTTCCTAAATGGCTTTTTACCTTAGTGCAGTCCTCCTTCACTTACCTCATCCTTCGAATTTGCTTTTAAATGTCCTTATTTCTTCTGAGAAATCCTCACTTCCTGTTCTTCTGTCTGTAACTCCACACAGTAATGGGAGGCTTTCTTCCTGGTGTGGAGTGTCGTGCTCTCCCCCTCCCTTGGACTACAGGAGAGTCAGGACGCTCTCTACGTTGCAGATAGAGAAAGGAGCTGTGTGTTAGTGGGCATCCTGACTCTCCTGTAGTCCAAGGGAGGGGGCGAGCACGACACTCCACATGCAGTGGGCGGTCCTTAAGCAGTTAAAGTAGAGCTAATGACAAAACTTTTCATTTTGGAGTAAGGGAGGGTTATAACCCCTTTTCAGGTTTTTTGTGCCATCTGTGTCCCTGCACTTCTAATACCATAGCCGCAACAGGGGTGTCATCACAACTAGTGTCCCCTCTGGTGTCAACCCAAAATTTGGGATTTTCTTTTACTTTCACTTTTGATGACAATGATAAACAGGGAAGATAAAAAGGATACTGTATATACTCGAGTATAAGCCGACCTGAGTATAAGCCGAGGCACCTAATTTTACTACAAAAAACTGGGAAAACGTATTGACTCGAATATAAGCCTAGGGTGAGAATGCAGCAGCTACTGTAAGCGGAAAAGGTCAACAATGCCCATTTGCACGCCTCACTGTGCCCATCCTCACTGTGCCCATTACAACCTCACTGTGCCCATTACAACCTCACTGTGCCCATTACCTCACTGTGCCCATTACAACCTCACTGTGCCCATTGCACCTGTACCTGAAATTTTTGACAGGCTGCGCTGCGGGCATCCATTTTTTAAAACTCGTGGCTTCCCCCTGGTCCCGTTCTTTCCGTGATAGGTGTTTGACACTGTGTTCAGTGTTCCGCCTATCACGGACGTTCTTTCATCCTCGGACTCAGTTTCCCAGCAGACACTGTGTTCAGTGTTCCACCAATCACGAACATTCTTTCATCCTCAGACAAGAGAAGGTCCGTGATAGGCGGAACACTGAACACCGTGTCAAACGCCTATCACGGAACGGTACGGGACCAGGAGGAAGCCGCAAGTTTAAAAAAATGGATGCCCGCAGCCCTTCAGGTACACCGACTCGAGTATACGCCGAGAGGGGTATTTTCAGCCCTAAAAAAAGAGCTGAAAAACTCTGCTTATACTCGAGTATATACGGTAAATCTCCCTAATGGGGGCACAGACAGGGATAAAGACAGGTGTTCTAATCTCTCTCGACTCTATCCAAAACTATAAAAAAAAGTTTTGCCTTTAGTCCTTATGTAAATATACAGTAAATGGTATTTTTCTCTTACGTTCACTGACTGACCCAGCTCCTTTACTTTAGACCATCGGGTTGTTACGCCACCTTCAGGAGAGGACTAGGCAGAACATGTTAACATGTACAAAAAACAGAACTTTCTAGTTCCGCCCAAGGGGCGGTCCCTCCAGTAACAACCCCCCAGCCTGCACCTTGCAGCCTCCGTTTTTTTCTGCCTAGTGAAGGAGAAGGACCTAGGAACCCTGCGGGCCCATCGGTCCGTGGATTTTTTCTGCAGAAATTTGCCTTTTGCGCAAGATTAGGATCCTGGGATCTGATATCAACAGCCCGCTGGGTGACAGGCTGGATAACCTTATCCTTGTAGTCTCTCCAGCCTACCCAGCGAGCATGTGCAGACCAGAGCTCCGCGCTGGGTTGGCCACGACATGCCCCTCAGGCTCCAGGGGCATCCGGTGAGCGTAATGCTCCGGGGCACACAATTGACCGGGCTACTGATGTCTGCGTCGGTGTGCCGGGCCAGCAGCCACCCCGTACTGATTGGAGAGTGGGTCTGTGATGGAATGTCCCCAGCTCGTCCGGAATGGTAAGTACATCTCTCCCTGTCTCGGTGGGGCTGAGCAGCTGGGCATTCCCTGGGAGGCCGATTCGGGGGCCCCTCTCTTTTCTCCTTGTCCCTATCTTCCCTCCCCCCTCCCCTGTGGGGGATGCTGCATGCTGAGCGGTGTGTGTGCCACATGGACAGGGGCCCCCCGGGGGGGCTCTCACCTTGGGTGGGGGGCTGCACTGGGTGGCTGTGCCCTGGGTGTCTGTTGTCTCTCCCTTGGGTGTCTGGAGGTCTACTAGGCTGATCGCTGTAGCGCTGTCTGCCGCCATTTCTTTCTCGTACATCACGGGACACAGAGCGACATAGTCGTTACTAATCGGTTATATAGATACCTTCAGGTGCTGGCACTGGCAACTTCCAAAACCGGAAGTACCCTCCCCTATATAAGCCCCTCCCATCCGGGAGCACCTCAGTTTTTTGCCAGTGTCTAAGGTGTTGGCCAAGAAGTAACATGTGTTTTTCACTGAGCTTGCGTACAGGTTCTTTTGGGCCTCAGTAAGCTATTCCGGATCCGACCAAAAAAGCTTCATAGCTAAACGGTCGGTACCCGGGCCTTGCAAGAGAAGAGCAAGGTTTTGCCTGTAATGCCTCTCTTAGGAGGGCTGGACCCTGGGATCCAGAGCTCTGGTCATACCCACGACCAAGATGTTTTCTGTGCAGGGTGCTATACAGGTCCAGGGGAGTGGAATCCTTGAGAACCCGGTCCCTGAAGGTTTGATTACAATGCCTGCCATGATAGGTGAAGTTTGGGCTTCTGTGGACCAAACAGAGTCCTGCGGCGAGGAAAAGATAAGTGGGGGCCCTCGGGAACTTGGTTCTATTGAGGGACCCCAAGCCTATTTTGTCTTTCTGCCTGTTACCTAAGGTATTCCCGCTAATATTCGGTGTATGCCTGTTACTACTGAGAAAATGTAAAAATTTTAATAGTAGGCAAGAAAAAAAAAAAATGTAAGACCGCGGTACCTGTGTTAGACACTAGAGGCCGCTATGGTTCTTTTTTCTTGTAATGTGGATTTTTTTCTTCCAAAATCAAATCCAGGCAGTTGGTAAGTTCTCTGCTGGGAAGCTGTCTCCTCTGCCCTGTTGCTGCACTCATCCATCCCCGGGCCCTGCGGCAGGGACCCTGGCTCCCATCTAGCGCCTTATTTTTTTCAAAAAAGGCGCCGAAGGCGCACGTGCCCGCGCGCGTGCACGCGCCTCTATATATAGAGGCGATCTGGAAAAAGGGGCGGAGCGGGTGGATGACGCTCGGTGTGCGCCGCGGTGCTACTGCGCATGTGCCGGCGTCCAGCGTGTTTTAAAGCACAATCATAGCTGGCTATTGAAGTGCACAGACAGAGCTAGCAACAGTATAAAGGCACACAGAGGCGGTTGATGCAGGCATCCCCTAGAAAGGCACTTTAGTAGACACCAACTGTTATATAGCAGCAATTGTGCTAGACTATTCTCAGTAAAAGTGGTGTATTACGGCTGGAATACCTCAGCTTTAGGCTTAGGAATATGCCGTCCAGAAGCTCCGGAACTGAATCTTCCAGGAAGCGAAGGGGGTCTCATCGGGCTCTGAGGATCTTGGGCATGCTTCTGCTGCACCAGTCTCCCCTGAAGTTCAGAGGTAAGTGACCGTAGAGGCCCCGCAGGGGTACTTGGTACTGTGGCTGTCCTCAGTTCACCTGCTCCTGTGTATGTAACAGAGGAGGTTTTTTCCTCAGCTCTGGGAGGATTAGAGAGAGATTGTCAACATTGATCGCTGCCTCCCTGTCAGGGAAAGCACGCCCGATCTCCGTCTCCTCCTTCAGAGTGCCTGTTAGCAGAGCAACAGTCCCATACAGGGATCGACCTGCCTGAAGGGGATCAGGATGAGGTTGATTCTGTTATAGAGGAATCAACAGTGGGGGAACCTTTTCTCAGCATCTCAAGCTGAAAGATTATGGGTTCAGTCTCTGACTAACATGGTCCGATCAGCATTTAAAAATGCACCTTGCGGAACCATCAACCACTACTGTATCCTCGTTGGGGTCGCTAGAAGCCCCCAGACTGTCTGTTCTTTTCCACTTCACCCTTTACTGAAAGGGCTCATTTACCAGGATTGGGAACATCCTGAGAAAATATTTATTCCCCCAAGAGATTTCCGGTGGTCTATCCCATGGAGGATAAGTTCATCAAAAAATGGAAGGTCCCTACAGTGGACGCAGCCATCTCTTGTGTGTATAAATCACTGACATGTCCAGTGGATAATGTGCAAATGTTCAAGAACCCAATAGATAAAAGATTGGAGTCCTTATGAAAGTCTGCCTCTTTCTACAGCAAGCTTGGTGACACAACCAGCAGTGGGGTCTGCTAAGCAGTGAAGGATCAGTTGAAACAGGTCTTGAGGGACTTGACAGATCAGCAGGCCCTTGCCCTAGCTGATCTACCTAGAGCCTTAGGCTTTGCGGTTGACGCCATAAAGGATTCAGTCCATCAGGCCTCCCGCCTTACGCTGTCTATAGTACATATGCGTAGGCTTCTATGGCTCAAAAACTGGTCTGCTGAAGCTCCCTGTAAAGAATGGCTGGTTAGCGTCCCATTTCATGGTGAACGCTTATTCAGGGAAAACCTGGACAAATATATCCAGAAAATTTCCAGCGGTAAAAATACGCTCTTGCCGGTTAAAAACAGAGTTAGAGGTCCCTCTTTAAGAGGCCTGCTTCTCCAGTCCCTGGGGCATCAGCTGTGTAACAGTTCTGACGGCCTCCTCGGTCAATTCCCGGGGGTAAAAAACAGGGACAATCGCAGGGTAATGAGAAACCCTGGGTCAGGGGAGGTACAAAACCTCCCCCAAAGTTAAATTCATTGAAGGGTTGCCCCCACTCAGTCGGGTGGGGGGAGGACTCCAGTTGTTCGCAAGAGACCTGGCGGGACACGATCAAAACAGATAGGTGCTCTCCGCAGTATGTTTGGGATACAGTTTGGAGTTAAAAGACTCTCCTCCTTCCCATTTTATGAGGTCAAACGTGCCAAGGGATCCCCGGAAGAGAGAGTCCCTCCTGTTGGCACTAGAACAACTATTGCTCCAAGGAGTAATTATGGAGGTTCCCCTGGAAGAATGAGGGTTCGGGTTTTACTCAAACCTCTTTACAGTCCCGAAGCAAACGGGGACGGGAGGCCCATATTAATTCTAAAAGGGCTAGACAAATTCCTGTATATCAGGACTTTCCGATGGAGTCGATCCGATCGGTGGCCACTGCCCTACAAGGGGAGGATTGGTTAGCCGCGATCGACATCAAAGATGCTTATTTGCACATTCCCATCTTTCCAGTCCACCAAAAATTTCTACGCTTTGCAGTAGAAGGGCACCATTTTCAGTTCAGAGCCTTACCCTTCGGTCTGGCCACAGCACCACGAGTGTTTACAAAAATTCTGGCCCTTTATTGGCCAATCTAAGAACACAAGGTGTAATGATAATGGCATATCTAGATGACTTGTTGCTGATAGACCACTCAGTGAAAAAACTAGAAGTGGTCGTTCACAAGACAATCAAGTATCTGGAATCTCACGGTTGGATTATCAACCGAGACAAGTCAGCCCTAAAAACCAGTCAAAAGTCTGGAATACTTGGGGCTAAGGTTGGATTCAGCCCAGAGAAAAATATTCTTGCCTCGAGGAAAGGTGTTGTCTTTGAAAGAGTTGATCCACTTAGTGGGTACAAAAAAGACAGCCGTCCATACGCCTGTGCATGAGGCTGCTGGGAAAAATGGTGGCATCATTCGAAGCAGTACCCTACGGTCAATTCCATTCAAGGAATTTGCAAGGGGCCATACTGTCAGCCTGGAACAAAAAAGTTCAGGCCCTAGACTTACAATGTCCTTGTCCCCTTCCGTTCGCAAGAGCCTCCGTTGGTGGTTGGTTCCCCAGAATCTGGAAAAAGGGAAATCTTTCAGTCCGATTTCTTGGAAGGTGGTCACTACAGATGCCAGCCTTATAGGCTGGGGAGCAGTACTGGAGCAATGGTCTCTCCAGGGCAGATGGTCGGATGCAGAAAAGGCCCTGCCCATCAATCTCTTAGAGATACGAGCAGCCCGGTATGCCCTAGTAGCATGGACATCCAAACTCCAAGGGTCCCCTGTCAGAATTCAATCAGACAATGCCACAGCAGTGGCATATATCAATCATCAGGGGGGCACCAGGAGTCGTGCAGCCCAGAGGGAAGTAAATTACATCCTGAAATGGGCAGAAAGATATGTCCCAGCCATATCCGCGGTATTCATTTCAAGAGTGGAGAATTGGAAGGCGGACTTTCTAAGTCGCCAACAATTATGCCCAGGGGAATGGTCCCTTCACCCCGAGGTTTTCTGGACAATATGTCAGCGGTGGGGAACACCGGATGTACATCTACTAGCATCCAGATTCAACGCAAAGGTGGACAGGTTTGTCTCTCGGACAAGGGATCCCCTAGCTTGCGGCTCGGATGCCCTAGTGTTCCCTTGGGATCAGTTCAAGCTGATATATGCATTCCCACCGCCACAATTGTTACCTCGATTACTCCGCAGAATCAGGGTAGAAAAGAAACCAGTGATTCTGGTGGCTCCAGCGTGGCCCCGAAGAGCATGGTACGCGGAGATTGTAAAATGTCAGTGGGGAGTCCTTGGACTCTCCCACGTCGTCCGGACCTGCTTTCGCAAGGACCGATATACCACCCTTCCTTACCAGCCCTAGGTTTGACGGCCTGGCTATTGAAGCCCACATTCTAAAAAAGAGAGGGCTCTATCTACCATGATCAATGCCAGGAAGCCGGTATCCAGGCAGATCTACTATAGAATCTGGAAGGCGTACATCGCGTGGTGTGAGGCCAAGAAATGGCATCCACATAAGTACGTAATAGGTAGAAGTCTGGACTTCCTACAGTGGGCTGTAGATAGGAAGCTTGCCTTGAGTACTATCAAAGGTCAGTTTTCGGCCTTGTCAATATTTTTTCAAAGGCCCTTGGCTTCGCATTCACTAGTCAAAGCCTTTAGATAAGGAGTGATGCGTATTAGTCCTCCGGTTAATATTCCCATATGTCCATGGGATCTAAACCTGGTTCTGTCGGTTCTACAGAAACAACCATTTGAACCATTACAGCATATTTCTTTGGTTCTTCTCACCAGGAAATTGTTTTTTTCTAGTAGCCATTTGTTCGGCTAAAAGAGTGTCGGAATTAGCGGCTATGTCCTGTAAAGAGCCATATCTGGTTATCCATAAGGACAGAGTAGTATTACGTCCTCATCCAGCCTTTCTTCCTAAGGTGGTATCGAGGTTTCATTTGAACCAAGATGTGGTTCTTCCTTCTTTTTTCCCCAAACCTACTTCGGTAGAGGAAAAGTTATTGCATTCTTTGGATGTAGTAAGAGCAGTCAAAGCTTATCTAAAAGCCACTGCTCAGATTCACAGAACGGATACTTTGTTTATTCTGCCGGAAGGCCCCAGAAAGGGTCAGGCAGCGTCAAAATCTACTTTAGCCAAGTGGATTCGACAGGTCATAATGCAAGCCTATGGCTTGAGAAGGAGACCGCCTCCGTTCAAAGTTAGGGCGCACTCCACAAGAGCAGTTGGAACTTCATGGGCAGTGCATCACCAGGCCTCCCTGGCTCAGGTCTGTAAGGCCGCAACATGGTCTTCAGTACACACGTTTACTAGGTTCTACCAGGTGGACGTTAGAAGTCAGGAGGATGTCGCCTTTGGGCGCAGTGTGTTGCAGGCCGCAAAAGATCCTCATGTCTGATAGCGCTCAGCTTATGTATGGTGTATCCCCCCCCCTCATTGGGCATTGCTGTAGGACATCCCATTAGTAATGACTATGTCGCTCTGTGTCCCGTGATGTACGAGAAAGAAAATAGGATTTTTATAACAGCTTACCTGTAAAATCCTTTTCTTGGAGTACATCACGGGACACAGAGCTCCCACCCCTCTTTAGGGACACTTATTGCTTTGCTACAAAACTGAGGTGCTCCCGGATGGGAGGGGCTTATATAGGGGAGGGTACTTCCGGTTTTGGAAGTTGCCAGTGCCAGCACCTGAAGGTATCTATATAACCCATTAGTAATGACTATGTCGCTCTGTGTCCCGTGATGTACTCCAAGAAAAGGATTTTACAGGTAAGCTGTTATAAAAATCCTATTTTTCTCTGCCTGTTTTCACTGTGCATACAGTTGTTTGGCAGCCATCTTTGGTGTGCTCAGGGAGAAGCATGGTCAGGAACCATTTTCTTGTAGTTCGGCGGCCATTTTCCCTGTGATTATGTCCTATATACTGGATGTTCGGCAGCCATTTTGTTGTAGCCTAGCACGTTTTTTTATGCTCAGCGCTGATCCATGAGACTCAGAACGGCACGATTTCCTCTCACAGACACCTGGGAGCTGACTCAGGCACACCTAGCTGGACGGCGCAGAACTCGGTCAGGGTGGTGAGTCCTGCAGTGGGGGCCCCTCAGCCTGCAGCAGTTAGGAGGGTGGGACCATTCACTGTCCTAAGTCCCCAACAGGCGGCAGACAGGGTAGGTCAGCATGACTTCAGAAACTGGTGTTTCTTCCCCTGAAATCCAGGCAATTGCAACCGGTTCGCCTGCAGACAGTGCAGTGCCTCTGGACGCTTTGTCGGTGGTCCTTAACCCGTTCGTTGCCGAGATGGAGGCGGTGCGTGGGCGCAAAGGTGGTCAAAAGCGGCCTCTGCCCCCCGTCCTCCGGGGAGAGTTCTGACGCAGACTCGGGCCCCGCTGAGGCTGGTGACCCTGCTCTGTTGTTTCAGATGACGCTGACCAGGACCGATCGGACAGTGAGGATGAGTCCCCGTCCAGGTCCGCGCGCGACAAAGCGCTAGTTGGAGCACTTATCACAGCTGTGCGTGATACCCGGAAGATTCAGGATACAGCAGATTCCTCTGCTGAAGTAGTGGTCCCTTTTGGGTCCCGTAAGCCAGCCCATACACCTAAGGTGTTTCTACAAGGAATGGGGGCGACCGCAACGGACCTTTTCGGTCCCAAAATATATGGCGGTGCGTTACCCCTTTGAGGAAAGCCTTCTTAAGAAATGGTCGGCTCCTCCGGTCGTGGACCCCCCTGTATCCAGGTTAAATAAGGTAACCACGATCCCGGTAGAGGGGACTCCTGCCTTTAAGGACCCCACGGACAGGAAAGCCAAGGCAGTGGCCCGTTACTTATTTACGGTTGTGGGGTCAGCGATGTGACCAGCACTGGCCTCCGCGCTTGTGTCACAGACACTGACCGAGTGGGCAAAACTTTTGCACCGCGAATTGGGGGAACAACAGGCTTCTCCTGTTTGCGTGGAACTAGCAGACCAGTTAGTGCAAGGCCTTAAGTACGTTTGTGACGCGGCCCTGGATACCCTCCCTCTGTTACCCAGGGCTTCTGTGTCAGCAGTGGTGCTGGGGCGCCTGATTTGGCTAAGATGCTGCTCTGCGGACCAGGCATCTAAAAAAGCCTTGACGGATCTACCCTTCCTTGGCGAACGGCTCTTTGGAGCCTCATTGGATGACATCATTAAGGATGCCACCTGTGGGAAGAGTACCTTACTCCCGCAGACCAGGAAGGCTAAGGAGCCATGCAGTAGGCAAGGGCCCTCTTTTTCCGCTCACAAACGACTTTTTCGTCCCGGGGCTTCGGCTAAACGTCTCCAGCCCGACAGGACGACCTCTGAGGGACAAAAGCGTCCCTGGAACCGCAAGCCTGCGAGCAAAAGCGCTACCACATGTAGGTTTGCCCCCGCCTGCCACACGGGTGGAGGGTCGCCTTCGGGAGTTTTCAGCCCGGTGGGCCTCTCGGCTGTCCGACCAATGGGTCTGCGAACTGATTTGCTCTGGCTACAAGATAGAGTTCCTCTCTTGGCCACCAAACAGATTCTTCCCCTCCAGCTCGCCAGGAGGCCCTCATGGGGGCGGTAAGGGACTTGCTGAGTCACGGGGTGATAGTACCTGTTCCAAAGCCGGAAAAAATCCAGGGGTTCTACTCCAATCTGGACGTACCCCTTCCTTTTTGGGAACTACAATCTTGGACCTAAAAGCCCTCAATTGCTTCATGGAAGTATAGAGGTTCAGAATGGAATCAGTTCGCTCGGTAGTCGCTGCACTCCATCAAGGGGACTTCCTGGCGTCCTTGGACTTCCAGGATGCGTACCTGCACATACCCATATGCCTTTGGCATCATAAGTTTCTGCGATTTTCAGTTAGGGACGCCCGCTACCAGTTTGTGGCTCTCCCTTTTGGCTTGGCATCAGCCCCCCGAGTCTTTACCAAGGTATTGGCTCCAGTTCTGGCGTTGCTGCGACAACGCGGGATCGCGATCGTAGACTACCTAGACGATCTCCTCCTGAGAGCATCTTCCGCCTCAGAATTAAAGGAGGATGTGGCGATCACCATGCAGACCCTGCAGGATTTTGGGTGGCTGTTGAACCTAAAAAAGTTGGTGCTCTTACCGACTCAGCGTTTGGAGTACCTGGGCTTACTGCTGGACTCCGTGGAAGCGAGAGTGTTTCTCCCTCCGGACAAGCTACGGACTCTCAGAGCCGCTGTAAACCTTTTGGTGAACCGCAGGTGGTCGTCGCTACGCTTCTGCATGCGAGTCCTGGGGCTCATGGTGGCCTCATTCGAGGCAGTAGCGTATGCTCAGTTTCACACCAGGGTCTTGCAGAAGGAGATCTTGACAAAATTGGACAAAACTCCGTTATCCCTGGATCGGCGGATTCAGGTGAGCCAGTCGGTCAGGGACTCCCTGCTCTGGTGGCTGAGATCCCCGGCACTTTGGTCCGTAAAGTCGTTCCTACCTCTACATTGGACAGTGATCACTACAGACGCCAGCCTGTCCGGCTGGGGTGGAGTACTGGGAGTACAGTCATCCCAGGGCCTCTGGTCAGAGGAGGAATCCAAGTTGCCGATCAATGTGCTTGAGCTACGTGCGATCAGGCTATGCCTCTCCACATGGTCAATGAGACTTTGAGGACATCTGATCAGGATCCAGTGGCATCCACGGCAGTGGCATATGTCAATCATCAAGAAGGAACAAGAAGCTCGGCCGCCGCACGGGAGGTCGCTCACATCCTTTAGTGGGCAGAGTGATATGTACCGGCCCTGTCGGCCATTTACATCCCGCGAGTGGAGAACTGTCAGGCAGACTACCTAAGTCTTTCTATTGCTGTGATTCAGCGCCAATTAATATATACAAAATTATGTGAAAAAAAATTATATATAAATAAATATACAAATTATATATAACGGCTGCTCCCCTGCGGGTGGAGTCTTAAGCTCCTATCTGAATGAGTGTGTATATATAAGAAAAAGGGGGAGCTCAAATACTCTTAACAAACTTAATTAATAAGTGATAACTTATCTAATAAATTATTGTGTGAATAATTCTTAAATATAAACACCAACACAATCCTGTGATGCCTATATACAAAAAGGTGAATTGAAAGTCACCATATATAAATCGATTAGTCCCAATCGTAATAATAGCGTGCTGTCAAGCCCACAACAATCAAAGAAATCTGTAACACTCAATTAAGGTGAAGTTAATGAAAAATCAAATGTGTAACAAATCCAAAAAGTGAAAAAAAAAATTCAACAAATAATGTTCATAATATATTGAGGTTAATTTCTTCAGAATAGTGCAAAGAGTTAATCCTTCACCAAATCTTCATGTGAAGCTATAGGCATCACAGGATTGTGTTGGTGTTTATATTTAAGAATTATTCACACAATAATTTATTAGATAAGTTATCACTTATTAATTAAGTTTGTTAGGAGTATTTGAGCTCCCCCTTTTTCTTATATATACAGACTACCTAAGTCGCCAGATGCTGGACCCAGGAGAATGGGCATGCATCCGGATGTGTTTAGGCTAATGTGCCTGCGATTGGGCACACCAGACGTGCATCTCCTGGCTTCCCGTCTCAATCGGAAGGTGCCGAGGTTCGTGTCCAGGACAAGAGATCCTTGGGCAGACGCGTCAAGCGCGATGGTGGCTCCGTGGGGTCAGTACCAACTTATCTATGCTTTTCCTCCACTCAAGCTACTACCACGTCTGCTCCGCAGAGTGGAGGCCGAGGGGATTCCAGTAATTCTGATTGCCCCAGATTGGCCTCAGCGTCCCTGGCACGCAGACCTAGTGCGCCTGGTGGCGGACGCCCCCTGGCGTCTGCCATTACGAGAGGACCTTTTGTCTCAAGGTCCGATTCTCCATCCTGCTTTACCATCGCTGGGTTTGACGGTATGGCTGTTGGAGAGCCAGGTGCTAAGGAACCGGGGCTTATCGGACTCGGTGATTTCAACTATGTTGAGAGCACGGAAATCTTCTTCTCGGAAGATATATCATCGTACCTGGAAGGCCTACATCGCTATGTGTGAGGAGAAAGGATTGTGTCCGCGCTCCTATTCCGTATCTAGGGTCTTGCTGTTTCTGCAGCGAGGAGTTGACCAGAAATTGGAATTAAGCACCATTAAAGGACAAATATCGGCCTTGACTGTCTTTTTTCAGCGACCCCTGGCATCTCACTCTCTAGTGAGCACCTTTGTTCAGAGGGTTCGGCATGTAGTTCCTCCGGTGCGTCCACCGTTACCCCTGTGGGATCTGAACCTGCTGTTGTCGGCGCTTCAGAAGCCGCCATTTGAGAATATCAGAGAGATTCCCTTGTTGACTCTTTCCCAGAAAGTTGTCTTTCTTGTTGCCATTACATCGGCCAGGAGGGTTTCGGAACTGGCGGCTTTGTCTTGCAAGTCACCTTATCTGGTTATCCATAAGGATAAGGTGGTGTTGCGTCCGCAACCTTCTTTTATGCCGAAGGTGGTTTTGGCATTCCACATCAATGAAGACATTGTATTGCCATCTCTGTGCCCTAGACCGACACATCCTAAGGAGGTAGCCCTCCATTCCCTGGACGTGGTCCGAGCTTTAAGGGTATATTTGTCTGCCACGGCTCCCTTTCGGAAGTCAGAGTCTGTTTGTTTGTTTCGGTAGCTGGTCCGAAAAAAAGCATGGTGGTCTCGTCGGCCACCATTTCCAGGTGGATCAGACAGATTGTGGTTCAGGCCTACGCCTTGAAGGGGCAGGTGCCCGCCTTTCCGGTCACGGCCCATTCCACCAGGGCAATTGGAACCTCTTGGGCTTTCCGACATCAAGCGTCTGTCGCTCAAGTGCGTAAAGCGGCGACTTGGTCGTCTGTTCATACTTTTACAAAATTCTACAGTAGATGTCAATGCATCGGCTGATGCCTGTTTTGGCTGCAAAGTTTTGCAGGCGGCCGTGTAATTTGCAATTGCACTTGATTTTTGTCAAGAACCACAGTTACTTTTCAGTCAATGCACTGTTGCATTGTTACCGCAAGTTCTGAGGCGGTTAGATAAGGTAGTGTCTCCCCTGTTAGGGAGCATTTCTGTTTTTGTGGATGAAGTTTTTTATGCTATTTCCCACCCCTCGTTTTGACACTGCTTGGGGACGTCCCGATGGTCTGAAGTAAAGGAGCTGTGTCAGTCAGTGAACATAAGAGAAAATAGGATTTTTGTACCCACCGTAAAATCCTTTTCTCTGTAGTTCACTGACTGACACAGCACTCGCCCCTCCTATTTTTTACGTTATACTGCTTGTTGACGTACTGAGGCTGCAAGGTGCAGGCTGGGGGGTTGTTACTGAAGGGACAGCCCCTTGGCGGAACTAGAAAGTTCTGTTTTTTGTACATGTTAACATGTTCTGCCTAGTCCTCTCCTGAAGGTGGCGTAACAACCCGATGGTGTTAAAGTAAAGGAGCTGTGTCAGTCAGTGAACTACAGAGAAAAGCATTTTACGGTGAGTACAAAATCCTATTATTTTTCTGCTTGGCCTGAGACTGACTCCTCAGCTTGAGTGTTTGAGGTCAAAGACTACCTCATGTCTGCTCTCTACTTGATTTGGAGTGTCAAATTACATAGCCCAATAGATGTTTACATCCTCTTAATGGTGCATTCACACCTGCGAATGCACCCACACTCCGATTAGGTTCAAGAACCCTAGCGAGGGTTCCTACGATTAGCTGTGGTAGACCTCTCCATTGATAGAAATGTCACTATGTGGATCTGGAGCGTGAGGTCCTGCGGTCTGCATGACCACAACTGTCCAATTTCAGGTGACCTGACATACTTAACTGATTGGCAGAATGGCTTCCCTGGGCTCCCCTGTAGGAGGCGCGTGCACCCGCAAACCGGAGCCGGTCCGAGTGCCCGGCGCGTGCGATGACCGCCGGGCACCCGCGATCGTGACAGAGCGAGAACCGAGATCTGTGTGTGTAAACACATAGATCCCGGTTCTCTCAGGGGAGAGGAGACAGATTGTGTGTTCATACTGAGTATGAACACCGATCTCTCAACTACCCTAGTCAGTCCCATCCCCCCCACAGTTGGAACACACCTAGGGAACACAGTTAACCCCTTGATTGGCCCCTAGTGTTAACCCCTTCCCTGCCAATGACATTTATACAGTAATCAGTGCATTTTTATAGCACTGATCACTGTATAATTGTCAATGGTCCCAAAAATGTGTCAAAAGTGTCCAATCTGTCCGCCGCAATATCGCATTCCCCATAAAAATTGCAGATCACCGCCGCTACTTGTAAAAAATAATAATAATAAAAATGCCATAAATCTATCCCCTATTTTGTAGACGCTATAACTTTTGCGCAAACCAATCAATATACCCTTTTTGTGATTGTTTTTGCCAAAAATATGTATAAGAATACAAATCTGCCTAAAAAAAAAAATTTCTTTTAAATTGGAATATTTATTATACCAAAAATTAAAAGATGTTTTTTTTTTTTAAATTGTCGCTCTTTTGTTTATAACGCAAAAAAAACCAAAAACAAACGCAGAGGTGATCAAATACCACTAAAAGAAAGCCCTATTTGTGGGGAATAAAAACCGTAAATTTTGTTTGGGTACAGCTTTGCACGACCGCGCAAATGTCAGTTGAATCGACGCAGTGCCGTATCGCAAAAAATGGCCTGGTCATTGAACAGGGGCTGAAGTGGTTAAGTTTCTGGCTTGAACATGGGTAAGTAAGAGGGGAGACATAATAAAAGCTTCACAGATTTCACATATGTATAAACGTATGAGATTTGTATGTTTTTTTATTAGAACGCATGTTGCTATAACTAGAGATAAATGGAGAGAGGTATGTATGAAGTGGGGAGGGGTTAAGAAATAGAGGAGGAAAGAGATGCACAGAGAGTGAGAGCTATAGAGAGAGATATGGAAATAGAGATACAGAAAGAGTGAGAGGTATGGAGATAAAGAAGAAATATTTTTGATATCCAGTTTATATAGACACGTGTATACTGGGACTTTCCACTTTTTCTTAAATGTCATGCAACTCCCCATTCTTTTTTTTGTTTACAAACATTTTTTATTAAGGCAAAGTAAATTATACAGTCATCTGACAGTACCAAACATAAGATGAATGACAAAGGAACATTTATGCGAATCAAAATAAAGAACAAAAGGAAAAAGAAAAATTCCGAAGCATACAAGAAGACCATCAAAAGAAAAATACTGGTCATTAATATTTGACAAAAAATATGCCTAAAAAAGTAGGGGGAAGGTTTGCCTTTGAATACTACTTATACACGGTCCGGTAACCTGGATTGGCCATTAGTCGTGTGACAGTAAAACCTGCCTATGGGTTTTCCAGGCATCCCATCTACTCTCGAACAATTGCATCTTATCACGTAGTGTATACAAAATCCTCTCCATTAGCATAATCGTATCCATTCTGTTTAGAACAGAGGACAGGGGTACTGCGGGGGGTCTTCCAGTGCAGAGCAATAGCCCATAGAGTAGATATGCAAATAGTGTGTATAAGACATTCTTCCTTGCGGAAGATACCTGGGATTGATACTCCAAGAAGGCACATTGAGACTGTGAGCTGAAGAGGGGTACCTGAAATTGCATAAGCAATGTCAGTTACTGTCTTCCAAACTGGGTTAAGTAGTACACAGTCCCAAAATATGTGCTTAAAGGTACCTGGGAGCTGGCAGCCCCGAAAGCATAGTCCGGATGTTCCCGGGAACATAGCCTGAAGTCTGGATGGGGTATAGTACCATCTAGTCAGTACCTTGTAGGCTGTTTCTCTAAGCACTAAGGATTTTGAGGCTTTGCGCAAGCTATCCAACATTGTGTCGCAGTCCTCCGGGGCGAACTGTTCGTTACAGTCCGATTCCCAATTACGTTTCTATGGAGGGTCCCCTGGGAAATATGAAGATAGTGCTATTTTTTACAGGGTAAAATCCAGCCTTTGCTTCTGGGGGAGTAATGGCAGATCTGTTCAAATGGAGTGGGAGGAGAGGATGGGGTAAGAGCAAAATGAGAGGCATAATTGGCTTATTTGTAAAAAGTGATAGTTTTCTCCGAGTGGAATCTGCTTTTGTGTGCGGAGGAGGTCAAATGTGGCAAATGTATCGCCAAGTTGGAGATCAGCTAATGTGACTAAGGAATTAGAAATCCACCATGAGAAACTCTCAGGATGCTGAAATGCTGTAGCAAATAAGGGCTCTCCTAAAAAAGATGAGCCTTGGGGTGCAGATGACCTCAGGCCAAGTCTACCTTTATAGCGATTCCAAAGGATGATAGAATTAGACACTAAGGAGTTAAGGGGGGCTAGTTTATGTGTAAAGTTGGAAGAGGACCATAGTATATATGAGAGAAAATAAGGTCCGATCGATATAGATTCAAACCTGACCCAGGGTACCTTGGAATCTGGAATATTCCATTGAGCTATCTGAGAGAAACGAGCAGCCAGGAAATAAAGCCAAAGATTCGGGAGACAAAAACCCCCGGTGGCTTGAGAGTTATATAAAACATGCTTGGAAAACCTGGGCCGCTTGTCCTGCCAGATAAACCTGTTAACCTCCTGCTGTAGTTTGTCAATAAAGGATTTAGGGATCAAGATAGGGAGGGCTCTAAATAGATACAAAAGCTTTGGTAAAAGAGTAATTTTGACTGCCGTGACTCTCCCAAGAAACGAAATGCGGTAGGAGCTCCAGACTTTAAGTAGATTCCGAAGTCAGAACACACATGCCCGGATAGTTAGCTGCAAAAATGGAGGACCATTGTGGCGTGATATAGATGCCCAAATAGGGTATTTTATCAACTGACCAATGAAATGGGAAGGAATCTCGGAGAGTCGCCATTCTTATTCTTGTTATAATCAGAGCTTTGTGTTACAGAACATTTGCATCTCCTCAGGTTCTCCTCCCCCGGTCAAAGCAGTGTGGAGCTCACAGGGAGGAGGAGAAAGCTGAGCAGAATAAAATGCTAGCGCATGTGCCAGCCCCTCCTGTACAGCCACAAAGGCAATGATTCATGGGACTTGTATTTTCTTATTAGTTCAGTGAACTACAATTCCAGGTGGCATTGCCAGAAGGAAGTAGGAAGCAGAGGAGAAGCTTTTAGTGCATCTTTTAAAATGTCTCAAAATGGGATATGCAGAACTCAGGGGTGAGTATTTTTTACAAAAAAAAAATATGCACAATAAGATTGTCATCAATGGTGGGCATGATTTATGAAGGAATTTGATTTCATGTAGGATTTAGATTTTTAGTGCTGAAGGTGAACTTAAAGTGGTTGTAAACCCTTTACAACCACTTTACCTACAGGTAAGCCTAGATTAAGGCTTACCTGTAGGTGCAACAAATATCTCCAAAACCTACACTGTTTAGGAGGTATTTGCAAAAGAAAGCCACCGATGTCTACGGCGCATGCTCTGTAGACAACGGTGCACTGAGAGGGAGTCATGAAGCCGTGAATGGCGGCATCCGCACGCATATGCGGGAGTGACGTCACGCGACTCCGGCCAGTTACAGAGCTGGAGTTCGCAGCCCCTGGAAGAAGAGGGGTGAAGATGGACGCTCGCTACTAGCGAGGAAATCGGGGACATCGCAGGCTTCTCCTGCAGGTAAGTGACACATAATGGGCTACTATGCGATGCATAGTAGTCCATTATGCTTTACCTTTGCAGGGAAACAGAGGAAGTAAACCCATCAGCGTTTACTTCCTCTTTAAGCTTTAAAGTGGTTGTAAACTCCAGTCATTAAGTTTGAACAAACCCCCCAAATCTGTAGTGTTTACTTATCCATCTCCAAAGCTCTTGGTGTCATTCCTTTCTGGTGCTTTGTTCCTCCGTATTCAGCATGAGTCTTGTGGGACATTTTTCTGACACATAAGTGAAAATTTGTGCTGGGGAGGGAGATAAGCACACAGCTTGTCTATTCAGAATATAGCTCTTCATGTCCCTTCATTCCTCTGCCTATGCAGAGGGGGGGTCCGACTTTCCTCTAATCAGTTGAACATTGAAAACAATGGTAAATATCTTATATCTACTATGGGCATTGATATACTTTGGAGATTGATGGCCCAGCCTATAAGGTAGCTACTCTAACTAGAAAGGGCAACTGCAGTCATATATGTAGTTTGATTGCCCAGCCTGTAAGGTAGCTACTCTTATCTCCAAAGTATATCAATGCCCATAGTAGATATGGGATATTTACCATTGTTTTCAATGTTGCTGTTTGCTTACTTATGTTTGTTTTTCTCCTTTCGTTATTGTCCATTTTCTCTACTCTTCCACCTGCGTTCTCCTGAAGAAGCGGGTAATCCGCAAAACATGTTGGGACCATGACCCCACATGGTCTATGGAAGATTAATTTTATATATATTTAAAGTGAATTGAAGACATTTTCATTCTCAGTGGAAACCTAGCAGAAGGGGTATGACCTCTCAGAGTGGAAGTGCCTTTCAATATAAATTTTTTAACATGTATGTTGATGTTATGTAAATTAACTTTATCTTAAAATGTATGCTGTTGTAATGTCTTGTGACGGTACCGGGAAAATCCTACTTGCCCCTTAAATCCTCTTTTTTTCAAATCAAATATCACCCCAGTATTTTTCAGTTTAGACCGAAGCTCAAGTACAGTGCCATCTATAGATAAGCTATTAGGACTGGCCTTACGTAATTGATGAGGAGTGCCCAATAAGCATGACTTCAGTCTTGTCACAGTTTAATTGAAGGAAATTATGGGCCATCCAAGTTTTTATATCACAAATGCAGTTAGATAGGAGAGAAGCAGCCAAAGTAGAATCTGGTTTAGTGTGGATGTATATCTGTGTGTCATCAGCATAGAAGTGATAATTGAGCCTGTGTGATCTAAGCATTTGGCCAAGTGGAAACATGTAAATGCTAACAAGCAAGGGACCCCAGATTGAGCCTTGATGAACACTGTACTTGACTGGACCAACTTCAGACTGGAATCCACCAAGAGAAACAAGGTGACAGCGATCAGTGAGAGCTGACCTAATCCTTTTCAGAGCCAATTCTGAGGCTCCAAATATTATTTAAAGGCGAGAGTAAAAGATTGTGGTCTACAGTATCAAAAGCAGAAGTAAGATTCATTAGAATAAGAATCGTTAGTGACCCGGAATCAGAAGCTAACAGAAGGTCGTTAGTGACTTTGACCAAGGCGGTTTCTTTGCTGTGCAGTTGCTGAAAACTAGGTTGATGAGGTTTAAATATTTATGTAACGGAGATATCGCAGCCCGCTCAAGGATCTTGGCAAGGAAGGTTAAGTTCGATATTGGGCAAAAGTTGTTTAAATTGTCCAGAGAGCCAGGTTGTGTTTTTTGGGACAGCATTTTTGCTTGCGCATGATTGGATGATGGCTGTTAGCTGAACTTCCCCTCATTTACTAAGCTCTGGGGCAACTGCACTTGCAAAGTGCACAATCTATTGTCCTTTAGTAAATCATACCCAATGTGTAAGTGCTTTGCCATTCAATATAAACAGTATCTCAACATATATATATATACAGTAAGGGAACTGTGCTACAGTAAACCCCCTGTGCACGATGTGCAGTGCTCTATTTTGGGGAAAAAAATACATTGGATGCAATGTTCTGCCTTAACCATTCAAAATGGATGTTTTAACACATAATGGTTTGGGCTAAATGCACACTATTGCATGTTGGGACATACTATTGTGCTGCTGTTTAGCTGATGCATGGGGATGCCATTAAGAATGAATGCATTGGCAAAACGCCTGCCGTTTTCACGTGTGTGAAACTACACCATGCCGCAGTTTCATATGGTGCAGTTTTCAAAAAGATCTGGGACTTCTTTCCCTGTTTCTGCGGGTACGGCAACCCATTGAAATTAATGGGCTGTCCTACCCGCAGGATGCAACCCACACAAGTGTAAACAGGGCCTAAATGCTCAAAAAAGTGTGTTGTTGTCGCAGAGTTGTGGTGGTGGGGCTTAGAACTTATGCTACAGTCCGGAGTTCCTATACCACTGAAAGGATAGATCAGTTGCTAAAAATGACCAGTGAGCTTCCGAGGATTGAATGTTTCTTTGTAAAACAAAGATTGTAGCTTTATAGTAAAAAGCAGAAATTAATGGTTTTAAAACATCAATTTACATAAAAAAAAAAAAAACTATAATAAAATTGACTGAAAAATATGGTTTCTCTTAAATGGCAAAGAAAATGTGGTGTTACTAATAGCCACCTAATCATTTTGATATTTATAAATGAAAGCACATACTGTTCATCTTTTACAGCAGATTTTGGAGCAAAAAGCTGCAGTATTTTTGTTACATTTTATGAGACAAAGCCTCACTTTAATGGCAGAATTAAGAAAAATAATAGGAATATAGTAGTTGATCCTAAGGTCATCAAGCAATATTTGTAACCACAGAAATTCTTTCTTTTGACCAAAGTTACTTCAATACTGGCATTTGTTTTTACTGGTTATAAAATTGCTTAATTGTAATCTGTAACAGAACAGGGTGTGTGGTTTGGGGATGTTTTACGTAAGGCCATAGATTGATTGTCCACTGACAGGCATGTTTAGACATGCAAATACCGTATATACTCGAGTATAAGCCGAGTTTTCAGCACATTTTTTGTGCTGAAAATGCCCCCTCGGCTTATACTCGAGTGACCTTTTTTCGCCTGATCTCCCGGACTTTAGGGAACCGGTACCGGTCGGCCGTAGGTCCCCTGGACCCCAATCTTGGCATAAATATAGCCTCACTCTTCCTCTACAAGTGTGCAAAGTTTGTTGGCCGGGGAGCACCGTTTTTTTTTTTTAAAGCCGGGCACCCCTTCCATAGACTCCCATGTTAAACGGTCATTTCTCCGGTGACTTTGGGGACCCGGTACCGGCCGGTCTTGGGTCCCCTGGACCCGAAACTTGGCACACATGTAGCCCCATTTCTCCTCTATAAGTGTGCAAAGTTTTTTGGGGGCCTACGGCCAGGGAGCACAGATTTTTCAAAGCCGGGCACCTTTTCCATAGACTCCCATGTTAAACGTCGGTCTAGTCATGGACACAGTGAGGCATGCAGATGGACACCATAGGCCAGGGGTCTCAAACCTGCGGCCCTCCAGCTGTTGCGGAACTACAAGTCCCATCATGCCTCTGCCTATGGGAGTCATGCTTGTAACTGTTCAGCCTTGCAATGCCTCATGGGAATTGTAGTTCTGCAACAGCTGGAGGGCCACCAGTTTGAGACCCCTGCCCTAGGCTTATACTCGAGTCAATATGTTTTCCCAGTTTTATGTGGTAAAATTAGGTGCCTCGGCTTATATTCGGGTCGGCTTATACTCGAGTATATACGATACATAAATCAATTGCTTAGCATCAATGTGCTTTGAGGGGTTATCAGTACTGTGACCACATCAGAAGTATTTCAACCTTGGTACTTTTATTTTAAAGACTTTTAGTTACCCTCTTTTACTAAAAGTTATGTTTGTGACTAAAAATAATGCTCTGTACCCTGTTATATTTAGGTGCACTGAAATTAATAGTTCTGGGTAATTTTTTAATTGTTAAACCCCTTACATATTTGTGTATATTGGGGATATACTTTATTGCACCCATTCCATGGTTTTCATGGGAAGCAGAGAGCACTGTGAGCTAAGAGACAGCTGATATGTTGGCCTAAGGGCCTTGTCACATTAACAATCACTGCTACGTGCCAGCAACACAACTGCTAAGGAGAGCACTTACCTACTTATATGGTTTTAATTCCTCACTGGTCTGAATGCTGCGGAATTGTTCTTGCCAGTGAGGTAGCAGTGATAGAATATCACCTCTCTGATTTAGCCAGCAAAGGAGCGCTGCTGTAGGAGCAGGGAGTGTTTTCTCTGCTATCTTTTTGATCGTGTCACCCTGGCTTGTCATTGTTGCCAATGGCAGGATCGCTAGTTTGACTTAATCACAAGAGAGAAAGCCTCACTGATGGGTCCCCTTTTGGATTACCAGCTACATTCTCTGGAGATATAGTTCACAAGAAGTCATCTCCTGTCCTGGACCTAATAAGGCAGATCATTTATTGATGGTCCATAAGCAAAACGGAGTGTCATGTAAGCTTCTGCTGTTTATCTCCTTCACATAAAAACATGGTAGCACATAGAGATACATTTTGAGTGGTTTCTGAAGCTGGCTGTAGACATGAGGAAATGGTCACCCAGTGCATTTTGTCTATAGTAGCAGCAGACCCTGGATACTTTTTTCTCAGGGTGAAAAACGATTGGACAGATTTGAAAACCTTGCCTGATCTTATTTCCCCCCCGTTCTTGCCTAAAGTGGCATTAGACTTGTCCCCTTCCCAATTTTTATTCAGAGCAGTAAAGGGCTCACAGAGAGTCCCCATTACAGGTTGAGATTGTGTAGAACATCTGGTGTCCTCTACGGAACATGCTTCTATTTCACTTCCCTTCTACGCTTCAATTCCTCCTCTTTCTTATCTGTGCAGCCCTCATGACTACAGAGTCAGGCATGTGGGTGTATACAGTGGTAAAAGACACTCCCCTTTCTCCCTCCTCCTCCTCTATGTCCTCCTATTACTAAACACTATGGGGGAGGGATATAATATGCTGGTTTAATACAGCCAATAAGACGCACAAAAAAAAGCAAAAGCTTACTTTTAACATAAAGTCAGTATTAAATATATCAAATGGAATTGCGAATACCTGTAAAGTAAAACAAAAAGGACTTTGAATGCAGAAGCTGTCTGACCAAAATGAAAGCTAGTATCAATCATCTTTGACTCTGCCTACACCATATTAACCACTTCAATACCGTGCATTTTCACCCCCTTCCTGCCCAGGCCAATTTTCAGCTTTCAGCACTGTCACGCTTTGAATGACAATTGCGCGGTCATGCGACGTGGCTCCCAAACAAAATTGACGTCCTTATTTCCCCACAAATAGAGCTTTCTTTTGGTGGTATTTGATCATCTCTGCGGTTTTTATTTTTTGCGCTATAAACAAAAAGAGCGAAAATTTTGAACAAAGAAAACAATATTTTTTTACTTTTTGCTATAAGTATCCCAATTTTTTTTTTTTTTTTTTATGTTTTCTCAGTTTAGGCCGATACGTATTCTACATATTTTTGGTAAAAAAATCGCAATAAGCGTATATTGATTGGTTTGCGCAAAAGTTATAGCGCCTACAAAAAAGGGGATAGATTTATGACCTTTATTTTTATTATTCTTTTTTTTTTACTAGTAATGGCTAGTAATGGCGGTTATCTGCAATTTTTGTCAGGATTGCGGTGGACAGATCGGACACTTTTGACACTATTTTGGGACCATTCACATTTATACAGCGAACAATGCTATAAATATGCACTGATTACTGAATAAATGTGACTGGCAGGAAAGGGGTTAACAGGGGGCGATCAAGGGGTTAAATGTGTTCCCTAGGGAGTGATTCTAACTGTAGGGGGAGGGGACTGACTGGGGGAGGTGACCGATCGGTGTCCCTATGAACAAGGGACACACAATCGGTCTCCTCTTCCTGACAGGATGTGGATCTCTGTGTTTACACACAGAGATCCACGTCCCTGGCTCTGTGACGAGCAATCGCGAGTGCCCGGCGAACATTGGATAGAAAGAAATCCTGGACTTCCGTCCCACTGAACCAAAAGGTGCTGGCTATGCACAGGTGCATTGGATAGAAAGAAATCCTGGACTGCTGCACTCCAAAAACGACATGTTAAAAAATAGCTGACATGTTTCACATCGTGTGTTGCTTACTCATAGCTATGAGTAAGCATCACATGATGTGAAACATGTCAGCTATTTGTTTCCGGTTGTTCACTTCATTTTGATTGTATCGTTTTGGTGGTTTTTGGATTTTACCTACTCAATAAAGATGTCGTTTTTGGAGTGCAGCAGTCCAGGATTTCTTTCTATCCAATGCACCTGTGCATAGCCAGCACCTTTTGGTTCAGTGGGACGAAAGCCAAGCCAGGGGATTAGCAGTTTTTGGAGCGGTATCATCTCTCACTTCATTTACCTGGACTTTGCCCGGCGAACATCGAGGCCGCCGGGTACGCACATTGGGTCCGCAGTGATGCGGCGTGCGTGCGCTCTCCACACTGCAGGGAATCCCAGGACGTCATAAGATGGCCGCCCGGAGGGACGAAGGGTTCCTGCGGCCGTCATTTGACTATACGCCGGGCAGGAAATGGTTAATGCACAAAAAAATAATACACATCTGATGTTGAATACAGATTTATAGGGAGCTGTAAAACTTTTTTTTTGATATTTATCATTTAATTTAAATTGCTCTTTTTTTAGTCATCACCAATCAGGGCTGGCCAGACACAGACTCGCACTGTAGCAGCAGAGTTTTAGAACCCTCTTCCAAAGATCTTTTCCTGCAGATGCCAAAGAACAGGGAGAGATCATGTGATCACACAACAAACAGCACTGCAGGAATAAGGTACTTAGAGGATTTAAAAAATAAATAAAAAATACAGTGTCATGATATATAGGATTTATGGGAATGAATTTTGGCAATTAACACTTCTCTGTTTAGTATCACTTTAACCTTTTAATTTTTTATGTTTTTCTGGTACCATCTTGTTCACACCTATGCAGTTTGCTTTTATAATTTTTGCTGTGCGTTTTGCGTTTTTTGAACACGTGATTTTAATGCGATTTTCATTTTTCTATGCTTTTTCTTTGGCCAATTTGTTGTTGGGCAGATTAAAAAAACGGCAGTAGCGGCAAGATCACAGCAACAATGCGGTACATGCTTTTCTGCTGCTTGTCCATTGATGTTTATTGAACCAAAAGCAAAAAAAGCACCATTTTACATTTTAAAGTCCCTGAACCCTTCCAAAAATCGCAGTGGCTGAAAAAAAAAGCATGGATGTGAATGTGTCCCATACGAAATCATGTTAGATGAACTGTAGAGCGTTTCTTTACCAAAAAACACATAGGTGTGAACCAGGCCTAAGTGAGTACTTTATCTAAGCATGGAACTTTTCAGAGTACTATCTTGATTCATGTTACAAAATTACAATTATTTTTCCCCTTTAAAATAACACCTTTAGTCTGAGAGCAGGACCATGAGTCATTATTTGGACAATTGAAGGGTTACTAAACCCTTGTTTTTTGTTTTTTTAAAATAACAAACATGTCATACTTACCTCCTCTGTGCAGTTAGTTTTGCACAGAGTGACTCCAATCCTCCTCCTTCTGGGGTCCCTCAGTGGTGCTTGTGGCTCCTCCTCTTCTCAAGTGCCCCGTCAGAGAAGTACTCTCCTTCGGAACACCTGTGTTAACACGCTCCCGAGTCCTGCTGTTGCGTCTGTTGACATAGACAGCATGACTCGGCCCCGTCCCCCCGGTGACGGCATCATTGAATTTGATTGACAGCAGCGGGAACCAATGACTGCGCTGCTATCAATCTATCCAATCAGGCCACAAGGCACCGGCTAGAGCTGGTGTGCTCATCCCAGGGGAGAGAAAGAATGGGTTCAGGTAATTAAACGGGGGGTTTGGGGGGGGCTGCTGCATGACAGAAGGTTTTTCACCTTTAATGCGTAGGATGCATTAAAGGTGAAAAACACAAGGGTTTACAACCCCTTTAAACTTTATGAACAGGGTTAGCACTAATCCCTGCTACATATCTGTAGTGAAAATTACTCAGACTATCCCTAAACATACTGGAAATTATTCATGTGTAAGAATAGTTTTTGCAGAGTCATGTACCATTTTGTTTACAGATCTGTGCTGGACATATTGCAACATTCAGCTAAACTGTGCCACCAACTATTTTAACACATTGCAGCCGCACTTGTTTTTTTTTTTTTTATAACTGCATGCTGCCATGTGCTTTATGGAAACGGGACACACAACGTGGAAAGGTTTTTCAGGCCAGATTTTACTATGTCCCCCGTTTGTTATTCTGTGAATGGGAGTCTCATGCAGCATTTCTGAAGGAAGTTCTTGGAACGCTGAAAGAAGTGACCAAGTTAGCTGACATATATGGTGTGTATGATGGATGGATATTGCTGTCCGTCATGTGTACTCCGAAATCAAATGGCATGCTGGCTGATTGACACAAGAACCCAAAAAGGGCCCCTAATTTATTTTATAACTTAATATCTCTAGGGCAGGCAGTGCATAGAAATATGTACAAAGGTAAAAAAGAAAAGAATGAAAAAAGGATATACAGAATTGTGGCTATATGCAATAAAGTAAAATAGGAGAAGAAACCAGAAAATAGGTAGTTTTGGCAGTATTGTTTTATACTGTGGGCAGGAGAACGCCAAAATTTGTTAAATGCCTTGTTTTTGAATTTTCCATTTGCTTCTTCCCCTTAAAGCTTCATCCACAGGGATTCTACCTTCTCCATTGCTCCTTGTATTCACTAAATTAGTATTCTTGACACACAGGTATTCCCATCTCCCTCTTCTTTCTTCCCTGTCCCTTCAATACAAGGAGTACCCCTGCATAGTTGCAAGCCAGTCAGGAGATCTGTCAAACCAAGTTTCTGATATTCCTACTAAGTTTAAATCCTTGTGTATCAGCAGCTCTTCCATTTTGTTAACTAGACTTTTGACATTTTTAAACATGCCTTTTGAGTTTTTGAGGCTGCAATTAGATTCTGACAACCTAGACACCTTGGGTTTAGGTACTGTAGTTGCAGTATCACCTCCAGTAGCACTTTTTGACCTTAGCTTGCTGCCAGCTATAGCTGCCGCTGTTCCTTTCCTCCCACCACCTATATAAAAATTTCCTACAACTTTTTTGCCGCCTTCTCGTCCAACGGAGCTGCACCCTCCCATTTAGGTAGAGTCTGTCCCTGCTTTAGAGCCGGTAATCAGCTGAAAACTCAGCCCAGTTCTCCATGAACCCAAATCCTTCCTTTCTGCACCCGCACACCATCTCGGCACTTCTTTAATTGTCCTGTAAAGCGGAGCTCCTGCCCCCCCCCACCCCCACCCCAAATACAAATACTTTAGCAGTTGACTTGTAATATTAGGACACTTACCTATCCAGGGATCCCACAATGTCGGCCAATTTTTCAATCGGCTCTGGGGGGCTGCCGCCGCCATTCCTTGTAAGGGAAACAAGCAGTGAAGCCTTGCGGCCTCACAGCCGGTTCCCTACTGCGCATGCACGCTGCGCTTTTTGAATGGCCCGACGACGGTGAAAGTAGGAGGGGGCCGAACTTCTGGGGCGCCTCGCCACGGCGATGTCTTCTGGAAGTGGGGACGGGTACCTGTCAAAAACAGGTACCCACTCCCCCTTCCCCCTAAAAAGTGGCAAATATGACAGCAGAGGGAGAGGAAGCAAACAAGCGGAGCTTCCCCTTTTGGGTGGAGCTCCGCTTTAAGTTATCGTCAAAAAGTATTAGGCTGACCGTTGCAGAGTCAGAAATGTACAGTCTGATTGTAATGTGAGCAGCCAGCTTAAAGCATAACTAAACCCAAGAACAAAAATATTTACCAAAAAAAAACATTTTCCGCACTCAAATCTGGGGAAGGTATAACCCTCAATAGCTTCTGTTTCTGTTATGATGTCATCTACATCCCGCCTTGAGTACTGTTTGAGGTGGTTCTTGAAGTTTGGTTTCTGCCCCATGTTTAATTGTTTTTTACTTCGCTTCGTTTGTGAGTATAGCCACTTTTTTTTTTTTTTTTTTTTTACAGTAAATCTTAGATAATGCAAAAGGCTGGTGTGCAGCTAACAAGAATAAAAATTTATGATTTTTCACCTCACCATTCCTTACTTGTAGTGGCTGCATTTGTTTTCAGCAAATACAGAAAATACCCGTAGATTTTGCCAGAAATGCAGTGTCCTTTTCACTTGTGTGAGCTGTCCTGGAAGCATAAAAAATGTATCTTATTTGTGTCGGCTACTATTGACATCATCCCCAATGTAATGAAGATGAAGAAATGCAGGCATGTTTGAAGTCCAAGAAAGAAAACAAATGCAGGCGCCTCTGAGTGTAGACTGTATAAATGTATTTAAAAAAATCACATAGTAACTCACATTTGGGATTACAATGAAGGGTACATCTGTTTGGGATCGCTCAATAAGGCATCCATGACGCTGGTCAAACAAGGGAAGCTATCTCTACCGCTCTGTACTTTCTTGTGGCCGCAGCGCTCATCGGGAAAGGGTGTTACAAGCCTCCTATTCGGCTTCTTGCATATCTTGGAGATCGCTGCTGCTTCCCTGCAAAAGGCTGGCTTTGATTCAGTGGACTTTCCCCTGGCTGCATTGCATATAACTTAGGACTTACAGTACCACAGGGTCTGTCTCAAAATCCACATGTATAATTGTTGTATGTTTGAAGTCCAGTCTGGGTGACAACCATGGCTTCCTCCGCAGATACAGTGGAGGAGTGACCGTATCCAGCCAGGGACAGGAATTGTGTTATTCACACGATCACCATGTAAAAATAAAGGACAAAAGGCCTGAAAAAAGAAAGCTAATGCAGCCACTATATCCTAAGGCTTGGTAACCTCCAATGTATTGCTCTGTTCATGGGTTTGGATACGCTTTAACTTGTATTCAAAAACCATTTTTCAAAAATGTTTTTTAATCTAAATTGCCAAGGAAAAACAATTTGCATTTAGGGGAACATTTGAGAACATTTATTATAGAAGATGTAAAACTGTCTTCATGCACGCGTGTTAAAATATGTTCTTTACTTTTACATAGTCCCTTTCACTTATACATTATGGAAATTTAGTATATCTATGTTTGAGTACTTTATATTTTCTAAGTTTCCACACAAAAAAAGAATGTTTTTTAATTTGGTCAGAAATGGGTGGATGTCTGTCAGAGAAGGTTACATGCAGTGAAACATCTGCCCGTCCTCAAATGACTCGCATGCCACGGGAACCTACTGCAGTTTTCATCCTAGCTTGGCAGGGGAACATGACATACGCACAGTGAAAACTTTGTTACTTTTTTCCATAGAAAAGGTAATGATCAGTTCTAGGTCTCTTAAAGGTTTTTAAGAATTCGACGTGCATTAGGGACCATTTCTGACTATTGCTGTAAGGAGTAATTACCACACATTTGTTACCTTTTAAGGTGCCCGATCTTGGTCAGTAATGCTTGAATTTGCCACAATGAAAACTTTAATAGTGCCAACTATGGTCATCTACAGGGTACACATAAATTAGGGTTGTGGGTGAAGAAAGCCAAAATAAAATTTTGTTTTTGGCGACTTATTTCTTGTTTATGGGCAACTTTACTATGCTTTGCTTTTGTCTCATGCCTATGCATTCTGTTTCCCTATATGCTTGCCTTTGTTCAAAAGTGAGCAAATGAATGGTATGCATTGTGATTAAAAATACATCGATACTGAGTACCTTTGACCCCAGGTGGTATTAGTAGCCAGCCACAGCACATCTAACACTGTCCAGGCCAGAAGCATTCCGTCAGTAAAACACATTTTAGATAATTATTTTCAAGACAACATTCATCACCCAGCTGCTCTATTACTTAATATTTTCTCCGATCTATGTTTATTACCTAAATGGCCATTAGGCCCCTTTTATACGGGACGAACCCTGTAATGTGCATTTGGGTGATCACTCTGCTGAGCAGGCAGATGACAGGTCTGTATCCGCTCTGCTATCGTGAGCAGACGCAGCATGGCTGTTCTCTATGAGGCGGTCGGATGGAAAAGGACCGCCTGTCCGTTTCCATCCGACTCACTCGATCCGCTGGACGGATGGAGAATGGATCCCCCAATCGTCTGTTTTTGGCGAACAGGATCAGTCAGATGCTAGTGCGTGTCAGCAGACACATTAGGCCACATCATAGAGAACAATAGCTGGTCCGATCAGGTCCGCCTGAAAAATTGTGCATTATAATTTTTTTTATACATGCTAATTTTCAAAAAAAGACTTCTCTGGTGCACTATTGGATTGGTATAATAATAAGAAATAGTCAGTGGCCATATCAGTACACAAACCCCATCCATATCTAAAAAATGTTTTTACTGGAAATGCTTGTTTTAACCCTTTCATGCCTAAGTCTATTTCTAATGTTTGTTGCTTGCAAGTTGAAATCTGTATTTTTTGCTAGAAAATTACTTAGATCCCCCAAACATTAAATATATATTTTTAGCAGCGACCATAGAGAATAAATCGGCGATCGTTGCAATATTTTATGTCACCACACTGTATTTGCGCAGCAGTCTTTCAAACGCATTTAAAAAAAAAAAATACACTTTCATGAATTAACAGATTGCCGACCGCCGCACGAACATTTACGTCGACAGAATGGCACGGACAGGCAAATGGGCGTGTATCTGGGCTCCGCGGACTCGTTGTCAGCCGGTGTCCCGCGATCGTGTCACGGAGCTGAAGAATGGGGAGATGTTATTGTAAACACAACCTCTCCCTGTTCTGCCTAGTGACATGTCACTGATCATCTGTTCCCTGTCATCGGGAACAGCGATCAGTGACGTGTCACTGCAAGCAACACCCCCTTAGGCTCCATGAATACTGGAGCTCAAAAACTGCCATTTTGAACGCCGGATTGCTGGCAGGGAAACGCTGCTTTAAAAACAAGATGTTATCAGCGTTTTGCATTGCAGTCAATGCACGTTTAGCGGCGATAGCTTTCAGCCGCGTTTTTCTGGCTCTATTCAAAACCAATGGTTCTCTATGGGAGCCCATTGATTTGAATAGAAGTCGCACCGCAAGTCGGATCAACATGATCCGACTTGCGGTGCGACTTGCGTGCTGAGGATGAAGGGGAACCCTGCCAAAAAAATGAAAAAATTATTTGGCGTGGGGTTCCCCCTCGGACGATACCAGGCCCTTCGGTCTGGTATGGATTTTAAGGGGAACCCCTACGCCGAAAAAATGGCGTGGGGGTCCCCCCAAAATCCATACCAGACCCTTATCCGAGCACGCAGCCTGGTTGGTCAGGAAAGGGGGTGGGGACGAGCGAGTGCCCCCCCCTCCTGAACCGTACCAGGCCGCATGCCCTCAACATGGGGGGTAGGTGCTTTGGGGCAAGTGGGCCCTGCGCCCCCCACCCCAATGCACCTTGTCCCCATGTTAATGAGGACAAGGGCCTCTTCCCAACAACCCTGGCCGTTAGTTGTCTGGGTCTGTGGGAGAGGGGCTTATCGGAATCTGGGAGCTCCCTTTAATAATAAGGGGGCCCCCAGATCCCGGCCCTTCACCCTATGTGAATGCCTATGTGAATGAGTATGGGGTAAATTGTACCCCTATCCATTCACCTGGGGGGAAAGTGTCAATAAAAAAACACTAGACATGTTTTTAAAGTAATTTATTAGGCAGTTTCGGGGGTCTTCCGACTTCGGGGGTCTCTTCCGACTTCTCCGGTTCTTTTCCCGCTCTCCGGTTCTTCTGCCGGGCTCCTCCGCTGTCTTCTGCCGCTCTTTTGCTGGCGTTGGCCCGGTCTTCTCCGCTGTCTTCTTCCCTCTTCTCTTGTTCGATGTTCACACAACGCTCTCCCCCGCTGTAATGCCGTGTGCGCTTTTCGCAATGACTTATATAGGCATGTTGCGTGGTCATCGGGTGCTGTCACCTGGTGACCCCGCCCCCTTATGGCGTCACAGTCCCATCATGCCCCTGACTGTGACGCCATAAGGGGGCGGGGTCGCCGGGTGACATCACCCGGTGACCATGCCCCATGCCTATATAAGTCTTTGCGAACTGCGCACACGGCATTACAGCAGCACAGAGTGTCGAGTCAACATCAGAACAAGAGAAGAGGGAAGAAGACGACGATGAAGACTGGGCCACCACTAGCGAAAGAGCTGGCAGAAGATAGCGGAGGAGCCCGGCAGAAAGCACCGGACAGCGCGGAGAAGGCACCGGAGAGCGAGAAAAGAGGCCGGAGAGTCGGAAGAAGACCCCCGAAGTCGGACGAAGACCCCTGGAGCTGCCTAATTACTTTAAAAACCTGTCTAGTGTGTTTTTTTTATTGACACTTTTCCTCCAGGTGAATGGGTAGGGGTACCCCATACTCATTCACATAGGGTGGGTGTCCGGGATCTGGGGGCCCCCTTATTAAAGGGGGCTCCCGGATTCCGCAGACCCCGACAACCAACGGCCAGGGTTGTCGGGAAGAGGCCTTTGTCCTCATCAACATGGGGACAAGGTGCTTTGGGGTGGGGGGGAAGCACCTACCCCCCCATGTTGAGGGCATGCGGCCTGGTACGGTTCAGGAGGGGGGGGGGCGCTCGCTCGTCCCCACCCCCTTTCCTGACCGACCAGGCTGCGTGCTCGGATAATGGTCTGGTATGGATTTTGGGGGGACCCCGGGCTAATTTTTTTTCCATTTTTTTGGTGGGGTTCCCCTTCATCCTCCGCACGCAAGTCGGATCATAATGATCCGACTTGCGGTGCGACTTCTATTCAAATCAATGGGCTCCCATAGGGAAGCATTGGTTTTGAATAGAGCCAGAGAAACGCCTAATGCTAATTAGCGGCTGTTTATTCACGTTTATCCAGAAAGTATATAGTGATGAATATATGAAAACCCTGTATATTGCTACACAGACTAATAAAATACCGTATTTATCGGCGTATAACACGCACTTTTTTCCCCTGAAAATCAGGGGAAAATCGTGGGTGCGTGTTATACGCCGATATCCACATCCCTGAGCTGTCTCCGCTGACTGGGAGCGGAGCGGAGCGAGATACACATAGCCGAATGTACTCGGCTATACTCAGCTTTTCTCGGCTCCGCTCACAGTCACGCCCAGTCCCGCCATTGGACCTGTGTTATGTCCATCATAGGGCGGGACTCGGCGTGACTGTGAGCGGAGCCGAGAAAAGCCGAGTATAGCCGAGTACACTCGGCTATGTGTATCTCGGCGGCGGCGGCGGCTCCGCCCAGTCCCTGCGTCCCTGGCGTTCTCGGCGGCGTCCGCACAGTCTCGGCGCCAATTTTAAAATGCTGCACGGCGACTCTGGGGCAAGGCTGCACGGCGACTCTGGGGCAAGGCTGCACGGCGACTCTGGGGCAAGGCTGCACTGGACACTGACCAGGCTGCACTGTGACCAGGCTGCACTGTGACCAGGCTGCACTGTGACAAGGCTGCAATGGACACTGACAAGGCTGCACTGTGACAAGGCTGCAATGGACACTGACAAGGCTGCACTGTGACAAGGCTGCAATGGACACTGACAAGGCTGCATTTAAATGTAAGTTATTTTTCCTTAAACTTCCCTCCTAAAAGTTTTTTTCCCTAAAATTTCCTCCTAAACTTGGGGTGCGTGTTATACGCCGATAAATACGGTAAGTGGTAAGTGTAAAACAAGTGGTTGATACAAACATAAACACCTACAATGACTGAGAACAACTGTACCTCGTTGAACAAGTGTACAAAGGGCAATACAATGTTTGTAAAAAAAAACATAAATGGAAAACGTGAAAAATAAAAAATGTTGTATATGGTTATTATTGACACCATCAAAGTGATGAACCAAATATATGGTGAATGAGTGAATAAACAGTCCAAATGTTCCAAAAGGTAAATAAGATACTGAATAATGAGTTGTCTGCAGGTAATCCACCACCATGAAGATTAAAGGCTTACCAGACAAGGTGGACCCAACAAGGCTTACGCCTGATGAGTCAAACGAGCTTGATGGTGTAGGAAAGGATGTATCACAGCAATGACATCAGTGAGTATCCACCATGGAATTGGTTAACGGTACTTCACAAAGAACTCCTCCCAAAGTAATTATATAGTAAAGAAGAGAAATGGGGCCACATAGTGCGATTCTGTATAAAAAGAGGAACATTTATTGATAAAATTATATAAAATGGTCACTCACAATTCACAAATGCGACCCTCTCAACACCCCTTTACCACTACATATAATAGAAACCCCCTCTCTACAGGATACCTATAATGATGATGATCATGATTATATTGAAGATAATCATGAACCATCCCCTTACAGAAACAATCAATATGATCAACATATTTATGGGAATCAGGTTTTTCAACAGGACACGCAGGGATGAAAAAGGGCTCCAGACCCAAAAGAGGGTGCAGAGGTGGCAGGAGAATCCAAAGGAAAAAGGAGTAGAACGTAGTAGGCCAAGGTGTTTTTAATTTGAGTTCTAAGACATTAACTAATGATGAATTATCCATTTTAGATAAGTCTTAAATATGCCCCCCCCCCCAAAAAAAATCTGGACAAGTTTCACACTTTTATTGATGTACAAAAATACATTAGGAAAATTAATATCCAGCGGTATCTTGTGTCTAACCCTTGTGAACGTTATGAGACAGCCGCTACTTCGGGTACAGTACATTCTGGATTGTCGAATCCATCTTTGTTCAACCCCCCTGTGCCCGTTGCACCAGCTGTCAACATTTTCAAGGAACTTGTTCTCAGCGACTTGGCCCAATTGTCCATCAAACAGCCTCGTAGTCATCCTATGTTGCAAGCGGGCATCAAGTCGCTTAGTGAGAACAAAGATATAGTTATACGCCCCGCCGACAAAGGCGGGGGCATTGTAGTTTTAGACAAGTCCGAGTATGAACAAGAGATGTATAGAATTCTTGGAGACACGGAAACTTATAACGAAATACCTATCAACCCCACTAATAGTTTCAGGGACCAACTAGTGGCCTTAGTGGATAAAGGATTTGAAATTAAAATTTTGAATAAGAAAGAGCAATCTTATTTGGTACCTTTTAGCTAGCCTGAAGTTCCTGTACCAGCCTGCCAGCCTGAAGTCCCTGTTCCGGCCTTAAGTCCCTGTGCCGGCCTGAAGTCCCTGTGCCTGCCTTCCAACCAGAAGTCCTGATGCCAGTGTCCCAGTCCGAAGATCCGGTGTCCCCGCCGGAAGATTCAGTGTCTGTGTCCTCGCCTGAAGATCCGGTGCCCGTTTCCCAGCTTGAGGTTGTGGTGCCTGCTTCCCGGCTTGAGGTTGTGGTGCCCGCTTCCCGGCCTGAAGTTATGGTGCCCGTTTCCCGGCCTGAAGAGCCTGCTGCCAAGACGGAGATGTTTCTGACTGCCGCCCTGCCTGGTGTGCCCTGTCTGCTGCCCAGCTTGATGTGACTGTCTCCTGCCCAGTTGTGCCTGCTTCCCCGTCGGATGTGCCCACTGTTTGCCCGGATGTGACTTTGCCTATTGCCCAGCTTGTTGCCATGAACTTTCCCCAGCAACAGTTATTTGGAGCATCCGGAGGCCGCTCCTTTGAGGGGGGGGGTACTGTCAGGAAAGGTTCCATCCGCTGGTGATATTTATTATTTGGCTTGCAGTACTGTGGTCCACCAGCAGGTGTCTCCTGGCAGTTTGGAACTGTCAGGAGAATCTCTCCCTGCTGGTGTTGTATTATCCTTTGGACGCAGTACTGGTCTCCACCAGCGGATGGATCCTGGCAGTGTGGAGAGAACTGCCCTTCCTTCGCTCAGCTGTGACCTGAAGCTAATCACAGCCTTCCTATTTATACCCGGCAAATACAAACACTCATTGCCCTGGTATCTCTCTCCCTGACCTAGGACCTGTGACCCTGACTTTGATCCTTGCATCCTGCCTGACCCGATCCGACCTGATCCCTGCATCCTGCCTGACCTGATCCCTACCTTGAGCCCATCCTGTATCCGTCCCTCCTGTCTCCTGTTTACCACAGATACCTGTCCTCCTGTTCCCTGAGTGCTTATCCCTGCTCTGCAGCCTATCCATCCGTCCCCTCCCTGTTCCTGTTGTCTCCCATCTGCTGACATTCCCTTGTGTATGAGCTCGGCCTGGCTTTTTTCTATGATTCCGGTATCTCCCATATTTGTATATATATTGTTTATAGTCACTGTTTATTTGATTGATTTATTGCACTGTGTTCTGTTGGAGGTGGTTGTATGTTGTTCACTTATCGTAATAAATTGTTATATTTTCACCTACACCCATTTGGTCTCCTCTGTGCAGTCACACAGTCTGGTGTATTAGCCTTCTCTGACACCTTGCAAGAAATGTGTGGTATGTAGTCACAGTAAAATCGGGAAGGCTAAATCGTTACAATTTAGTTCTACAGTTACCAACCATACCTACACAATTAAAGGTTTCCATACATGTGCCTCAAGATACGTAAGTATACTTGATCACATGTCCATGTAGGAAACAATATTTCTTTCTCGTACATCACGGGACACAGAGCGATAGTCATTACTATGTGGGTTATATAGATACCTTCAGGTGCTGGCACTGGCAACTTCCAAAACCAGAAGTACCCTCCCCTATATAAGCCCCTCCCATCCGGGAGTACCTCAGTTTTTTGCCAGTGTCTAAGGTGTTGGCCAAGAAGTAACATGTGTTTTTCACTGAGCTTGCATACAGGTTCTTTTGGGCCTCAGTAAGCTATTCCGGATCCGACCAAAAAAGCTTCATAGCTAAACGGTCGGTACCCGGGCCTTGCAAGAGAAGAGCAAGGTTTTGCCTGTAATGCCTCTTTTAGGAGGGCTGGACCCTGGGATCCAGAGTTCTGGTCATACCCACAACCAAGATGTTTTCTGTGCAGGGTGCTATACAGGTCCAGGGGAGTGGAATCCTTGGGAACCCGGTCCCTGAAGGTTTAATTACAATGCCTGCCGTGATAGGTGAAGTTTGGGCTTCTGTGGACCAAACAGAGTCCTGCGGCGAGGAAAAGGTAAGTGGGGGCCCTCAGGAACTTGGTTCTATTGGGGGACCCCCAAGCCTAATTTGTCTTTCTGCCTGTTACCTAAGGTATTCCCGCTAATATTCTGTGCATGCCTGTTACTACTAAGAAAATGTAAAAAAATTTAATAGTAGGCAAGAAAAAAAAAATGGTAAGACCGCGGTATCTGTGTTAAACACTAGAGGCCGCTATGGTTCTTTTTTCTTGTAATGTGCATTTTTTCTTCCAAAGTCAAATCCAGGCAGTTGGTAAGTTCTCTGCTGGGAAGCTGTCTCCTCTGCCCTGTTGCTGCGCTCATCCATCCCCGGGCCCTGCGGCAGGGACCCTGGCTCCCATCTAGTTCCTTATTTTTTTTTAAAAGAGCGCCGAAGGCGCACGTGCCCGCGCCTCTATATATAGAGGCGATCTGGAAAAGGGGGCGGAGCTGGTGGATGACGCTCGGTGTGCGCCGCGGCGCTACTGCGCATGTGCGGGCGTCCAGCGTGTTTAAAGGCACAATCACAGCTGGCTATTGAAGTGCACAGACAGAGCTAGCAACAGTAAATAAGGCACACAGAGGCGGTTGATGCAGGCATCCCCTAGAAAGGCACTTTAGTAGACACCAACTGTTATATAGCAGCAATTGTGCTAGACTATTATCAGTAAAAGTGGTGTATTACGGCTGGAATACCTCAGCTTTGGGCTTAGGAATATGCCGTCCAGAAGCTCCGGAACTAAATCTTCCAGGAAGCAAAGGGGGTCTCCATCGGGCTCTGAGGATCTTGGGCATGCTTCTGCTGCACCAGTCTCCCCTGAAAATTCAGAGGTTAGTGACCGTAGAGACCCCGCAGGAGTACCTGGTACTGTGGCTGTCCTCAGTTCACCTGCTCCTGTGTATGTAACAGAGGAGGTTTTTTCCTCAGCTCTGGGAGGATTAGAAGAGAGATTGTCAACATTGATTGCTGCCTCCCTGTCACAGGGAAAGCACGCCCGATCTCCGTCTCCTCCTTCAGAGTACCTGTTAGCAGAGCAACAGTCCCATACAGGGATCGACCTGCCTGAAGGGCATCAGGATGAGGTTGATTCTGTTATAGAGGAATCAACAGTGGAGGAACCTTTCTCAGCATCTCAAGCTGAAAGATTATGGGTTCAGTCTCTGACTAACATGGTCCGATCAGCATTTAAAATGCACCTTGCGGAACCATCAACCACTACTGTCTCCTCGCTGGGGTCGCTAAAAGCTCCCCAGACTGTCTGTTCCTTTCCACTTCACCCTTTACTGGAAGGGCTCATTTACCAGGATTGGGAACATCCTGATAAAATATTTACTCCCCCCAAGAGATTTCCGGTGGTCTATCCCATGGAGGATAAGTTCATCAAAAAATGGAGGATCCCTACAGTGGACGCAGCCATCTCTTGTGTGAATAAATCGCTGACATGTCCAGTGGATAATGTCCAAATGTTCAAGGACCCAATAGATAAAAAATTGGAGTCCTTATTAAAATCTGCTTTTTCTACAGCAAGCTTGGTGACACAACCAGCAGTGGCAGCTATTGGGGTCTGCCAAGCAGTGAAGGATCAGTTGAAACAGGTCTTAAGGGACTTGCCAGATCAGCAGGCCCTTGCCCTAGCTGATCTACCTAGAGCCTTATGCTTTGCGGTTGACACCATAAAGGATTCAATCCATCAGGCCTCCCGCCTTACGCTGTCTGTAGTACATATGCGCAGGCTTCTATGGCTCAAAAACTGGTCTGCTGAAGCTCCCTGTAAAAAATTGCTGGTTAGCTTCCCATTTCATGGTGAACGCTTATTCGGGGAAGACCTGGACAAATATATCCAGAAAATTTCCAGCGGTAAAAGTACACTCTTGCCGGTTAAAAACAGAGTTAGAGGTCCCTCTTTTAAGAGGCCTGCTTCTCCAGCCCCTGGGGCATCGGCTGTGAAACAGTTCCGACGGCCTCCTCGGTCAAATCCCGGGGGTAAAAATCAGGGACAATCGCAGGGTAATAAGAAACCCTGGGTCAGGAGAGGTACAAAACCTCCCCCAAAGTCAAATTCATGAAGGGTTACCCCCACTCAATCGGGTGGGGGGAAGACTCCAGTTGTTCGCAGAGACCTGGCGGGACACGATCAGAGACAGATGGGTGCTCTCCGCAGTAAGTCTGGGATACAGATTGGAGTTAAAAGACTCTCCTCCTTCCCATTTTATGAGGTCAAACGTGCCAAGGGATCCCCGGAAGAGAGAGTCCCTCCTGTTGGCACTAGAACAACTATTGCTCCAAGGAGTAATTATGGAGGTTCCCCTGGAAGAATGGGGGTTCGGGTTTTACTCAAACCTCTTTACAGTCCCGAAGCCAAACGGGGACGTGAGGCCCATATTAAATCTAAAAGGGCTAAACAAATTCCTACATATCAGGACTTTCCGGGTTCCCTACAAGGGGAGGAATGGTTAGCCTTGATCGACATCAAAGATGCTTATTTGCACATTCCCATCTTTCCAGTCCACCAAAAATTTCTACGCTTTGCAGTAGAAGGGCGCCATTTTCAGTTCAGAGCCTTACCCTTCGGTCTGGCCACAGCACCACGAGTGTTTACAAAAGTTCTGGCCCCATTATTGGCCAATCTAAGAACACAAGGTGTAACGATAATGGCATATCTAGACGATCGGTGGCCACTGCCCTACAAGGGGAGGATTGGTTAGCCGCGATCGACATCAAAGATGCTTATTTGCACATTCCCATCTTTCCAGTCCACCAAAAATTTCTACGCTTTGCAGTAGAAGGGCACCATTTTCAGTTCAGAGCCTTACCCTTCGGTCTGGCCACAGCACCACGAGTGTTTACAAAAATTCTGGCCCTTTATTGGCCAATCTAAGAACACAAGGTGTAATGATAATGGCATATCTAGATGACTTGTTGCTGATAGACCACTCAGTGAAAAAACTAGAAGTGGTCGTTCACAAGACAATCAAGTATCTGGAATCTCATGGTTGGATTATCAACCGAGACAAGTCAGCCCTAAAACCAGTCAAAAGTCTGGAATACTTGGGGCTAAGGCTGGATTCAGGCCAGAGAAAAATATTCTTGCCTCGAGAAAAGGTGTTGTCTTTGAGAGATTTGATCCACCTAGTGGGTACAAAAAGACAGCCGTCCATACGCCTGTGCATGAGGCTGCTGGGAAAAATGGTGGCATCATTCGAAGCAGTACCCTACGGTCAATTCCATTCAAGGAATTTGCAAAGGGCCATACTGTCAGCCTGGAACAAAAAAGTTCAGGCCCTAGACTTACCAATGTCCTTGTCCCCTTCCGTTCGCAAGAGCCTCCGTTGGTGGTTGGTTCCCCAGAATCCGGAAAAAGGGAAATCCTTCAGTCCGATTTCTTGGAAGGTGGTCACTACAGATGCCAGCCTTATAGGCTGGGGTGCAGTACTGGAGCAATGGTCTCTCCAGGGCAGATGGTCAGATGCAGAAAAGGCCCTGCCCATCAATCTCTTAGAGATACGAGCAGCCCGGTATGCCCTAGTAGCGTGGACATCCAAACTCCAAGGGTCCCCTGTCAGAGTTCAATCAGACAATGCCACGGTAGTGGCATATATCAATCATCAGGGTGGCACCAGGAGTCGTGCAGCCCAGAGGGAAGTAAATTGCATCCTGAAATGGGCAGAAAGATATGTCCCAGTCATATCCGCGGTATTCATTCCAGGAGTGGAGAATTGGAAGGCGGACTTTCTAAGTCGCCAACAATTATGCCCAGGGGAATGGTCCCTTCACCCCGAGGTTTTCCGGACAATATGTCAGCGGTGGGGAACACCGGATGTAGATCTACTAGCATCCAGATTCAACGCAAAGGTGGACAGGTTTGTCTCTCGGACAAGGGATCCCCTAGCTTGCGGCTCGGATGTCCTAGTGTTCCCTTGGGATCAGTTCAAGCTGATATATGCATTTCCACCGCCACAATTGTTACCTCGATTACTCCGCAGAATCAGGGTAGAAAAGAAACCAGTGATTCTGGTGGCTCCAGCGTGGCCCCGAAGAGCATGGTACGCGGAGATTGTAAAAATGTCAGTGGGGAGTCCTTGGACTCTCCCACATCGTCCGGACCTGCTTTTGCAAGGACCGATATACCACCCTTCCTTACCAGCCCTAGGTTTGACGGCCTGGCTATTGAAGCCCACATTCTAAAAAAGAGAGGGCTCTCTAATCCTGTGGTATCTACCATGATCAATGCCAGGAAGCCGGTATCCAGGCAGATCTACTATAGAATCTGGAAGGCGTACATCGCCTGGTGTAAGGCCAAGAAATGGCATCCACGTAAGTACGTAATAGGTAGGATTCTGGACTTCCTACAGTGGGCTGTAGATAGGAAGCTTGCCTTGAGTACTATCAAGGGTCAGATCTCGGCCTTGTCAATATTTTTTCAAAGGTCCTTGGCTTCGCATTCACTAGTCAAAGCCTTTTTACAAGGAGTGATGTGTATTAGCCCTCCTGTTAATATTCCCATATGTCCATGGGACTTAAACCTGGTTCTGTCGGTTCTACAGAAACAACCATTTGAACCATTACAGCATATTTCCTTGGTTCTTCTCACCAGGAAATTGATTTTTCTAATAGCCATTTGTTCGGCTAAAAGAGTGTCGGAATTAGCAGCTATGTCCTGTAAAGAGCCATATCTGGTTATCCATAAGGACAGAGTAGTGTTACATCCTCATCCAGCCTTTCTTCCTAAGGTGGTATCGAGGTTTCATTTGAACCAAGATGTGGTTTTTCCTTCCTTTTTCCCCAAACCTAGTTCGGTAGAGGAAAAGTTATTGCATTCTTTGGATGTAGTAAGAGCAGTTAAAGCTTATCTAAAAGCCACTGCTCAGATTCGCAGAACGGATACTTTGTTTATTCTGCCGGAAGGCCCCAGAAGGGGTCAGGCAGCGTCAAAATCCACTTTAGCCAAGTGGATTCGACAGGTCATAATGCAAGCCTATGGCTTGAGAAGGAGACCGCCTCCATTCAAAGTTAGGGCGCACTCCACGAGAGCAGTTGGAACTTCATGGGCAGTGCATCACCAGGCCTCCCTGGCTCAGATCTGTAAGGCCGCAACATGGTCTTCAGTACACACGTTTACTAGGTTTTACCAGGTGGACGTTAGAAGTCAGGAGGATGTCGCCTTTGGGCGCAGTGTGTTGCAGGCCGCAAAAGATCCTCATGTCTGATAGCGCTCAGCTTATGTATGGTGTATCCCCCCCTCATTGGGCATTGCTTTGGGACGTCCCACATAGTAATGACTATGTCGCTCTGTGTCCCGTGATGTACGAGAAAGAAAATAGGATTTTTATAACAGCTTACCTGTAAAATCCTTTTCTTGGAGTACATCACGGGACACAGAGCTCCCACCCCTCTTTTGGGGACACTTATTGCTTTGCTACAAAACTGAGGTACTCCCGGATGGGAGGGGCTTATATAGGGGAGGGTACTTCCAGTTTTGGAAGTTGCCAGTGCCAGCACCTGAAGGTATCTATATAACCCACATAGTAATGACTATGTCGCTCTGTGTCACGTGATGTACTCCAAGAAAAGGATTTTACAGGTAAGCTGTTATAAAAATCCTATTATTGGAAGCACGATACGTACATTTACTATTAGAGTGGGGGAACCTATAGCCAAGATCAAGGGTGGAGACACCAAACATACAGTCCCTAGACATTTTAGGGAGCACCACGATCGCTACCCCGCTGGTACTAGTTTCTTGGTTATTGATAGTTATATTCCCCCATGGAGAGGTGGTGCCCTCACCAGGGGAGTATCACAATTGGAGACGTATTGGATATACGTTCTCCAATCTTATCAACTATGGGGTATGAACGTTGAGTGGGACGGTAATTTCTTTCTGAATAAGGCATAACCTCCCACTCCTTTTCAACATCTTAAATAAGATCCACTTGGGTTAAGACTCGCGTCATTACTCATTTTCTATTTGTTTATACATCTCTTTTAACACCTATATAATTTTCCTTTCCATATACAGGGGGTCCCCTACTTACAAACATCCGACTTACAAACGACTCTTACTTACAAACGGAGGGAGACAACAGGAAGTGATAGGAAATCTACTCCTAGGAAGGGAAATTCACTCCTGTAAGCATTTTTATGGGAAAAAGATACCTCCACTGGAGCTTTATCACCAGTCCATGTTTCCCCAACATCCAAAAATTTTCAAAATCCATTTGTCATTGGGATGGAAAGTGAGGTGAAATCTTCTGAACAGGTGCACAGACAGCAAAACAAATGTTACAGGGGTGATAACCCTTCCCTATGTTATTCAAAAAGTATAAAAACTATTTTTTTTGGCTGAAGCTACCCCTAAAAAGTGTACCTGTTCCGACTTACAAACAAATTCAACTTAAGAACAAACCTACAGTCCCTATCTTGTTTGTAACCCGGGGACCCCCTGTATATATTTATCTTGATTGTTAAAATGTATATGTGTCATTGTGTCTGTCGATTATTACTGTATGATATAATGTCAGGGGGTCAGCTCCATAATTTCTTTACACATTGTACCCCAATTGCCCACTTATAACCTGGTGGCATAGTGCCGTCTTTGTGGCATATATACAGTGGCAGGTCACCTGTAGTGCACTTACATGTCAATATATCACACATTCGTTTTTTGCAGTTTTTTTATTCATTATCAGGTCTATTTACTTTTTTCCATCAAATCGCCCCATTTCCAATTGGTGATTCTGGCTACAGGGGTCAGGACTGCCATCAGAACGAGGTCTGGTATACACCTGATGCTATCTGCCATCTTTGCGGTGACGGACGCTAGAGGACCACACTTCGGAACAGCGGGCGCTATTTTGTTGTAGTCCCGCGGCGAGAATCCCCCCCCCCGCGCCGGCTCGTTTTCATTTTGAGCATCTGGTTTATTTAGCGTACACACTCGGGGGCTTATCAGCTCCGTGATGTGTACTGCAGATTCACCAGAGATCTCCTCATGCCCTAATCTTTGATTGGATCCATGAAGAGTCCGGGCGCCATTTTGCCGTAGCCCACGGCGCATTTTGCTTTGTTTTGGTTAATTTTACATTTTAATTTTTTTTAGTTTTTTATATGTATGTACATCTACAGTATTTTAATCATTTTAATAAAGGATAATTCATGCCTCTCTCTATGAGAGAGTTTTGGTTACATATTACCCCTCAATTTTGGAATCGAGGCTTGAATCACATATCACAGTGAGGCTTGGAGTGCAATCCATGGGCGCCATTTTACCAACAGGAAGTAACATTTTTTTGACAATTGTGGAGCTGGCCCTCATTAAGGGGTACCTTAGTCTATAAATACGCAGTGGAAGCAGTGGACCAGCACCCCAGATGATGCCTTATTAGGACGAAACGCGTCGGAAAGGGCTCTGCTGATGCCACTGCGTCATTTTTGATCAAAACGCTTTTACTTGTCTTCTCAAATGTGAGTGACCATTTTATATAATTTTATGAATAAATGTTCCTCTTTTAATACGGAATCACACTATGTGGCCCCATTTCTCTTCTTTACTATATAATTACTTTGGGAGGAGTTCTTTGTGAAGTACCGTTACCCAATTCCATGGTGATTACTCACTGATGTCATTGCTGTGATACATCCTTTCCTGGTTTTTATTAGAAGCCGTGCTACACCATCAAGCTCATTTTAACTCATCAGGCGTAAACATTGTTGGGTCCACCTTGTCTGGTAAGCCTTTAATCTTCATGGTGGTTGATTACCTGCAGACAACTCATTATACAGTGTCTTATTTACCTTTTGGAACATTTGGAATTTTTATTCACTCATTCACCATATATTTGGTTCATCACTTTGATGGTGTCAATAATAACCATATACAATATTTTTTATTGTATCACTTTTTTTGATTTTCACGTTTTCCATTTATGTTTTTTTTTTCCACAAACATTGTATTGCCTTTTGTACACTTGTTCAACGAGGTACAGTTGTTCTCAGCCATTGTAGGTGTTTATGTTTGTATCAACCACTTGTTTTACACTTACCACTTATTTTATTAGTCTGTGTAGCAATATACAGGGTTTTCATATATTCATCACTATATACTTTCTGAGTATATTATTTTGAGCACCGCACCATTTCACCTCAATTTTATTCCACATTACAGTCTGTTATGCAGGCAGCTACATCTTCCATCACTGGCCGCGCAGGTCCTTACCACAATTTTTTCTTCTATGTGCGTTTATCGGCGTTTGCCTTTTTTTGGCGTTTTTCCCGCCGAAAAACGTCACTTTGAACGCAAATGTCTTGCGCTCAGAAAAAAGCCCATAAACTCCACTGCTCATTAACGCTAAAAAAACGACCATGTGTGCATGGACACATAGGCTGACATAGAGTGCAGTTTATGGGCTTTTTTTAAAAAAAACGCCCAAACGCCAATAAACTGCAGTTTATCAGCTTCAGTGTGCATGGAGCCTAATGCCGCGTACACACGATAGTGATTCACGGCGGTTAAAAAACCGCCGTGAATCATGACATGAAAAACGAGGGAACGGCTTGTTCCCCCACACACGGTCGTTTTTCCCGTAATTTTTTCTCTTGTCGAGAAAAACGACCGTGTGTAGGCTCCGTGGCAGTGTTTCCCTATGGGAAAACTGCAGCGGAAAAAAAATGACGGGAAAAACGACGAGAAAAATTAGAGCATGTTCTAATCTTTCTCGTCGTTTTTAATGCCGTTTTTCACGTCAGGAAAAATGACAAAAAGACCACACACGGTCGTTTTTCTTGTTGAATTTTTTTTTTTACATTTTCACGATGTGAAAAATGATCGTGTGTACGCGGCATCACAGTTAGAATCACTCCCTAGGTCACACTTAACCCCTTCAGCGCCCCTACAGGTTAACCCCTTCACTGCCAGTGTCATTTTTACAGTAATCGGTGCATTTTTATAGCACTGATCGCTGCAAAAATTACAATGGTCCCAAAATGGTGTCAAACGTGTCCGATGTGTCCGCCATAATGTCGCAGTCACGATAAAAATCGCTGATCGCCGCCAATACTTGTAAAAAAAAAATATTAATAAAAATGACATAAAACCATCCCCTATTTTGTAGACGCTATAACTTTTGCGCAAACCAATCCAACGCTTATTTCGATTATTTTTTTTACCAAAAATATGTAGAAGAATACATATCAGCCTAAACTGAGGAAAAAAAATGTTTTTTTATATATTTTTGGGGGATATGTATTATAGCAAAAAGTTAAAAATATTGCATTTTTTTCAAAATTATCGCTCTATTTTTGTTTATAGCGCAAAAAATAAAAACCGCAGAGGTGATCATATACCACCAAAAGAAACCTCTATTTGTGGGGAAAAAAGGACGTCAATTTTTTTTGGGAGCCACATCACACGACTGCGCAATTGTCAGTTAAAGCAACGCAGTGCCGAATCGCAAAAAGTGGCCTGGTCTTTGACCAGCGAAATAGTCCGGGGCTTAAGTGGTTAAAAAAACCCCTAAACAGTAAAGTTAGTCCAATTTTTTGTGTAATGTGAAAGATGATGTTACGCTGAGTAAATACAGTAGATACCTAACATGTCATGCTTTAAAATTGCGTGCACTCGTGAAATGGCGACAAACTACGGTACCTAAAAAAATCTCTATAGGCGACGTTTTAAAAAAGATTAATGGTTGCCAGGTTAGAGTTAGAGGAGGTCTGGTTCTAGAATTATTGCTCTTGCTCTGACGATCGTGGCGATACCTCATGTGTGATTTGAACACCGTTTACATATGCGGGCGCGATTTACGTATGCGTTTTCTTTGCGCGGGGACAGGGGCGCTTTAAAAATATAAAAAAATTCTTATTTATTTTATCTATTATTCTTTTTTTGCATTGTCTCTGTAAAAAAAATACAAAATTTTGATCACTTTTATTGCTGTCACAAGGAATGTAAACATCCCTTGTTACAGTAATAAGTGGTCATTGAAAGTAAAAGAAAAAGAAAATCCCACATTTTGAGTTTCCCCCAGAGCAGTAATATTAGGGAAATCTGCCAATGGAGATGCTAGTTCTGGTGACCGGGGGGGCGGAATTTCCCACTCACTATTTTGGCTGTGACAGGAAGTGAAGGGACATCTACTCAATTCCTCTACAGATGGGGCAAATAAATAAATAAAGGGGTTATAACCCTCCCTTACTCTATCCAGGATGATAAAAAAAAGTTTAACGTATACTTCTACTTTAATAGGGCCAGAATTTTGAGCTTTGAAAAGTCTTATGCTTTTCCCTCACTGGATTATGGTTTTATAATTCTAACCTAAATGTATGCAGGTAATGGAAATATGTAGTGTACCCTGTGCTACAACATCCCTAGTTGATATCTAGTTTCTATGATTTGCTACGTTCGTGCTCTATGCGCTGTTTAATTAAACAAGTATCTAAGTGTGCTATGGGAGGCTTAATCTGTGCAACACCTGTAAGTCAACTGTGCCAAATATTAATATATTCAAAGTAGTGCGATGTGTGAAATTGTGACAGCCAGATTTATTTTTAGAGGGAGCGGAGAAACATTCTGTGTTGATTAAATTGACTGCTTGATGGTCACTCCTACTGTGTCTTTTGAGAAGCCATTTATGCCGTAGAAGCCCAGAATGTACAGTTATGTCTGGGATGTTTTAGCAGAAAGAATGTTGGCCTATAAAAGACATCTATTGAGTCTGTATTTTTATAAGCAGGAGCAATAGTCCGCATCTTTGTTTATTTTTTGCTGTGCGTGATGTTATTTTTATGCCCTCCAATAAAAATGGAGTTCTTCTCTGCAACTATAGACTTCTGTGCGAAGACCAGCAAAGCCTTAAAATAAGCAAACCATATGGGCAGATACATTTTCTGTATGTAGAAATAGCACATTTATTGAAAAAAATGTCATTCACTTTAATAAGGAAAGTTGGGAATGAAAATATTTCAGTGCGCAGAATGACCTTGCCCATAACACCTCAGAATAACACTTGGTTGAAGGCTTTGGTAATTAGCTGGCCCAGATGTGTACGCTTTCTGTTTTTCTTTCCAGTCTTTAAAGACAAGAAGGTGCTCTACAGTTCGTAAGCAAATAGTTCACAGTTAAGGCTTGTACACACTATAAGAAAATGGGGACAAAACATTTTGTCCGAGGAACGTTCGTACGATTTTAGTGTGTACACAACTTCTGACAGCCAATTTAGAAGTTTAGTACGAAAATTACTGAAGGGACCAACTCCAAAAATGTTCTCATACGGGAACAGAACGAACAATTTTCGTTTAACCACTTCAGCCCCAGAAGGTTTTATCCCCTTAATGACCAGGCCATTTTTTGCGATACGGCAATGCGTTATTTTAACTGACAATTGCGTTCTCGTACGACACTGTACCCAAATAAAATTTATGTCCTTTTTTTCCCACAAACAGAGCTTTCTTTTGGTGGTATTTGATCACCTCTGCGGTTTTTATTTTTTGTGCTATAGACAAAAAAAGAATGACAATTTTGAAAAAGAACAATATTTTTTACTTTCTACTATAAAACATTCAATTAAAAAATCTAATTTCTTCATCAATTTAGGCCAATGTGTATTCTGCTACATATTTTTTGTAAACAAAAATCCCCATAAGCGTATATTGATTGGTTTGCACAAAAGTCAGAGTCTACAAAATATGGGATATTTTTATGGCATTTTTTTTTATTTATATTTTACTTTTAATGGCGATGGTCAGTGATTTTTTAGGGTGATTGCGGCAGACAGATTGGACACCCAGCAGACACTTTTTTGGGAACCAGTGACATTAATACAGTGATCAGTGCTAAAAATATGCACTGACATGGTATAAATGAGACTGGTAGGGAAGGGGTTAACATCAGGGGCGATCAAAGGGTTAAAGTGTTACTAAACCCAGTAATAGGAAAATGGTTTTTCTGCCCACCCACAGGGCCCACAGCTTATAAATCTTTTTACATTAAAATACTTCCACTATATACCTTTTTGGATGATCTGTATACCATGGTCACATGATAACCTGCAGAGTTTGTCCAGAGCTGTGTGTTCAGGTAGGAGGAGATTTCCACTATAGCCTGTGTACACTCCCATGTGTGATGTCAATATCATGTGACCTGGCTAGCTCTGCGAACAAGGAAATGTTCTCTCCAGCATAAAAGACACAACTAAGCATGTGCAGGTTGGCTACCCTGCCTGTGTGTTAGCTGGCCTTCCCCAGATAGACAGTGCAGGAGGGAAGGATCTATGCATACAGGATAAAACAGCCTTTTTACACAGTGCAGAGGATTAACCACTTAAGTTCCAAAGTGACTATAACAAGCATGCTATTCTGCATATACAGACTGATTTTACTGTTGTGGGTTTAGTAACACTTTAATTGTATTCCCATATTGTGCTTTCTTACTGTGGGGGGATAGGCTCACTGCATGGACACTGTGATCTGTGTTCATGATTAGCAGAAACACTAGATCAGTGTCCATGCCTTACAGCACAGCGGTCTGCTTGTTTACATCGGCAGACTGCCATTCCGTCTCTGTGAAGAGCGATCGCGGGTGGCCGGCGGACATTGTGGCTGCTGATTGGCTCCCCCTGTGGCCAATCAGTGCGTAATCGCGCCTCCGGCAGTGAGCACGTGCCCCCCAGTGGCTATTGACAAAATCATGTACAGGTATGTGGTTTTGCGCAACAGAGCCACCTTGCCATAGTATATGTATGGCAGGTGGCCGGGAGCGGGTTAATGTGCGACTTATAGCGGGACTGCGATATTGCGGCAGACAATTGGACACCGACACTTTTGACACTTTGTGGGAACCAGTGACACTAATACAGTGATCAGTGCTAAAAACATGCACTGTCACTGTACTAATTTCACTGGCTGGGAAGGGGTTAAACATTTAGGGTGATCAACTGGTTAAAGCAGAAGTAAACCCAACGATTTAATAGTTTAAAAAAACTGTTACATTCCCGGCATGCCGGAAATGCTAACTGTCAAATTGGCTGTGCTCTCAATCAAACTGTCACACCATCCAATGGCTGGTGTCATAACTGATCACATGTGCAGCATCATGGCAGTTGAAGATTAAACAGAGGCCAAGATGGCAGCTTTCTTGGCTGAAAATGATAGGAGGGTTTACTTCCACTTTAAGTGTGTGCCTATCAAATAAAATCAAGAAATTTCCAAGCTCAACTTGCCAATCAGCCTGCAACCAACCGAATTGACCTGTCTAACAGTATGCGTTAAAAACAGGGGTTTAGTTGCACACGTTTGCAAATACATGCAAATACAATGCACTGACTATTTTGCTGCCATAGTTCAATGTGCTGGGTGTTAAGTGTGTTCCTGCGCCTTTAAGGAGGGGTGGGCTCCCTCCAGTCATCTGCCCTTCATCTATCCATCAGAATACATGTGCTCCCACTGTGGAGACTCTTAAAGCGGAAGTAAACCCATCAATTTGATAGTTTAAAAAAACAGTTAACATTTCCGGCATGCCGGAAATGCTAGCTGGCACATTGGTTGTGCTCTCAACCAAACTGTCAAACCATCCAATGGCTGGTGTCATAACAGATCACATGTGCAGCATCATGGCAGTTGCAAATTAAACAGAGGCTAAGATGGCAGCTTCCTTGGCTGAAAACGATAGGAGGGTTTGCTTCCACTTTAAAAGTTAGAGGTAGGGTCTGCAGGATACAGGGTGCCTTTCCGGGGCCTGAAGCTTACGCATGTATTTGCAAATGTGTACAACCTAAAGCCCTGTTTTTAATGCATACTGTTAGACAGGTCAATTTGGGGGTAAGTAAGTTGAGCTTGGAAATTCCTTGGTTTTGACATGCGTTTCCAGTGCTCCTTGCTGTGAAGACCAGTTATAGGTGGGGGCAGTGACTTTTTTTTGTAAATGTGTGCCTAGCCAGTGTTTTTGTGTGTATTGTGTGAGATGCTTTTTCTAAGGGATGTGATGGATTTTCTTTCCCTGGGAAAACTATCTGGAGAAAAATATTTAGTCTGCAATTGACGACCTCTCTACACCGTGTGCTTAAAACTATTATAAGTTGTATTTTTAAAGATTAATTTCATTATTGAACAACTAAAGTGCTCTCATTCAATCCAAAGGGGGCTGAAGCTCTTTTCTGTTTTCTTGTGGTTTTGGGTGTTCGTACCTTACATGATTCCCACTCTTAAGCCTCGTACACATGGATTTTTAGACTAGAAAAGTGTGATGACAGGCTGTTGACGTAAAATCCGACCGTTTGTACGCTCCATCGGATAATTGTTGTAGGATTTTCCGGCAACAAATGTGGGATAGCATGCTTTCAAATTTTCCGACAACAAATGTGTGATGTCGAATTTTCCGATCGTGTGTACACAAATCCATCGGGAAAAAATCCAAAGTACAAACACGCATGCTCAGAAGCAATGCTCACCATAACACAACAATAGCAGAAGTTGCCCAAAGGGTGGCGCTAAAGAGCTGAAAAAACACGTAGTTTCGTATTTGTTGGCCAATAATTCTTTGCTGTTTGAATGCAATACGAGTTCACGGCTAACGCCCTTCGGACAAAAGTCAGGCTTGGTCCGCAGAAAATCCAATCGTGTGTACGAGGCTTTACAGTTGTGTTCTTTTCTTTTTAATTGCTTTGGCAGCTGTGTTGGCCTGTGAACTAAAGGTCTACACCATCATAGTCTCATTTCTCTCTCTTTCCTTAACTGATTGAAGTAAAACTAGATTGTTTAGTCTTGGTCACTGGGATTTTTTTACTTCAACTTTTTCTTTTTTTTTTGTTAACCTATTACAGATGGTCTGGATAGGAATGGAGAGAGACTCTGAGGGCCCCTTGATCAACTGTCATATTAGAGACTCATCTTCTGATATAGCACATTCATTGTAGTATCATACCTTCATGGCATATATTCTTAAAATGTGGGTTGTGATCCTTTTCCATGTGGCTTGCAGCTGGACAGGTTGGATATGCAGAAGACACAAAGTAACATGTCCTCTAATAGGATAATAATTATGTTATGATGGTTTCTACTTCTGTTACCTTCAGCAGCAAGGCCAACTCGCAAAGGAACTAAGCCATGTTGGCCAGTAACACTGTGTAATTTGCCTCTCAGCTGGAGAATATTATGTGCTGAACATAAGATGCATAGATACAATCTTGATGTGTTTTGTCTTCAAGAAATATAGATGTTTATATTTGAGTTATTTGGTGTACAGTATATACTTTTGTGGGCAGTTTTTATGTGTGAGAAAGGGCGCTGTAATGTGAGGTACTGGTGGTCACTAGAGTGTCCTGGTTATGTTTGTAATAGTGGAGGTTAGGGAAGTAGAGGAAGCGATTATTTTTAAACTTTTTTTCTTTTTCTTTTTTGTAAAGCCTATATCCAGCAATATCTGTTTTCTCAGGCATGGAAAATCTTTCTTAAATTCAAATTTTAACCCCAAGTTTTAGGACTTCTACCTTTCTTTGAAACAAACACTAACTATAATATATAAAACATTTTTGAAGTAGTGATATTACAAGTTAATTCTACATGTCATTAACGGTGTTCTATTGAGAAATGCCTCCCGTCTAAAAATGTCTCAGATGGGTCATTTGCAGTATCAAATGTCACTCCAGCTAATATAATGATCAGCTGGCGTGACGTAAACACAGCACATGTGCAGATCGTCTGAAGCATTATCAGACGCTATTCAAACAGCGGAGGGAGAACGTACTTGTCAGATTCTGCCTCGCTGTTGCGGGGCGGGTTTTGGCTGTATTGAAAGGCGAGTTTTCTGTCTGTTATATGGCAGGTTCAGTGTGTTAAACGGCGAGTTTTGCCTGTGTCTAAGGTTGGATTAAAGCACGTGCAAAACCCGCCCTTCAACACATCCACAACCTGCCCCGCAATAGGGAGGCTGAATCTGACAAGTACATTCTCCTTTGGCGCTTAGCAGATTGTCGGATACTGCTTCTGATGATCTGCGCATGCGCTGTGTTTACGTCACGCAGCCCCTCAACATATCAGCTGGAGTGACGTTGCGTACTGCGCATGTGCAGACCCATCAGATGCATTTTTCAACAGGAGGCAGTATTTGATAGAACACCGGCAGCCATCATTTTCATGGACTATAGTAAATTTGTGCAGGACAAAGACAGCGTATTGTGAGATTTTTTTCTACATTTTTAGGAGCTTTATAATAGTTAATTTTTAATAGTTATACCAGGATCATATCCTATATAGTTCTATAATAAATTTCCTGTTTATAACACTAGACATAGAGTACATCATTCAAGAGATGCTTTCTAGCCTTAAAACTATATAAGGTAAAGTCAACAGCTTCATCTTTTGCACATTTGAAACTCTGCCTAATGTTCCTGTCTAACCTGTAAAAATTGCTTCATGCTTCATGTCAAATCAATCTTTATTGTCTTGCAGCTTTTCCTTTATATGACTGTAATAACAAATGTTCTTGCTACATTTTATTACAGCTGTAGTATCTATCTGAGTTTTGCTGAAATATTTTCATAAACCAGACTATGTATTTGTATTCATAGTTAATGCATTCACCATGTGGCATTGACTACAAATGCTAGTGATACAGTTTTATATCTCTTTAAGCTAATTTGTATTATAGTTAATACTACCACCTAATTCAACATTATTAAATTATACAAAAGTCATAAAGCCAATGACTTTGGCATGATCTACTGCAGTGTGTTCCATATCTAGACCTCAATGCATACCAGATATCCAGGCACTTGCACAGCTGTGTTAGTCAGGAGTTGAAAAAATAAATCCTAATCATCTAACAAATTACTTAAAGAGGAGGTCCAGCCCCCCCCCCCCACGAAAAATTAAGTCAGCAGCTACAAATACTGCAGCTGCTGACTTTTAATATATATCTTTGGATCGGCTGTTGGGTGCAGCCGCTGCCATTCCTGGTAAGGGCACCCGGCAGTGAAGCCTTTTGCTTCACAGCCGTATTCCTACTGCCCATGCACGTAGCGCGCTGCGCTTTCTAATTGGTTCGGCAGCGTAGGAAGGAGGAGGGAGCCGAACGTCCGAGAGACGGGGCCCCGCCCTGTCTCCCGAAAGTGGGGAACGAATACCTATTTAAAAAAACAGGTACCCGGTCCCCCCTGAAAGGTGCCAACTGTGGCACCGGAGGGGGGGAGGAGATGGATAAGCGGAAGTTCCACATTTGAGTGGAACTCCGCTTAAAATATATCTGAAAGTTTTGTTCTCAAAGGACTGGCCTGGGAAAGACAGATTATCTAAATTGTTTTGTGTCTATCTGTCCCCGAGTTATGGCAGATACTCTTGAGGTGTATGAATTAAGCTGAAGTCTTGGGGGGGGGGTGCATATTTTCACATTTTGTAAAAAAATTACCAAGTTTTTCGAAAAATCCGACCGTGTGTACGCTCCATCGGACAAATTTTTCGGTTTTCATCGGACAAATGTTCGCTCTGCAAACAGACAAACTTTTCGGCAACAAAAGTCAGATGGTGCAAAGTCCGATTGTGTGTACAGAAATCCATCGGACTTAAGTCCAAAGTACAAACACGCATGCTCAGAACCAATGCAAAAGATCAACCAGCAATAGCAGAAGTTTCCCAAAGAGTGGCACGAAAGAGCAGAAAAACCACGTAGTACGTCAATTACATCACTACGTTCATGTTTGTTGGCTGAAAAAGTCCTGCCGTGTGTATGCATACCAAGTTCACGGCCAACGCCCTTCGAACAAAAATCCACGGAAAAGTTTGTTTGAAGTCCGATCATGTGTATGAGGCTTTTCACTGAATTTAGCCACTTAAGAAACAAGCCTATTTCTGCCACTTGTTATTTAGAAGTTAAAATATTTTTTCTCTTTCGTTAATGGACGGACACAGCCTTAATCTTGACAAAGTGGGTATTCGCCTTCATTCAGGAGTGACTAGGCAGAAACTTGTAGAAAGTGTTAAACACATCACGCCTAATACAGTACCACCCAGGGGGTGGACCCTCTGGGTATAACCCCTCTCTCTGCATCTCGCAGATCATTTTTTTCTGCCTAGCATAAGAGAAGGACATGGCTCCCTTCGGGCCCATAGGTCCGGGGTTTTTTTTCGATTTTTTCTACGTTTTTGTTCCTGCGATCTTCGATCAACTGCCGACTGGGTGACAGGCTGGATCCCAGATCCTTGTAGTCTCCCCAGTTTTGGTCATCGAGCGTGTGCCGACCCTAGCTACGCGCTGGGTTGTCCACGACATGCCCGTCGCTCTACGGGTGGCCAGTGAGCTACATGCTCCAGTGCATGCATATGACCGGTCTCTATGGCCGAGTCATAGCATGTTGGGCCGACAGTCACCTCCGTAACCGCACGGAAGATGGTCTGTCTGGGATGCTTCCAGCATAATCCACACAGGAAGGGTAAGTAGTAATCCCCTGCTTCGGCAGGAGGACATGGCTGGACATTCCTTGAGAGATCGAGTAGGAGGTTCTATCCTTCTTTTCCTCTCTCCCTTTCTTCCCTCCTCCCTGGGCTCTGTGAGCTAGGCTGGGGGCTGGTATATTCATCTGGGGTGGGAACTGCGCTGTACGTCCGCTTCTGGGGTGCTAGTGGGCTGCCATTAAGATTGTCAGTTTTGCTTACCTGTGTGTTTCTCCCTCCATGCTGTCGGCGGCCATTTTCTTGTGATCCGTGCCTGCTTTGGCCTCTGCCGCTCGGTGGCCATTTTCTTGTGATCCGCGCCTGCTTTGGCCTCTGCCGCTCGGCGGCCATTTTCTTGTGGTCCACGACTGTTTTGGCCTCTATCTGACGCTCGGCGGCCATTTTCTTGTGGTCCGCGCCGTTCTTCAGTACTGCCGCTTGGCGGCCATTTTGTGGAGGTCTCTGGACTCTAGTGTGCATTTTACCAGTGCGAAAAAGAAAAAAACAGACACGCTGACAGAGGGTCAGACTGACACAGGCAGCTGTGGAAAGAGCAGCTCAGGCGGAAGATAGGCGGCAGCAGTAACAGTGACCATTCTAAGGGTGGTGAGTCCTCTGGGGGGTCCCTCATCTCTGTAGAAGCTAGGAGGGTGGGCTGTTGATACCTTGCCTGGAGTCCCTGTGGGTCAGGCGCGTGGGTCAGCATGGCATTCGAAGCAGTCGCTTTTTCCCCTGAAACACCTGCGTTGGCAACTAGTGCCCCTGCACCCGCTGTATCAGTGGACGCTATGTCGGCGATCCTGGAGGCTTTTATTGCCAAGGTGGAAGCGGCGCGTGGGAACACAGGGGGTAGGAAGCGCACCCTCTCCCCGCCATCTTCTGGGGATAATTCTGATGCAGAGCCGGGCCCAGCTATGGCTCATGGCCCTGATTCTGATGCGTCAGAGGCCGCGGACCGTGACCGGTCAGACAGTGAGGATGACTCCAGGGCCGGGTCAGCACACGAAAAGGCTCTGGTATCTGATCTTATCACCGCAGTGCGGGATACGCTAAAGATGGAGGATTCTGCAGAAGCAGCAGAGACGGCGGTCCCCTTTGGGTTCCGTAAGCCGGCCCGCACTGCCAAGGTGTTTCCTTGTGTGTCTTATCTTGATAAACTTTTATACAAGGAGTGGGAAAAATCACAGAAGGTTTTTTCTGCCCCAAAAAGTTTGGCGGTCCGGTACCCCTTTGAGGAGAGTTTCCTGAAAAAATGGACCTCTCCCCCGATAGTGGACCCTCCTGTGTCCAGACTTAACAAAGTAACCACAATTCCGGTGGAAGGGGCTCCTGTCTTCAAGGACCCTGCGGACAAGAAGGCTGAGGCAATCGCTCGCTACCTATACACAGTAGCGGGCTCAGCGGTGCGTCCAGCAATGGCTGGGGCTTTGGTGTCTCAGACACTTACTGAGTGGGCAAAGATGCTGCTCCAGGGGTTAAAAGCACGTGATGCTCCTCCAGACGAGGTAGTTGGTACAGGGCCTTAAGTTTGTCTGCGAGTCAGACTTGGATACTATCCCTTTGCTGTCCAGAGCCTCGGTCTATGGCTAAAGTGCTGATCTGCAGACCAATCTTCCAAAAAGGCTCTGATGGATTTGCCCTTTAAGGGCGACAGACTTTTTGGAGCCTTTCTGGATGACATCATTAAGGATGCCATAGTAGGTAAGAGCACGCTGCTCCCGCAATCCAAAAAGGGTAAGGAGCCACGCCGTAGTCAAGGGCCCTCCTTCACTACACACAAGCGTTTTTTTTGTCCGCCCAGTGCTGCAGGTAAAAGATCCCTGGCCGATAAAGCGCCTGCTCAGGGACAAAAGCACCCCTGGTTTCGCAAGCCCAACAAGCCTGCGGACAAACCTACATCCGCATGAAGGTCTGCCCTCGCCCATCTCTTGGGTGGGGGGACGCCTTCGCGAATTCGTGACTAGGTGGACATCTCTGATCTCCGACTGGTGGGTTTGCGAAATAATTTCCTCAGGCTACAAGATAGAGTTTCACTCTTGCCCGCCGAACAGATTTTTTCCCTCCAACCTCCAACTTCAGCCGACCCGTCGGGAAGCCCTGTATGGGGCGGTCCAGGATCTGCTGGTACGCGAGGTGATCATTCCTGTTCCATTGCAGGAACGGTTTCAGGGGTTCTACTCAAATCTGTTCGTAGTACCAAAGAAGGATGGGGTTCGTCCAATCCTGGATCTCAAAGCCCTCAATTGCTTTGTGAAAGTACAAAGATTCCGGATGGAGTTGGTTCACTCTGAAGTCGCTGCTCTCCATCCAGGGGACTTTCTGGCATCCTTGGACATCAAGGACGCATACCTGCATGTCCCCATATGCACCAGGCATCAGAGATTTCTGCGCTTCGCGGTCGGGGAGGACCACTATCAATTTGTGGCTCTCCCGTTTGGCCTGGCATTGGCACCTAGGGTGTTCACCAAGGTGCTCGCCCCGATTCTGGCCCTGCTAAGGCAGCGTGGCATCGCTATCGTGGGCTACTTGGACGATCTTCTTCTGAGGGCCACTTCAAGCTCAGAATTAGAGAGCGTGTCTATAACCTGTCAGACCCTCAGACGTTGGTTGGGTCATAAACACGCAAAAGTCAGTATTGGTGCCGACTCAACGCCTAGTGTATCTGGGGTTGATTCTGGATTCCTCAGAGGTGAAAGGTTTTTCTCCCTGTGGGGCTGCGGTGTGGCAGTTGACATCCAAGAGATGGTCGTCACTCCGATTTTTTCTTACTAAATGCCTTGGACTGACTGCTTTCCAATAAGGGGTAATTTTGGGGGTATTTGTACTGTCCTGGCATTTTAGGGGCCTCAAGAAATGATCAGGATTGATCAATTTTCAAATATACCGTATATACTCGAGTATAAGCCGACCCGAATATAAGCCGAGGCACCTAATTTTACCACAAAAAACTGGGAAAACGTATTTAATCAAGTATAAGCCTAGGGTGTCCATCTGCATGCCTCACTGTGTCCATGCCTCACTGTGTCCATGCCTCACTGTGTCCATGCCTCACTGTGTCCATGCCTCACTGTGTCCATGCCTCACTGTGTCCATGCCTCACTGTGTCCATGCCTCACTGTGTCCATGCCTCACTGTGTCCATGCCTCACTGTGTCCATGCCTCACTGTGTCCATGCCTCACTGTGTCCATGCCTCACTGTGTCCATGCCTCACTGTGTCCATGCCTCACTGTGTCCATGCCTCACTGTGTCCATGCCTCACTGTGTCCATGCCTCACTGTGTCCATGCCTCACTGTGTCCATGCCTCACTGTGTCCATGCCTCACTGTGTCCATGCCTCACTGTGTCCATGCCTCACTGTGTCCATGCCTCACTGTGTCCATGCCTCACTGTGTCCATGCCTCACTGTGTCCATGCCTCACTGTGTCCATGCCTCACTGTGTCCATGCCTCACTGTGTCCATGCCTCACTGTGTCCATGCCTCACCGTGTCCATGCCTCACCGTGTCCATGCCTCACCGTGTCCATGACTAGACTGACGTTTAACATGGGAGTCTATGGAAGGGGTGCCCGGGTTTGAAAAATCGGTGCTCCCCGGCCGTAGGTCCCCCAGACAAAAAAACTTTGCACACTTATAGAAGAGAAATGGGGATATATGTTTGCCAGGTTTGGGGTCCAGGGAACCTATGACCGGCCGGTACCGGGTCCCCAAAGTCACTGAAGAAATTACCATTTAACATGGGAGTCTATGTAAGGGGTGCCCGGCTTTCAAAAATCAGTGGAAGAGTGGGGCTATGTGTGTGCCAAGTTTGGGGTCCAGGGGATCTACGGCTGGCCAGTACCGAGTCCCCAAAGTCCGGGAGATCAGGCGCAAAAAGGTGACTCGAGTATAAGCCGAGGGGGCATTTTCAGCACAAAAAAATGTGCTGAAAAACTCGGCTTATACTCGAGTATATACAGTATGTACCATAGTTGTAAATTTTATAACTCTTTCACACTGAATAAACATTATACTGATTTTTTTTATTTTTTTTATCAAAAAAATCTAGCAGAATAGATTTTGATCTAAATTTATGAAGAAAGATTAATTAAAGTGGAGCTCCACCCTAAATAGCAACTTTTGCTATTTGGAACCCTCCCCCCCTCCGGTGTCACAATTGACACCTTTCAGGGGGGAGGAGGGTGAAGATACCTGTCTAAGACAGGTATTTTCACCCACATCCGGGAGTCCTGTCTCCGGGAATCTGCGGGAGTTACGTCACTTCCCGCAGACTTCCCTTGGTGTTCTGGGAGACACTCGGCTCCCAGAACACAGGAGCACCAATCAGAACGGCGCAGCGCGACTCGCGCATGCGCCGTAGGGAACCGGGCATGAAGCCGCAGGGCTTCACTTCCTGGTTCCCTCAGCGAGGATGGCGGAGGGAGCAGCAGAGCGACGAGCGGTCGCTCGTCCTCTGCTGCGGACGTCGCTGGACTCCAGGACAGGTAAGTGTCCAAATATTAAAAGCCAGCAGCTGCTGTAGCTGCTGGCTTTAAAAAAAAAAATTCCGGTGGAGCAACCCCTTTAAGGTTTATAACAGAAACTAAGAAAAACTGGGTTTCTTTTCTTTCAAGTGTCCAGTCTTTTTTTTCTTCATAGAATGAAAATCCAAAAAAAAGCTCTGTCTCAAAAAAAATGATAATAAAATTCATGTGGGCACATTGTTGCCTGGCTGAGTAATTGTCATTCAAAGTGTGACCACACTGAAAAATGGCCTGGACTGGAAGGGGGTATAACAGTCCAGTCTTCAAGTTGTTAAATAAAGTTGTAGTGCCATGTGAGACAGCCCAGTTCTAATGATTTCTAATGACTGTTATTTTTCATTTGTAGACCAGAGATGACTTTCTTGGTCAAGTGGATATTCCTCTTTACCAGTTGCCGGTATGTACTGTAAAGATATGTATGAACACCCTAATGGTTTTTCTCTATACCTTTTGTAAACTTAATCTGCAGATTTTCATTTATGTAAGGCCAATAAAGCGGATATGTTTGCTTAGTTCAAATCTAACCTGTCAGGATTGAAGCTCTTACCTTAAGACTGAAACAACCACATAGCCATTGGGATATAAGAGAATATCAGGGTTTGTAAATATGAAAATGAACTTTATCTAAGCTTGGTGTTTTGGAAAATGGCAAATACGCTACATTGTTTTGCAGACAGCTGCCTCTCCTCCGCGTGATGAAGTGGTTAACTTACAGTAAGAGATGCAGACTGGATGTGCTGCCAGACTGGCGTTTCTCAGAGTGTTTATGACTCTGACTGTGTTTCAATCTATGTCTTATAGCAGGCATCCTAGGTTGGTTCACCCATAAGCCTATACAGCTAAGTATTATCAAGCACATTGAAAATTTAGTAAAAGTTTCAGCAGTTTTCAGCTTTATATATATTCTAGAATATGGCACAGTAAGAGTTGATACAATATATGAGATTTATTATTGTGTTCTAACAAACGGAAGGCATTACATTTTAGTGTTGTCAGGACTGTTGGTTGGTACAATTAAGTGTCAGCAACATTTATTAAGGAGGCATTCACTGAAAAACCGCCTTAAAGAGGCAGTGAGATATATTCTGTAGTTAACCACAACGTATCTACTTATTCCATTTCCCAGCGCTTCTGGGCTCCATCTCTATCTGCCTATGTGAAGACCTTTAAGAGTCCAACACTTAGGATGGGATTGAGGGCCTTGGGAACCTGAAATACACAATGCTCTAATTTAATTGGTGAAAACAGAAACTTTCACAACTATTCTTGCATGCGCAATTCCAGATCTTGTTTTGTAACTAGTTCTCTTCAGTTTATGTGGCAGGGTACCTGTCCCCCTAATTTTACTAGCAATGCAATACATTTATTTAAGACTCTAGTTACAGGATTAATTTTAATAATTTTTTTAGTATGGTAGAAAATGGTGCAAATGTAAATTAATTTCCATTTGGAAACCAATCGATCTCATGAATAATTTCAAGGTCTCTTTACATTACATCAGAGCAACCATTGTAGTGGTTACATTTTTGAGCATTTTAACTGCAAGCACCAATGTAAGATGCCCATAGAAAATGACCAGTTTGAATCACCACATTTGCTAAAGCTTTTTTTCTTGAGTACATTACTTTATTTTTAGATTAAACTTTTATACAAAATCTTGTAGATTACATTATAAAAACAGTTTAATGGCAACTTTACCATTGTAAGCAATGTTTCAAGACTGTAAGTCGCTACTTTAATTTAAGCCTCATGCACACAGAGCATTGGAATGCATAAACGTTAGACCCGTCTAGGTGCATTTATAATTTTTTCAGCTCCTCTCCTGAATGTAATTAAATGTCAATGTGTGCAATAACATAAGGTTAACATAGAGGTGCTTTTACAGGCTAAAGAAAACTGCCAAATGCCTGTAAAAGAGGCATTTTTTAAGCCCTGTGTGCATGAAACCTTAGTCTTCATTTTTTTCCATTTATAATTTAAAGAAGAAATTAACCACTTAAAGCGGAGCTCCACCCTAAAGTGGAACTTCCGCTCATCGGAACCCCCCCCCCTCCGGTGTCACATTTGGCACCTTTCAGGGGGGAGGGGGTGCAGATATCTGTCTAAGACAGGTATTTGCACCCACTTCCGGGAGTCCTCTCTGTGGGTATTCTGCGGGTAGTCCGTCACTTCCCGCAGAACGCCCGTTGTGTTCTGGGAAACACACGGCTCCCAGAACACAACGGTGACCAGTAAAGGCCGGCGCTGCGCGACTCGCGCATGCACCGTAGGAAACCGGGCAGTGAAGCCGGACCGCTTCACTTCCTGATTCCATCACCGAGGATGGCGGTGGGGGCAGCAGATAGACGAGCGATTGCTCGTCTTCTGCTGCAGACGTCGCTGGACTCCAGGACAGGTAAGTGTCCATATATTAAAAGTCAGCAGGTGCAGTATGTGTAGCTGCTGTCTTTTAATATTTTTTTTAACGGCGGAACTCCGCTTTAAGCCCCAGACCATTTTGTAGCTAAAGGACCAGGCCACTTTTTGCGATTCGGCACTGCGTCGCTTTAACTGACAATTTCCTGGTCGTGCGACGTGGCTCCCAAACAAAATTGGCACCTTTTTTTCCCCACAAATAGAGCTTTCTTTTGGTGGTATTTTATCACCGCTGCGGTTTTTATTTTTTGCGCTATAAACAAAAATAGAGCGCCAATTTTGAAAAAAATTCAATATTTTTTACTATAATAAATATCCCCAAAACATATATAAAAAAACATATTTTTTCCTCAGTTTAGGCCGATACGTATTCTTCTACATATTTTTGGTAAAAAAAATCGCAATAGGCATTCATTGATTGGTTTGCGCGAAAGTTATAGTGTCTATAAAATAGGGGATAGTTTTATGGCATTTTTATTAATATTTTTTTTTTACTAGTAATGGTGGCGATCAGCGTTTTTTATCGAGACTGCAACATTATGGCGGACACATCGGACACTTTTGACACTATTTTGGGACCATTGTCATTTTTACAGCGATCAGTGCTATAAAAATGCACTGATTACTGTGAAAATTACACTGGCAGTGAAGGGGTTAACATGTGGGGGCGTGGCTTGGCGTGTGACATTACTGATCATCGTTCCCTATGACAGGGAACAGACGATCAGTGACAGTCTTGGTAGGAAGCACGGGGAGAGGTTTGTTTACACTTACCTCTCCCCGTTGTACAGCTCTGTGACCCGATCACGGGACACCGGCGGCGATCGGGTCCCGCGGGCGCGCGGTCACGGAGCTCAGGACTGGGTCGGGAGCGCGCTGGCGCGACCCACGGCTGGGCATCTTAAAGAGGATGTGCCCAGCCATGCCATTCTGCCAACGTATATGTACAGGCAGAGGTCCTTAAGTGGTTAAACATTGCATACATTTTATTAAGGAATGCATTAATATGGCAATAGATGATAACCCTCATAATATTAAATTCTGTGGTGTATATTTTGCAAGGTGTGAATACAGAGTGTTGTCATTTTCTGTTTAGGAGTTAGTATGAAAGTTATAAACAAGCAGTAAACACATTAAAGTGGTTGTTAAACCATGCAACAACCTAGCAACAATCCCCTCTGCTATGTTAAATAAAGGCCTCGGTGCATTTTTTTTTTAAAACTGCCGAAGTGTACCTGATTTTAGAGCACCCATCGACGCTCACTTGACCGGCCACCGCTCTCCTCTCTCTAGCTGACAGCAAAGTGGGCGGGGCTCAGAAACCACTGCTGATGTCAGCCAGGAGGAGGAGAGAGGCGGCCGGTCATGTGAGCGCCGGTCGGCGCTCTGAAATTGGGTACACAGTGGCAGTTTAAAAAAAAAAAATGCACTGGGGACATTAACATAGCAGAGGAAATTGTTGCAAGCTTGTTGTTTTATGAAAGCAATAGGATGGGAGGATCGTGGAGTGGACAGACCTGACCGGCAGGGAGGGGAGGAGGACAGAGGGAGACACAGGAGAGCTGCGGATGATGGAGGCTCATAAACTGACCACAGTGTAAGGTTTAGCAGCCATGATAAACTGTGGTCAGTTTACAGAGGGGAGGGCAGGAGAAGGCAGGATCAGCCAGGTATTTCAGGTGGTACAGGGGGCCAAATTAAACAGCACAAGCACTGTGTTGTATAACATGCTTTAAGGGAACAGGATCCAATTATTATTTTTTGCGGTAACAAACACTTTAAGGGTAAAGTGCCTGTATGTTTATTTGAAATAACAGGAAATTATTCTTAATGTGAAGATTTCCACTGAGCCCTGTAGAATAAAATTTCTAAGAACATCTTCAAGATTCAGAGGCGAGGGGTTTTTCCATGTTTGAGTTACATTGATCTTGATGGTATAAAGTAAATTAACAAGATTGGTTCTCTTAGGAGAAAAGTGATCAATGTATATAATATGCAATATATAGCAACACAATTTCAGTCAATAGGGAAGCTACAATGCCTGATATTTCAGAAATTACAGTGAACATCTGGTTCCAGTAGCACTTCAGAGATTTGGAGTGCCATAGGATATGTGAAAGCGATCCCAGCACCCCACACACTCTCCGGCATAAGAAGGAGCTTTTTTATGAGCATTTGGCTAGTTTAAATAGGGTAAGATACCATCTATAAATGATTCTTTAGAAAAGTTCCCAATGATTGGAGCAATGGATCTTCTTATAGGAAAGTTGTATGGCTTTAGACTAGGATTGCCACGATACCAGTCTTTTAAGAAAGATACTTTAAGACAGATACTCGCCAATACCAATTAATGATATCTATTTTTAGTGTCACAGTTTTCATAGAATAATGAAAAATGTCATACTTAAGGCAGCAGTTAGCCCCGGTTCACATACCGTATATGCGAACCAAACCTTAGCTTTCTATAAGGCCAGTTCACATATGTCTGAGCTGCCCACTGTGCGATTTTAAAAAGAGTCCGATATGATTTTTCAGACTGGTATAGGTGCGATTTCCAGTGTCATACACTTTAACCTTTTCCCAAACAGCCACCGCAGTTGTACTGTGGCAGGTTGGCTCCCCTAGGCGAACTGACGTAACTGAACGTCGGTTTGCCTTTTGACCACTAGGGGGCGCGCCGGTGACGCAGAAGTCGATACCACGCCAGGCACCCGCGATTGCTCGTGACAGCGAGAACCGTGATCTGTGTGTGTGTAAACACACGGAATCCCGGTTCTCTCAGGGGAGAGGAGACAGATCGTGTGTTCGTACTAAGTACTAAGTATGAACACCGATCTCTCTCTCTCTCCTCCTAGTCAGTCCTATCCCCCCTCACAGTTAGAACACACCTAGGGAACACAGTTAACCCCTTGATCGCCCCCTAGTGTTAACCCCTTCCCTGTCAGTGACATTTATACAGTAATCAGTGCATTTTTATAGCACTGATCGCTGTATAATTGTCACTGGTCCCAAAAATGTGTCAAAATTGTCCGATCTGTCCGCTGCAATATCGAAGTCCCGATAAAAATCGCTGATCACCGCCATTACTAGTAAAAATAAATTATAATAATAAAAATGCCATAAATCTATCCCCTATTTTGTAGATGCTATAACTTTTGTGCAAACTAATCAATATACGCTTATTGAGATTTTTTATTTTTTTTACCAAAAATATGTAGATGAATACATATCGGCCTAATTTTTTTTTTAAATTGGGATATTTATTATAGCAAAAAGTAAAAGATATTGTGTTTTTTTTCAAAATTGTCACTCTTCTTTTGTTTATAGCAGCAAAAATAAAAACCGCAGAGGTGATCAAATACCACCAAAAGAAAGCTCTATTTGTGGGAAAAAAAGGAAATTTTTGTTTGGGTACAACGTACCACGTCGTACGCAATTGTCAGTTAAAGCGACGCAGTGGCGTATTGCAAAAAATGGCCTGGTCATTGAGCAGCCAAATCTTTCGGGGCTGAAGTGGTTAAAAGTTCGCACATGAACTGCTGAACGAAATTTACACCGGATTTTTTTTTTTTATTCCAATGAAACCAGCCTTGAAAAATATGTGAACTGTGTCTTACAGACTTGAATGTGTATCTGCTTTTGTATCGGAGCACTTGCACGAGTACAATTACCCGTGCAAATGCTTAGTTTTGGTACCGGTGTAACTCTACTTTAGATTATCCCAATCTGTCATATATGCATGGTATGTGTTGCTGAGAACTAGATTTTAGCTGATTATGTGTATGTGTGTGTGTGTATATATATGTATATATATATATTACACACACAGCGGGTAAAATAAGTATTAAACACATAACCATTTTTCTCTTACCATCCATGAACTGACACGGTGTCTCTTTACACTTTACACGTGGGTTATGTCCCTGCTTGCAGGAGAAGACCTAGGCAGAATGTGAAATGTTATACATACATTCTAAAAGCCAGAGCTGAACAGCCCCACCCAGGGGGCGGTCCCTCCGGACATAACCCTCCCATTACAGTCAGCAGACTTCAGTTTTTTTCTGCCTAGCAGAAGGAGAAGACGTGGCTCTCTCAGGAGCCAGTCTCCTGACCTATTTTTATTCCTTTTCTGGAATTCTTTTTTATTTTATTTTTGAGAATTTTCTATCAACTGTCGGCTGGGCAACAGGTTGGGTACAAGATATCCTCGTAGTCTTCCCTGTCCGACCATCGAGCGTGCTGATCCTCGCCTTGTGTGCGTGAGACTCAGTTCACGACAGGCCCCATGACTCCAGGGGTGGCCGGGTTTGCTTTCATGCTCCCACGGTCCTCTCAAGACTGAACAGTTCCTGACTGACTGTATCTTTCGCGGTGGACCGGGCCGACAGCTACTCAGTACTGCACTGTGATAGTCCTGTCAGAAACACACCAGTGGGTCCCTCTGGGGACGGGTAAGTAGTCTCTCCTGCCTGCAGGTGAGTACAAAAGGCTGTGTGTTTCTCTGTGGGGGATTTTCCCTGTCTCCCCCTGTATTTCATTGTCACTCTCTGTCACCATTGCTGGCGCTGTGCTGTGTGGGGTGCCTGGGGGTCACACTGTTCTTGGAGGGGCTAATGCTGGTCTGCAGATATGCTTGGGGCCTTTTTTGTGTGTTTTGGGGCCTGAGCGCCGAGTGGCGCTGTGTGTGTGCTGGTTTTTCACTTTTGCTGAGTCATGGCGGCCATCTTGCCGCGGATCGCCTCAGTGAAGTGCGGCGGCCATTTTCTTGTAGCCCGCGCGCTCTTCAGCACTAGTTTTGGCCTCTAGCGCTGCTGTAACAGCGCAAATCTACTCACAATCTCCTCACAGCTCACCAGCGCTGACACAGCGCGGTACAGACAGCGGAACTGAGCGGTCCCTGGTCCGGTTTGGTGAGTCCCCTGGGCGCCCCCTCCTCAGTCAGCACAACCTGTGGGTGGACCTTTTATCTGAGGAGTCTCAGAGGGGGGCAATATGGAGTCTCTGTCACCAACTTCCCCTAAATGTCAGTGGACAACAGGCAGTGCTTCCGCACCTGCGGTCCCTAGGGACCAGTTGTGGGCAGTCCTGGAATCATTTCTGACCAGGATGGGAGCTGTGTGCAAGCGCAAGGGAGCAAAAAAGCGCCCTCTCCCCACTTTACTTCATGAGGGCAGTGCGCTGATTCAGATATGGGCCTAGCCACTACCGCTCAGGACCCTAGTTCTGAATGTATTGGATGGTTTTGAACAGGACATTCCTTATGAGGAAAACTCCAGTTCTGAGTCAGTAAATGACAGGGCGCTTGTTAGTGTACTCATGACTGCGGTGAGGGACACTCTCAAGCTAAAATGCTGCGGATGCAGAACCTCAGGCGGATACAGTCTCCTTTGGTTCTTTTAAGGCCAGGCCTTCTAAAGAGGTTTTTCCATATGTACTTTCTTTGACCAGCTCATTGATAAGGTCTGGGAAAAGCCGCAGAAGAATTTTTTTATGGTCCCGCTGCGTTTGTCTATCAGGTACCCCTTGAAGATGCCCTACTTAAAAAGTGGGCTTCTCCCCCAGGGGCGACCCTCCAGTCGCCCGGTTGAACAAGGCCATCACTCTCCCGATGGAGGGGACTCCTGCATTTGAGGACCCCACTGACAGGAGGTCAGAAGTGGTGAGCAGAGCCATGTTTGCCTTGTTGGGATCCGCCCTACGGCCTGTGGTAGCGGCGACCCTTGTGTCTTAAACACTTACAGGTTGGGCAAAAATGTTGCACCTAGCTGTACAGGAACATAATCTTCCTCCAGACACAGTTGCTTTGGCCCACCAACTGGTTCAGGGCCTGGTTTATGTGTTCGACGCCACGTTGGACGCGGCCCCTTTAATAGCCAGGGCCTCTGTCTCGGCGGTGGTATTGCGTCGTCTTATCTGGTTGAAGTGCTGGTCTGCTGACCTAGCCTTAGGAAGCTCCTGACGGATCTACCATTTAAAGGTGGTAGACCTTTCGGTGCTGCTCTGGATGACATCGTCATGGATGTCATGGGAGGTAAAAGCACTCTTCTTCCTTAGACTAGCAAGGGTGAGGAGGCCCGCCGCAAACAGGGGCCTTCCTTTCCAGCAAAACGGGGTTTTTTCGTCAGACAGAGTCCACGGGTAGGCCCTCTCAGACTGACGGCAGTGCGGCTGGTGGGCACAAGTGCCCCTGGGTGCGTAAGCCGAACAAGCGGCTCCCGAGCCCGCCTCCGCGTGAAGTCTTGCCTCCGCCCGACTCTGGGGTGGGGGGACGACTTCGCAGGTCACAAATCGGTGGTTCTCCCGAATCTCCGACTGGTGGGTGTGCGAGGTGGTCACCTCAGGATAGTATTCCGATCCTGGCCCCCAGACAGATTCTTTCCCTCAAATCTTCCCCTCCTTCCTACCTGTCGGGCAGCCCTCTTGGGGGCTGTACAGGATTTGATCAGGTCCGGAGTGATTGTGCCGGTTCCGTCACAGGAGAGTTTTCAGGGATTCTACTCGAATCTGTTTGTCGTCCCAAAAATAGGACGTGGTTCGACCTATCCTGGACCTCAAGGCCCTGAATGCCTTCGAGAAGGTGCAGAAATTCCGCATGGAATCCATTTGCACGGTGATCGCTACACTCCACCAAAGGGATTTTCTTCTGGCGTCCTTGGACTTCAAGGACGCCTACTTGCATGTTCCGATCTGCGCAAGTCACCAGAAGTTTCTGCGCTGGTGGTTGAGATCCTCGGCTCTTCGGTCCGGAAAGTCGTTCCCCTCCCATCCAATGGACGGTACTCACGACAGACACCAGCCTGACGGGCTGGGGTGGAGTCTGGGGAGTCCTGTCAGGTCAGGCCTTGGACTCCGGACGAGCCCGTTTACCAATCACTGTTCTGGAAATACGGGCCATCGGACTGTGTCTCTCCTCAGGTCGGAGAGAGTACGGGGTCGCTCCATCAGGAGCCAGTCGGACACCGCCACGGCGGTGGCGTATGTAAACCATCAAGGGGGAACTCGGAGCTCAGCTGCGGCTTCCGAGGTAGTCCGTATCCTGAAGTGGGCCGGAAGAAACTTGCCAGCTCTGTAGGCCATTTTACATTCTGGGCATAGACAATGGGCAGGCGGACTATCTGAGTCGCCAATCGCCAGACGCCGGACCAAGAAGAGTGGTCCTTGCATATTTCAACTCCTTTACCGACGGTGGGGCACGCCGGATGTGGACCTGATGGCCTCTCGACTCAATCGCAAGGGTCGAGGTTGTGGCCAGATCCAGGGATCCTTGGGCGATGCCTCGGATGCGTTGGTGGCCCCATAGGGTCCTTATCGCCTGATATAAACTCCGGCGATCCTAATCCGGATTGGCCTCAGCATCACTGGTACGCTGATCTGGTACGTCTCGTCGCGGATGTTCCCTGGCGGTTGCCGATGAGGGAGGACCTTCAGTCTCAAGGTCCTATGTTTCATCCGGCTTACAGTCTCTGCCTTTAACGGCAGAGCTGTTAAAAGCCAGGTGTTGAGGGACCGAGGTCTCTCGGACTCGGTCATTTTGACCATGTTAAGGACACGAAAGTGTTGGTCCAGGCAGATCTATCACCGTGCCTGCAAAGCTTATATCGCCATGTGCGAAGCGCTGGACTGGCGTCCTCGGACGCATTCCGTCCCCAGAATCCTGCGTCCTCTGCAGTGTGGAGTGACCCAAAAGCTTGCTTTGAGTACCATCAAGGATTAGATTTCGGCCTTGGCCGTCTTCTTTCAGTGACCTCTAGCGGGTCATTTTCTTGGTTAGCACCTTGTGTTGGGGGTTCGCCATGTGCTCCCTCCTGTCAAGCCTCCTCTCCCACCGTGGGATCTGAATTTGGTGCTCTCGGTCCTCCAGGAACCTCCTTTTGGGAATATCCGGGATATTCCCCTCTTGTCTTGTCTCAGAAGGTGGCCTTTTTAGTGGCAATCACTTCTGTTTGACGAGTGTCTGAGTTGGCGGCTTTGTCCTGCAAGTCGCCATATTTAGTCATCCATAAGGATAAGGCGGTGTTGCATCCGCGACCTTCCTTTTTTGCCAAAGGTGGTGTTGACCTTTCACCTACATGAGGACATTGCCCTCCCGTCCTTGTGTCCTCACCCATCGCATCCCAGAGAGTTTGCGCTGCACATATTGGAGGTGGTACGAGCCTTACGGGTGTACCTGTCTGCTACTGCTTCTATTCGGAAGTCCAACTCACTGTTTGTGACTGTCTCTGGTCCATAACAGGGCCAAGCGGTTTCGTCTGCCATCATTTTTAGGGGAATCAGACAAACCGTAATTTAAGCCTATGCTCTCAAAGGGCGGGCGCCTCCCTTTCCGGTTACGGCGCATTCCACCAGGGCAATTGGTGCTTCCTGGGTTTCCCGACATCAAGCGTCGGTTGCACAAGTGTGCAAGGCGGCGACCTGGTCGTCTGTTTATGCCTTTTAAGTTTTATAAGGTTCATGTGGCTGCATCTTCGGATGCTTCCTTCGGCCGCAGGGTGCTGCAGGCCGCTGTTTAAAGTTGCGACTCCTCCGTTGAGGAGCTCTGCCTTATTGGAGTGAAGTTTTGGTTTTTCCATTTATACTGCTCCCATCCCTCTTGACACTGCTTTGGGACATCCCACGTGTAAAGTGTAAAGAGACACCGTGTCAGTCCATGGATGGTAAGAGAAAATAGGATTTTTTGTACTCACCGTAAAATCCTTTTCTCTGACATCCATGGACTGACACGGCACCCACCCTTCCTTTTAAGTTTGTACTGCTTTGTTACGAACTGACGTCTGCTGACTGTAGTTGGGAGGGTTATGTCCGGAGGGACCACCCCCTGGGTGGGGCTGTTCCGCTCTGGCTTTTAGAATGTATGTATAACATTTCACATTCTGCCTAGGTCTTCTCCTGCAAGCAGGGACATAACCCACGTGTAAAGAGACACCGTGTCAGTCCATGGATGTCAGAGAAAAGGATTTTACGGTGAGTACAAAAAATCCTATTTTCAGGTAAATATATTTCTAAAGGTGCTATTGACATATTTTCACCACATACAAAGAAACCAAAACAAATAGGTTCAGAAATTAAGTTTGCTTAATAAAATGGAATAATACAGGGAAAAGTATTGAACACATGAAGAAGGGGAGGTGCAAAAAGGCATAGAAAGCCACGACACCAGCTGAAATCTATCAGTAATTAGAAAGCAATCCTGCCCCTTGTCAGTGCCAATTAATATCAGCTGGTTCAGTCTTAATTGGTGGCCTATAAAAAGGTGTCTCATTCCCAAGGTGTCACACAAGAAACATCTCATGATGGGTAAATGCAAAGAGCTCTCTCAAGACTTTTGCAATCTTATTGTTGCAAAACATACTAATGGCATTGTTTAAAGAAGGATTTCTAAAGTTCTGAATGTTCCAGTGAACACTGTTGAGGACATAATTCAGAAGTGGGAGGAACATAATTTTACCATAAACTGGCCACAACCAGGTGCTTCTCGCAAGCTTTCTGACAGAGGAGTGAAAATAATTATCAGAAGTGTTGTCCAAGAGCCAAGGACCACTTGTGGAGAGCTTCAGAAAGACCTGGAATTTTCAGGTACAATTTTTTTATAGAAAACAAGTAATGCACTCAACCTCCATGGCCTGTATGCATGCTCACCACGCCTATATTGAGACCATATTGCTGAAGAAAAAGCATGTTGAAGCTGGTTTAAAGTCTGCCGCACAACATTTAGACTGCTTGTGAAATACTGGGAGGATATAGTCTGATCCGATGAGACCAAAGTTAAACTCTTTGGATGCCATGATACACACCGTATTTGAAGGTTAAATGGCACTGCACATCACCCCAAAAACACAAACAGTGAAGTTTGGAGATGGGAACATCATGGTGTGGGGCTGTTTTTCAGCATACGGTACTGGCAAACGTTATCTCATATAAGGAAGGATGAATGGAAAAATGTACCAAGACATTCTTGATAAAAACCTGCTGCCATCTACCAGGATGATGAAGATGAAATGAGGGTGGACATTTCAGCAAGACAATAATCCCAAACAGAAAGCCAAGGACACTTTTTCAATTGGTTTCAAAGAAAGAAAATAAAGCTGCTAGAATGGCCCAGCCAATCACCTGACTTGAAGCCAATGGAAAATCTATGGAAAGAACTAAAGATCAGCGTTCATAGAAGAGGAACCTTCAAGATTTGAAGGCTGTTGTGGAAGAATGGGCCAAAATCGCACTTGAACAATGCATGCGTTTCTCCATACAGGAGGCGTCTTGAAGCTGTCATTACCAACAAAGGAAGCATTAAATACATTTAAATTAGGGTGTTCAATACATTTCCCCTGTGTCATTTTATTACACATAACTTCATTTCTGAACTTATTTGTTTTGGTTTCTTTGTATGTTTGGATTGCATGGGTTGTTACCGACATGGGGTGAAAATTTGATGTCAATAGCACCTTTAGAAAGATATTTACCTAGAAAAATGGTGTTCAATACTTATTTTACCCGCTCTTAGTATTTGTGTGTGTATGTATGTGTATGTATGTATGTGTATATATATATATATATATATATATATATATATATATATACCGTAATAACATTTTTCTTTAAAAAAGGACATTCCTTTATTTTTGGGAGAGCCTTATTTAATAAGAGATAGTTTGGAGTTCATATAACGCACATCTTTTGGAGTTAGTTACTTACAAATCAAAGGGTTTAAAAGAGAAGTATTTTTTTTTCTTTTAAAGATTTATACTTAACTAGGTACGTTTTTAATAAATTTGCAAAGATTTCAAACAAACTTCTTTCATTATGTGGCATTGTTTGTAGAATTTTTAGGAAAAACATGAATTTAATAATCTTGGAATAAGGCTGTAAGCTAACAAAATGTGGAAAAAGTGAAGCTCTGTAAATACTTTCCGGATGTACTGTATGTGGGCTGTGCCATTAAGAAAGAGTTAAAGCAGAGTTTCACCCAAAATCACAACTACAGTGTAACACAACCACTGCAATATGTACATGATCCTAAGGCACAATATTTTTTGTTATCATATGTAAATACCTTAGTATTGCCTTTCTAAAGGGACTTCCGGGATTCTCCTCCCGCGGGAGTAGGCGTTTCTAAGCCTTTCCCCGTCGCCGCAGTGTTTTCTGGGAGCACTGTGTCGTGCTTCCCAAGATACATAGTGGGACTCATGCGGCGAAATCTCGAGAGATTATACATATCACGTGACGCCGGTCACGTGACGAGGGCGTCACTAATAGCGCCATTTAAAAAAAGGGCATGCAGGTAAATGGCCATTATCGAGAGAATGAGCAGTGAATGCTGGGAGATCAGCATTCACCGCTTCCAGGAAGAGATTGCTTGTGGGCTTTACAATGCCCACAAGCAAAATGGAAACTCCTTCACATGGATTTTATAACTCCTTCTTTGCCGAGAAAACGGAAAGCGGATATATACAGCTACCAAAGAAGTGAGTGTACCTTAATATTGTTATACCACAGTGAATGCAAAAAAAAAAAAAAAAAGTTTTGCCGCGGAACCTCCGCTTTAAGCCTCTATAGTTGGTGTAAAATAGGGAAGTTGTGTTCTATGACACAGATCACTACAGGGGTGTGATAAGACCAAAATATATTACCTATCCTAAAGTTTATTACTTTTTGAAGAGACCAGTTGTGAGCTAATATATTGATTCTAAGAATATCAGAGGTGTGACATAGAAAAGTAGGTGAAATGTCCTCCAATGTGTTAGTGCGTATACACTACAGTAGGTTTACTGGAGTATAAACAATATTGTTATTTGTACAAATTAAGATTAGATAGCAGCCTTGGTTATCTTTTACGCTGTGTTGGTTTTTACAGGAGAGGGAGTTTTTAAAAGCAATAAGCTTTCCACATTTCTTCTTTCCAGTTTGCTATATACTGTATATAATGTTTGTACTGTAGTTCGTCTTTGGAGGAAAGTACCTTCTAAATGACCTTCTAAATTGTAAAGTTGTCACTGGAACAGGGATAGAGGAATAGAAATGTAATACCTATTCTAGTAATGACTACGATGGGATTTCCTCTCAGTTTAGAGAGATTTACAATCACTTCCTGTAATATCACCAGGACTAGATTTAGGAGATGTAACAAAATCTTCCTGATGGGTCACAAAAAACAAAAAAACAACTTGATTAAGGGTTGTAACCAAAACTAAGAAAGAAGTACAGATGGTGTATGTAAACCCTAGCAAATAATGTTGTTTTCCTTGCTCCATTTTGGTCTTTTAAGTATACAATTAAAAGTGTTGATTACGCCAGAAATATTGTCAGCTAATAACCTCCTGTGCTCTCTGCAGTATTTTCTTATTTATCATTGTTCTCGGTTTTTCATTTTAATGTTTTTTTTTGATTGACTGTAGAAGTTTTTTCTTTTTTTTTCTCGAGTCGTTTTGCATGGCATCATCTAAAACAGTGTTTCTCAACTCCAGTCCTCAAGGCGCCCCAACAGGTCATGTTTTCAGGATTTCCCTCAGATGAAATTGCCGTGGTAATTACTAAGGCAGTGAAACTGATCAAATCACCTGTGCAAAATAATGGAAAACATGACCTGTTGGGGCACCTTGAGGACTGGAGTTCAGAAACACTGATCAAAAAGGTAGAGCTCCTTCCACCTGAAAGAGGAAACACATCATCCACCCTTATAAAAAAAGTGCCTGGTACCTCTGTGCCTCAGTTCTTATTTTCTAATGCCCAAGCTGTCTTGCTTGTTGCAGGAGCCTCCCTGTCTGGCTGCCTGCTTGACTTTTTTTACGGCCTCAGCAGAGACAAGTCCAGGCAGGGCTTTCAGGGTTTCCCCCCCATCATTATCTCCATTTCAGCCCGAGGTTTCACCTCCACTGGGGAGTATGCAACCATCCCCTCAGCCACAGGCTTTTCTGAACAGCTTCCCCTGTGCTTCTCCTGTAACTCATAATCTCTTCCTGCCCATAGTACCTCATGTGCTGATGTGATCTGGCGTCAGACCCCAGGGGCAGTAAAATGGTGCCAAGAAGTGTGTGTGTGTGGGGGGGAGTAACCTCATGACACTGTTTCTTGCAGGCATCGCTTCCAGGACTCCAGCATGGGCCTTAAGAGTCTCATGAGCGCTCACATCACTTCTGGTGACGCACTTCCATTGAGGCATCCATTGGCCATCATTTCCGGTTTTGGCAACTGTGGTTCTCTGATCCTCATAGGAACACCAGGAACATGAAAAAACCATCACTCCACATTGTGGCACTTGGGGGAGAAGCACCACAGCCAGTATGTACTACTCCACCTATGCATAGGGCAGGGCAAGAGAAAGGGCGGGCAGGAAGCTTTAAGTGCATCATGTGGAGGGCCATTTTCAACTTGACTGTGTCAGACACCGCTCAATCCACAGGTCAATCAATGGCCCTCATCAACTCAATCTGTAAGACACTACGGCTTAAAGCCTGGACTGGAATCCCATTCTCAGGAAAACTGTTATGCAGACCAGAACTGGAATCGGTACTGGACAGGTCAGAGGATGGGGAAAAAGGGGTTCCCCCTACCCAAGGAGAAACAAAACAAAAGTCCATCCTCAAACCCCCTGCTATCAATACCAAGAATCAATGACTGCCTTTTCTGTGTGTGTGTGTGGGGGGGGGGACACCTATCCGCATATTCAAGGCAATGGCAAACAGCCACTGAAAACAAAATTGTCCTCAACACCATTTCAGGGGGACATGCAATAGAATTCTCCAGAACTCCCCCCAGCAGTTATTTCATCACATCCCAAGAGACAAAGAAAAAGCAGCAGGGCTGCTGTCATCTAAGAACGAACTCCTAGCACAAGAAATAGTTACATTTGTCTCCCCTGGCAAGGATGGTAAAGGGTTTTACTTTCACATCTTTGCCAAGAGTAAACCCTCAGGAGAATTCAGACTAATCCTAAACCTCAAACCCTTAAACAAAGCTGTAAAATACAAAATGTTCCAGTTGGAATCTATATATTCCATCATGAATATCCTCCCGACAGAAGCATTCATGGCTGTTTTAGATCTCAAGGATACTTATTCACATATCCTGCTCAGAAAAGACCACCATCGGTATCTGAGATTTGCAAGGGACCATACACCACGGGGCACCTACAATACACATCCCTGTAATTCAACCTCTCATTGGATCCCAGAATATTTATGAAAATCTTGGCAGAAGCCCTCATGAAACAACTGCAGGGCATTGGCATTCTATCCTACCTGCCTTTCTTTGCCAACACAAAGGAAATGTTACAACACAACCTGCATGCTAGCATCCAATATTTTCAGCATCTAGGGTGGCTAATAAACTAAGAAAAGCCACACCTAACTTCCAACCAGACCGTAAATTACTTAAGTTATGTCATAGATGTAAAGGAGACAAAAATCTGCCTCTCAAAAGAAAAAGAACATAAAATTATGAAGTAGATACCTTCCCTCTAGCTATCAACCTCAACTACCATAAGACATGGGATAAGGATTTTGGGCATAATGACAGCATCCATTCCCGTGATCACATGGGCCCAACTACACACAAGTCCCCTACAGAACTTTCTATTGTCTCAAACAGAGGTGATCAGGATTATATCCTACTGGAGGATGGAGTGCACACCAAGAGGACCAACTAGCACAGGGTAGATGGAACCAACCTTGGGTAAAGTAATCATCCAACCTGAGGGAGATGAAGGCAGTACAAGCTCTCTTGTCCTCCCAACTCCCGATCAGGGTCAAACATGTTAAAATTCAGTCAGACAACGTCATAGCTGTTGTGTTAATATCAACTGACAAGGAGGTACCAAGTCTCACCAGCTGATAACCCTGGCAAACACGCTTGAGTTGCTTCTAAAGTTGTTTGGTGAAGGAATATCTATTTGTTTGGTGCAATATATATCATAACGCAGCAAGATTTTTCCACATTTTGACTTTTATGAACCAATAATTTTTTTGTTGGGACAAATATCTCACCGGATTTCTGTCACTGGATTTTTGTGAACTTTATGAATTTTTGTTGGGACTGTATTTTTATTTTATTAATTTAGGAACGGTATCAATTAGGTTATTTTCACTATGACATTATAGTAGAATATATCACGTATGTCAACCTATGATATACCACTGGTTTCTAACACTCATTACTGTGAATTAGCAACTAGCGCCCCCTATCTCACTTTACAAACACCCTTCTAGCCTGGTCAAAGGAAAACCTATTTTCTCTGTCAGCCATCCATCTGAAGGGGGTTCAAAACATGTTGGCAGATTTTCTCAGCAGGGAGACCTTAAAACAAACAGAATGGTCTCTGGATCAGGCAACTTTCAACTGGATCACATAAATGTGGGGGACCCCAGCAGTAAACCTCTTCACAGCAAGAACAAACACTAAGTCTCCAAAGTTTTTCTCGCAAACACCAAACAATGAAAATGTGATTCTGAAAGCATTACCTCTGAGCTGGTCTCGCTTACGCTTTTCCCCCAACAAACTTGATCTCAAGAGTAATCCAGAACATCAAGGAAGAGAAAACAGTCATCCTGATATCACCCTATTGGCCACAAACAGCTGGTTTACTGGTATGAGCATACAGCCACACATCCTGTTACCACTCAAAAAAAATCACCTGACGCAGGAGCCGGCCATGCATTTTCACATCAGAACCCTAAAGCTTTCAGCTTGGCTACGTAGGGGGTGATTTTGAAGCACAAAGTCTTGTCAGATAGAATTATGAATACACTTCTTTTCAGCAGGAAGAAGGTCACATTTGCAATCTACGAAAAAGTCTGAAAGAAATTTGAATCCTGGTACAAAGAGCACAACCAATAAGAGAGACCAATTATTCCTACTATACTGAAATTTCTACTAGAGGGGGCAGACCAGCAATGGTCACACAGCACTCTAAAGGTCCAGATATTTACACTGTCTTCCTTCTTGGACATCAAACTAGCCGAAGACTGTTTGGTCAAAAGATTTCTTTGCTTCATCGCCAGAGCAAGACCTCCCCTATCCAAAAACTTTCTAGCCTGGGACCTATCTATAGTCCTTCAAGTATTCCCTAAAACTCTATTTGAACCTATAGATAGATGACAGTTCGGAAAAAAACACTTACCCTTAAGAGTACTACTTGGTGTCAGCCAAGAGAGTGAGCAAAATCTAGGCACTCTCCATCCTAGAACTGTACTACACCATCTATATAGGCAAGATAGTCATAAGACCAGACCCAGCTTTCTTGTGCAAAATATTCCACAGATCACAAGACGTCATAATCCCTTCATTCTCTGGAAACCAAACGGTGACAATAAATAAACATACTCAAATTTAGACGATCTCTAATAGCTTACCTGTAAAGTACAAAATATTGGAGGAATTCATCAGCACTGTTTGTTCTTTTCTCCAGGCCCAATAGGGGACAGAGCCTCAAAAAGCATCATTGCCAGATGGATCAAACTAGCAATTGCACACCCCTACTATTCTTAGAACTATGTACCATCCAAGGGATCACAGCCCACTCTACCAGGTGCTGAGCATATTCATACATGGAGAAAGCAGGAGCTACACCAAACCAGATCTGCAGGGCAGCGACATGGTCGTGCTTTAAAACCTTTGTAAAGCATTACAGGATACACCTCCTGTCCATCCAAGACCAATCTTTTGGTAGAAAGGTCCTTCAGGCTATTGACCTCCCCTAAGCAAATGTTTTTGCCAATCCTCTCAGATGCTGCCCTGGAAGACAACTCGAGAAAAAAAAGTTGGGTTCCTTATCTCTAATTTTCTAGTCTTCGAAGGCAGCACAAATACCTGACACTAATAATAGACAGATTATTTTTTTTTATTATAACGTTAGTGTATCCCAGGGGTTCAGGATTATAACTTTTGTTCCGTTGGTTCTTTTGTTATAATGAGGCACAAAGGTACATGGTACTTTTTTTTTTTTTTAGAATGGTAGATGATGTGTTTCCTGTTTTAGGTGGGAGGGTGCCCTGGAAGACTCTTAGAAAATTAGTTACCTGGTACCTAATGTTTTCCTTTTTTTGTATGTATGTTTTATATGGTCTTACCAGTTATTACTGCTTTATCCAGACAGAAAATCCTCGGTTGGAGCGACCATATACATTTAAAGATTTTATTCTTCATCCCCGAAGGTAAGCAGCAGAGCTGTGTGCAATCCTTCTTGCCTCATCATTGAGTTTTGTTGTTATTGTGCAGCTGTCTAGTATATTTATCTGCCTACTGGTTGGTGTTTAAAACCACCCTTGTACATTGTGATAATGGCTTTGTTTTGGGCAAATACCACAGCTCCCTGATATTCGTTGCAATCTCCAGCTGGCGCTCGTGCGTGGCCGGCGGCGATTGTGCCTGCCGGCCACACGCAATGGGTCTCCCGCCATGCAGCGGGTACGCGCTCCCTCTGTCGGCAACTAAAGGGCAGGACATACCCATACAGGATTTCGCCCAGGGGAGCCATTCTGCCACAGTTTATCTACGTGAGCCGGTCGGAAGCTGGTTAATTGGCAAAAAATGTCTTTCTCTTGAGCAAGTTTTTTATGATTTAATCACCTCTGCCACACTGCACAACCAGACAGATCACTTTTTCAATTTCCTCATGCAGCTTCCTGGATCACCTCCCAGCTAGTTAGACAGAGGTGCTGATTCTGGTCTAGCTACCAATCAGCAGAGTAAATGCAGAGGTGTGACATGGGATAGTGTTTTGATGAACTGTGCTGCTCAAATGCACGCTCCCTAGAAAAAAAAAAAAACTCTCTTGCAATACACACCAAACTGAGCATGTGCAGCTTGTCCCCTAGCCTCTGTTTTATCAGCAGTTAGATTAGGGACAGTGGTGGAAGGGGGAGGAACAGAGAAGACAGGATCAAGCAGCCTTATGCCGCGTACACACGTTCGTGATTCACGGCGGTGAAAACACCGTCGTGAATCACGACAGGAAAAAAGCGAGAGAACGGCTTGTTCCCCCACACACGGCCGTTTTCCCCGTAATTTTTTCTCTTGACGAGAAAAACGACCGTGTGTAGGCTCCGCGGCAGTGTTTCCCTATGGGAAAACTGCCGCGGAAAAAAATGACAGGAATCACGACGAGAAAAATTAGAGCATGTTCTAATTTTTCTCGTCGTGATTAATGCCGTTTTTCCCGTCGGGAAAAACGGCAAAAAGCCCACAGACGATCGTTTTTCTCGTCCAAAGGAAAAAATTACATTTTTCCCGACGGGAAAAATGATCGTGTGTACGTGGCATAAGTAACTCTTTAATATGGAATCTGTAAAACATAGACACTTTGCTGAAACGTATGAAGTTATTTTTATAATAAAGGGTTACATTAACTTTTAATGTTCATTTCAAATAAATATGCTTGTATAAAGAGATATTAATATGCAAGTATAATTTTATATTTCAGTAAATATGATATTATAGAATACATTTTAGACTTCTTTTAAGGTCCTACGGTAAACCTCAGTGTATGAGTATTTTACAATTAGATAACGGTCTGCATTCTTTTAATAAGGTTGTTTAAGTTCCAATATGCCATACCACCCTATCATATACTGTATAAGTTTACTGTAGCCAAATGAGGAAAAGGCTAAAGAATAAATGAATTTGTGGGTTTGAGTTGGCTTTTTCCCCGATGCATTCGTTTTCTCTTACCACTCAAAAACCTTACAGATGGATTAATAGGCTTCTACTTGTGATTGCTTATTTTCTGTACTGTATCTGTGTTATTCAGGTATGTCTCTTTGAGGCTCGGGACTGATGGGAATTGTGTACTAAAGTGCTGTGGAATTAGGTAGCCCCATTTGAAGTGGAATTTTACCCATAACAAATTCATAAAAATAATGTTCTTTAGCAAGGAACATACATTCCACATTAAACATTATGCTACCAAAATTAGTGTGTGCTGTAAATGCCTCCAGCGTTGATCCTGTTTTTTCTTGCTGGAGGCTGCCATTTTGCTAAAGCCCAGAGCAACAACAGTAAATCTTTAGGCTTGCAGCAGATCTACAAATTCAGCACTGTGCTTAAGTGAGACCATGTATTACTGGATTTTAAATAGTATACACGCTTATTTTTAATATTTGACATAGCTACAGTGGGGAAAATAATTATTTGATCCCCTGCAGATTTTGTAAGTTTGCCCACCTACAAAGAAATGAAGGGTCTATAATTTTTATCATAGGTTTGTTTTAAATGATAGAGACAGAATATCAACCACAAATCCAAAAAAAACACATTATACAATTTTTTTAAATTGAATTGCAGTTCAGTGAGTAAAATTTAGTATTTGATCCCCAAACAAAACATGACTACGTACTTGGTGGAGAAACTCTTGTTGACAAGCACAGAGGTAAGACATTTCTTGTAGTTGGTGGTCAGGTTTGCACACATCTCAGGAGGAATTTTGGTCCACTCTTCTTTACAGATCTCTAAATCCTTAAGGTTTCTTGGCTGTCGCTTGGCAACTCGAAGTTTCAGCTCTCTCCATAAATCTTCTATGACCACGGCCACTCTATGATCATGGCCGCTCCATGACCTTAATGTGCTGCTTCTTGGGCCACTCTTTTGTTGCCTTGGCAGTATGTTTTGGATCATTGTCATGCTAGAAAAAAAAACCCGTACATGAGACCCATCTCTAGTGTTCTGGCTGAAGTAAGAAGGTTCTCATTTAAGATTTTACAATACATGGCCCTGTTCATTGGCCCCTCAATGTGGCAAAGTCCTTTAGCAGAGAAACAGCCCTAAAACATAATGTTTCTACCTCTGTGCTTAACTGTGGGAATGATGTTCTTATTTTTCTTCCTCTAAACACGTCAAATCCCATTCCTCACGAAGGCACATGTACAGGCCTGTCTGAAGTTTTCCAGTGAACATCTAAATGATTCATAGAAGGATTGGGAGAAAGTGCCGTGGCCAGATGAGACCAAAATGTAGCTCTTTGGCATTAACTTGACTCGCCGTGTCTGGAGGAAGAAAAATTATGACTTCATAGGGTCATCCCTAAGAACACATAGTTACATAGTAGGTAAGGTTGAAAAAAGACACAAGTCCATCAAGTGTCAGTATTACCTTCTATATCCCTGTATGTTGTGGTCGTTCAGGTGCTTATCTAATAGTTTCTTAAAACCATCGATGCCCCCCGCTGAGACCACCGCCTGTGGAAGGGAATTCCACATCCTTGCCGCTCTTACAGTAAAGAACCCTCTACGTAGTTTAAGGTTAAACATCTTTTCCTCTAATTTTAATGAATGGCCACGTGTCTTGTTAACCACTTAAGCCCTGGACCATTTTGCTGGCCAAAGACCAAGCCACTTTTTGCGATTCGGCACTGCGTCACTTTAACTGACAATTGCATGGTCGTGTGACGTGGCTTCCAAACAAAATTGACATCCTTTTTTCCCCAACAAATAGAGCTTTCTTTTGGTGGTATTTGATCACCTTTGTGGTTTTTATTTTTTGCGCTATAAACAAAAATAAAGCGACAATTTTGAAAAAAATTCTATATTTTTTACTTTTTGCTATAATAAATATCCCCAAAAAAAATATATAAAAAAACATTTTTTTCCCTCCGTTTAGGCCGATACGTATTCTTCTACATATTTTTGGTTAAAAAAAAACGCAATGAGCGTATATTGATTAGTTTGCGCAAAAGTTATAGCATCTACAAAATAGGGGATAGAATTATGGCATTTTTTTTTTTTTTACTAGTAATCGCGGCGATCTGCGATTTTTATCATGACTGCTACTTTATTGCGGACACATTGGACACTTTTGACACATTTTTGGGACCATTGTAATTTTTACGCGATCAGTGCTATAAAAATGCATGGATTACTGTGAAAATGACACAGGCAGTGAAGGGGTTAACTACTAGGTGGCGCTGAGGGGGTTAAGTGTGCCTTAGGGAGTGCTTCCAACTGTAGGGGGGATGGGCTGTGTGTGACACGACAGTGATCACCGCTTCCGATTACAGGAAACTGTGGTCACTGTCCTGTCACTAGGAAGACTGGGGAAATGCTTGTTTACATCAGCATTTCCCCGTTCTTCCTCACCATGACACTGGACCCGCGGTCGGAGTCACGAAACTCACGGCGGGAGTGCGACACCTGCGGCACGCGTCCACAATGCCGCTTCTTAAAGGGGATGTACTGTATATATACGTCCTTTTGCCTGCCCGTGCCAAACTCCCTTCCACAAAAATGTTTTATCCCTATTGTGGGGTCCCCAGTATAAAAAAAAAAACAAAAAAACAAAAAAATTGCAGCGCTAAGTGGGTGTGTGTCAAACAAATAAATGAGTGAAAATGCAAGGAAGAACTAAATAATTCCCTGTGTGAATAACAATACAGTTTTTGGAGGAGTCCTTGATGGGTGGTCCTCAAAAACACACATTCAAACAATTAAACAATTATAAAAAATAAAAAATAAAAGTCCAATGGTGTTCCACAATAATCCAAAAAATCTGTGATGATTGGAAAACACTTCCAAATCGATGATAAAGGAAAAAAAGTAAAAAATAGGGGAGCCACAACCAATATAAAGGAGGCTTACCAGACTTAGTGGACCCTACTGAACATATGTCCAGAGGGTCAACATAGGCTCAAGGTGTGTATTCCTGAAGGGTCAACAGTTGATAGTTGAGCCAAAGGGTGACCCTTTATTAGCTTTGTTGCCCTTCTTTGCACTCTCCATTTCCAGTACATCCTTCCTGAGGACTGGTGCCCAAAACTGGACAGCATACTCCAGGTGTGACCGGACCAGAGTCTTGTAGAGCGGAAGAATTATCGTTTTTATCTCTGGAGTTAATCCCCTTTTTAATGCATGCCAATATTCTGTTTGCTTTGTTAGCAGCAGCTTGGCATTGCATGCCATTGCTGAGCCTATCATCTACTAGGACTAGGGCTGTTACTGATTAAAATTTTCGTGTTCGATTAATCGATTTTCTTTTTAATCGATTAATCGACTAATTTTGATTAATTATAACGCACATACAGATCCAACTACTTTTAGCTGATCTCCTTGCAGGCCGATTCCTAGTGCAGCTACCAACCACTGGAAAAATGGATAGCAGGATACAAAAAACACACAAAGGCCCCTAATGTTGGGAGAAAATGTTTGTAGTATTGGATAGTGAAGCCATCCGGGCCCGGCGCCTTCCCACGTTTAACTGTTTTTATCACTGCTTCCAGTTCCCCCACTGATATAGGTATCTCCAGTTTATTACGATCCTCTGAAGATAACCTAGGCAGATATGCTGAGAGAAGGTATTCTTCCATCGTGGCCTGAGGCACCTGAGTTGGGGTCAAATTGTAGAGGGATGAGTTGTATTCTCTAAATCTCTGCGCAATCTTTTTAGGGAATGAAATCAACTGCCCATTTTCTCCCTTTATGTAGGGTACATATACTGTCTTCCCTTTTTCTCTAAGTTTCCCTGCCAATATTTTACTACATTTTTCCCCAAGTTCATAGGTTACTTTTCTCCCTACTTGTATTGCCGCTTCTGCTTTGTATCTAAGTAAATCTGTCAGTTGTCTCCTCAGGTATGCCAGTTCTGTCCCCACTAACAGCGTCTGTTCTTTCTTATGTTGTGCCTCTAATGCTTGGATTTCTCTTAACACATTAACTATCTGTCGTTCTCTTGCTTTTTTTAATCGGGACCCGTGTTTTATCAGTACCCCTCTCATTACTACTTTATGCGCTTCCCATATCATTCCCGGATCACTCCCCGGGGTGTCGTTCGTCCGGAAATATGCCTCCATTTCTTTTGCTACATCTTCCCGAATTTCGGGGATCTGCAGCAGACTCTCATTCAGACGCCAACGCCACTCCGGAGCCGTGGATGAATCGGAAAGCGCAATGTGTAGCGTCACTGGCGCGTGGTCTGACCATGTTATATTCCCAATTTTTACTTCCTTCACCGCCGTCAACAGATAGTGTGGTACCAGGAAGAGGTCTATACGGGAGTACAGTTGGTGAGGGTTGGAGAAGAATGTATAATCTTTCCCCAATATGTAGTAATCTCCACACATCTACCATCTGCAAGTCCCGCAGCTTCTGCAGAATATTCCTCCTGGTACCCCCTGATATGGAGGAGACCCCCGTTGATGTATCAACCTTAGGATCCAATGTTATATTAAGGTCTCCCCCTAATATCAGCTTCCCTTCTGCAAACCCCGCCAGCTTATTCAAGGTTTTACTCAAAAAGGCGTCTTGGTGTGTATTTGGTGCGTAGACAGTTGCCAGTGTCACCTTTGTACTTCCAATCTGTCCCTTTAAAAATATGAAACGGCCCTCTACATCTACTCGTTTATCCAACAGGGACCAGGGTATCCTATTGGAAATTAGAATTGACACCCCTTTTGACTTTGATATCTGACTACATGCATGGTATGTACATGGATAAAACCTATTTTGTAGGTATGGGAGTCCGCCCATCTTAAAATGTGTTTCCTGCACGAATTCTACATCTGAGCGGGTTCGTTTTAACTCGCTCAGGAGCATTCTCCTTTTTTCTGGGACATTGAGTCCTTTAGCATTAATGGTGGTTATCCTTATTTCTTCCATCTCGGGAGATTCGGAGGGTGAAGTGTGGAGGAGGGGAGAAAAAAAAAAGAAGACCACCAGAACTAAACACCCCCCCTTTCCAATTCCCTCCCTTAAATATTCAACTAACCCCTCCCCCCTTACCCCCACCCCCAAGGGAGGCACCCACTCCTGAACCTTTAACCTTGCGGTTCAGGTGGGTGCGAGCCTAATTGGGGTGTTGGGTTGGTGTAGCAGAGATGCACCCCCTTCCCTCCACCCCGGACACCCCTTTCATCTACCTCACTCCAGCTCCTCTTTTCCTTATTTCCCCTTTTTTCTTCTCTCCCTTCTCCTCCCCTCTCCTTTTCTTGCTTTATAGGGCCTTAGCTCCGGGGGGGGACTTCCATCCCTTAATTTTATCCTAATTTATCCTGATTTTTTCTTATCATCCAGGTAAATAAAAAAGTAATGTTCATGTCAAATTTATATTTGCTTACATATAATACATATAATACCATCTTACTTTTAGGAGTTTGGTATGACTAATTTTGAGTAACGTATGCCAGGGCCATTTTCCCTCCTTTCTCACCTTTCTTCCCATTCCCTCTATTCTGTTTCCCTTTGTTTCCTCATCCCTAGTCCCTCAGCCCCCCCCCTTTCCTTCCTTCCTGGTGGTGGATCTTCTGAGTACTAACTTACTCCTGTTTCCTGCTTGGGGTTCCCTCCTCTTTCTAACCACTGGCCTCCTCGGTTGTATCTAAGTGTGTGTACTTCCTATTCTATCACATTATAAACATGTGTAGTGTAATGTGTGTGTGCCCCCCTCCTCCCGCTCTCTAGGAATCTTTCTTCTCGTGAACCCCCTATTTTCTACCCCTCTTCCCTTACATATTATCCCCCTCCCTCCTGTGTGATCTCAATCTACCCTCAGTCTACCCCCCTATTATCCTACTTCCCCCCTTGTGTCTATGTGTTTGGCTCCTGACTACTCCTTTCTTACCCACTACCTCAAACCTATCTCCCATATTGTATGTGTACGTGTCTATATGTGTACGTGTCTATATGTGCATCCCTAAATCTGCTCAAAATAAATGTGTGTCACTTGTGTGATCCCTGTGACATTCGCATCCCACACACTTGGGGATTTCTTCCCTTTCTTCTATTTAGGCCTGTGCCCTCACTGAAATATTCCATTCCATTATATGAAGCCCTATCTAGTTAGTTTTTTTCTCTTCTTTTTTCTCCCTCCTTCCTTCCCCTTTATTTTCTTTCTTCTCTTTCTTCTTTCTTTCCTTCCTTCCCTTCCTCCCTAGTACTCCATTGATCTCTTCTCCTATCTTCTCATTTCTAGACCACCCTGTTTGTTTATTATTATCTCCCTCCCATGCCCCCTCCTTTCCAAAGTCCAATCAGATCAAGTCAAATCAAATCCTTCTCCACCTTTCCTTTCATCGAACATTATTTATACCTTATTTATGCATTTATACATCATACATTATATTCTCTAAACGCCTTCTAACCCCTACCGGAAAGGGAAAAAAAAAACACCCTGTGGTACCCAGTGTAAAAAAAAAATCAATAAGTTGTGGGGGGGGGGGGATAAACTCCCCCAAGACCCCCTCCGTCCTGAGGGGGGCTGACACGTGTATATAGGTTTACAAAATAATCACAAATATCATACATTGCATCTTACATTTTACAGTATCTTCCGTTGCAACACATCCTGTCACCTATCACCCATCACATTGTCCCCTTTTACCCCAACTTCTAATAATTAATAGCAAATTGTAACAAATTATAAAAAAAAAAAAGGAAAAGAAAATAAATAAATAAATAGATTAAAAAAAGAAAAAAAAAACAGGGAGGGGGGAGAAATTCTCTCCCCTCCCTCTTCCCTTCCTCCAAGAAAAAAAAAAGGGGGAGAGGCAGATGACAAATGACAAAACGGAGGCAGTCCCCCAGAGTTCCATATTCCCAAAATCCTGGGGGGGGGGGCAAAAGAAAAGAAGAAAAAAAGGGGGGGCATGTATTTATTGTATTTAAGCCCCGGCTGTAACTGTCTCCAGTCGGTTATATCGTCTCCTAGAACAACCGTTCCCTTCCCCCCTGGGTTTCTCTCAAAAAAATAAAAAATAAAACCCCGGGGGAAGCAGGAGCGCATACTAAGTCTTCACCCAAAACGGGAGGAAAAGAAAAAAAAATAGCCATTCAGAAAACAAGCCATACCAAAAAAAATAAAAAATTACCCCGGATAGGGCGGACAAAAAAGAAGAACCAAAAGACAGGAGCGCCCCCCCTTTCCCTCTCCCATGGGGGAGGGGGTGAAAGGGACAAGTCTCTCTCAAAGGGGTTCCTCTACCTCTAGCCCTGTTACTATACAAAAAAAAAAAAAGGGGGCAGAGAGAGAGAAAACGTCAATCCTCATTTTATTTTAGGGGGTAGGATCTTTATTACTTCCTTCTCGCCTTCCCCTTGAAGCCTTAGATCTCCTATTGTCTCCATTTTTCTCCCAGTTCCTGGAATTTCCTGCAGCCAGTTTGGGATCTCTATAGCTTCCATCTCCATAAAGGAAAAAAAGTCTAGTAATTCCCCCGGATGCCGCAAAGTAAATGTGTGAGAGTTCTTTTTCACGATCAATGCAATGGGGTATCCCCACCGATATGATCCCCCCCGTAGTTTAATTTTATCCAGGAGCGGGCGTAACATAGCCCTACGCTGCAACGTAGCTCGTGAGACGTCTGGCAGGATTCTTACCCTGAAACCTTCTTGTTCTATTTCACCTTTCTCCCAGGCCATGCGACTTATTAGTTCTTTATGTGCATATCGGTGGAAACGGCCTATAACATCCCTTGGTCTGTCTATATTTGCTGAAGGGGTCCCAGGGCTCTGTGCAATCTCTCAAATTCCAATCTTTGAGGTGGTGCTGGGATAGCCAGCTGCTGGCATATTGCTAGGACTGTCGCCTGTAATGTCTCTCTCCCTACTGTCTCGGGGATCCCCCTGAACCGTAGGTTCAAGCAACGACCGCGGTCCTCAATTTCCTCCAGCTGCAACTGTATTGAGGTAACATGCACAGTATTTAAACCCTGTACCAGTTCCAGCTGCTGTACCCGTTTCTCTAGGGTAGTTACCCGGCCTTCCTCCCCCGACAGTCTCTCTGAGAGATGCATCACCTCAGTATGTACCCGATTCCATTCCCTTCGGTGCATTTCTTCTAAGCGTATCATCATTGATTCTATATCAGTGCGGGTCGGGAGAGACTCTATATCCGCACGAGTTGGTAGGGCTTGCAGCAGAGCTCTGAGATCCAGGTCACCGAGGTCTGCTATTCCCTGTAACTTCTTGTCCTGGGACTCCCGGGGGTTACACTCCTGCCCCCTTGCTCACTCTGCTTCACCCCTTCCATTGTCCCCCGTACCTGTGCCTGCACCTGTGGGATATGTACCGCCAACTCCTCCAGTGCTTCCAACCTGTGTGTCTCCTCGTTCCGCAGCTCTCCTGAGCGCCTGCACTGTTCCTTCTCACCACTCGTAGCGTCACGTGACTCCACCGCTTGTAGCCTAGTCAGCACGGCTCGTGTACGAGGAAAAAAGGATTCAATCTCTGGCTGCACCCCCGTTGTTTTCCCTGTTTTCTCCCTCCTCTTCATCCCGGGTAAGCTGGACTACTGGGCTGTAACCGTATGGAGCTGTGCATGGGGCTGTACAGCCAATATCATCGCTGGGTGTCCGGGTGGGGAGTCAGAGGGCTACAGCGTGTTCCTCCTCACTCTGCCATTCCAAGACCACACCCCCTTTTTTTTCTAGCTGGTAAACTGTGAACAGTAGGGGCTTATATGATAAAGGCATTCAATGAGATCGGCCGAGCTCCCACACTACCGCCGGATGCCCTTATGGCATATATCTCGGTTATTCCGAAAGAAGGGAAGGACCCGGCGGAGTGCGGGAGCTATCGCCCGATCTCATTGTTAAATACAGACTTAAAACTTTTTACTAAACTACTTGCCTTTCGCCTCCAGCCGTTTTTGAATCAAATTGTACACCAAGACCAGGTTGGGTTTATCCCAACACGTGAGGCTAGGGACAATACCGTAAAGGTCCTCAATCTGGTACATTACGCTAATACATCAAAAACGCCCAGTATTTTTTGGAGTACTGATGCAGAGAAAGCGTTTGACAGGGTCAGTTGGCGATTTATGTTTGAAGTATTGAGGCAAATGGGACTGGGAGAACATATGCGGAGTTGGATAGCGGGGGTCTATGCCACACCCCAGGCCTCGGTAAAAGTGAACGGAGTCTATTCGGAGACATTTAAAATCTTAAATGGAACGCGTCAAGGGTGCCCACTCTCTCCGATGCTGTTTTCTCTCTCCCTAGAACCTCTACTAAATAGGATTCGGCAAAATCCAGACATTCAGGGACCTCAAATAGGTGATCAAGAATATAAAATCTCTGCTTACACAGATGATTTGATGTTCTCCCTATCACGACCTCATGTTTCATTGCCAAATCTGATGAAGGAAATCGAAGAATATGGGACATTAGCAAATTTAAAAATTAATTACGTGAAATCGGAAGCGATGGGGGTAGCCCTTCTCTCAGAAGTACAACAAAATATACAACCCAATTTCAATTTTAAATGGGTAGGGTCTTCAGTAAAATACCTAGGGATAAATATACCACCCAGATTAGAGAAGGTCTTTGCTGTAAATTTCCCCCCACTATATAAAGTAGTTAGATCCCTATTGGATAAATGGCAACATGGATTCCACTCATGGTTCGGCTGATGTAATGCCATCAAAATGAATATTCTGCCAAAACTTCTGTATTTATTTCAAGCCGTACCAATAAAAATTGATAAGGCCTATTTTTGGCAAGTAAATGCACTTTTTAGTAAGTTCATTTGGGCCAACAGGCGACCAAGGATTAGTAGAAGTCAAATGACCCTCCCCAAATGTTATGGGGGCCTAGCAGTCCCAGATGTATTTAAATACCACCAAGCAGCACATTTGGGAAGGGTCATAGACTGGTGCAGACATATAGAATTCAAACTATGGATAAAATTAGAGCAAAAGATTAGTCAGGTACCATTGGGTAGAGCACCTTGGTGCTATACAAAGTTACCGGACGCACTCAAAAATCACCCTTTGATAGGACCAACACTGTCTATAGGTGCCAAAATATGTCTGAACCCTAAATACTCGTCAAGCTATTCTCCATTATACCCAGTACTGGGAAACCCAAGTTTTGAGCCGGGGATGGAGATAAGGGCATTTCGGAGACTTCGAGAGAAGGGCTATACCCAGGTATCACACTTTATGCAATCAGAAATATGGCCCACAATAGCGGAATTGACTAAATCGGGAGGCCAATTCGAAGTAGAACATTGGCAGGCAATACAACTTTGACACTATCTGGAGACATTAGGTCCAATGAGTAATTTTAAACAGGAGCTAACTAGGTTCAAAACATACTGTGAGGAGAAGGAACCTATCAACCGAATAATATCAGATATACATGATGCTAATGATCCCACCAGAGAATTATGAGCTGCCAGGAATTAGAAAGTGGGAAAGGGACCTTAACAAGATTTTCACACCAGCTCAATATCAGAAGATAATATATTTGGCGTTACACTCATCAGTATGTACTAAAATGCAAGAATCAAATTAGAAATTACTCACGAGGTGGTAATACACGCCATCAAAACTAGGGAGGTTTTATCCTAATGCCTCAGATCAATGTTGGCGATGTAATGGGGAGCGGGGAACTCTGTTCCATATATACTGGACATGCCCTCGGATCAGACAATACTGGTCAGAGGTACGAAGGATTGCCCAAAAAATTGAGTCTTACCCTGTGCCGGACGACCCGGGCCTTTTCTTATTGCACGAAACACAAATACCCACACAGACTTATAAAAATTCAGTATTATGCCACTTGGCCAATGAGGCTAAGTCATGTATTGCGAGAGGTTGGAAAAACTCCAATCCTCCAACAATCGCAGAATGGCTTAACAGGGTCAGAAGAGTGGGGGCCATAGAGGAGTTGGTGTTTTCGACCCAAGACAGAAAAGAGCAACATATCAAAATTTGGTCATCATGGAATAAATTTACGCAGACAGAAGAAGGGAAAAGATTAATGGGGAAGTGAGTCCACATGGCCAGAGAAGTATTTAGGAGGTTGCGGTTCACCTAATGGGGGAGGAGGACGGAGAGAGGAGAGAAGGAGGAAATTTTCTTTTCTTTTCGATTTTTTTTTTCTCTGTTTAGGTTTGCTTTGGGAGGGAGGTAGGTGGGGAACAGATAAAAATGTAAGGGAGAATAAAGTAAGGCCGAGAGGATTAAAGACATTTTAACATAGAAAGGGACTTTATTGGTTTCTCCCTTTACGGAGAGACATATATAAAGGACATAAGGGAAGGTAACCCATTGACACTGAGTTTTCGAGTAGAGATGGATGTTTAAATAATAAGGATCTAATTAATGGAATGGGATGAGAAATATACTATGAATAAGAAATGCAATGGAAATTTTATAAACAATGTATTGGATGTATCCCTTTTTGAAATGTAAATAAAGAATATATAAAAAAAAAAAAAAAACACACACAAAGGCAGCGCTCGATGGGAATAGCATTACAACTTTTATAGTATGATACTGGTATAAAAATGTGTACAACGATACCACTGCTGAATCCAGATGAGGAGGGGTTAACATCAGTACGTCGTCATGTAGATGTCCCGTGAAGGGAACTATCACAACTCCAAGTGGATGGCTGTAGAATCCCAGGTTGATAGAGGGAAGTGTAACAGCCCTTGCGTGTGGCAGATAATAAGGTCCCGCCGGCATGCAGATATGAAGGCACAGCAAAGGATCCCTTCAGATGGACACAGCAAGCCCCGCCGGTGTCCGTGAAGTCACTGGATCTCTGACAGAACTCTCTGAAGACCCGGAAGCCGGCAGAGAGGTGAGTAACGATCAAAAATATTTTAATCGATCAAAAAAATGTATCGATTAATCAAGGAATTAATAGTTAATTTCCACAGCCCTAACTAGGACCCCCAGATATCACCAGAGGTTCTCCCCCAGTGTATAAATTGCATTTGTATTTTTGCCACTGAAATGCATTATTTGAATTTTTTTTTACATTGAACCTCATTTGCCATGTATTTGCCCACCCCATAAACATCATCCCTACAGTGAAGCACGGAGGTGGAAACCTAATACTTTGGGGCTGTTTCTCTGCTAAAGGTACAGGCCGACTTTGTTGTATTAAGGGGCCAATGGAAGGGGCCATGTATTGTAAATCGTGGATGAGAACCTTCTTCCCTCAGCCAGAACACTGAAGATGGGTCATGGATGGGTCTTCCAGCATGGCAATGACCCAAAACATACCACCATAGCAACAAAGGAGTGGCTCACGAATAATCACATTAAGGTCATGGAGTGGTCTAGTCAGTCTCCAGACCTTAATCCTATAGAACATTTATAGAGGGATCTGAAACTTTGAGTTGCCAAGAGACAGCCAAGAAACCTTAAATTTAGAGAAGATCTGTAAAGAAGAGTGGACCAATATCCCTCCTGAGATGTGTGCAAACCTGGTCACCAACTACAAGAAACGTCTTACCTCGGTGGAGAAACCCTTGTTGGCAAGCACAAAGTACCAAGTCATGTTTTGCTTGGGGATTAAATATTTAATTTACTCACTGAACTGCAACTTAATTTTTAACGTTTGTTTTATGTGTTTTGTCTGGATTTTAGATTGACATTCTGTCTCTATCCTTTAAAACACACCTTAAAAAAAAATCAAGGGTCTATAATTTTTATCAAAGTGGGGCAAACTTACAGAATCTGCTGGGGATCAAATAATTATTTCCCCCACTGTATACCTGCAAAAGGGGCCCATCTGAAATCATCAAGAAGGACTTCATTTTCTGATTAAAGTTCGGCCCCTTTCACACTGAGGCGTTGAAAAAACGCTAAAAAATAATGACATTTTTACCGCGATTTTACCGCGTTTTTACCGCGATCGTGGTAAAAATAGCGCTAACGCCTATGCGTTACCGCGATTTTACCGCGTTCGCGCTAAAATTAGCGCGAACGCGGTAAAAACGCATAGGCGTTAGCACTATTTTTTAACATAACGCTTATGCCTATGCGTTTTTACCGCGTTTTTACGGCGAATCCCATTCATTTCAATGGGGATAGGCGTTTTTACAGCGCTATTTTATGCGCCCTAAAGTTGCTCTAAAAAAGCTGTTTGCAGGATTTTTTTCAACGCCCAGCCAGCAAAACGCCTCAATGTGAAAGCCCTCAGAGATTTCACATTGAGAATGCTGGGGCAGGATTATTTCAGGCGTTATTACAGCGCTATTTTTACCGCGAAAACGCGGTAAAAACGCCTCAGTGTGAAAGGGGCCTTCCACTTGAAGTATGTGGAATGAAAATAAATATAAAACAGCCTAAAGGTGAAATAGTCAGCAGTGGGAAAGGGCTTTTGCCATAATGTACAAATATGCACTGCATACTTGTAGATTATGTCTCACTTAGCTACAAGAACGCCCTCTTTCAGTGCGGTCCAATCCAGGCTGTTAGTTGCCACTTTGTCCACTCACGCTGCCATCTTCTCTGTCCCTTCTTTTGGGTCTCCCGTTGTCCTTCATTGGACAGCCGTCGAAGTTGTAGCTCCTGCTTTTGAGCACAGGAGTTACGTCCTCCCCACCACCAATTCTCTGTATACCACAGATGCCAAGAATTAACTGCTAGTGCACACTGCATGGCAAATGTGCCATGCTGTGTACACAGAAAAAAAATGCTAGAGGAGGAGAGAGATTTTTTTGGTTTAAGAGATTTTGCATGTGTCTTCTGCCAAAAAGTTCTACCTCCTATCATTTTTTTTCTATTTTTAGTGCTGTAAACTCCCATCTAAACAAATTCTTCATTTAGGCAGCATTCAAAGCAGTATAATTTACAAATGAACCAATAATGGAAAACCTTTATTTCCTACTTAAAACTTTCCAAAAGAAAAGTAAATCGAACAACCTTATTACATTTAACCCACTTGACTTTTAATATTCCAAATGTATGTGCAGTGCACCCATTTAGTAATGTTATGGCATAAAAGGTTTCTATACACTGTATGAGTTTCAACTGAGTATTAAAGTTAGGCCTAAGGTCTAAAATGTACTTTAGTTTTACTGGTCCCCCTTACTGTTGTGGGCTAGAGCTGCACGATTCTGGATAAAAAGAGAATCACTATTTTTTTGCTTAGAATAAAGATCACAATTCTCTCACGATTCTCAGCATCTTTCACATTATACAAAAAATTGGGCTAACTTTACTGTTTAGTTTTTGTTTAAATTAATTGAAGTGTATTTTTTTCCCAAAATATTACATTTGAAAGACCCCTGCTCAAATGCAGTGCGACATAGAATATTGCAACGACCGCCATTTTATTTTCTAGCAAAAAATACTGATTTTAACTTGTTATTAATAAGTGTTAGGAAAAGGCTTAGTTGATAAGTGGTTAAACTGACCTCATTTGCAGACCAAAGTTCATCCCTTTGATCTGTAAGTGAACAGAAAGATACAATGTTTCTTTTTACCTCTCTTTCAGCGCTGAGCAATGTTGTTGATAAACATTGCTGGCTGTTTTCAGGGAACTGCTCTAAACTTTTTACACGAATCGTGGAAATGCTGGATTAAGACCGTGTGGGGGGTTGAATCGAGATCACAATTTTTTAAATATTAGTCCTGCAGCTCTAGTGTGGGATAAAGCTGGCCATACAAGAAACATTTTTTTTGACCGAGCATTCGTAAGAAAATTCTTAGTACATCATGACTTGACGGTACTTCAAAATTTAGTGTGCTTTTAACATTTGATTTTGCAATGAATATAATTTCCTTAACGAAAACCACATTTCGAGTTAATAACTCGACAGTTTGAAACCAAAAATTTCCAGCCTGCTCTTTTGAATTTTCTATTTACTGCAGTCGAGCATTGATTTGACCCCACTAACAATTAGAAAACCAAACAAACATTCTTCACCCCATTCCCGCCCAGCCTATATGACATAAAATATGACAGCTGGATGAGAGCCCTATTATCCTGGAAGGACATCATCTGAAGTGTGCTGTGTGCACCGGACATGGCAAATGACAGATCACTGTACCATGTGATCGCTGTGGTCAATCGCAGCAGATTACATGACAGTTGTACACAATGAAATGATTATTTGATTATTTTCTTTTTTTCTTTTAATTGTTACATTTGTTTTTCTTTTTTACATACTGTCACCAGTCAGTGTCCCTGATCACTGTCACACCAGTTATATGATGATGCTGTACTGTACTGGTGACAGTATATAATTTTTTTACATTGTGAAACTTTTTTTTTTATTTCCGCATTTTCGGAAAAAATTGGACAAATTACAACTTAAAAAAACTCACAATGCCTCTTAATACTTTGGACTGTCTGCTTTTCAAAAAGGGTTAATTTGGTCGTATTTGTGCTGTCCTGGCATTTTTGAGCCTCGAGAAATGAGATGGGTCATCAGTACATCAGAACTGATCAACTTTCATAATATATATACACACCATAGTTTGTGGACTCTATAACTTTCCTACAGACTAAATAATAAACATTGATTTGGGTTATTTTCATCAAAGAAATATAGCAGAATACCTTTTAGCCTAAATTTATGAAGACCGATTATTTATTTGTAAAATTTTATAATAAAAACAAAGAAAAACTTTTTTTTTTTTTCAAAAAATTTCAGCCCTTTTCCATTTATTTAGCAAAAAAATTAAAAAAACAGTGGCGATTAAATACCACCAAAAGAAAGCTCTATTTGTAAAAAAAAATAAAAAATATATTTCATATGGGTACAGTGTTGTATGACGACACAATTGTCAAAGTGTGACCACGCTGAAAGCTGAAAATTGGCCTGGGCAGGAAGGAGATAAGTTTGACCACTGGTTTTCTCTTTCTATAAACCGCCGCTGGTTCTCTGACATTTCTACTTCTCCGGTGTGGCTAATGATGGATTCTGTGTTAGGCTAAGACATTGATTGGCTGCCCAATAAATGTTTTTAAGGATTTTAAGAACCTAACCATTACTCCTGTGCTGTTTTTGCTTGCAATAGCTGTGCCAGCCTAATAAAATGAATAATTGTTACTTCAAATTCTGAGCCTAAAGAGAAATATTTTATGCTCCTAGTACAGCTGTGCAGCCTTGCTGGGGTTAGTTCTCATGGTCTACCTTGCAATTTCCAAAACTATGTAGACTGTTGAAGAGTTAAGGGATTCAGTTCCAGAAAAGTCCAGAAGAATGCGAATCTGCAATAAAGTGCCACCTGCTTCACTGAATTATCCTATTATCTCAGGCAATGATAACTAATACATTCTGTTCCCAACATTGTTTTTGCAGGAGTAAGCAAATACCCTCTGTTAACCCTGTTTTAATAGTAGAAATTGTATTAGTTGAAGCTTGTAATTTTATAACTTTCATATAAATAATGTTTAGCTGCGTTGAATCACAATGGTGTATGTTTTTTTGTTCTTATTTAATTTGTTTTTTATAGGAGAGAAATGTTTCTTTCTCGGTTATCAATTAAACAGCCTAACGATTTTACCTCTGTTCATTTCATGTAGCGGACCTTTTTGCCAGGCTTTAAATACATAACACAGTGTTCTTTATTTCAGGCAAGGCTTCCAGTGTTTCATAATTCTGGTTTTTACTGGGCACAGAGATGGAATTTCTTTGCATACTTTCTGACCAATTCTGCAGAAGTCTGAAAAACATTTGCTTAATTCCCTTACTGTTTAAATTTGTTTTCATTTAATTTCTGTTTGCATTTGGCCTTTTCTTTTACAATTTGCTACATAAAGTAATGGAAATGTGCAGCAGGTAAACTCTATAAAGGCATTCTCCTTTTCACCAGTGTATTTTTTCTGGCTTACAGAGGAGTTCTGATCCGTAGATATTAACCTTTGCAGTAGAAAAAGTGAAGCTTTAGAAATATTTGTTTAGCTAAATTTGTGAAGGTTTTAAAATATTACCAGTTATTATTGACAGCAGACAATTCTAGTTTGAAGTGAGGAAGGGCAAGACAATGATATAAAGTATGCATGGATTGTGTTTACATTTTTTTTTATTAGAAAGTGAATGCATGTTGCATTCACCCACCTCCAGTTAGGCACCTTTCACACTTATACGACTTCAAAGTTGTGCGATTTTACCGTGATTCGCGGCCGCGATTTTGACAAGACAGTCATACGACTGTGGATCCGACTTTGCCCCACGACTTGAAGTACGACTTCAATGAGCAGGAACGCGACTTTGATCCCCCAATAATTAGGGGTAACTCCACGCCAATATTTTTGGAAAAAAAAAAACTGCATGGGTTCCCCCTTCATTGGCATACCGGGCCCATCGGTCTGGTAAGGGTTTTAAGGAGAATCCCCGGCGTGGGGTCCCCCTCAAAATCCATACCAGACCCTTATCCGAGCACCAGCCCGGCGGTTAGGAAAGGGGGCCCCCTCCTGAGCCGTACCAGGCGGCATGCCCTCAACATGGGGGGGGGGTGGGTGCTTTAGGGCAGAGGGGCTCTGCGCCCCCCCACCCCAAAGCACCTTGCCCCCATGTTGATGAGGACAAGGGCCCCTTCCCGACAACCCTGGCCGTTGGTTGTTGGGGTCTGCGGGCGGGGGCTTATCGGAATCTGGGAGCCCCCTTTAATAAGGGGGCCCCAGATCCTGGTCCCCACCCTATGTGAATGAGTATGGGGTTCATCGTACCCCTACCCATTCATCTGGAATAAAAAGTGTAAAAAAAACCCCACACTAAACAGGTTTTTAAAGTAACTTATTAGGCAGCGCCGGCGGTCTTCTTCCGACTTCAGGGGTCTCTTCCGACTCTCCGGCCTCTCTGGTGCCTTCTCTGCGCTCTCCGCATCTCCTCCCGCTCTCCGTTGCTTTCTGCCTTCTGCCGGGCTCCTCCACTATCTTCTATCAGCTCTTTTGCTAGCGTTGGCCCGGTCTTCTACGTTGTCTTCTTCCCTCTTCTCCCGATGTTGACACAACGATCTCTCCCGCTGTAATGCCGTGTGCCATATATAAGGGGGCTCCCAGATTCCGATAAGCCCCCGCCCGCAGACCCCGACAACCAACAGCCAGGGTTGTCGGGAAGGGGCCCTTGTCCTCATCAACATGGGGGCAAGGTGCGTTGGGGTGGGGGGGCGCAGGCCCCCCCGCCCCAAAGCACCCATCCCCCCATGTTGAGGGCATGCGGCCTGGTACGGCTCAGGTGGGGGGGCGCTCGCTCGTCCCCACCCCCTTTCCTGACCAGCCGGGCTGGTGCTCGGATAAGGGTCTGGTATGGATTTTGGGGGGGACCCCACGCCGTTTTTTCGGCGTGGGGGTTCCCCTTAAAATCCATACCAGACCTATGGGTCTGGTATGCTCATGAAGGGGGAACCCATGGCGTTTTTTTTTTTTAATTGCCGTGGAGTTCCCCTTCATGCACAAGTCATGTACAAGTCGCATGCCAAAGTCGGATCTGTTAATACGGAATCCGACTTTGATCCGACTTCAGAAAAAAAGTAGTGCAGGAACTACTTTGAAGTTGGCACGACTTAAAGTCGTGCCAATATGAATGATAGTCATTCAAAATCATGGAGAATGACTTGTCATACGATTTTGCCATCCAAGGGCCATCCAAGGGTGAAAAGGGCCTTAGAAAGTCTGCCTTTTAGTATGGCATTAAAGTGATACTAAAGGCTGATTTACTTTCACAACGCTAGGAGATTTAGCTGTGAGATGTTATGTGAAACCAGCAATGGAGTCCAGTGGTAGCTGAAAAGTTTTTAACCCACAAAAAGAGAACCGATGAAAGAGTTTTCACTCATTCTTTGTCCTTGCTCCCTTATCACCACCGGAACCTAGCTTTCTTTCATGTGTCATGACCGCATTTAACCAAGGTTACCAAGCAGCTTTTAACCACTTCGCGCCTAAGGACGTCCATGGACGTCCTTGACTTTCAGCCGGGATATCTGAATGATGCCTGCAGCTACAGGCATCATTCAGGTATCGTTTTTTAGAGCCGGCGATCCTGCGTACCGTAAGAACGATCATAGCGGCTGTTCCGCCGCTTGATCGTTCTAACAGGCGGCGTCCCCCCCCCCCCCCTCCCGCCGCCCTACCTGAGCGATCGGTGAGTCGGTGACAGGATCCGCCGGCCCCGGCTTCTAACCATAGAGATTTCCGGCGGACCAGATGGTCGCCGGAGTCACTATGATCGTTCGGAGGCCGGGCGCGATGTTATGACGTCACGCCCGGCCTCTGCATTCAAAAAAACGGAGCCGCTTCGGCTAGGAAGCGGTGATCGTTTTTTTATTTTTTTATTTCAGGCTTCTCAGCCTAGAGGTGAGATGTGGGGTCTTATTGACCCCATATCTCACTGTAAAGAGGACCTGTCATGCTTATTCCTATTACAAGGGATGTTTACATTCCTTGTAATAGGAATAAAAGTGATCATTTTTTTTTTTTTTTTTATAACTGTCAAAGTAAAAAGTTAAGTGTAAAATGAACAATAAATATAAAAAAAAAAAAATGTAAAGCGCCCCTGTCCCCGGTAGCTCGTACGCAGAAGCGAACGCATACGTAAGTCCCGCCCACATATTAAAACGGTGTTCAGAACACACATGTGAGGTATCGTAGCGAACGTTAGAGCGAGAGCAATAATTCTAGCCCTATACCTCCTCTGTAACTCAAAACATGTAACCAATAAAAAAAATTAAAGCATCGCCCATGAGGATTTTTAAGTACCGAAGTTTAGCGCCATTCCACGAGCGTGTACAATTTTGAAGGGTGACATGTTAGGTATCTATTTACTCTGCGTAACTTCATCTTTCACATTATGCAAAAAAATTGGGCTAACTTTAATGTTTTAATATTTTTTAATTCATGAAACCGTTTTTTTCCAAAAAAAATGCGTTTGAAAAATTATTGCGCAAATACCGTGCGAGATAAAAAGTTGCAATGACCGCCATTGTATTCTCTAGGGTCTTTGCTAAAAAAACATATATAGTGTTTTGGGGTTATATGTAATTCTCTAGCAAAAAAATTAGGCTTTTTACATGTAGGAGCGAAGAGTCAGAATTGGCCCGGATGCGAAGTGGTTAAACATGACACTAAAGCCTTAACCACTTCAAGACCAAGCCTATTTTCTGATACTTGTTTACAAGTTAAAATCTGTATTTTTTGCTAGAAAATTACTTCGAACCCGCAAGCATTATATACGTTTTTTTTTTAGCAAAGACCAAATAACATGGCAGTCATTGCAATATTTTTTGTCACATCATATTTGCGCAGCGATCTTTCAAACGCAATTTTTTGGAAACAATGCATTTCACCGAATAAAAAACAAACAAAAACGAAACCGTAAAGTTAGCCCATTTTTTGCATATTATGAAAGATAAAGTTACGTCGCATAAATAGATATTTAACATGTTGTGCTTTAAAATTGCATGCACTTGTGGAATGGCGACAAACTACGAAACTTAAAAATCTCCAATGGGCGACGTTTAAAATGTTTTAACCATTAGAAATTTAGAGTTACAGAGGAGGTCTTTTGTTAGAATAATTGCTCTAGCTCTGACTATTGCGGTGATACCTCACGTGTGATTTGAACACTGTTTACATTTGCGGGTGCAACTTACGTATGTGTTTTCTTTGGTGCGCGAGTACGTGGAGATGTGGGTATTGTAAAAAAAATTTTTGATTTTTTATTATTTTTACACTGTTCCTTTAACCACTTAACGACCGCCCACTGTAAAAATAAGTCGGCAGAATGGCACCGACAGGCAGAATCGCGTATATCTACGTGATCGCCTTTGTATAGTTGGGGGGTCCGATCGGACCCCCCTTCTGTACAGTGAGCGGCCGTTAAGTGTTCGGGAGCGATCCGGGATGAGGGGACGGCTGTTCGATTCCGGCCACCCCCTCGCGAGCGCTATCGCTCCCGGCGAATGAGAGAGCTTCCCTGCCTGTGTAATGTTTACACAGGCAGAGGAAGTGATGTCATCTCTCCTGCGGCGCTCACATATACCGAGCGCCGCACAGGAGAAGATGCCAGGTTAGTGCACAAAACACTACACTGACACCAGGACACATAGGCACATAAATCGCCCACCCCAGATCACCCCCCAGTCACAGTGTCACTGATTGCAGTGACCATTTATTTACTGATCACTGCAATGAGTGACATTTGCGACTGTAAAAGTGTCACTAAAGTTAGTTTTAGGTCCAGTGTAGCCCCCTAACCCCCCCTAATTAAGGTTTAACCCCCTGATCGCCCCCCAGATAACCCTTTCACCCCCTATCACCACTGTCGCTAAGCGATCATTTTTCTGATCGCTGTCTTAGCGTCGGTGATGCCGATCGGTAGCCAGTTATTTTTTTTAGGTTCGCCGCAGGTTTTTATAGCGTCGGGTACCCCCATATATTACCTAATAAAGGTTTAACCCCCTTGATCGCCCCCCAGGTAACCCTTTCACCCCCTATCACCACTGTCGCTAAGCGATCGTTTTTCTGATCGCTGTCTTAGCGTCGGTGATGCCGATCGGTAGCCAGTAATTTTTTTTAGGTTCGCCGCAGGTTTTTATAGCGTCGGGTACCCCCATATATTACCTAATAAAGGTTTAACCCCCTTGATCGCCCCCCAGGTAACCCTTTCACCCCCTATCACCACTGTCGCTAAGCGATCGTTTTTCTGATCGCTGTCTTAGCGTCGGTGATGCCGATCGGTAGCCAGTAATTTTTTTTAGGTTCGCCGCAGGTTTTTATAGCGTCAGGTACCCCAATATATTATCTAATAAAGGTTTAACCCCATTGATCGCCCCCAGGTAACCCTTTCACCCCCTATCACCACTGTCGCCAAGCGATCATTTTTCTGATCGCTGTCTTAGTGTCGGTGATGCCGATCGGTAGCCAGTAATTTTTTTTAGGTTCGCCGCAGGTTTTTATAGCGTTAGGTACCCCCATATATTATCTAATAAAGGTTTAACCCCCTTGATCGCCCCCCAGGTAACCCTTTCACCCCCTATCACCACTGTCGCTAAGCGATCGTTTTCCTGATCGCTGTCTTAGTGTCGGTGATGTCGATCGGTAGCCAGTAATTTTTTTTAGGTTCGCTGTCAGGTTTTTATATAGCGTCAGGTACCCCCATATATTACCTAATAAAGGTTTTAACCCCCTAATTGCCCCTAGTTAACCCTTTCACCAGTGATCACCATATAAGTGTTACGGGTGACGCTGGTTAGTTAGTTTGCTTTTTATAGTGTCAGGGCACCCGCCGTATATAACCCAATAAAGGTTTAACCCCCTGGTCGCCCGGCGGGTGATATCAATTAGGTTTTAGCGTCAGAGAGGGTCTGCATCACACCCCAGGCAGCGTCAGGTTAGTGCCAGTAGCGCTAACACCCACGCGTGAAGCATACACCTCCCTTAGTGGTATAGTATCTGAACAGATCAATATCTGATCAGATCTATACTAGCGTCCCCAGCAGTTTAGGGTTCCCAAAAACGTAGTGTTAGCGGGATCAGCCCAGATACCTGCTAGCACCTGCGTTTTGCCCCTCCGTCCAGCCCAGGCCACCCAAGTGCAGTATCGATCGATCACTGTCACTTACAAAACACAACACACATAACTGCAGCGTTCACAGAGACAGGCCTGATCCCTGCGACTCCAGTGCTGTAGGAGGTGATTTCACCACCGCAGTTAAAAAAAAAAAGCATATATGCCGAAGCATTGGGGCAGCAGGGGCGGAGGAGCGATTTTGCTCCTAATGCCGCGTACATACGGTCGAAATTCCGACGGAGGCTTTCCCGTGGAAAAGTCCGACCGTGTGTACGCGGCATAACTTTTGCGGGAAGATGCCCCCATGTTTCGGCATATATAAATGGTGCATGTATGCCCATCATTAGAAGTGGGTGGATGAAGGGCGGTATTCTAATGGTGGGCATACCCACCGATCAATCTTTTTTTTTCGTTCAGCCAACAGGCTGCATGAAAAACAAGATTACAATACATGTCCAACAAGGACCAGCAATGTACTGGTATGTTGCTGGACTTTGAATGTTTATACCAGAATGATGCCTGCGGGTTTAGGTATCATCTTGGTATCATTCTTTTCAGCCAGCAGGCGGCTTTCATGTAAAAGCAATCCTAGTGGCTAATTAGCCTCTGGACTGCTTTTACAAGCAGTGGGAGGGAATGTCCCCCCCCCCCGGATATGAAAAGCGCCATTGGGAAATTGGGAAAGCATTTTATCACACCGATCTTGGTGTGGTCAGATGCTTTGAGTGCAGAGGAAAGATCTAGGGTCCAATAGACCCCAGTTTTTTCAAAAAAAGAGTACCTGTCACTACCTATTGCTATCATAGGGGATATTTACATTCCCTGAGATAACAATAAAAATGATAAAAAATAAATAAATATGGAAGCAACAGTTTAAAAAAAAAAAAAAAAGCAAAATTAATAATAAAAATAAAAAAGCACCCCTGTCCTGCCCTGCTCTTGCCCAATGGCGAACGCAAGCGTCGGTCTGGCATCATATGTAAACAGCAATTGCACCATGCATGTGAGGTATCACCGCGAAGGTCAGATCGAGGGCAGTAATTTTAGCAGTAGACCTCCTCTGTAAATCTAACGGCGTAACCTGTAAAGGCTTTTAAAAATGTATGTAGTTTGTCACCAATGCGCGTTTGTGCGAAATTTTAAAGCATGTCGTGTTTGGTATCTATGTACTCGGCCTAAGATCATCTTTTTTATTTCATCAAACATTTGGGCAATATAGTGTGTTTTAGTGCATTAAAATTAAAAAAAGTGTATTTGTTCCCCAAAAAATGCGTTTGAAAAATCGCTGCGCAAATACTGTGTAGAAAAAAAAATGCAACACCCACCATTTTAATCTGTAGGGCCTTTGCTTTAAAAATATATATAATGTTTGGGGGTTTAACATAATTTTCTTGCAAAAAAAAAAAAATGTTTTCATGTAAACAAAAAGTGTCAAAAAGGGCTTTGTCTTCAAGTGGTTAGAAGAGTGGATGTAAGCTTCCTAATGTTGTGTATAAAATGCCAGAACAGTTCAAAACCCCCCCAAATGACCCCATTTTGGAAAGTAGACACCCCAAGCTATATACTGAGAGGCATGTCGAGTCCATGGAATATTTTATATGTTGACACAAGTTGCGGAAAAAAGACAATTTATTTATTTATTTTTTTGCACAAAGTTGTCACTAAATGATATATTGCTCAAACATGCCATGGGCATATGTGGAATTACACCCCAAAATACATTCTGCTACTTCTCCTGAGTACGGGGATACCACATGTGTGAGACTTTTTGGGAGCCTAGCCGCGTACGGGACCCCAAAACCAAGCACCGCCTTCAGGCTTTCTAAGGGTGTCAATTTTTGATTTCACTTCTCACTGCCTATCACAGTTTCGGAGGCCATGGAATGCCCAGATGGCACAAAACCCCCCCAAATGACCCCATTTTGGAAAGTAGACACCCCAAGCTGTTTGCTGAGAGGTATGGTGAGTATTTTGCAGATCTCGCTTTTTGTCACAAAGTTTTGAAAATTGAAAAAAAAAAATCTTTCTTCATTTTCAAAAACAAATGAGAGCTGTAAAATACTCACCATGCCTCTCAGCAAATAGCTTGGGGTGTCTACTTTCCAAAATGGGGTCATTTGGGGGGGTTTTGGCATTTTATGGCCTTCGAAACTGTGATAGGTAGTGAGGAGTGAAATCAAAAAATTGTGCCTAGAAATCCTGAAGGCGGTGCTTGGTTTTCGGGGTCCCGTACGCAGCTAGGCTCCTAAAAAGTCCCACACAATTGGTATCCCCGTACTCAGGAGAAGCAGCAAAATGTAATTTGGGGTGTAATTCCACATATAACCATGGCATGTGTGAGCAATATATAATTTAGTGACAACTTTTTGTAATTTTTTTTTTTTCTGTCATTATTCAATCACTTGGGACAAAAAAAAAAAATATTCAATGGGCTCAACAGGCCTCTCAGCAATTTCCTTGGGGTGTCTACTTTCTAAAATGGGGTCATTTGGGGGGGTTTTGTGCTATTTTGGCATTTTATGGCCTTCAAAACTGTGATAGGTAGTGAGGAGTGAAATCAAAAATTTGCGCCCTTAGAAATCCTGAAGGCGGTGCTTGGTTTCCAGGGGCCCGTACGCGGCTAGGCTCCCAAAAAGTCCCACACATGTGGTATCCCCGTACTCAGGAGAAGCAGCAAAATGTATTTTGGGGTGCAATATATCATTTAGTGACAAGTTTTTGTAATTTTTTTTTTTTTTTTTTTGTCATTATTCAATCACTTGAGACAAAAAAAAAATATTCAATGGGCTCAACATGCCTCTCAGCAATTTCCTTGGGATGTCTACTTTCCAAAATGGAGTCATTTGGGGGGGGGGGGTTGTACTGCCCTGCCATTTTAGCACCTCAAGAAATGAGATAGGCAGTCATAAACTAAAAGCTGTGTAAATTCCAGAAAATGTACCCTAGTTTGTAGACGCTATAACTTTTGCGCAAACCAATAAATATACGCTTATTGACATTTTTTTTACTAAAGACATGTGGCTGAATACATTTTGGCCTAAATGTATGACTAAAATTGAGTTTATTCGATTTTTCTTATAACAAAAAGTAGAAAATATCTTTTTTTTTTAAAAATTTTCGGTCTTTTTCCGTTTATATTGCAAAAAATTTAAATCGCAGAGGCAATCAAATACCATTAAAATAAAGCTCTATTTGTGGGAAGAAAAGGATACAAATTTCGTTTGGGTACAACATTGCATGACCGCACAATTTACAGTTAAAGCAGCGCAGTGCAAAATTCTGAAATCATCTCTGGTCCTTTAGCTACCAAATGGTCCGGGGCTTAAAGGAGTAGTAAAGTTACATGTTTTTTCACCTTAATGCATCCTATGCATTAAGGTGAAAAAACATTTGACAATACCGCCCCCCCCGAGCCCCCATTTTTCTTACCTGGCCCCTCGAAAGTCCCATGCTCGTCCCCGTCATCCTCTTCGTTTTTCAGCCTGGCCGCCGATTGGCTACACTGGATGGATTGAAAGCAGCGCAGCCATTGGCTGGCGCTGCTGTCAATCACATCCAATGACGCGGGGGGCGGGGCCGAGTGATACAGTCGGCGGCTATGGCCGCCACTGTATCACGGGAGCGCGCCCGCAATCACTCCACACCATGCGAGCTCACTCGCATTAAGGTGTGGAGTCCTTGCGGGAGGAGCCAAGACAGCCGCCGAGGGACCCCAGAAGACCAGGATCGGGGCCACTGTGTGCAAAACGAGCTGCACAGTGGAGGTAAGTATAACATGTTTGTTATTTTTAAGCAAAAAAAAGGGAAGCTTTAGTGCTCCTTTAAATGGTTAAAAGAAAAACATCCCTTGTGACAGTAATAGGCAGTGACAGGTAACCTTTGTAGAGCGATCTGGGGTCTAAAAGATCCCAAACCCCTGCTCTGCACTGCAAAGTATTCAAAACGCCCAAATTTGCATTTTTAAAATCGGCGCTGTTGGCTGCCGAGTAAATTGGAAGTGACGTCGCTTCTGGGTTACTACATCGGAAACCCAATTCAAGCCGATTTTAGCTTTGTTCGGGTCACCGGCCAGCTGGTGGACATGCTGGCTGGTTGCTCGTGTCTCCTGGTGGGACAGGAGACCCAGGCGGAGCGGCAGGTGGACGGACATTCCCTCCCGCTGCTTGTGATAAAGGCAGAGCGGATCATTAGCTGCATCAGTTGTTATCTCTTGAAGCTCTAAAAATGATTTTGCATGAAGTGGTTAAAGCAGACATAACATCAAAAGTGAGAGCTAAATTATTTTAATAATGACTGTGCTGTAAAAATATTTACCTTTTTGGCTGCCTTTTTGCACAAACATTGAAGAGGCATTGATCACATGGCCCCTGTCAATGCAGAGCATTTTAAGGGACAGATGTCAGGGGTCTGTTCATGTAGAGCTGCTGCCGGATCCTCTTAAGATTCTCCGGCAAGGACCAGGTAAGCAATGTCTTGGCAGTTGTCAGAGTGATTTGTATTTCCCTTATGGATAAAATGTAAAAGTTTTGGGTTGTTAACACTTCAAGCGAATCTTCAGCCTTTTTTTTTAAAGTTCCTGTTATTGGAACCCTGTCCCCATCTTATAACACTATTGGATAGCATTTAAAAAAAAAACTACTTTTTTATTTTTTTATTCTCCCTCTGAAAATGACAGAAATCGCAGGAATCTTCAGACAGGTTGGGGTTTTTTTTTGTGTTTTTTAGAGCTCCTTGCTTGAGTGGGTGGAGGAGGAGGATGGAGAGGCATGCCCAGAGGCTGTGAATCTATGCTTCAGAGTGCAGAAGGAGGGCATAAGGGGATGGTGGAGGCAGGTCCAGAGGCTCAGAATCAATGCCTGAAAGTGTAGAGGAGGGTGGAGAGGCATGTCCAGAGGCTGGGGATCTGTGCTGGTGTGATTCAGAGAGTGGAGGAGGAGGGCAGAAGAGCGTGTCCACAGGCTCCTGCACATGGTTGGAAGAGTACATGGTTGGAAGAGTGAGCTTGGACTTTTATCCAGTGATTAGCATCCACAGGGCACAGTGAGGAGGATTAGAATGGCACATCTACTTGCAAGGGTGTGTCTATCTATTAGGGGTGCGCATCTTCACTGGCCTCACGATTCGATTTGATTACGATTATCCTGTCCACGATTCGATTCGGTGATGCATCACGATTACTGCGCACGGTTTTCATCTGTTCTTAAAAAAACTCTCTGCATGTAGCAAAAGTGTAAACACAGCAGACAACTTAAAGAGGAGCTCCAGACTGACCCCAAAATACTACAAGAGAGGGTCAGAGACTGCAGACATGATACTAGAGAGGGTCAGAGACTGCAGACATGATACTAGAGCGGATCAGAGACTGCGGACATGATACTAGAGCGGATCAGAGACTGCGGACATTGTCCCCATAACGTCAACCCAAACGACAATGTATGCCATCTCATAAATTATGGTTTATGTACCGGTATGTCTTATTGATTCACATCACAACTTCATCGATACCTTTTTTTTTTTGTATGATTTATGGTTTTGCTCATTACTGCCCCACACATGCAATGCATGGCTGCATGTGTGGGACAGTGATGAGCAAAACCAAAAATCATACAAAAAAGGGTATCAATTTCAAATCAATGAAGTTGTGATGTGAATCAATTACTAAGACAATAAGGCATACATAAACCATAATTAATGTTGAAATGGCATAGTCATGCTCATTGGTCACTTTAATGTTTTCAGAATTTGGCAAATTTGCAATCCACATAATGGTGCATCAGATATGATATAGAATATGATATATTATTACTAGTAGTACTAGTCAGTGGCGGCTGCTGCTCAAATTTTTTTGGGGGGACGCAAACAAAAAAATCATCAATTGCAGCCACTGTGCCCATCAAACGCCGCCACTGTGCCCATCAAACGCCGCCACTGTGCCCATCAATTGGCGCTACCGTGCCCATCAAATGCTCCTACTGTGCCCATCAACTGCTGCCAGTGTGCACCCCCCAAGTAAGTACCTGATGATGAGGACTCTGCTGGTCTCTGACTCCTGTCAGTGTTCTGCTGCCTGCAGTCCTCGGCCGTCTGGCATCTCGGGTCTCCCACAGCAGCCTGTGCAGTGTGCACAGTGTGAGGTGAGCCAAGGAGGAAGGCTCTGGGGAGTCGGGACCGGGTCATGAATTGTCGGGAGTTGGGGGACACTCGCTCGCATGGTGACGCAGGGCGGCTGAGAATGCCGTCAGTGGGGGGTGGGAAAGGAGGCGCGGCTAACACCCCCGGCTTCTTCTGCTGCATCAGCGGGGGGCGGAAAAAGAGGCACGGCTAACGCCCACGGCTCCTTCACCTGCATCAGCGGGGGGCGGGAAAAAAGGCGCGGCTTACGCCCATGGTACCTTCGGCTGTTTTCAGACTCAAGGCAGGGCATATAGCGGTGTGCAGGTGGCGTCATCATATAATCGATTAATGCAAGCCGTAGCATCGGTGCCGTATCGTGGGTGGTCGAATCGCGATGCTACGATTAATTTCAACACCCCTAGTGTCTATGTGTGAGCGTGTGTCTGTCATCCATATCCTGGAAGAAACAAGTGCTAGCTTCATCTACCCATACTTAAAATGGCTGCCGACACAGCACATGTGAGTACTAAACTATCATTCCACAAATACACCTCCTTTTAAAAATGAACTCCCTAAATCTCATCAACAATATTTCTGGCTACTGCAGGATTTTTTTTCAATCTCTTTTTTTGGCTGAGGTTCCTAATAGACTGCAGGCTGAGTATTTAAAAAAAGTAAAATTCACTTTTGGATATAGGTCCACTTTGAGCACTGGTAGAAAGTAAAGTAGCTACCTTCTTTAGGTTGGCCATACATTATGCAATTTTCTTTCCTTCAACCACGTGTTGAAGGACAGAAAATCACTTGATTCCCCATGAACACAGTCAGTGTTGATGGCGAAATACCCCCTGCTATGCTCTTGTATTCTGACAGTGTAAGGTTTTCCTGCAGTCAAAATACAATCATCACTGCTGCCAGCTATAGTCTGTGGCAGCGATCGTACGAAAAGAAAACCCGACAGGCCGACTTTAGTACAACCAGCCAGCTCATAGATGGATTGAAATTTTTATCTGTCTTTGACCAGTTTTATCCTCGTTTGACAAGATTACTGCTAACTGAAAGGTGAATTTGAAAGTGGTGCTAAGGGCTAAAGTTTTTTTTTTTTTTTTACTGTAATGCATTCTCTGCATTAAGGTAAAAAACCACTTAGATGCAGCAAACCCCCCAGCCACCCCTAAATACTTACCTGAGCCCGATCTCGGTCCAGCGGTGTTCACAAGATCATTGCTGTCAATCAAATCCAATGATGAGGTAGCAAGGGGCTGGGCAAAGCTGCACTCTGTGTGCCAGAAGATGCAATAGTACCCCCCTAGGTAGTGGGGGGGGGAGATAAATGAGGAAGTAGCCAGGAATGCTGGTGGGGGACCCAAGAAGAGGAGGATCAGTGCTGCTCTGTGCAAAACCATTGCACAGAGCAGGCTAGTATAACGTTTATTATTTTAGAAAAATAAAAACTGAACCTTTAGTATCACTTTAATTGCATACTGCATTCTAAAGGTGGGAATGTGACCTGAAATACTTCATGCTTATTACTTTGATGGCTTATTAGCAATGACAGACCATGACACAACTGTTAAGTGATTTTCCTGAAGACTCTGCTTTTTGCCTGGCCACATTTTTTTCCTCGGACAGAGAAGCACAGTACACACTGGCTAGTACTACGTTTAGGCCCCTTTCACACTGAGGCATTGAAAAAACGCTCAAAAATTATGGGATTTTGTACCTCTATTTTACCGCGATTTTACCGCGATCGCGGTAAAAATAGCGCTAACGCGTATGCGTTTTTACCGCGTTCGCGCTAAAATTAGCGCGAACGCGGTAAAAACGCGGTAAAAACGCATAGGCGTTAGCGCTATTTTTTAACATAACGTTTATGCCTATGCGTTTTTACCGCAAATCCCATTCATTTCAATGGGGATAGGCGTTTTTACAGCGCTATTTTATGCGCCCTAAAGTTGCTCTAAAAAAGCTGTTTGCAGGATTTTTTTCAACGCCCAGCCAGCAAAACGCCTCAATGTGAAAGCCCTCAGAGATTTCACATTAAGAATGCTGGGGCAGGATTATTTCAGGCGTTATTACAGCACTATTTTTACCGCGAAAACGCGGTAAAAACGCCTCAGTGTGAAAGGGGCCTTAATGATGTCTGTGACGCTTTGTTTATAAAATGGTTAAACACTGTAGCTTTCTATTACTTGTTATTATAAAGGTGTTAGTATAAACATGTCTTATATAATGAGTAATCTCTGTTTTCTTTTTAACAGTCATAAATCTAAAGTCAAGGGAAACCTTAGGTTAAAAATGAGTTACTTACCGAAAAGCAGTGGATCAGAAGAAGAAAATGCAGAGCAAGGTGAAGAGATTGAGGTTAGTTTTATAGCTTTATTATTTTATTTAATAAAAAAAGTACAGCGCTGAGTGAATTATGATAAAAACCATATAAAATATAGGTGAAAATTATGGTGTATCTTCCTGTGTGTACGACGTCTGCTCAGGCTGTGTAGTCGGTGTGTCAGGCAGTGTCTCCGGCTGTAGGAGGGAAGGGAGAGCTGTCTGTTCACTTCCTATATCTGGAAGGGGTGACGGGGCAGAGGAATATTTGGAGAGGCGCGGACACAGCACTTCCTGGACGGCTGGAGAGGGCAGTTGAATAGATACCACTTTGGACACATATCCATCTACCTTGGTCCAAGGGGAGACCTTAAACCCCTGCGCTTGAAGAGATCACCGTAACAGTGATCATACCGATGTGGTAAGGAGACTATATTACCACTCTTCTGGTGTCTCTTTACTCTGGTGGATGAAGACTTCCTTATTATAACCCTTTTTCCAACACATCTATCACCTCACATCTTTTTAAGGACTGATCTGCTTCATTTGTGGCCTTTTCCTTTTTGAACACTTTTCTAGGACTTTTTTAGTACCTTTGTGTTGCGGGATTTCAGTTATCCCTCAGCTCTTTCACATTTATTGTTTATGGGTTGATTTTCATTTTATTGGACCCAATATTTGTTTTGTGAAACATTCACTTTATTCACATTAAGGTTCACATTTCCTTAATTGTTAATTTGTATACACCATAATTTTCACCTATATTTTATATGGTTTTTTATCATAATTCACACAGCGCTGTACTTTTTTTATTATTTGTTAGTTTGAAATTTGGTATCCACTTTCTAGTACTGGCAGCTTTCACTACACTATCATTGTGTATTTTTCATTTATTAAGTAACGCTTCTATCTAGCGCAGTGTTTTAATCTTTTTTTTTTTTTTTTTAATATTATTATTTTATTTGCATTTGTATATTTGATTATTTATGATACAGAGCTATTCAAATTAAATTCACTTGCTTTTTGAAACACATTTCTGTGATCATGGCTTTTCTGTTATGATTGCAGCGAGCTGTTAATATATATTATGAAATCTTTACTTTAACACATCTACAGTGGGGATCGAAAGTTTGGGCACCCCAGGTAAAAATGTGTATTAATGTGCATAACGAAGCCAAGGAAAGATGGAAAAATCTCCAAATGGCATCAAATTACAGATTAGACATTCTTATAATATGTCAAAAAAAGTTAGATTTTATTTCCATCACTTACACTTTCAAAATTACAGAAAACAAAAAAATGGCGTCTGCAAAAGTTTGGGCACCCTGCAGAGTTAATATCTTGTACTGCCCCCTTTGGCAAGTATCACAGCTTGTAAACGCTTTTTGTAGCCAGCCAAGAGACTTTCAATTCTTGTTTGAGGTATCTTTGCCCATTCTTCCTTACAAAAGTCTTCCAGTTCTTTGAGATCTCTGGGCTGTCTGTCACGCACTGCTCTTTTAAGGTCTATCCATAGGTTTTCAATAATGTTGAGGTCAGGAGATTGTGAAGGCCATGGCAAAACCTTCAGTTTACGCCTCTTGATGTAATCCCACATGGATTTTGAGGTGTGTTTTAGGATCATTATCCATTTGTAGAAGCCATCCTCTCTTTAACTTCAGCTTTTTCACAGATGGCATCAAGTTACCATCCAAAATTTGCTGAAATTTTATTGAATCCATTTTTCCTTCTACTCGTGAAATGTTCCCTGTGCCACTGGCTGCAATACAACCCCAAAGCATGATTGATCCACCCCCATGCTTAACAGTTGGACAGAGGTTCTTTTCATTAAATTCTGTGCCCTTTCTTCTCCAAACATACCTTTGCTCATTCCGGCCAAAAAGTTCTATTTTAACCTCATCGGTCCACAGAACTTGTTTCCAAAATGCCTCAGGCGTGTCTATATGTTCATTTGCAAAGTTCAAATGCAGATTTTTGTGGTGAGGACGTAGAAGAGGTTTTCTTCTGATGACTCTTCCATGAAGACCATATTTGTACAAGTATCTCTTTATAGTGGAATAGTGTACCACAACTCCAGTGTCTGCCAGATCTTTCTGGAGGGATCGTGCAGTCAAACGTTTTGAATTGCTTTTCTCACAATCCTGCGAGCTGTTCTGTCTGATATTTTTCTTGGTCTTCCAGATCTTGCTTTAACTTCCACTGTTCCTGATGACTGCCATTTCTTAATTACATTCCGAACAGAGGATATTGACATCTGAAAACGCTTTACGATCTTCTTATAGCCTTCTCCAGCTTTGTGAGCGTCAACTATTTTCAGTTTCAGTTTTCTAGACAACTGCTTAGAAGAACCCATGGTGCTGATTGTTGGGGCAAGATCAGATGAGTCTGACCATTTAGGCCGGGTTCACACTGGGGCGACAAATGCTCCGACATTGGGAGCTCATGTCGCATGACGTGTGAAAATCAATGTTTCCCTATGGGAGCCGTCTTAACTGGTCCGACACATGTCGGTCCGACTTTGAAAATGCTCCCTGTACTACTTTGGTCCGACTTTGATCCGACTTCAGCCCATTGACTATCATTGAAGTCGGAACAAAGTCGGACCGCAGTCTTGCATGATCCGACTTTGGCATGCGACTTGTGCTGTGCTGCTCTTGAGGGGGAACTCCAGGCCAAATTTTAAATAAAAAACCGGCATGGGTTCACCTCCAGGAGCATACCAGGCCCTTGGGTCTGGTCTGGATTTGAAGGGGAACCCCTACGCCGAAAAAACGGCGTGGGGGTCCCCCCCAAGATCCAAACCAGACCGTTATCCGAGCACGCAACCTGGCAGGCCGCAGGGGAAGAGAGGGGGACGAGAGAGCGGCCCCCCCTCCCTCCTGAACCGTACCAGGCCGCATGCCCTCAACATGGGGGGTTTGGTGCTCTGGGGCAGGGGGGCGACCTGCCGGCCCCCCCACCCCAAAGCACCCTGCCCCCATGTTGATGAGGACAGGGCCTCTTCCCGACAACCCTGGCCGTTGGTTGTCGGGGTCTGCGGGCGGGGGGCTTATCGGAATTCGGGAGCCCCCTTTAATAAGGGGGCCCCCAGATCCCGGCCCACCACCCTATGTGAATGAGCATGGGGTACATCGTACCCCTACCCATTCACCTGGTGGAAAAAAAATGTCAATAAAAAACACACAGGTTTTTAAATAAATTTATTGCACAGCTCCGGGGGTCTCCGCGCTCTCCGGTTCTTTCTTCTGCCGGGCCTTCGTTATCTTCTTCCAGCTCTTTTGCTAGCGGGGCCCGGTCTTCTCTGTTGCCTTCTTCTTCTCCCGCTCTCCGTTGTCCTTCTGCCGGCCCCTCCACTATCGTCTTCCAGCTCTTTTGGTAGTGGAGGGGCCGGTCTTCCCATCACCGTCTTCTTCTCTCTTCCCCTCCTCGATGTTGACTCGTCGCTTCCTCTCGCTGTAATACTGGCTGTTCACTCCGCTCCGAATTAATATAGGCTTCTCATGACGTCACAGACACATGCTCCGGGTGGCCCCGGAGCATGTGACTGTGATGTCATGGGAGCATGTGACTGTAATGTCATGAGAAGAAAGAAGAAGACGGCGACGGGAAGACCGGCCCCTCCACTAGAAAAAGAGCTGGAAGAAGATAGTGGAGGGGCCGGCAGAAGGACAACGGAGAGCCGGACGAGACGACGGAGAAGACCGGGCCCCGCTAGCAAAAGAGCTGGAAGAAGATAGCGGAGGCCGGCGGAAGAAAGAGAGAACCGAAGAGCGGGAGAAGAAGAAGGCGACGGAGAAGACCGTGCCACGCTAGCAAAAGAGCTGGAAGAAGATAGCGGAGGCCCGGCAGAAGAATGAACCGGAGAGCTGGGAGACCCCCGGAGCTGTGCAATAAATTAATTTAAAAAGCTGTGTTGTGTTTTTATTGCCATTTTTTTCCACCAGGTGAATGGGTAGGGGTACGATGTACCCCATACTCATTCACATAGGGTGGGGGGCTGGGATCTGGGGGCCCCCTTATTAAAGGGGGCTCCCAGGCTCCGATAAGCCCCCCGCCCGCAGACCCCGACAACCAACGGCCAGGGTTGTCGGGAAGAGGCCCTGTCCTCATCCACATGGGGACAGGGTGCTTTGGGGTGGGGGGGGCCGCAGGTCGCCCCCCCTGCCCCAGAGCACCAAACCCCCCATGTTGAGGGCATGCGGCCTGGTATGGTTCAGGAGGGAGGGGGGGTGCTCTCTCGACCCCCCCCTCTTCCCCTGCGGCCTGCCAGGTTGCGTGCTCGGATAAGGGTCTGGTTTGGATTTTGGGGGGGACCCCCACGCCGTTTTTTCGGCGTAGGGGGTTCCCCTTCAAATCCAGACCAGACCCAAGGGCCTGGTATGCTCCTGGAGGGGGAACCCATGCCGGTTTTTCTTTCTCGTACATCACGGGACACAGAGCGACATAGTCATTACTATGTGGGTTATATAGATTACCTTCAGGTGCTGGCACTGGCAACTTCCAAAACCGGAAGTACCCTCCCCTATATAAGCCCCTCCCATCCGGGAGTACCTCAGTTTTTTGCCAGTGTCTAAGGTGTTGGCCAAAGGTTAACATGTTTTTTCATCTGGGCTTGTGTACAGGTTCTTTTGGGCCTCGGCAAGCTATTCCGGATCCGACCAAAAAAGCTTCATAGCTAAACGGTCGGTACCCGGGCCTTGCAGAGAAGAGCAAGGTTTTGCCTGTAATGCATCTCTTAGGAGGGCTGGACCCTGGGATCCAGAGCTCTGGTCATACCCACGACCAAGATGTTTTCTGTGCAGGGTGCTATACAGGTCCAGGGGAGTGGAATCCTTGGGAACCCGGTCCCTGAAGGTTTAAGTACAATGCCTGCCGTGAGAGGTGAAGTTTGGGATTCTGTGGGCCAAACAGAGTCCTGCAGCGGGGAAAAGGTAAGTGGGGGCCCCTCAGGAACTTGGTTCTATTGGGGGGACCCCCAAGCCTAATATGTCTTTCTGCCTGTTACCTAACGGTATTCCCGCTAAATATCTGTGCATGCCTGTAACTACTAGAAAATGTAATAATTTTAATGGTGGTCAAGAAAAAAAAAAAATGGACAAACCGCGGTACCTGTGTTAATCCACTAGAGGCCGCTGTGGAATGTAGTTTAGTTGTCATGAGGACTATTTTCCTTTCTGAGGTCAAGTCCAGGCAGATGGTGAGTTCTCTTGTGGGAAACTGCTTCCTCTGTCATGTTGCACTGCTCGTCCATCCCCGGGCCCTGCTGCAAACAGGGACCCTGGCTCCTCTCCCTAGTTTTTTTTTTCAAAAGAAGCGCCGAAGGCGCACTTGCCCGCGCGCGAGCACGCGCCTCTATATATATAGAGGTGAGCTGGAAAAGGGGGCGGAGCTTGGCGGATGACGCTCTGTGCGCGCCGCAGCGCTTCTGCGCATGTGCGGGCGTCCCAGCATGATTAAAAGGCACAATTAGGTGTTGTCAGCTGGCTATAGAGTGCAGAGACAGAGCTGGCAACATTTAAAAAAGGCATACAGCAGGCGGTTGATGCAGGCATCCCCATAGAAAGGCACATTAGTAGACACCAACTGTTTATATAGCAGCAATTGTGCTAGACTATTGTCAGTAAGTGGTGTATTACGGCTGGAATACCTCAGCTTTGGGCTTGGGAATATGCCGTCCAAAGTCTCCGGGACTAAGACTCCCAGGAAGCAAAGGGGGTCTCCATCGGGCTCTGAGGATCTTGGGCATGCTTTTGCTGCACCAGTCTCCCCTGAAAAATCAGAGGTTGGTGCCCGTAGAGAACCCTCAGGAGTACCTGGTACTGTGGCTGTCCTCAGTTCACCTGCTCCTGTGTATGTAACAGAGGAGGTTTTTTTCCTCAGCTCTGGGAGGACTGGAAGAGAGATTGACAACATTGATCGCTGCTTCCCTATCAGAGGGAAAGCGCGCCCGATCTCCGTCTCCTCCCTCAGAGTACCTGTTAGCGGAGCAACAGTCCCATACAGGGATTGACCTACCTGAAGGGGATCAGGATGAGGTTGATTCTGTTCTAGAGGACTCAACAGTGGAAGAGCCATTTTCAGCATCACATGCTGAAAGATTGTGGGTTCAGTCCCTGACTGATATGGTCCGATCAGCATTTAAAACGCCCCTTGCGGAGCCATCAACCACTTCTGTCTCCTCGTTGGGGTCGCTAAAAGCTCCCCAGACTGTTTGTTCCTTTCCAATCCATCCTTTACTGGAAGGACTCATTTACCAGGATTGGGAACATCCTGATAAAATATTTACTCCCCCTAAGAGATTTCCGGTGGTCTATCCCATGGAGGATAAGTTCATCCGAAAATGGAGGGTGCCTACAGTGGACGCAGCCATTTCTTGTGTGAACAAATCACTGACATGTCCAGTAGATAATGTTCAAATGTTCAAGGACCCAATAGATAAAAAATTGGAGTCCTTATTAAAATCTGCTTTTTCTACAGCAAGCTTGGTGACACAACCAGCAGTAGCAGCTATTGGGGTCTGCCAAGCGGTGAAGGATCAGTTAAAGCAGGTCATAAGAGACTTGCCGGATCAGCAGGCCCTTGCCCTAGCTGATCTACCTAGAGCCTTATGCTTTGCGGTTGACGCCATCAAGGATTCGATCCATCAGGCCTCCCGCCTTACGCTGTCTGTAGTACATATGCGTAGGCTTCTATGGCTCAAGAACTGGTCTGCTGAAGCTCCCTGTAAAAAATTGCTGGTTAGCTTCCCATTTCATGGAGAACGCTTATTCGGGGAAGACCTGGACAAATATATCCAGAAAATTTCCAGCGGTAAAAGTACACTCTTGCCGGTTAAAAACAGATTTAGAGGTCCCTCTTTTAAGAGGTCTGCCTCTCCAGTCCCTGGGACATCTGCTGTGAAGCAGTTCCGACGGCCTCCTCGGTCAAATCCCGGGGGTAAAAATCAGGGACAATCACAGGGTAACAAAAAACCCTGGGTCAGGAGAGGTACAAAACCTCCCCCCAAGTCCAATTTATGAAGGGTTGCCCCCACTCAATCGGGTGGGGGGAAGACTCCAGTTGTTCGCAGAGACCTGGCGGGACGCGATCAGAGACAGATGGGTGCTCTCCGCAGTAAGTCTGGGATACAAGTTGGAGTTAAGAGACTCTCCTCCTTCCCGTTTTATGTGGTCAAACGTGCCAAGAGATCCCCGGAAGAGAGGATCCCTCCTGTTGGCACTAGAACAACTATTGCTCCAGGGAGTAATCATGGAGGTTCCCCTGGAAGAATGGGGGTTCGGGTTTTACTCAAACCTCTTTACAGTCCCGAAGCCAAACGGGGACGTGAGGCCCATATTAAATCTAAAAGGGCTAAACAAATTCCTACATATCAGGACTTTCCGGATGGAGTCGATCCGATCGGTGGCCACTGCCCTACAAGGGGAGGAATGGTTAGCCTCGATCAACATCAAAGATGCTTATTTGCACATTCCCATCTTTCCAGTCCAACAAAAATTTCTACGCTTTGCAGTAGAAGGATGCCATTTTCAGTTCAGAGCCTTACCCTTCGGTCTGGCCACAGCACCACAAGTGTTCACAAAAATTCTGGCCCCACTGTTGGCCAATCTAAGAACACGAGGTGTGACGATAATGGCATATCTAGACGACTTGTTGCTGATGGACCACTCAGTGGAAAAACTAGAAGTGGTTGTTCACGAGACAATCAAGTATCTGGAATCTCACGGTTGGATTATCAACCGAGACAAGTCAGCCCTAAAACCAGTCAAAAGTCTGGAATACTTGGGGCTAAGGCTGGATTCAGACCAGAGAAAAATTTTCTTGCCTCAAGAAAAGGTGTCCTCTTTGAGAGATTTGATCCACCTGGTGGGTACAAAAAGACAGCCGTCCATACGCCTGTGCATGAGGCTGCTGGGAAAAATGGTGGCATCATTCGAAGCAGTGCCCTACGGTCAATTCCATTCAAGGAATTTGCAAAGGGCCATACTGTCAGCCTGGAACAAAAAAGTCCAGGCCCTAGACTTACCAATGTCCTTGTCCCCTTCCGTTCGCAAGAGCCTCCGTTGGTGGTTGGTTCCCCAGAATCTGGAAAAAGGGAAATCCTTCAGTCCGATTTCTTGGAAGGTGGTCACTACAGATGCCAGCCTTATAGGCTGGGGGGCAGTACTGGAGCAATGGTCTCTCCAGGGCAGATGGTCGGATGCAGAAAAGGCCCTGCCCATCAATCTCTTAGAGATACGAGCAGCCCGGTATGCCCTAGTAGCATGGACATCCAAACTCCAAGGGTCCCCTGTCAGAATTCAATCAGACAATGCCACGGCAGTGGCATATATCAATCATCAGGGGGGCACCAGGAGTCGTGCAGCCCAGAGGGAAGTAAATTGCATCCTGAAATGGGCAGAAAGATATGTCCCAGCCATATCCGCAATCTTCATTCCAGGGGTGGAGAATTGGAAGGCGGACTTTTTAAGTCGCCAACAATTATGCCCAGGGGAATGGTCCCTTCACCCCGAGGTTTTCCGGGCAATATGTCAGCGGTGGGGAGCACCAGATGTAGATCTGCTAGCATCCAGATTCAACGCAAAGGTGGACAGATTTGTCTCTCGGACAAGGGATCCCCTAGCGTGCGGCTCGGATGCTCTAGTGTTCCCTTGGGATCAGTTCAAGCTGATATATGCATTTCCACCGCCACAATTGTTGCCTCGATTACTCCGCAGAATCAGGGTAGAAAAGAAACCAGTGATTCTGGTGGCTCCAGCGTGGCCCCGAAGAGCATGGTACGCGGAGATTGTAAAAATGTCTGTGGGGAGTCCTTGGACCCTCCCACATCGTCCGGACCTGCTTTCGCAAGGTCCGATATACCACCCTTCCTTACTAGCCTTAGGTTTGACGGCCTGTCTATTGAAGCCCACATTCTAAAAAAGAGAGGTCTCTAATCCTGTGGTATCTACCATGATCAATGCCAGGAAGCCGGTATCCAGGCAGATTTACTATAGAATCTGGAAGGCGTACATCGCGTGGTGTGAGGCCAAGAAATGGCATCCACGTAAGTACGTAATAGGTAGGATTCTGGACTTCCTACAGTGGGCTGTAGATAGAAAGTTTGCCTTGAGTACTATCAAGGGTCAGATTTCGGCCTTGTCAATATTTTTTCAAAGGCCCTTGGCTTCGCATTCACTAGTCAAAACTTTTATACAAGGAGTGGTGCGTATTAGCCCTCCGGTTAAAATTCCCATATGTCCATGGGACCTAAACCTGGTTCTATCGGTTCTACAGAAACAACCATTTGAACCATTACAGCACATTTCCTTGGTTCTTCTCACCAGGAAATTGTTTTTTTTAGTAGCCATTTGTTCGGCTAAAAGAGTGTCGGAATTGACCGCTATGTCCTGTAAGGAGCCATATCTGGTTATCCATAAGGACAGAGTAGTGTTGCGTCCTCATCCAGCCTTTCTTCCTAAGGTGGTATCGAGGTTTCATTTGAACCAAGATGTGGTTCTTCCTTCCTTTTTCCCCAAACCTAGCTCGGTAGAGGAAAAGTTATTAAATTCTTTGGATGTAGTAAGAGCAGTTAAAGCTTATCTAAAAGCCACTGCTCAGATTCGTAGAACGGATAGTTTGTTTATTCTGCCGGAAGGCCCCAGAAAGGGTCAGGCAGCGTCAAAATCTACTTTAGCCAAGTGGATTCGACAGGTCATAATGCAGGCCTATGGCTTGAGAAGGAGACCGCCTCCGTTCAAAGTTAGGGCGCACTCCACGAGAGCAGTTGGAACTTCATGGGCAGTGCATCACCAGGCCTCCCTGGCTCAAATCTGTAAGGCCACAACATGGTCTTCAGTACACACGTTTACTAGGTTCTACCAGGTGGACGTTAGAGGTCAGGAGGATGTCGCCTTTGGGCGCAGTGTGTTGCAGGCCGCAAAAGATCCTCATGTCTGATAGCGCCCAGCTTATGTATGGTGTATCCCCCCCTCATTTGGCATTGCTTTGGGACGTCCCACATAGTAATGACTATGTCGCTCTGTGTCCCGTGATGTACGAGAAAGAAAATAGGATTTTTATAACAGCTTACCTGTAAAATCCTTTTCTTGGAGTACATCACGGGACACAGAGCTCCCACCCCTCTTTGGGGACACTTATTGCTTTGCTACAAAACTGAGGTACTCCCGGATGGGAGGGGCTTATATAGGGGAGGGTACTTCCGGTTTTGGAAGTTGCCAGTGCCAGCACCTGAAGGTAATCTATATAACCCACATAGTAATGACTATGTCGCTCTGTGTCCCGTGATGTACTCCAAGAAAAGGATTTTACAGGTAAGCTGTTATAAAAATCCTATTTTTATTTAAAATTTGGCCTGGAGTTCCCCCTCAAGATTCATACCAAACACAGTGCCTGCTATTGGCGGGGATCCAAGTCGGATCCCCGTTCATTGAAAGTCGGACATATGTCGGCTTCATGTCGCGGGGCAAAGTCGGATCCAAAGTAGGACGGCTGTCGTGTCGCACTAGTGTGAACCCAGCCTTAAAACCTTTGAGATTGACATCACCTGGTCTTTCCAGACGATGATTAAGAACAATCCATGACACTGGCAGGTCTCAGCTTTGCAAAGGGGGCAGTGCATGCTATAAATTCTGCAGGGTGCCCAAACTTTTGCAGACGCCATTTTTTTGTTTTCTGTAATTTTGAAAGTGTAAATGATGGAAATAAAAGCTAACTTTTTTTGACATATTATAAGAATGTCTAATCTGTAATTTGATGCCATTTGGAGATTTTTCCATCTTTCCTTGGCTTCGTTATGCACATTAATACACATTTTTACCTGGGGTGCCCAAACTTTCGATCCCCACTGTATTTGGTAAAACAGGAATTTATTTATAGCACACATCAATTCTTGTCCTTTTGAATGATTCATGACTGCATAGTACTTAGAAATATTTAGTACTTAGAAACTAGCAAAAAAAATTAACATAACATTCATTTATTCTCTAAAGCAGTTGCTGAAAGTGGAGTAAGTTTACAAGTGTGCATGGATGAAATCCTGGCAATATACAGCAACAGGAATCATTTTCAGAAAAGCTCCACCTGTTATTATTAAAAATCTGTTTTTGAGCTGAAGTCAGTGACTTTGTCTAAAGCTGAGATGATGTCATAAGTCTGTTGCAAGCAGGAGGAATACTTTCCCTAGTATTGTCTCCCCAGTAATTGGGCTGAGACATTGTGCTTTAACATAAAACACCCAAATCTACAATACTAGTTCATGGACTCAACCACATCTGGAAAGGGTCTCCAATCTATATGTATGCATCCATGCAAACATTTCTTATAGCCAAGGCAAATATCAATCCACTTTATTGTACACAAAAAATATTAGAATACAAATACTAAAATCACCTCCACTTTACTCAGATAATAATATAGATGTCCTTATAAATGCTCCATAATGCCTAATCCAGTATATTATTCTGGCTGTGCAATGGCAGCTCCATGTAAATGATGTAATGCCCTCTCCAAAAATCAAAAGAAAAAAATGTCCATGGAAACTTTGTAAAGAAAAAAAAACCCTAGAGTGGGGCTTTAAAGGCACTACCGCAAAAATAATGATAGTAGTGAGATAAATACACAGTATTTATTGAAAACACATATATAAATAGTACAAAAGCGTGGATACATGAGAGTTGCAATACAGATATGGATTCTTAAAACCAACACGTTTCAGAAAACAGGGTTTTTCTTCCTTCATCAACGTAGTAACAGAATTTCACATCTATAAGAAATGAAAGAAAATCAATGGACAATTTGTACAACAATACATCTATTGGCAAAGTCCATAATGTATATGGCCCATCAAAGTACTTGTCACATACATCCTTATTGTTGGCAATGCAAATAAGTATCCACAAGATTAAAAAAGAGTTTAACACCGCAGCGCATGTCCCTTCATGCAGTCCATCCACTGTGTCAATGTTGGCAATTGACAGGCAGGAGAGGAGGGATACAAAAAAACCTCAAAAAAATAACACTGGGAGGATCTCTGTCCTAGACACCTCAGGAAAAACTGTGTGCTGTTTCCAGACACAGTGTGCTTGTGTACTGGGGTCCAAAGAACAGAGAACCCGTGACAAGAGCATAAGTAACTGCATAAGAAAAAAAGGGGGTGATGAAAAGGGTATTAAGGCCAAGGCCATGACTCATAGAAGTCATAGAATCACTGCAAGCATAACACCCACCTATGCGTATTGCGCGTGCGCCGTGTGGCGGCCGATCCGCGATCGGCGCCCAGGGGGCCCGACTGATTACCCGCACATGAGCTGGCTATTCCCAGCTGATTAGGATCAGGCACTAACCATGGCCTGACTAGCTGGGCTATATTAAGTTAATTTCATTCACGTATGGTAGGGAGGAGGTTGTGTTTAGAGGAATTGCATGGCATTCAGCTTGAGAGTAAGTACAAGAAAGCAATGTCTTTGTATACATATGTTACTATTGGGTGTTGGGCATATTTTATGCTGCATACATCCTAACTTTGGATATTTTTCCTTACATTGTTTTTTTGTTTTTTTTCCCTCTCTTTTTCCTCTATGGTTTTTTACAATATAGTTGGTTCTCTTACTGATGCTGAAACCATCTGTATTGTCTAATCCTCACACTCCCCAATTAACCTGCCTACCGGTATTTGAGTACACTAATACGCATAGGTGGGTGTTATGCTTGCAGTGATTCTATGACTTCTATAAATCATGGCCTTGGCCTTAATACCCTTTTCATCACCCCCTTTTTTTCTTATGCAGTTACTTATTTATTTTTATGCTCTTGTCACGGGGTCTCTGTTCTTTGGACTACAGTACACAAGCACACTGTCAGGGACATGGCCGTCACACTACTGGCAATGTTGCCCAGAACCTCCATGGACGCTCACAGAGGGTTTCGAGATGTGCACAAGCGCGCACCGCGCATCAGTGTGCATTGACGCGCATCGGCACATGCGCAATACGGCGCGCAAGTGGCGTGACTGACGCTGGCGCCAATGGCTCTATTTAAGTCGGCCTGTGACTGCTGGACGGCGCTGGATTATCTCTTCAGTTTCCTGTGTTCCTGACCTTGTTCCTTGATCCGTGCCTATCTGTTGTGACCCGGATTGCCTTGACCTCGCTTCCTGTTCTCCTCGTTTTGACCCTTGGCCTGCTTCTGGACTCTGCTTCTTGATCTCCCGGCTTGACCCTCGGCTTGTACCTGGACTCTGCTCGTGTATGACCCCCGGCCTGGCTTCTGGTATCTCCGCTCCTCTAAGCACAATGAAGCTCAGTTCTGCCTGCTGCAGCCATCCCTCAGTGGTTAAGTCCAACAAGCTACAAGCAAGCACCTGGCCAACCGTGCTTCTGTGGGCACCGCGCTCCCTGTCCCCAACTCCAGGGTCGCGCTGCACTCAGCCGCAAGGGGAGCCCTCTTGGCATCTTGATCTCCATCCTCGTTCCTAACAGTATAATCCAGCCATGTCTGAGATCAACAGAGGTGCTTCCCCTGTAAAGGCTGTGTGCCAACAAGTCACCGCACTTACCCAAACAGTGCAAAGACTGCAAGACGCCTATGGGCAATAACAGGGTCACCTACACCACTTGTCTTCTGAACCTGTGTCTCCTGATCCAAGACTTACCTCTATTTCTACTCCCTCTGCTCAGGAGGCTCCTCTTACAGTGCCGTCCCCGCTTCCTGAACCATGTGTGCCGACTCCTGAACGGTTCTCGGGGGACCGAAGAAAGTTTAGGACTTTTAAAAATGCCTGTCTGCTATACCTGGCTCTGCAACCAAGAACCTTCTCTTTGGAGAACATTAAAGTTGGATTTATTATTTCCTTACTCTTGGACGACCCCCAGGTTTGGGCCCACGGGCTACTGGAACAGAAGAGCCCCATTACTGACTCTGACACTTTCTTCACAGCTATGGCCCAGTTGTACGATGACCCCCTACGTATGACTATGGCCGAGAATGCTCTGCACACCTTGCAACAGGGACAACGTCCCGCAGAGGACTACACTGTGGACTTCCGCACATGGGCCGCAGACACATGTTAGAACGAGGCTGCCTTAAAGTACCAATACCATCTGGGCTTATCAGAGTCCCTCAAGTACGAGTTGGCCAGGGTAGCAATCCCAGATACCTTGGAGGGCCTCATCCAGTTAGCTATACAACTGGACAGACGCCTACGGGAGCGCAGCCCAAGGACTGCCTGAACCCTCTTTTCCTCTTGTGTCCAGTCCACTTATACCTGAAGTCAAGCCCAGACAGATTGGCCTGTTCCGCCCTGCTCTTTCACCTAAGGAAAGAATCTACCGCCGACAGGCGAATCTTTGCTTTTACTGCGGAGACAATGGCCATTTCTTGCAAAATTGCCACCTTCACCAGTGTTACTGTAGGTAACGATACCGAATTTGAAGTTGAAGCCATCCTAGATTGCCGGAAAAGATGTAGGCAGACTCAATTTCTTGTTAAATGGAAAGGGTATTCTGCAGAGGAAAATTCTTGGGAACCGATGGATAATTTACATGCTCCAAGACTTTTGCAAAATGTCCGCAACAGGTATCCTGAGAGATGGTCTAGGTTGGGCATCCAGATGCTGCCCCTCGGGGGGGGGGGGCACTGTCAGGGACATGGCCATCACACTACTGGCAATGTTGCCCAGAACCTCCATGGAAGCTCACGGAGGGTTTCGAGATGTGCACGAGGGCGCATCGGCACACACGCAATACAGCGCGATGACGCGCAAGTGGCGTGACTGACGCTGGCGCCAATGGCTCTATTTAAGTCAGCCTGTGACTGCTGGACAGCGCTGGATTATCTCTTCAGTTTCCTGTGTTCCTGACCTTGTTCCTTGATCTGTTGTGACCCGGCTTGCCTTGACCTCGCTTCCTGTTCTCCTCGTTTTGACCCTTGGCCTGCTTCTGGACTCTGCTTCTTGATCTCCCGGCTTGACCCTCGGCTTGTACCTGGACCCTGCTCGTGTATGACCCCCGGCCTGGCTTCTGGTATCTCCGCTCATCTAAGCACAACGAAGCTCAGTTCTGCCTGCTGCAGCCATCCCTCAGTGGCTAAGTCCATCAAGCTACAAGCAAGCACCTGGCCAACCATGCTTCTGTGGGCACCGCGCTCCCTGTCCCCAACTCCAGGGTCGCGCTGCACTCAGCCGCAAGGGGAGCCCTCTTGGCATCTTGATCTCCATCCTCGTTCCTGACACACACTCTGAGGTGTCTAGGACAGAGATCCTCCCAGTGTTATTTTTTTGAGGTTTTTTGTATCCCTTCTCTCCTGTCTGTCAATTGCCAACATTGACACAGTGGATGGACTGCATGAAGGGACATGCGCTGCGGTGTTGAACTATTTTTAAATTTTGTGGATACTTATTTGCATTGCCAACATTAAGGATGTAAGTGACAAGTACTTTGATGGGCCATATACATTATGGACTTTGCCAATAGATGTATTGTTGTACAAATTGTTCATTGATTATCTTGCATTTCTTATAGATGTGAAATTCTGTTACTACCTTGATGAAGGAAGAAAAACCCTGTTTTATGAAACGTGTTGGTTTTAAGAATCCATATCTTTATTGCAACTCTCATATATCCACGCTTTTGTACTATTTATATACGTGTTTTCAATAAATACTGTTTATTTCATTACTATCATTATTTTTGCGGTAGTGCCTTTAAAGTCCCACTCTACTGTTTTTTTTCTCTTTCCAATAGTCTTTGGGATGTGGCACACCCATCTTTAGTTCTATTTATCAGATCCCCTTGTTCATGGAAACTTTGTAAATCATATCATGCATAGAATTACTTTGACATTAAGGATGCAATATCTGTAAGCGTTGATGTTTGTTAAGTCATATATGGCTCTATTCAACTTTGGACATGCGTCTACCACATAAGTTAAAGATTAAAGTCATTGTTGTAGAGTAAGATATAAGTGGTGTAGAGGAGCGCCCAATATCCTAGGGCCACACGGATATTATTCTGCCTCCCCTACACACTGTGCTTCGCTGATTTGTACTCGTATACATTTGAACTACTTAGCAATAAAGATGCGGGGTCACATATAGTGATTTGTAGCGAGTGAATGAGAGCGAGTCCCAGAGGATGATTTCAATGTAATAAAACCTCCCTCACAAACTATACTTGGACAATGTTATATGTGTTCCAGCAAACTGTAGTTCATACTTCTTAGTATTGGAAAAGCAGGTCACATATGTTGCTAATATGGTAGATAAGTGAAAGGTGTGGTGCAGAGGAGGGTTCCAGTGTAGCAAATCTTCTCTACCTCCCATTACACGCTCATAACTAGCCACCATATGTCCATAACTGGCTGGAAAAACATCTATGTGCAATACAAGTGTCCCAATACTGGAGCAATCATCAAGTTCAGCAGGGAGATAATCTCATGGAAGTCATACATCAAACATTAGAAGGTTGTAGCAGTCACTGATTCCCATAAGATTCTATAGGTTCTCCTGGCTGCCTCAGAGGTATGGCTACAATGCTTGGCATGTATCTTAAAATGGCCTCCCAGTCTCTTCTGCTTATGCACGTTGCACCTTAACCTCACACACACACACATTATGCACAATGACATCACGCGCATCTCAAACCAATTGGTACATTAATATAAAGGTACAAAAAATATCAAGAAATAGCTACAGTCTCCGCCATCTAGTGGGCAAAATGGGGCACGACCACTCAAATATAATGGTGCCCAGAGCTTGATCATACTGTATCCAATTTTGCATATTCGCGATTATCACACTGATGCTCCAGACTGTCCACCGGGTGTATTTACTTAGTGTACACATACCAAAGAACATTAAGGCTTCATGCCCACTGACGTTTTTACAGCTGCGTTTTTTTACAGCTTAAAAACGCCTGCCCATGTTATTGTAAATTTTTTTGTTGTTAAAAGAAAACAAAAAAAAAAAACGTCAGAGCTAAAAAATGCGACCGCGCGTTTTTGCGCGTTTTTTTCTGCCTAACTCCGACCCTGAGGTCCTGGGTTTTTTTTTACAGCTTAAAAAACGTCTATACTGTTTGCAGCTCAAAAACGTCTAGGTGGGCATGAAGCTATAGACTAACATGGACAGGCGTTTTTAAGCTGTAAAAAACACTCAAACGCAGCTGTAAAAACGTCCGTGGGCATGAGGCCTAAAACTTTCCATATCTGTACAAGAATAGATCGAACAATCCCTTGGCCCAATGGTATTCACAGTATTTGTAAATGCACCCTTGAGAAAGAGTAAAGGTGCCCTAATTTTCTCCATCATTAACCCAATACAAAAAGAAAAATGTATTATATACATACAGTGCATCTGGAAAGTATTCACAGCGCTTCAATATTTCAACATTTTGTTATGTTACAACCTTAGGCTCCATGTACACAGAAGCTGATAAACTGCAGTTAATGGGCGTTTTGCCGTTTTTTTAAAAAGCCCATTAACTACACTCTATGTTAGCCTATGTGTTCATGTACACATAATGTTTTTTAGCTTTAATGAGCAGTGGAGTTAATGGGCTTTTTTCTGAACGCAAGAAATTTGCGTTCAAAGTGCCGTTTTTCGGCAGAAAAAAACGAAAAACGCTCAAACGCTCAAAAACGCTGGCCGCGAGCGGTTTTTAGCATTTTTTGGTCCATTGAAAATTTTTTTTTTTTTTTTTTTTTTAAAGCTAAAAAAAGCTACACTGAAAAACGCTAATAAAAGCTAGTAAAAAAACGCTGATAAAAGCTAGCTTTTTCTGCTGCTTTAAAAACGACAGTTTTTGAGCTGCTGTGTACATGGAGCCTTATTCCGAAATTTATTAAATTCATTATTTTCCTCAATATCTACAAACAATACCCCATAATGACAACGTGAAAGAAGTTTGTTTGAAATGTTTGCAAATTTATAAAAAATAAAAACAAAAAAAATCCCTTGTACATAAGTATTCACAGACTTTGTTCAATACTTTGTTGAAGCACCAATTGCAGCCTCAAGTCTTTTTGAGTATGGTGCTACAAGCTTGGCACACCTATTTTTGGGAAGATCCTTCCATTTTTCTGTGCAGGACCTCTCAAGATCTATCAGGTTGGATGGGGAATGTCGGTGCACAGCCATTTTCTGGTCTCGCAAGAGATGTTCAATCGGGTTCAAGTCTGTGCTCTGGTTGGGCCACTCAAGGACATTCACAGAGTTCCTGTGAGTGTCCCGTAGCCACTCCTTTGTTATCTTGGCTGTGTGCTTAGGGTCGTTGTCCTATTGGAAGATGAACCTTCATCCTAGTCTGAGGTCCAGAGCCCTCTGGAGCAGGTTTTCATCAAGGATGTCTCTGTACATTGCAGCATATTCATCTTTCCCTCAATCCTGACTAGTCTCCCTGTTCCTGCCACTGAAAACCATCTCCTCAGCATGATGCTGCAACCACCGTTCTTCACTATAGGGGTGGTATTGGCCAGGTGATGAGCGGTGCCTGATTTCTTCCAGACATGACACTTGCCATTCACGCCAAAGAGTTTAATCTTTGTTTCATCAGACCAGAGAATTCAGTTTCTCATGGTCTGAGACTCCTTCAGGTGCCTTTTGGCAAACTCCAGGGGGCTGTCATGTGCCTGTTACTGAGGAGTGGCTTCTGTCTGGCCACTCCACCAAACAGACCTGAGTGCTGCAAAGATGGTTGTTCTTCTGGAAGGTTCTCCTCTCTCCACAGAGAAACGCTGGAGCTCTGTCAGAGTGACCATCAGGTTCTTGGTCACCTCCCTGACTAAGACCCTTCTCTCCCAACAGCCCAGTTTGGCAAGGCGGTCTGCTCTAGGAAGAGTCCTGGTGGTTCCAAACTTCTTCCATTTACGGATGATGGAGGCCACTTTGCTCATCGGCACCTTCAATGCTGCATAAATTTTCTGTACTCTTCCCAAGATCTGTGCCTCGATACAATCCTGTCTCAGATGTCTACAGACCATTCCTTGGACTTCACCACAGGTGGACTCCAATCAAGTTGTAGAAACATCCCAAGGATGATCAGTGGAAACAGGATGCACCTGAGCTCAATTTTTAGTGTCATGGCAAAGGCTGTGAATACTTATGTATAAGGGATTTTTTTAGTTTTTAATCAGTTTGCAAAGATTTCAAACAAACTTCTTTCACGTTGTCATTATGGGGTATTGTTTGTAGAATTTGAGTAAAATAATGAATTTAATCCATTTTGGAATAAGGCTGTAACATAACAAAATGTGGAAAAAGTGAAGCGCTGTGAATACTTTACAGATGCACTGTGTATACAATACAAGAGAGAAGGAGGCATGACTAAATATGGACCCATGGCATACTCAGAGAACAAGTCCTAATTACTTCCTCAGAAAGGGGACAAAACTAAGGCTGTCATTCAATCCAGGTGGTCTGGTTGCCTCAAGTTCCCAGATCCACCTGGTCTCATGCTGAAGTCCCCCCACCCCCCTAGTGTTATGGGGGAGGACTTAAGGGATTTAGGATCACTGTTGTGCTACAAACACTCGTGCCTAGCTACAGGACATTTTTGATGGTATGGTGGAGATTTCGTACAAATGATCCTGAAGCCTTTTTTGTATCTTCTGTATCATTGTGCCGATGTAGACTAAACCCACAAGTGCGAGAATAACATAGACCACCTCCATGGTGTTGCAATCAGCTCTTTGCCTGCAACATATGTGACCTGCTTTTCCAATACTAAGACGTTTGAACTACAGTTTGCTGGAACACATACAGTGCCTTGAAAAAGTATTCATACCCCTTGAAATTTCCCACATTTTGTCATGTTACAAACAAAAATGTATTTTATTGAGATTTTATGTGATAGACAAACACAAAGTGGCACAGAATTGTGAAGTGGAAGGAAAATGATAAATGGTTTTCATTTTTTTTTACAAATATCTGAAAAGTGTGGGGTTCATTTGTATTCAGCTTCCTTTACTCGGATACCCCTAACTACTGTAAAATCTAGTGAAACCAATTGCCTTTTGAAGTCACCTAATTAGTAAACAGAGTCCACCTGTGTTAACATTTAATCTCAGAATAAATACAGCTGTTCTGTGAAGCCCTCAGAGGTGTGTTAGAGATCAGTAGTGAACACATAGCATCATGAAGGCCAAGGAACACTCCAGACAGGTCAGGGATAATATTGTGGAGATGTTTAAAGCAGGGTTAGGTAATTCAAAAATATCCCAAGCTTTGAACATCTCACAGAGCACTGTTCAATCCATCATCCAAAAATGGAGTATTGCGCAACTGCAAACCTACCAAGACATGGTCGTCCACCTAAACTGACAGGCCAGGCAAGGAGAGCATTAATCAGAGAAGCAACCAATAGGCCCATGGTAATTCTGGAGGAGCTGCATAGAATCCACAGCTCAGGTGGGAGAATCTGTCTACAGGACAACTATTAGTCGTGCACTCCACAAATCTGGCCTTTATGGAGAGTGGCAAGAAGAAGGCCATTGTTGAAAGAAAGCCATAAGAAGTCCTGTTTGCAGTTTGTGAGAAGCCATGTGGGGTACTCAGCAAACAGGTGGAAGAAGGTGCTCTGGTCAGATGAGACCAAAATTTAACTCTTTGGCCTAAAAGGAAAACGCTATGTCTGGCGGAAAATGAACACTGCACATCACCCTGAACACACCATCCCCACTGTGAAACATGGTGGTGGCAGCATCATGTTGTGGGGATGCTTTTCTTCAGCAGGGGCAGGGTAGCTGGTCAGAGTTGATGGGAGGATGAATGGAGCCAAATACAGGGCAATCTTAAAAGAAAACCTGTTAGTCTGCAAAAGACTTGAGACTGTGGCTCAAGTTTTTTGGTTCACCTTCCAGCAGAACAATGACCCTAAACATTTAGCCAGAGCTACAATAGAATGGTTTAGATCAAAGCATATTCATGTGTTAGAATGGCCCAGTAAAAGTCCAGACCTAAATCCAATTGAGAATCTGTGGCAAGACTTGAAAATTGCTGTTCATAGATGTTCTTCATCCAATCTGACAGAGCTTGAGCTATTTTGCAAAGAAGAATGGGCAAAAATTTCATTCTCTAGAGGTGCAAAGCTGGCAGAGACATCTCCAAAAAGACTTGCAGCTCTAATTGCAGCGAAAGGTGGTTCTACGAAGTATTGACTCAGGGCTGAATACAAATGCCATGTATGAGTCATTGGACATCAGCCCTTATAGATATTGCATTCCTAATGTCGAAGTAATTCTATGTATGATATGATTTACAAAGTTTTCATGGGCATTTTTTTCAAGGGCATCTATATTATTATAAAGTGGAGGTGATTTTAGTATTTGTGTTTTATTTTTTTGTGTACAATAAAGTGGATTGATATATGCCTTGGCTATAAGAATTTTTTGCATATACAAAAATCTATATATACAGTGCCTTGAAAAAGTGTTCATATACCTATTGAAATTTTAAAAATTTTGTCATGTTACAGCCAAAAACTTAAATGTATTTTATGTGATAGACCAACACAAGGTGGCACATATATGTGAAGTGGAAGGAAAATGATAAATGTTTTTTAAAATTTTTGACCAAAAAAAATCTGAAAAGTGTGCCGTGCATTAGTTTTCAGCCCCCTTTACTCTGATATCCCTAACTAAAATCTAGTGGAACCAATTGCCTTCCGAAGTCACCTTAATAGTAAATATAGTCCACGCGTGTGTAATTTAAACTCAGTATAAGACCCCTTTCACACTGGAGGCGTTTTTCAGGCGCTTTATCGCTAAAAATGGCGCCTGAAAAAAGCCTCCGCTGCAATCCCAGTGTGAAAGCCCGAGTGCTTTCACACAGCTCCTAAAGTGCCCTTGCCCATGGAAATCAGTGGGCAGCACTGCCAAACCGCCGGTAAAGCACCGCTTTGCGGGCGCTTTTAACCCTTTTTTGGCCGCTAGCGGGGGTTAAAACTGCCCCGCTAACAGTCAAAAAGCGCTGCAAAAACGACAGTAAAGCGCCGCTTTTTAGCAGCGTTTTAGTGGGAAAGCACTCTCAGTACAGCTGTTCTGTGAATCCCTCAGAGGTTTGTTAGAGAACCTTTAGTGAACAAACAGCATCATGAAGGCCAAGGAAAGCAAGGGGAGAGGCGCCTCTGAGTGCAGATGTTTAAAACAATTTAATAAGAGATTGCAATACAAGCAACTCACATTTTAGAGGATTAAAACAGGCATTGTACGATATCCAAGTGCTGAAGAGGGTGTCATCAGATCAGTCATCAGTCTCCTTATCCTGCTGGGGCGCTGTGTTGCTGGTTCTTCTTTCCTCTGCACCGCGGTGCAGAGGAAAGAAGAACCAGCAACACAGCGCCCCAGCAGGATAAGGAGACTGATGACTGATCTGATGACACCCTCTTCCGCACTTGGATATCGTACAATGCCTGTTTTAATCCTCTAAAATGTGAGTTGCTTGTATTGCAATCTCTTATTAAATTGTTTTAAACATCTGCACTCAGAGGCGCCTCTCCCCTTGCTTTTCTTCACAGTACCTTTGGAACACGGTTTCTGTTTCCTATTGATGGCAGCCCTGAGACTGTATATGTGACTGTTTTAACTATTCCCCATCCGGATCCCTCTTTTTTTCCCCCCAGAACTCCCCCCCCCCATTTTATTATTATATTATTACATTTTCTATATTCCCAAAGCCTGGACTCCATGTTCATTTGTACATATACTGTACATACACTACTTTTACCCCATACTCAAGTGATACCAGCGATTTGGACGCATGCGCATATTTACTTGTTTAATGAAGGCCAAGGAACACACCAGATCGGTCAGGGATAAAGTTGTGGAGAAGTTTAATGCAGGGTAAAAAAATATCCCAAACTTTGAACATCTTACGGAGCACTGTTCAATCCATCATCCGAAAATGGAAAGAATATGGCACAACCGCAAACCTGCCAAGACATGGCTGTCCACCTAAACTGACAGGCCAGGCAAGGAGAGCATTAATCAGAGAATCAGCCAAGAGGCCCATTGTAACTCTGGAGGAGCTGAAGAGAGCCACAGCTCGGGTGGGAGAATCTGTCCACAGGACAACTATTAGTCGTGCACTCCACAAATCTGTCCTTTATGGAAGAGCGGCAAGAAAGCCATTATTTAAAGAAAGAAAGCAATAAGAAGTCCATTTTGCAGTTTTTAAGATGCCATGTGGGGGACACAGCAAACATTTAGAAGAAGGCACACTGGTCAGATGAGACCAAAATTTTACTTTTTGGCCTAAAAGAAAAACTGTGTGGTGGAAAACTGACACTGTACGTCACCCCGAACACACCATTCCCACCGTGAAACATGATGGGGGCGCTTTTCTTCAGCAGGGACAGGGAAGCTGGTCAGAGTTGATGGGAAGATGGATGGAGCCAAAATACAGGGCAATCTTAGAAGAAAAATGTCTGCAAAAGACCTGAGACTAGGGTGGAGGTTCGCCTTCCAGCAGGACAACGACCCTAAACATAACAGCCAGAGCTACAATGGAATGTTTTAAATCAAAGCATATTCATGTGTTAGAATGGCCCAGTCAAGGTCCAGACCAAAATCCAATTGAGAATCTCTGGCAAGACTTGAAAATTGCTGTTCACGGATGCTCTCCATCTAATCTGAGTTTTGCAAAGAATGGGCAGAAATGTCGCTCTCTAGATGTGCAAAGCTGGTGGAGACATCTCCAAAAAGACTTGCAGCTGTAATTGCAGTGAAAGGTGATTCTACAAAGTATTGAGGGAGGCTGAAAACAAATTATGTGCCACTTTGTGTTCGTCTACTGCATAAAAGCCCAATAAAATACATTTATGTTTTTGGTTGTAACATGACAAATGTGGAAAATTTCAAGGAGTATGAATTCTTTTTCAAGGTACTGTGTGTGTGTGTGCGTGTGTATGTATATATATATATAGAGAGAGAGAGAGAGATATGAAACCCTTGCCAAATCTGTTTGAGTCCATAAACTAGTACTGTAGATTTTTTTTTGTCATGTTGATACGACTGGGGACTCTGATAACTTTTGTGAGAACTTTAAGGGGGGGGCTTGAGGTCATTTAGTGTTGTTTGAGTTGGAACATTGTAAGTTAGAAGAAGTGACAAGGTGGGTCTGATCTGTGTACAATTGTGAATACAGTCAAGAACTGTACAGACACCTGGATTCACTTGTCATATGTTACCTAGCATCTTAATCCAGAAAGTTAATATTCACCCTGGTTGATGCCTGAACAAAAATGGCACCATTGTTCAGAAGAAAAGAAAAGTAGGAGGGCACAGTGAATGGAAATACTGTTATTTATTTGAATGGTAATAAATACATGGGAGTGTTGTAATAAAATTGAATTCATGCCTAACCATAACTGTTCTTAAAAATGATCTGTATACTTACCTTATTTCAGCCCATTCCAGTCAGGCAGGAACTCCACTTTAAAACAATACCTATTCACTTACCATGCAAACATGTCTGTTGCAGGTCTGCATTGAATTGGCAAAATGAAAGTATTTTGTAAAGGTTCAGTTAATGAAAAAAATATGCATATTTAAATTTAACTTATGGGTGTTCCGTCTTCTACATCTACATCTATTTTTCTTTGCATAAAAGAGAAAAGTAGAATGAGTGACACTTCATTATGAAGACTTAAGCCCTGTACGTGCGCCCAGGATTCACGGTGGTATAAAGTCCAACGGGAAAACTGTGGGGGAGAGCTTTGGCCAGGAATCCCGACCGTGTGTACAGGGCTTATGCTCCCTTGGCACTGCCTCGCAGTGTTTTCAATTGGCAAGTGTAGTAAATCTGGTGGAGAAAAAAACGCTGGGGATTTGCTAGAGCCCAACAGTTATGAGAATCCAGTTGAATAAGTGTTAGGAAAGATCCATCCTTAAAATAATAATAATATTGCTTATGCTTCAGAGAATAGTATGCAATTTCACAGAACACCTATTTTCAGCTTGCTGTGTTCCATACCCACCTTCTCGGTAATGCTTCCTAGTATAATAAATATGTCTAACTATTTAGGAACCCAAGATGTCATTGGTGGTTCCCACTTTTCTGTTCAGTCCCTAGGCTGTACACCTGAGATATATTGCTGTGGTTATACCATTCTTTCTCAGTCTTCATTATTTTATTATTGAATTATTGAAACCAAAATAACAAAAGAAAAATTTGTTACCATTACACTACACACAAAACTGCCCAACCCCAATTTGGTGTTATAGCATGAATATGTTTTAATTAAAAGAGAGGTATGTTTTTTTTTTAACCCATCATACTTACCTAGGTGGATGCAGCATTGGACTGATGCTGCATCTGTATTGAGAACCGAGCCATCGAACACCACCGATGGCTCGGTTCTCACAGCTCCCCAAACAGAGAGCTGCTGCCTGTCAGTCAGCAGCTCTCTATGCTCCTCCACGCTCACTGGTGCGCTGAGCTGTGGAGGGGTGGGGAGTGGCCATCTCAGTCTCAGCGGCTTGTCGAAATGCTGAGACAGGCATCAGTCCAGACACCTGGCGGATCCAGACTTTGTCATGACGCAGTGCCTGGACTGATTCCAGTGACGTCACCAGAGAGCGGACTTCAGACCGCTCTCTGCTAAAAACGGGTCACAGGAGTGCAAAACTAATTGCACTCCAGTGACCCATAGGAGAAGCCCAGCCAAACAAACTCAGGCTGGTATTCCAAACTCAGGCTGGTATTCTCCTTTAAGAGTAGAAGGGCTAATCTTTAATGTGTAATATTACTTTTTTGAAGAAGAAGAAGAAGAAAAATCACAATTTTGATAGATGTATTTAAACAAAAATCGAATTCTTTTACACTGAAAAACAGACTAAAATACTGCTGATTTGACATGTGTGATACTAGCTCAGGAAGAAGTTACAGCAGTCAGGGAAATATCTTTTCCATCACCAGCTACAAAATCCTCGGCTTTACAGCAGCTCAGATCACTTCCGCCATAAAGCCAACAGTCGGCTTCTCAAATGTAAACACAGTCTGGGCTGGGAGTATGTGTGTAAATGCTTGGTCAGTGGCAGCAAAAGGGTTAAAGCTTGATTGTAGTCTTAAAGTTAATACTATGAGCAGGTTCAGATTGTTGGAAATATAAGTTCATAGCCTTAAGAATTTAAACTAGGGAGATAGATTAAGTATATAAAGTCGTAGCACCAAAAATTCACCAACCTTCTCTTGCTATATCTGACTAGGCTAATTATAGAACTTTGGAGGGGATCTTCTCTTAGCCCTGATTCCCTACTATCAACTGTCTCATTCCTAAACCAGGTACAGACCGTACCTCTTAGGCTATCATCCTATTTTCATTCATAAACATAGACATCAAACTATTGTCCAACGTACTAGCAGCCAGGGTAGATTTTCTGCTACAGATCACATTTCAAAAGGCGAGTTAAGGTTCATTTCTGGCAAACAGGCAGCCGATATCGCATAACAGATCTCCTTTCTTCTCCATATACAGCATCAAAGGAAGAGCCCCTAATGCTCCTCTACTTGGACATCAAAAAATAAATTTGATTCCCTCTGCGGTGATTACCTGCAGTTTGTGCTATGACGCTGGGGTTTGGCACTCAGTTTTCTACCTGGATCATGGTCTTATTTATTTCTCCACAGGCCCACATTAGATATTTTGGTTTTTGATCATATTAATTCTCAGTTAACAGAGAAATGAGACAGGGCTGCCCCATGTCCCCAAGCCTGTGTTCTTATGTAATAGAAACCCTTGACCTAGACCAGTGTTAATTAACTCCAGTCCTCAAGACGCCCCAACAGGTCATGTTTTCAGGTTTTCCATTATTTTGCACAGGTGATTTGATCAGTTTCACTGCCTTAGTAAATACCACAGCAGTTTCATCTCAGGGAAATCCTGAAAACATGACCTGTTGGGGCGCCTCGAGGACTGGAGTTGAGAAACACTGACCTAGACTATCTGCCAACACAGGGAGCTGCAACGGATTGAAGTGGCAGGATAGCACCAAAAATTTGCTTATTTGCAATTGATTCCCTTTTTGCCTTAGCCCAACTGTTGGTCTCTCTTCAATTTCTTTTTTTTAATCCAGAAAAAAGTTTATTGAAGAACATAATGATAACATACACCTTGAGCATTACAACCATTCTGGTACATTATATGCAGTGTAAGCCATAAAACCAAATATTCTACATAGTTACTATATGCTGTTTCCGAGTAGTGCCATATATCCCCGAGGTGTGGCGTACCACCCCTCCTCAGATACATGAAAAAGGATGGCATGAAAAAAAAATACAGTTAGAAAAAGACACCTCAATCATCAGCTACATCCCATCACCAGCTCCCATGCCCAGCAATCGTCCCATGACTAGATCCACCGGGGCCAAGCCCGGTACATCCAGCCATCGACCCCACAGTTTTTCAAATTTCTGCGTGCTACCCCTGTGTTGGTATATGATTTTTTCCTTGCGAAGCATATCTCCCATGACATTAATCCACTCCTTAAGAGCCGGCGGCTCCTCCGCTATCCAATGAGTCATGATAATTTTACGTGCCATAAACAGGGACCTAGAGACCGCCACTCTAGTGCATTCTTCCCACTCCAATTCCTGCAGTGTTAATAGTAAGCAGTGTCTCGGGTCCGCGGGGAGCGAGACCCGAAACACCCCGTTTATGGTGTCCACCACCCCTGCCCAATAGAGGTGGAGTTTTGGGCACCTCCACAGTAGGTGGATCAGGTCTCCATGGTCCCTCTTGCATCTGGAACACAAGGGGGTGGGTCGCAGGCCCATAGCACACAGCCTGTGAGGGGTATAGTAAACTCTCAGCAACAAGTACAATTGTGATACCCTATGCGACACGTTCAAGGAGCAAGTTGGCACCGCCTGCAAGGCCTCCTCCCACTGATCTCCATCAAGCGGTCCCACATCCCCTTCCCACTTGATTCGTATTCTCAAAGGGTGTTTAGCCAGGACCTTTGGTAATATCATGTTGTAGCAATGTGATATGAATCCCTTAGTCGTTTCAGCTTGTGCCATTAAGTTAAACAGTGGAGTTGGGGAGGGTACCCAGTCCGAGGACCTGGCCTGAGCAGTAATTGCATGGTGTAGTTGCATATAATAGAATCTCATAGAAGGCAGGAGCCCAAATTTACCTTGCAGCTCTTCGAAGGTGAGGAATTTCCCATTACTGAAAATTTGACTAAGATGCGTCACCCCACACCTCCTCCAGAGCACCCCGTGTTGCAATTTTGCCAATTCTGGGTATAAATCATTGGACCAAATAGGGCTATAGTCTGTGTATCCCACCACTCCCTGTAAATATCTTGTTTTATTCCAGATCTTCTGGATAAGGTTGTAGTTCGGGTATTGTTTGTTTGGTTTTCCAAATGCCTGCGATTCTAGTGCCATAGGGATCGAGTCCCTGCCCACCGTGTGTTGCATCACGAGCTCAGAGGAGTCGTCAGTCCTGTCCCCATCCCCCCCTCCCTGCGAATAGTACCTATCAAGTGTTGCAATTGCGCAGCAATGTAATATACCCAAGGGTTCGGGAGAGCCAGGCCTCCCTCATCCTTCGGGCGTTGAAGATGTTCCAGTTTGATTCTGGGTGTACGGTTTTTCCATATAAGTTTACGGAATAGGGAACTGACAAGTCTAAATATTTTCAAAGTCACTACCGTCCGGGAGTTGTGGAGCACATATAGCAACTGGGGCATGAGGATCATTTTGATCAAATTCACCCTGCCTGCTACCGACAGGCAGAGAGAGTTCCACGTTTTGATCCGGGCTCGAAACTTCTGCAGCAGCGGTGACACGTTTAAATGACCGTATTCACGAATTCTAGGCATCACCTGAATGCCCAAGTATCTGAACGAGTCTGTCAAGGGTACCGTGGAGGAGGTCGGGGGAGTCCCCCCCTCGACAATAAGCATCAGGGAGGACTTGGCCCAGTTTATCCGTAGCCCCGAGAATCTACCGAAGTCCCCCACGGTGGCCATGGCCTCCGTAAGGGAACCCTCCACATCCCCAAGCAGGATCATCGTGTCGTCCGCATAGAGCATTATTTTCTCCTGCCTATCCCCGTACCTGAATCCCACAATCTCCGTATTGGCTCTCATTTTAATCGCCAGGGGGTCTATGGCCAAGGCGAAAAGCAGGGGTGACAAGGGACACCCCTGTCGCGTCCCTCTCCCCAAGGCAAAAGTATGCGACATCGCCCCAGAAAATCTAATGGCTGCTCGCGGGTTGTGATAGAGTAATCTTACCCAGGAAATATACACGTCTCCAAATCCAAAGCACCTGAGAATTTCCCACAGATACTCCCATTCGACGCTATCGAAGGCCTTCATAGCGTCCAATGAGAGCAAGGCCCTCTGTCCCACATTATCCGTCGGGGATTGCATGTTAAGGTAGAGCCTCCGCAAGTTGACAGCCGTCGACTTGTTGGGCATAAAGCCAGCTTGGTCAGGATGAATAATGCTTGTAATGACACCATTCAGCCTAATCGCCAGCATCTTGGCCAGAAGCTTAATATCGCTCTGAAGCAAAGATATAGGTCTGTAAGACCCTGGGTCGTCTATAGGGTCCTTACCGGGCTTCAATATCAAAACAATATTGGCAGTAGCCATAGAAGAGGGGAGCACCTGTTGTTCCCTGGCCGCATGGAACACCTCCAGTAGCTTTGGCAGAAGGATATCTGCATATTGTTTGTACACTTCCATGGGCAGTCCGTCCGCCCCCGGGGCTTTACAATTGGGGAATGCAGACAGAGCTGTCTGCAGCTCTGCCAATGTAAAGGGAGCATCCAGGGCTCTCTGCTGTTCAGTCGAAAGTTGTGGAAAGTCAATGTCCTGTAAATAGGTCAAAAGTTCCTGCCTAGTGAATCGTTCCGTTGGGAGATATAGGGTCTCATAGAATCTGCCCAATTCCGTCAATATTAGGTCGGGGGAGTTCACTATCTTACCCCCAGCCGTTTTAATGGCTCCTATAGCGGGAGCACGTTGCTGCGAGCTAGCTATCTTGGCCAGCAGTCGCCCCGTACTCTCGCCCTCCTCGTAAAAGGCTAGCTTGGAGAAAAATAGCTTCTTTTCTGCCGTGGAGGACAGCAGCCGCGCGTATGCTGACTGCGCCGCCTGCCATGCCTCCCTGGCCGGATCCGTGGGGTTTAGGACAAATGCCTCTTCCAGGGCCGCCACCTGTTTTTCAAGGTCCTCTCTGAGCCCCGAAGAGTTTTTTTTAACCTTATTAATTTCTGAAATAAACAACCCCCTCAGATGTGCCTTAAAGGCATCCCACCGTAATACCGGAGAGGCAGCAAAGTCCCGGCCATCAAGAAAGTCCCCCATGCTCCGCTCCACCTCCTCATGATCCAAGAATAGTTTCAGCCAAAAGGCATTCAATTTCCATGGGGCTCTTAAGAGGGTGGTAGATTGGGTAATGATCAAAGTAGTCGCCACATGGGAGTGGTCTGACACACTGCGAGGTTTGTACACTACATCAGAGACAGACGGGAGCATGGCGAGGTTGCCGACGGCCAGGTCAATTCTGGACAGTGTCCCGTGGGTTTTGGAAAAACAGGAGAATTGCCTATCTAATGGATACTTAGCCCTCCACAGATCAATCCAGCCCACTTCATTAAACAGTCGCCACAATGGAGACTCCCTCCATGCAGCAGGAACCCCCGAGTTGGGGTGTCTGTCCATGGAGGGACTGAGCCAGCAATTAAAGTCTCCCACAATCAGCAGCAGGAGATCCGGCCTGCCCTCCAAATAGGTCAGTAATCGCCGGAGCACCAGCACCGAAAACGGCGGGGGTATGTACACACATGCCAATATATACAGTACATCCTACCCACCCGACAGTGTAAAAATATAAACCGCCCCTCGGCATCTATGCACACATCAATTTCTTGAAAATCCACAGAAACATGGATCATTATACTCACCCCCCTAGAGTAGGAGGTGTGAGTGGAATGATACGCCTTCCCTACCCAGGCATATTTAATACAGCATTGTGTTTCAGCCGTCAAATGCGTTTCCTGCATGCACAAAATCATAGGGTGATATTTCTTCAGACAGGAGGATACCATCATACGCTTGAGCGGGGAGCCTAAGCCCCTCACATTCCAGGAGACAATTGGTAGTTCAGCCATTGGGGTATAGCAAGCATGATCTAATCAAGGGGTGAAACAGCATCGCAGAGTCCAGCAAGACAGAAAGGGGAACGGGACCAGTGTGGGCCTCAGAGACCCTGGCGACGGTCATATTTACAAAGGGACAGTTCCAGAGTGTGGCAGTTGGTGAACATAGCTCTCGGTGTAAGCGTAAAAAAACAAATCGTCAACTGGACGACTCCTAGTAGAAAACTTGTAAACATACAGTAGCACTTTAGTGCGCCTAAAGCATAGGTTTGGCCCGCCAACAGAGCAGGCCTCAGGGCTCCAACCGGGAGCAGCATCCTAAGAGGCATTTTTGTTTCCCGTCTTACGCGGGAAAGTCGCATTGTTCTTGCCGCTTTACAAGATAGCTCATGTTCCATATTCACAAATAACGTCTCCCAGCAGAGCAAAAATAGAGTCAGGGTACGGACAAGAAAAGAAAATGGGAACATAAGGTGGATCTTCCAGGTAAAGCCAAGCAGGTGGTCCAGCACAAACATTTCCCAGCAACCCAGTGTATCAGTCGGCAGGCTACTCCACTTCCTCCTCTCTATCACGGTGTCGCAGGGCCTGTTCGTTGCGGTCCAGCCATAGTGCAGCATCTTGCGCGGATTCAAAAAAGTGGGTTTCTCTCTCAGCTGTAACTCTCAGTTTGGCTGGGTATAACATGGCGTAAGGTAGCTGTAGGGCCCGCAGGTGTTTTTTAACATCTGAGAACTTGGCCCGGCGCTTCTGCACCTCCGCCGAGAAGTCCGGGTAGAAGGATACACGAACCCCATTCGCCTGGATATTAGCCTTCTCTCTAGCATGCCTCAGCACCGCCTCCCTATCCCTGTAATGCAGGAGGCGGGCAAGGATGGGTCTAGGGGGGGCTCCGGGCTGTGGTGGACGGCCAGGTGTACGGTGAGCCCTCTCTACCGTAAAAAATGGAGAGAAAGCCTCCCTCCCAAAAATGTCTATCAGCCAACCTTCAATAAAGTTAGTGGGGTCCCTACCCTCCGTCCTCTCGGGCAGACCCACTATGCGCACGTTGTTCCTCCGTAAACGGTTCTCGATAGCATCCGCTCTGTTGTTAACCCCTCTGGCTAGCTGATGCGCAACAAGTGCCTCTCGAGCAACCGGGGGCAGCCTGTCCTCCATCTCACTCATCCGGCTCTCCACAGCCGTTGTGCGCTCACGGATCTTTTGAAGGTCCTGGCGTAGCAGGGACACCTCTTCTCTCACTGAAGCAGTGCATTCATGCACCGCCCTGAGTATTTCAGCCAGGGTCGGTTGTTCCATGTCCTCCACGTCTGGGGCAGTATTCGGTGAATCAGCCTGCTCCTCTGTGTCAGTCTGTCCTCCATTGTGAGCTGCTCCCCCTGCTAGCAGGCTCTGTGAGGCCTGTGCTTCAGTGTGCGAGTAGTCTGCAGCCCCCCCCTCGGTCTGCTCATGAGGGCCCCCCAACTTTTGGGTGTAATAGGTCATGTCCCTCGGGTAGTCCCTACCCTGCGCCTTCTGACCTTTATTGTTGGTGTTGTTGGTTCCCTCCTTGTATCCGTCGGCGCCGCGCGGAGTGCGCTGAGCCATAGCCGCGCCGGCGCCATCTTGGATTTCGGGAGCCTGGGAATTCCCCTTTTTCTTACCCATTCCACGGGTGCAGAGAGCCGGCGGATAGACCGGGAGGGTGACCGGGATGTCAGCCAGCGGGAGAGCCGCTCAAAATCGCCGAAGCGCTGCTGGGAGAGGATCAATACCGGGTACTAAGCAGGAGCTGTGAGACTCACGTCTTCTCACATGCCGGTCTAGGCCACGCCCCCTCTCTTCAATTTCTTAAACCAATATTGACCCTGTATGGACAAATCTCTGGTTTGTGTGTTAGCCAGATCAATTCCAAGGCCTTAAATGTCTCCTTGCCCGCAAGGGATTGCTGGGTGTATGTACATTATCAAATGTGCATACACCCAGCAATCCTTTGCCTTCTCTTGGACCTCTGCCATTTTGAGCGCGACGCACTGCAGAATCCTGCACGCTGTGCGCGACGCACTGCTGAATCCTGCACGCTGTGTGCGACGCACTGCTGAATCCTGCACGCTGTGTGCGACGCACTGCTGAATCCTGCACGCTGTGTGCGACGCACTGCTGAATCCTGCACGCTGTGTGCGACGCACTGCTGAATCCTGCACGCTGTGCGCAACGCATGCTGCGCACGCTCAGCAGTGCGTCGCACTCAGCGTGCGGGATTCAGCAGTGCGTCGCGCTCATCGTGCAGGATTCAGCAGTGCGGCGTGCTCATCGTGCAGGATTCAGCAGTGCGTCGCGCTCAGCGTGCATGATTCAGCAGTGCGTCGCGCTCAGCGTGCAGGATTCAGCAGTGCGTCGCGCTCAGCGTGCAGGATTCAGCAGTGCGTCGCGCTCAGCGTGCAGGATTCAGCAGTGCGTCGCGCTCAGCGTGCAGGATTCAGCAGTGCGTCGCGCTCAGTGTGCAGAATTCAGCAGTGATTCACCATCACCATGGTGATTTCCGGTGTGGTGAGGAAGTGGTGCGGAGCAGAGGGAGCCGGTGTGGCCTGAGGATTTTAACCCATACTACCCTGGTGGTGATGACGGAAGTTGGAGTGAGACTACTTACAGACTAAAAAGGTTTACCTTTTTCATCCTTGTGGTGAGTTTGTACCCCGGAGGGGGAGGGTGCCTCACTCGTGGTGACGATTTGGGATTGGTGTAGGGTGCACTACAGACCGTATCCATAGAAGAAACATCACTTTTAGTTTGACTGTTGCAAAGTCATCACTCAAGTGTTTTATGTGTTTTTGGACACTTATCCATAACTAGCGCTGTTTATCATATGGACTATATGAGTTTTAGATTTTTCATATGATATTTGTGTAATATATTAAAATGTATTAAATGTAACCCAAACTTGCATATAGACATGATTGCACACGTGATAATGTAAAATTGATACAAATTTCTTCAAGCTAGTCTCATAGTAGACGCATGGTAGCTGTGACGATACATTGATATATAGCTCTACGCACGTTTCGTGGATAACTTCCACTCGTCAGGAGCAAATGTGATATAGGTATGTCTGTAATAAAATATAAATACCAAATAATATAGTAACTAAAATAACATATATGTATTTATTATGTTATTTATTACATGTTATTTACTGTCCCACATGCATCCATGTTCACCATTAAATAGTATCTACTAATTGATTCTTTTAGTTCTGGTGTTGTGCTTCATATAAAGTCCCCCATTCCCCTCTTTTTTCGATATGATTCAGGGATGGAGACATACAAACTCTGTAGCAGTCGTCGTCTCATATAAAGTCCCAACAATTTTCTTTAATGAACGTAAAATTTTCCTTGCACGTGATTGGGTGGTATTTGCAAAGTGAAGGTTTACCTCATTTACTAAGCTCTGGAGCAACTGCACTTTGCGAAATGCACAGTCTATTTGCCGTTTGTAAACCAACCCCTTTGTGTTTGCGATCTACGTTTTGGGTTAACAATGTATGATCACCCGCAGTAGATCACAAACACGGTGTTGTTAAAGTAGATCTCCGTCTCTTTAACGTTGCCTACCCCTGCTGTAAATCCTCTAGTCTGTTTATTCTCCTCAACCCAATTGCTGAAATGAAGATATACATTTTTACTGCCTCAATTTTTTGAGTCTGTGTGGTTTGACATTTCGTAATAGCATGCATTATCTGGGACATTGATAGCTCTGACACTGTGTCTGTAGCAGGACATTCATTATAGTTACCTACTGTATCCTCATTATCAGCACTCTCCAGCCCCCTCAGATTGCAGTGTAGATAACAGATGTGCCTTTTGTAAAGAAGCCAGCACTAGACCAACTGAGAAAATGGCAGCATTGCCATCTTGCCTCTGGTCCTTGGAAAACACCACCAGCCTGTCTGCCAGTTGGTCAGTTTTCACCAGCATGGCGGCAGTGGATGTACAAGGGAGGATTGTGGACACAGTGTACTGTAGACAGATCAGGCAATAGAAGATGCCCAGTCAGATGTGTGAATGGGAGCTGCCGCAACCCTAGAATTCAGCTACACACCCGTACCACTGCATTCTTTATTTCTAATAGTGTTCTCATCTTCCTGACTGTGCTGTCTGGCACACCTGTGTAGATTTGACTGAATGGGCAAGAAATGCAAATCATTTGACAGGTAAAACAGTTCCCTTAGCCTACTTTCACATTGTAGCAGTGGTGGCGGTAAAGCGCCGCTTTACCGTAGTTTAGAAAGGGTTAAAACCGCCCCTGTTGCGGCACTGCCGAAGCGCTTTTCATTTGTTCCAATGGGCAGGGTTGGTGTAGGAATGCTGTATACAGCCCTCCCAAACCGCCCCAAAAATGCTGCTGGCAGGATTTTTTTTTCCCGTCCTGCAAGCGCACCGCCCCTGTCGTCAGTGCTCTCTTTTAAGCTGTAGCTGCTGGCTTCATGTCCCAGCTAGTGTACATCTGAGAACTGGTGCCTGTCAGTGACAGATGGTGTCTAGTGCACAGTCCAAAAGATTATTGATCGTCGTCTGGGCTTCTGATACCACTATTAGAGCACTCTGTAATACAGTGCAATTACAATGCTTCTGCATAGCTTGATTCAGCCCCCTGAGGAGAAAAAGGTGAATATAAAATTATATCCAGATTACATCTGAAGTCGTGATGGTAGCTGCCTTGTTCTGACACACAGGGCTTCTCCACACGGTGGTTACAGATGTTCCCCACCTGCCTTGCATGTGCTATCAGTAGAGAAAAATGCAAGTGATTTCAAATACTGTACACAGCCTTAGAATTCTTGGTATTAAATTATTAAAACATAACTGGGTATTGGAAAATAAAACATAATTTTATTGAGGTGGCTAAAAATTAGCTTTCTGGTGTTGACCAAAAAAAGGGTCCTGTGCAGGGCTGGTGCAAGAATTTTTGACACCCTAGGCGAAACCTCATTTTGCCGCCCCCATTGGCTCCACCCCTGACTCCACCCCTTTGCCCTCCCCTTGTAACATGTGACTTACCTTACCATTACACAAACACTGACCTACCTGATCATTACACACACACACACACACTGACCCACCTACCTGACACATACACTGACCTACCTGACCATTACACACACACTGACCCACCTACCTGACCATGACACACACACCTACCTGACCATTACACACACACCTACCTGACCATTACACACACACACTGACGCACCTACCTGACTATTACACACACACACTCTGACCATTACACACACACACACCTACCTGACCATTACAAACACACACACACACACCTACCTGACCATTACACACACACACACACACCTACCTGACCATTACACACACACACACACACCTACCTGACCATTACACACACACACACACACCTGACCATTACACACACACACCTACCTGACCATTACACACACACCTACCTGACCATTACACACACACCTACCTGACCATTACACACACACACCTACCTGACCATTACACACACACACACACACCTACCTGACCATTACACACACACACACACCTACCTGACCATTACACACACACACCTACACACACACACCTACCTACCTGACCATTACACACACACACCTACCTGACCATTACACACACACCTACCTGACACACCTACCTGACACACACACTGACCACCTACCTGACCATTACACACACACACTGACCCTCCTACCTGACCAGGACACACACACACACCTACCTGACCATGACACACACACACACACACACACTGACCATGACACACACACACACCTACCTAACCATTACACACACTGACGCACCTACCTGACACACACACACTGACCCACCTACCTGACCATTACACACACACACTGACCCTCCTACCTGACCCATACACTGACCTACCTGACCATTACACACACTGACCCACCTACCTTACCATTACACACACACACACTGACCCACCTACCTGACCATTACACACACACTGACCATGACACACACACACCTACCCGACCATTACATACACACACACTGGCCCACGTGACTCCTATTTCCTGCACTACTCACCCCCCCACACACATGGCTTGATGTAGATAGGGAGGATCCATCCTCCTTACCTCTGCTTCTTTGACCATCACTTCTGGGCTCTCCTCAGCGCTGAGCAGGCAGTATTGCTTTGGTGTCCCCACCAGCGCCACCATCCATCCACTCGAGCCTCCATGTGTCCCCGCCAGCGCCGCCATCCAGCCGCACTATGGCGGACCCGTGGGCTGGGAGGTCAGCTTACAGATGCTGCACCTCTCGATGCTCTCATCTTCGCCGAGCCCCACCCCTCCGCGGCACACACAGACACACCGTGCTGCTCCAGAGGGACAGGCTGGAGCAAAGGAGTCCCGGAGCGGCGCTGTGAGATTTTACTCTTTGAGGGGACAGCGGGGCGCTCAGAGGGACACATTGGGGGATTGGAGGCATTCAGATATGTTCCCAGGAGTGGGACAGCACTGAACAGGGGCAAGCTCACACGCCTTGAGATTCATCGGGACAGAGGCCGTGGCTGCGCCCTAGAAGGTAGTGCGCCCTAGGCGGCTGCCTACTCCGCCTAGTGGTAGCGCCGGCCCTGGTCCTGTGCGAGTTTGGTCCAAATGCGATGCAATTTCAACCATACTATCTGTATAGCTGAAATCGTATTGCACAGACATTGCATGTGACTTGAACTGTAGTGCGGTGCAAATCACATGCGATCTCGTACAGCGCACTGTTGTGAACCGAGCCTGAGAGAAAAAGGTGCTGATAATGGCATGAAAATGCATGTGTTTTTGCGGCAAATTCGCAATTTTACCGAAAAATTAGCTGAATTTTTATCGTGATTTTGCGACCATTTTACCATGGTCTACTGTGCTTATGGTGTGTTCTTCATAGGTCATGTGACTCAAAAACCGCATCAAAAACGTAGCACGGGTGTGTTAATGATGCGTTCTTGCTGCGTTCCACAATGGAAGCCCAACAGACCAGTGTGCAGACATACATAGAATTTAAAGGGGAGTTTTTCCTGCGCTAAAGGTGCCAATAATGGCCGACCAATAAATTCATATTAATTTAAATTGATAATATTAATTAAATAGTCGAGGATAATACGATTATATATATATATATATATATATATATATATTTTAATTTTTTTTATTTTTGGTTTTCGACCAAGTGCATCCTACATTTTCGTTACCAAAATTTATATTCAGTGCACCTCTAATATACAGCTTTCAAATACTATGCACTGTATGTTAGCATAGATGACAACATGATAACGACTATATTAGAAAAACACCATGGAGTTCATTCCCTACAGCTAGAGAGGGCAAAAATAGTCACAATTCTGTAGAGAAACCAATCGGCTTCCGTGTTTTATTGCTAAATACTTAATTAAACAAGCTGAGGTTAGAAGCTGATTGGTTTCTCTGAAGAAATGTGTCTAATTTTGCCCTCTCTAACTTTAGTAAATAAACCCCCATATATCCAAAATGAAATGCAAAATGTCACTGTGATATTGGGTGGGGGGGGGGGGGCTTTGCTCCTGAGGTGGTTAAAATCAACATGATATAGCCTGCAATTCTCCTTTCGGCATTTTCACAGACAGTACCTAAAGGTCTGATATTTGGAACAATCTATTTTTACCCAGCAAGTAGACATGCACTCTGCTTCCCTTACAGCGTGTCTTTGTGTGTAATAGATACATACGCCTTAAAGAAAACAGGGAAACCATTTGAAGTGATTTTCAGCCGTGCAAATGTAAATCTCCCAAGACTGAGTCCCTGTTCACACTAGTGCAATGACAGACATCACATGTGATTTGCACCACATTGCTGTACAGATCACATGCGATGTCTGTGCGATGCAATTACAACCATACAAACTCACTGAAATTGCATCAAAATGGTGCAGGACCCTTTTTTTGGTCCACACTGGAATCGGATTGCATGGATGTTCACACCTATGCAATCCGATTCCTGCACCATTTTACAGTTCGCACTGCGATTTGCGAACCAATCTGAGGGTGTCATTAACTTTACATTGACACCCCCAGCAGTTTGCAGATCTCAGTGTGAACCACTGTGCGATGCGGGAACCCGCACTGGAACCGAGTCAGTGAACCGAGCCCGATTCCTGAGCTCAACCGTTCCAACCTAACCACCACTGAGTTCTACTGTAACTTCTAGAAGTTTATATGTTGTTGCCATCATTCAAGATAAATCACACGGCAATTATAATCGTGTCGGAAGAAGTTCAAAGAGAATTGTTAAGAGAATTGCTGATTTAGAATTCGGGCTTATAGATTTATTCCAGGTATGGTATATTTTTACATAGTTACAGTGGTCAAGCGTTGAACAGTGTAAAATTATATATATACATATATATATACAAAACAACAGGTGGGTTACTTTCCTCTTAAACACTTCTCTGTGGTTGAAGCAATGTCAGTGTGGACTCCCAATATAGCCACCAATTTCAGATAAGGACAAAAGACAGGACCCACACACAGCCTGACTAGCCTGAGGAAGAACAGTGATGTTCATAACTGCGCAGTAGCACTTTGGCAAATAACAAGTTTGTACTTTTGGAACTTAAGTACAAACTTGTTATTTGCCAAAGTGCTACTGCGCAGTTATGAACATCACTGTTCTTCCTCAGGCTATCAGGCTGTGTGTGGGTTCCGTCTTTTGTCCTTATCTGAAATTGGTGGCTATATTGGGAGTCCACACTGACATTGCTTCAACCACAGAGAAGTGTTTAAGAGGAAAGTAACCCACCTGTTGTTTTGTGTGTGTATATATATATATATATATATATATCACTGGAATAGACACTGCTACTTGAGTAATCTCCACATACTTCTGAGTCCGGTGCTGAGTGGCTGGCATGATGCATTCTAAGCACAGGAGGTTGGTCGCTGGGCATGGGCACCAGTCAGAGAATGCTTTGCACTTTCTGAATGAATGCAAAGTGTTCTCTGATTGGAAGAGGTGGACAGGTGGGGGTGGTGATGTCACACACTCCGCCTTTTTTTCAATCAGCGAACACTTTGTAGCAGTGTCTACTTAAGATGTTTCCAGCTTCCAGGGACGTCGGCCAGGTATAGTATATGCATAGTTGCTATTGTCCAAACTGGACATTATGTTAAATTTTACAGTACCCGGAATTCATCTTTAAAATTGCTTCTAATTGGCCTGTTTAGTTTGTGCTTAACCTGGGCTAATTCCCACAATGTCTTCAAAAAGTTCTTCCTACTGAAACTCTTTATAAATGTGGTATAGTTTATGGCAATGTTTTATGCAGCTCACATTGCAACATTTCCCTCACTTTTGATTATAAAACCAAATAAGGAACCACTTTTTCCATGAGTAACAATGCCTGTTTGTCTTATAGCCCGGCTGGATTATCTTGGACCAACCAGATGTTCTTTGCCAACCACAACAGCAGGATTCTCCACTACCTCTTGGCTGGGAAGAGAGACAAGATATCCTTGGTAGAACGTATTATATCAGCCATCAATTTAAAAGAACACAGTGGCAAAGGCCTACTATTCAGTAAGTGATTTAAACCAATATCACAGTTAACAATGGTGTCCTAAATCACGGTAGCTTTTCATAATCATTTAGGTGTGTTTTTCAAATCACAATAAAAAAAAAACATTAACCCCAGTAATATAAATATAAATCACAGTAAAATTTGAATGGGGATCTCATCAAGTGACAGGTGACCTATATAATACACCTTATTTACGTTTACTTGCATTGATTATGTGGAGTGGACAACCTATACCCTTTTTATACCCCTAGTTACTATAGTTTAAGGCCTCATGCCCACGGACGTTTTTACAGCCGCGTTTTTGAGCGTTTTTTACAGCTTAAAAACGCCTGTCCATGTTAGTCTATAGCTTCAAGCCCACCTAGACGTTTTTGAGCTGCAAATAGCATAGACGTTTTTAAGCTGTAAAAAAAAACCAGGACCAGTGCGTTCCTCAGCGTCGGCGTTAGGCATAAAAAACCGCGAAGCATCAAAAAACGCACAAAAACGCTGCAATTGCGTTTTTAAGCTCCGACGTTTTTTTTTTTCCGAAAAAAATAGAATAAAAAATTATACAATAACATGAACAGGCGTTTTTAAGCTGTAAAAAACACGGCTGTAAAAACGTCCGTGGGCATGAGGCCTTACAATTACAAATTGTAATCAGCCATTCTGAATGGGTTATTTCATGGTCCTTGGTGCAGCTATATAGCTACTCAGAAATGTCGTCCTCATTAAGCTTCTCATTTGTTGTCACTGTAAACTAAGCTAATTCAGGCAAGTAAAATATGTGGAAGCATAGTTTGTGTTCCTCAACCCTTGAGCCAGCAGTGCTTAACTAAGAAGGGAAGTCATTGAATACAGCAAGTGAGGAGATATTTTGTATACACTCCCTTTTCAGACTTGAACTCAGGCCCTATTGTAGCTCAAGGAAGTAGTTATATCCTTGAATAACCCATATCCTTCACCAGGATGGATGCGCTTTATGCTGAATTCAAGATTTTTAAGCAATTTCCTTGAGCCAACATCTCTCCCACAAGTCTGCTAACTTTGGTGTTTAAAGGAACACATCAAAACTTAAAGTGCAATAATTTAAAGCTTAGTACATTCACAGTTAGTCGAAGAGTATGTGGAGACAAAATGAACAAAGCAAAGTGCACATAGACCCTGGTGCATTTAACCTTTTAATAGCAAACACAAAATTATAAACATAATTCATTGCACTCACAAAGGGGAAAATTGTGAAGTAATTATAAATTCATGCAGCAGTCCTCATTTATTTTCCTGGGTGCCATGTAGATGACCAAACAATTTAGATAGTACTATATCAGTCTGTGCAGCACTCCTGTGTCTGCCCAAAGAAGATGTCAATGGCAGACCGGGGGAAGTGTGTTGCGGGGAGGCTTAAGCAGCTGCTGTCCATGGAGCAAACTGAACGGCAAGAACCATAGGGCATGAGCACGGCTATGAAAAGTCTGGCGTCGCTCAGTACGAGCAAGCAGACCGCTAAAGAAGACGTAAAATAGGTTGTTGTGCTCGGTTGCCAGGACAAAGTGTTTTGGGGACGCGTCCCTCTTTATCAAGTCTAAACGGCAACAAAGGAGGATACTTTTATATAGCCAAGCTAATCTAAACTGCCATTTTCTTTTTCGTACATCACGGGACACAGAGCGACTTAGTCATTACTAATGGGTTATATAGATTACCTTCAGGTGCTGGCACTGGCCACTTCCAAACCGGAAGTACCCTCCCCTATATAAGCCCCTCCCATCCGGGAGCACCTCAGTTTTTTGCCAGTGTCTAAGGTGTTGGCCAAAGAGTAACGTGTTTTCACTGGGCTTGCGTACAGGTTCTTTTGGGCCTTAGTAAGCTGTTCCGGATCCCACCAAAAAAGCTTCATAGCTAAACGGTCGGTACCCGGGCCTTGCAGCAGAAGAGCAAGGTTTTTCCTGTAATGCCTCTCTTAGGAGGGCTGGACCCTGGGATCCAGAGCTCTGGTCATACCCACGACCAAGATGTTGTCTGTGCAGGGTGCTATACAGGTCCAGGGGAGTGGAATCCTTGGGAACCCGGTCCCTGAAGGTTTAATTACAATGCCTGCCGTGATAGGTGAAGTTTGGGCTTCTGTGGACCAAACAAAGTCCTGCGGCGGGGATCAGGTAAGTGGGGGCCCCCAGGAACTTGGTTCTATTGGGGGACCCCCAAGCCTAATTTGTCTTTCTGTCTGTTACCTAACGGTATTCCCGCTAATATCTGTGTATGCCTGTAACTACTGAAAATGTAAAATTTTAATAGTAGTCAAGAAAAAAAAAAAAAAAGGACCGCGGTACCTGTGTTAAACCACTAGAGGCCGCTGTGGTCCATTTTTCTTGTCATGTGGATCTTTGGTTTTCTCAAGTCAAAAGATCCAGGCAGTTGGTAAGTTTCTCTGTGGGAATCCACTTCCTCTGCCCTGTTGCTGCGCTCATCCACCGCACAGGCCCTCCGGCAAAAAGGGCCCTGGCTCCTAGTCCCTGTTTGATTTTCGAAAAGGGCGCCAATGGCGCACGGGCGCGTGCACGCGCCTCCTATGAAAAAAAAGGGGCAGGGCGGGTGGATGACGCTCGATGCGCGCCACGGCGCTTCTGCGCATGTGCAGGCGTCCCAGCTTGTATAAAGACACAGTACAAGTGTCAGCTGGATGCAAACAGAGCTAGCAACAAACAGTGGCACACAGAGGCGGTTGATGCAGGCATCCCCATAGAAAGGCACTTTAGTGGACACCAGCTGGTATATAGCAGCAACTGTGTTAGACTATTACCAGCAAAATTGGTGTATGACGACGGGAATACCTCAGCTTTGTGCTTATAGGATATGTCGTCCAGACGCTCTGGAAATAGATCTTCCAAGAAGCGAAAGGGGTCTCCGTCGGGCTCTGAGGATTTTGGGCATGCTGTACTGCGCCAATCTCCCCTGAAATTTCAGAGGTCAGTAGCCGTAGGAACCCCGCAGGAGTACCTGGTACTGCGGCTGTCCCCAGTCCACCTGCTCCTATATATATAACAGAGGAGGTTGTATCCTCAACTCTGGGAGGATTGGAAGAGAGATTAACAGCATTGATCGCTGCTTCCCTGTCACAGGAAAAGCGCGTCCGATCTCCGTCTCCTCCTGCAGAGTGCCTGTTAGTGGAGGAACAGTCCCAGAGATCGACCTACCTGAAGGGGATCAGGTGAGGTTGATAAAGTTATAGAGGAATCAACAGTGGAAGAACCTTTCTCAGCATCTCAGGCTGAAAGATTATGGGTTCAGTCTCTGACTAACATGGTCCGAGCAGCATTTTAAATGCCTCTGGCGGAACCATCAAACACTACTGTCTCCTCGCTGGGGTCGCTGAAAGCTCCCCAGAGTGTCTGTTCCTTCCCAATCCACCCTTTATTGGAAGGGTTTATTTACCAGGATTGGGAGCATCCTGTAAAATATTTACTCCCCCCAAGAGATTTCCAGTGATCTATCCCATGGAGGATAAGTTCATAAAAAAAAAAAAAAATGGAGGGTCCCTACAGTGGACACAGCCATCTCTTGTGTAAATAAATCACTGACATGTCCAGTAGATAATGTTCCAATGTTCAAGGACCCAATAGATAAAAAATTGGAGTCTTTACTAAAATCTGCTTTCTCTACAGCAAGCATGGTGACACAACCTGCAGTAGCAGCGATTGGAGTCTGCCAAGCAATGAAAGATCAGTTGAAACAAGTCTTAAGGGACTTACCAGATCAGCAGGCTCTTGCCCTAGCTGACCTACCTAGAGCCTTGTGTTGTGGTGGACGCCATAAAGGATACAATCCAACAGGCATCCCGCTTTACGCTGTCTGTAGACATATGCGTAGGCTTCTATGGCTCAAAAACTGGTCTGCTGAAGCTCCCTGTAAGAAATTGCTGATTAGCTTCCCATTTCATGGAGAACGCTTATCTGGAGATGATCTGGACAAATATATCCAGAAAACTTCTGCCGGTAAAAGTACACTCTTGCCGGTTAAGAACAAGGGTAGAAGTCCTTCTTTTAAGAGGCCTACTTCTCCAGTCCCTGGCACATCGGCTGTGAAACAGTTCCGACGGCCTCCGCGGTCAAATCCAGGGGGCAGAAATCAGGGACAATCACAGGGTAACAAGAAACCCTGGGTCAAGAAAGGTACAAAACCTCCCCCTAAGTCATGAAGGGTTGCCCCCACTCAGTCGGGTGAGGGGAAGACTTCAATTGTTCACAGAGACCTGGCGGGACACCATCAGAGATGGGTGATCTCCGCAGTAAGTCTGGGATACAGGCTGGAGTTAAAAGACATTCCTCCTGCCCATTTTATAAGGTCAAACGTGCCAAGCGATCCCCAGAAGAGTGGATCCCTCCTTCTGGCACTAGAGCAACTATTGCCCCAAGGGTAATCATGAAGGTTCCCTTGGAAGAAAACGGGTTCGGGTTTTACTCGAACCTTGTCACAGTCCCCAAACCAAATGGGGACATGAGGCCCATATTAAATATAAAAGGGCTAAACAAGTTCCTACATATCAGGACTTTTTCGGATGGAGTCGATCCGATCGGTGGCCACCGCCCTACAAGGGCAGGAATGGTTAGCCTCGATCGACATAAGGGATGCTTATTTGCATATTCCCATCTGTCCGGCCCACCAGAAATTTCTACGCCTTGCAGTAGAAGGGCGCCATTTTCAGTTCAGAGCCTTACCTTTCGGTCTGGCCACGGCACCACGAGTGTTCACAAAAATTCTGGCCCTACGATTGGCCAAACTAGGAACACAAGGTGTAACGATAATGGCATATCTAGACGACTTGTTGCTGATAGACCACTCAGTGAAAAAAACTAGAAGTGGTCGTTCACAAGATAATCAAGTATCTGGAATCTCACGGTTGCATTATCAACCGAGACAAGTCAGCCCTAAAGCCAGTCAAAAGCCTGGAATACTTGGGGGCTAAGACTGGATTCAAATCAGAGAAAGATTTTCTTACCTCCAGAGAAGGTGTCGTCTTTGAAAGATTTGACCCACTTAGTGGGTACAAAAAAGAAAAACCATCCATACGCCTGTGTATAAGGCTGCTGGGAAAAATGGTGGCTTCATTCGAAGCGGTACCCTACGGTCAATTCCATTCAAGGAACTTGCAGAGGGCCATACTGTCAGCCTGGAACAAAAAAGTTCAGGCTTTAGACTTACCAATGTCCCTGTCCCCTTCCGTTCGCAAGAGCCTCCATTGGTGGTTGGTACCAGAATCTGGAAAAAGGGAAACCCTTCAGTCCGGTTTCTTGGAAGGTGGTCACTACAGTTGCCAGCCTCATAGGCTGGGGGGCAGTACTGGAGCAATGGTCTCTCCAGGGCAAGTGGTCAGAAGCAGAGAAGGCCCTGCCCACCAATCTCTTAGAGATACGGGCAGCCCGGTATGCCCTAGTAGCATGGACATCCAAACTCCAAGGGTCACCTGTCAGAATTCAATCAGACAATGCCACAGCAGTGGCATATATCAATCACCAGGGTGGCACCAGGAGTCGTGCAGCCCAGAGGGAAGCGAATTGCATCCTGGAATGGGCAGAAAGGTATGTCACAGCCATATCCGCGGTTTTCATCCCAGGAGTGGAAAATTGGAGAGCGGACTTTTTAAGTCGCCAGCAATTATGCCCGGGGAATGGTCTCTTCACCCCGAGGTTTTCCAGGCAATATGCCAGCGGTGGGGAACACCGGATGTAGATCTGCTAGCATCCAGATTCAACGCAAAGGTGGACAGATTTGTGTCTCGCACAAAGGATCCCCTAGCTTGCGGTTCGGATGCCCTAGTGTTCCCTTGGGATCAGTTCAAGCTGATATATGCATTCCCACCGCGATTAATCCGCAGAATCAGGGTAGAAAAGAAACCAGTGATTCTGGTGGCTCCAGCGTGGCCCCGAAGGGCATGGTACGCGGAGATTGTAAAAATGTCAGTGGGAAGTCCTTGGACCCTCCCACATCGTCCGGACCTGCTTTCGCAAGGACCGATATACTACCCTTCCTTACCAGCCCTAGGTTTGACGGCCTGGCTATTGAAGCCCACATTCTAAAAAAGAGAGGGCTCTCTAATCCTGTGGTATCTACCATGATCAATGCCAGGAAGCCGGTATCCAGGCAGATCTATTATAGGATCTAGAAGGCGTACATCACGTGGTGTGAGGCCAGGAAATGGCATCCACGTAAGTACGTAATAGGTAGGATTCTGGACTTCCTACAGTGGGCTGTACATAGGAAGCTTGCCTTGAGTACTATCAAGGGTCAGACGGCCTTGTCAATATTTTTTTCAAAGGCCCTTGGCTTTGCATTCATTAGTCAAAGCTTTCATACAAGGAGTGATGCGTATTAGCCCTCCGGTTAGTATTCCCATATGTCCATGGGACTTAAACCTGGTTCTGTCGGTTCTACAGAAACAACCATTTGAACCATTGTGGCACATTTCCTTGGTTCTTTTCACCAGGAAATTGATTTTCTTAGTAGCCATTTGTTCGGCTAAAAGAGTATCGGAATTAGCCGCCTTGTCCTGTAAGGAGCCATATCTGGTTATCCATAAGGACAGAGTAGTATTACGTCCTCATCCAGCCTTCTTCCTAAGGTGGTATCGAGGTTCCATTTGAACCAAGATGTGGTTCTTCCTTCCTTTTTCCCCAAACCTAGTTCGGTAGAGGAAAAGTTATTGCATTCTTTGGATGTAGTAAGAGCAGTTAAAGCTTATCTTAAAGCCACTGCTCAGATTCGTAGAACGGATACTTTGTTTGTTCTGCTGGAAGGCCCCAGAAAGGGTCAGGCAGCATCAAAAATCTACTTTAGCCAAGTGGATTCGACAGGTCATAATACAAGCCTATGGCTTGAAAAGGAGACCGCCTCCGTTCAAAGTTAGGGCGCACTCCACAAGAGCAGTTGGAACTTCATGGGCAGTGCATCACCAAGCCTCCCTGGCTCAAGTCTGTAAGGCCACAACATGGTCCTTAGTACACACGTTTACTAGATTCTACCAGGTAGACGTCAGAAGTCAGGAGGATGTCGCCTTTGGGCGCAGTGTGTTGCAGGCCGCAAAAGAGCCTCATGCCTGATGGCGCCCAGCTTATGTATCCCTCCCCTCATTTGGCATTGCTTTGGGACGTCCCATTAGTAATGACTAAGTCGCTCTGTGTCCCGTGATGTACGAAAAAGAAAAAGGGATTTTTATAACAGCTTACCTGTAAAATCCTTTTCTTGGAGTACATCACGGGACACAGAGCTCCCACCCCTCTTTTTGGGACACTTATTGCTTTGCTACAATACCGTTAGGTAACAGACAGAAAGACAAATTAGGCTTGGGGGTCCCCCAATAGAACCAAGTTCCTGGGGGCCCCCACTTACCTGATCCCCGCCGCAGGACTTTGTTTGGTCCACAGAAGCCCAAACTTCACCTATCACGGCAGGCATTGTAATTAAACCTTCAGGGACCGGGTTCCCAAGGATTCCACTCCCCTGGACCTGTATAGCACCCTGCACAGACAACATCTTGGTCGTGGGTATGACCAGAGCTCTGGATCCCAGGGTCCAGCCCTCTTAAGAGAGGCATTACAGGCAAAACCTTGCTCTTCTGCTGCAAGGCCCGGGTACCGACCGTTTAGCTATGAAGCTTTTTTGGTGGGATCCGGAACAGCTTACTAAGGCCCAAAAGAACCTGTACGCAAGCCCAGTGAAAACACATGTTACTCTTTGGCCAACACCTTAGACACTGGCAAAAAACTGAGGTGCTCCCGGATGGGAGGGGCTTATATAGGGGAGGGTACTTCCGGTTTGGAAGTGGCCAGTGCCAGCACCTGAAGGTAATCTATATAACCCATTAGTAATGACTAAGTCGCTCTGTGTCCCGTGATGTACTCCAAGAAAAGGATTTTACAGGTAAGCTGTTATAAAAATCCCTTTATCCCTGTGCTTGCCAGTGCTGATATTAGCCAGGGCTCACTGGCAGTACAGCAGTACTATAAAAGTTTTAAAAACAAATGGCAGTCATGGCTCATTTTATTAACATATGACAAGTATATAAAATCATGTCTAAAAATATAATTTGTGTATATATTAAAAGACTATTTATGATATAAAAAATAATATAAACATCTATAAAAAATTATATAGTAAAGTACTAGAGTTATATATATGTATCTAAAACCATACATGTAAAGCGCTATTCTCAGTGTTCACAAACATAGGTAATGTCCCTTTTAAATCTACAATATAACACGTGCAATTTATGTTTGAAATGAAGTCAAAATAATCAAAATAATAAAGCGATAAACAGTCCTCAGAAGTGCTTGTGAAAACAGAAGGATCCGAATTCTCTTGTGCCAAGATGCAAGCAAACCATTCCAGCCACCACCACCAGAAAAGATAGCCAAACTCCTTACCCTGTAATATGAGCCCTATATCCCATGGAGGTCAAAAAGTGCTTGTTATACCACCATTCCACAGTCCTGCCTGCTCCAGACCCACTCAGATGTCTTTCTCAAGGTCTCATGGACCCACAAGGATGGTTTCCAAGGCAGACATTTGACATCACAGGACCCATGAGATTGCAGATATTCAACCACTCAAACCACTACATCTCCCACGTGGACCATATAATTAAAAAGGGAAACAATCTGCACATAGCATGATACTTTTTAAAAGCTGATTTTTAATATTTGTGTATACATTTTCAACAAATGTTTGTGTGCAAAATCAGCAAACATTTAAACAATAATGCGATATACAAAGTGGCGCTGTTGGCATCAGTAACCAGTACGCATGCGCAAAAACACAGAAGTATCGGACACTGTACCCCGCCCTAAGCTTCTACTGGATGTCAAGGTGCTGTCCCACCCTTAAACTCCCACACACCACATGTACTGGCCATCGGGACTACCAGGAGTTTCCCAGTGGGCCGATGGCTCAGTGGGCCTATTTCAGTGACAGCGGAGGTAGAGCGGGTGGGGATTCCCTCTCCACCAATTAGCTGATCTCCCGCTGTGCAGCTGTTTAGAAAAAAGAAACTTTTCTGGGCACCCTGTGTTCAGTGGGGTCGGGGGACAGAAAGTGGACTATTTCATCACTTTTGGCTTTGGGCTGATTAATTCGCAGCAGCTCACTACACAGCTGGAGGCAGGCCTGTGCTATATCAGCACACTGGAGCCAGCTGGGAGCACTGCTGTGGATTAATCCGCTTAAAGCCAAACGTGATGAAATAGTCCGCTCTTTGTCCCCCGGCCCCTGCTGAACACAGGGGAGACCCGGAGAAGTTTTTTTTCTACGCAGCAGGAGTCTGGAGATTAGCTGACTGGTGGACAGGATTTGGGAGTCCTTGCCCTCCCCCCCCCCCCCAAAGTTTCCTCCAGACCTAGTTACCCAGCTCTGTGGTGTCCAGGAGGAAGGGAGAGGAATAGATGTACCAGCAGTGCACAGCTTGTCCCGGTTTCCAGCCTGCACCCGGGACCTAGGTAGAAGAAGCTGTGTAGACCAGGTACTGGGGGGGGCAACATTAATGGGCACTGGTGTGGCTGCATTATTGGGCACTGGTGTGGCTGCATTAATGAGCACCAGTGTGGCTGCATTAATGGGCACTGTTGTGGCTGCGTTGATGGGCACTGATCAGGCTGCATTAATGGGCACTGGTGTGGCTGCGCTGATGGGCACTGATCAAGCTGCATTAATTGGCACTGTTGTGGCTGCATTAATGGGCACTGGTGTGGCTACGCTGATGGGCACTGATCCGGCTGCATTATTGGGCACTGGTGTGGCTGCGCTGATGGGCACTGATCAGGCTGCATTAATGGGCACTGGTGTGGCTACGTTGATGGGCACTGGTGTGGCTGCACTGATGGGCACTGGTGTGGCTGCACTGATGGGCACAGATCAGGCTGCATTAATGGGCACTGGTGAGGCTCTGCCCTGTCCTATGCCCAATAGTGGAATGTTTTTATGTATGTTTTTTTGCGCAATTGTGTATAATTTATATACTGTTTGTGTGTGTTTGCAAAATTAAAGTGGGCCAGTCTGGATGAAGTCCACAGCCAAATTTTTGGTCCAGTCCAGCCCTGCCCTGCCAAACACGCACTCACACACTCGCACTTTTTTTTTTTCCTTCCACTTTCTGTTCTCTTTCTTCAGACTTCTTCCATTGGTTACATACGCTCCCCTTCCCCTTCCCCCCTTAACCTGTTTGCCACCCTGATTATCACTCGGGTTTATATTTTAGGCCAACATGGCAGCTATATATTGCAGGACTGGAACATTGATTCTGCTCCACTTCTTCCACCATCTATGAAATTCAACAACCTTAACCGTGGGGGGTGACTGGTAGTGGAACACAACAATGTAGCATGTGTCTAATGCCGCGTACACACGACGTTTTTTAAATTGGTCATTAAAAACGATCGTGTGTAGGCTCCAGAGCATTTTTCTCGACGAGAAAAATGGGCATTAAAAATTTAGAACATGCTCTATTTTTTCTTTCGTTCGTAATGGAGATGGCACATTCATCATGCTGTAACGGACTGAAAAGCACAGAGACTTTAAAGCACGAATCGGCTAACACCAAACATTTACTAACACGCGGTAAAACGAAATCAGCAAAAGCAACCCAAAGGGTGGCGCCATCCAAATGGAACTTCCTTTTTACAGTGCCGTCGTACGTGTTGTACGTCACCGCGCTTTGCTCAAGCATTTTTTTTCACGATAGTGTGTATGCAAGGCAGGCTTGAGAAGAATCACGACGTGCTTATCATGGTCATTTCCACATAATTTTTTCTCCTTGTAGAAACAGGATTCTATGTGAAATCCAGAATAATGTGGTGATATTTTTTAATTACCGTTTCTTCTATTTTTGGTGTATCATGTAAAAATTCAATACAAACTGAGTGAATACTACTAATTAGTGGTGCTTTCGGTATCGGCCGATGGCAAAAATCAGCCGATACCGAAAGGGGGCGGGGTCCGCCCTGGGTCCCGTCCATTGCGGGAGTGTCACCCAGTCCTCCACTACCCCCTCGCCGCGATCTCCATGCTCCGTGATCACCATCAGCCGCGCTGAACAACCTCTTCCCCTTCCTTCCTCCACCCTCCCCCAAGCGGAGTAACGCTGTCACGGAGCTCGTGTGATAGATGCAGTGTTCTGTCTATCACACGAGCTGGTCTAGCAGCAGGGCGGGACTTTTGTCACTGCGCCACCAAACCTTTCCACTGAGCGCCGTGCAACAGCGTGAGATGCAGACAGGCTTTCAGCATCTTGTATTTTTAATTTTCAGTGTCGGTTTTCGGCACCAAAAAACCCATTCGGTGCACCCCTGCTACTTATACTACTGTGCAATGTAAAAGGCAATAGATGGTGGTACGGACAAAAAATTTTTTTTTATTCCTCTGGTGATAAATCTGCATTACTGTCAGTTTTTCATGTTGTGGCATTATTAGACTTGCAGTGCAATTCTTAGCTTCCATTAAAGTGGTTCTAAAGCCTAAACAGTTTTTACTGTAATACATTTCTTGCATTAAGGTAAAAAATGTTTAGGCATCAAATTTGCACCTGCCCCCCTTTATACTTACCGGAGCCTTCATTTGATCCAGCGCTGTGAACGTCTGCAGCTCTTCTCTCCCCTCACTTTCGGTCTCACTGGCTTTGCTGGGGCACCGGGAGCCAGTGGCGGGCAGAGTCCTGCTGTCTGTGTGAATGGACGCAGCAGCAGGGCTCAGGGCACTGGACAGGGGGGAGGAGCTAGAGGGACCCGAGAAGATGAGGTTTGGGGTTGCTCTGTGCAATTCTTTTGCACAGAGCAGGTAAGAATAGAGATGTTTATTTGTCTTTTAAATCTTCCTTTACAATCACTTTAAACTATTTTATATTTAGTAAAAATATTAAAGCGGAGCTCCACCCTAAAGTGGAACTTTCGCTCATCGGAGGTATTTGCACCCACTTCCGGGTGTAGACTCTGCGGGCATTACGCTACTTACCCCCCGTTGTGTTCTGGGAAACACACGACTCCCAGAACACAGCGGGGACCAGTGAGGACGGCGCTGCACGCATGCGCAGTAGGGAATCGGGCAGTGAAGCCGCAATGCTTCACTTCCTGATTCCCTCACCGATGATGGCGGTAGGGGCAGCCGAGTGACGAGCTATTGCTCGTCTTCTGCTGCCGACGTCGCTGGACTCCAGGACAGGTAATCATCAATACTGACACAGTGGATAAGGTATAGTGAGGCTGAAAATGGGCACAGTGAGGCTGAAAATGGGCACAGTGAGGCTGAAAATGGGCACAGAGAGACTGAAAATGGGCACAGAGAGGCTACATATGGGCACAGTGAAGCTGCTTATGGGCATTGTTGACCCTCTTTTCCACTTACAGTAGCTGCTGCATTCCCACCCTAGGCTTATACTCGAGTCGATACACTTTTCAATTTTTTGTGGTAAAATTAGGTGCCTCGGCTTATACTCGAGTATATACAGTACATTTTGTTTGGGTACAATGTCGCACGACCGCGCAATTGTCAGTTAAAGCGATGCAGTGCCGTTTCGCAAAAAATGGCCTGGTCTTTAAGGGGGAAATCTTTCCGGGGCTGAAGTGGTTAAAGCCTCTCTCCAAGCAAAGCTTAAAGTGGTTGTAAACCCTTTTCACTACAGGTAAGCCTATAATAAGGCTTACCTGTAGCTACCGTGGATATCTCCTAAACCTGCACGGTTTAGGAGATATCCCCTGTATCTGCATGGGCCGACGTCATCGGCACATGCGCACTGAAGCAACAGCTCGTTCATGCCGTTGCTTCAGCTGATTTGCCATTACCGGCATCTCCCGCGCACATGCACGGGAGTGACGTCGTCGCTGCTCAGGCCAATCACAGCGCCGGAGCCCACGATACCCAAAAATAACTCCAGGGAGATATGTCGCCAGGCAGAGCAGTGTGCTGGGTCCGCTGCGGGGGCTTCAATCTAAGTTGAGTATTTCATAATGAGTTCGTATGCTATGCATACTAGCTCATTATGCTTTTGTCTTGCAGGTTTTATTTTTTTATGTTCGTTTTTTTTTAGGTGGGTTTACAACCACTTTAACGTGATACTAAACATACACTGTTTAATTTACCTTGTCCCTTCTATTTCTGTATGTGGATGATGGCCCTGTAATTAATTTATAAAAAAAAAACAAAAAACCTCAAAATACCTTTTTTTCTAATTGATATACAGCTGTCACATAACCCAGATCTTTCCCAGACTGTCTGCAGGGAAACATAAGCTTGAGGAGCTTCTAGTCCTCTGTTTCTGGTCACATGTTTAAAGTAAAAAGAACAGGCTTTGGAATACAGAGTACAAATAAAGTAATATCAATAAACTGATTTAAATTGGCATACAAATATATATTTGAAATCAAATCTTTATTATTTTTTGGCAAAAAATAATAAAGATTTCTGCCAGTCACAGGTTGTGTCACGCTCCGCCAGCCTGTGTCTTAGAATAAGAGGGAGGTGAAGCCTCCATCAATCTACAATATTCCATCACCCCCATTGTGTTTAGCTGTGGCCTTGAAGGAGGAGGGAGAGAGTGGGTTGTCATTTACCAGATTTTATACTCCTATATATACTTTAGTCACGTGGGCTGCTCAAATGTGATAGGAAGGAAAATGCTCAGCATAGAAACTTACTGAAAACTGAGCATGTGCAAAGCTGGCAATACTGCTCTGCAAAATCCCTTGCTGCATTGGGGACATGGACAGAAGAGGAAGATGAAGAACAGCAGGATCAACCAGGTTGTTTGCAGAATATAGAAAATGAATCTCATAGTGACTCGGCGCGTATGAACAGCATGTAATGAGTTTTTTTTTTATGGGGATTTAATGACACTTTATTGGGTGGCCAAATTGAACCATTAATTTAGTTTTCTGATTTTGTTGCACACTTCCAAAATAAGCAGTAAATAAGATTACTTGTTTTAAGATACAATTATAGTTTAATGTCTTTCCAGGGATGGCACTGCTGGTCCAGAAAGTGGCAGTGTGCAGTTGGAAGCACAACGTGTATTTAAAACTAGAAGACAAATCTCTGAGGAAACAGAAGGTCCAGAAGTGAGAGATTCTCCAGAGGTAAAACAATTATGAACACAAAACATCACAATATCCACACTATTTGTGGACTAGAAAGGTTAAAGCGGAGCTCCACCCTAAAGTGGAACTTCCGCTCATCGGATTCCTCCCCCCCTCCGGTGCCACAATTGGCACCTTTCGGGGGGGAGGGGGGACAGGATACCTGTCAAAGACTGGTATCCTTTCCCACTTACTGGAGTCCAGCCGCGGCGGTGAAGTCACGTGAGGCTCCCTCGTCCCCTGGCCGCTGGGCTAATAGGAGAGAGGAGCGGGGCCTCGCGCATGCGCAGTAGGGTTCCCGGCGTGAAGCCGAAAGGTTTCACTGCCGGGTTCCCTTACCCGCAATGGCGACGGCAGCACCCGGTGCTGACATCGAGGGACACAGGACAGGTAAGTCTCCATTTATTAAAAGCCAGCAGCTGCAGTATGTGTAGCTGCTGGCTTTTAATTTTTTTTTTTTTTGCCCGAGGTTGCCTGGAACACCCCTTTAAACATATCTTCAGTTTTGAATATCTACATCTCATTCTCCATGAGAACTGTCCTAAAGTTAATCATCAAGTCAAACATTTTATGAAGGTTTTATACCGTCTAGGCTAGTCATATGGAGATTACAAACCATCATGTAAACATATTTAATTATCATTTTTGCTAACAGATATCAGAACCCAGGTCTGGTACCTTTTTGAAGTATTCCTCATTTTCAAAAGTTGCACCATCTCTACATAAAATTTCCCTTCTGCAGCAGACAGAATTCATGATACCCATCATTCTCACCTGCCTGAAAACTATCAGTTATATGATCTGCCTTGTTCCACTCAATGTGCAGTAAGCCCCCATTCACACTAGTGCGATTTCTGATGCAGCTGCTCTCGCTCAATACCACATGACAGAGAAAATCACATTAATCTCTATGGTGCCTGTTTACATCAATAGTGTGCGGCTGCAGTGTGTTTTTTGAAAATGTACAGTTGCTATTTTGGTACTGGTGCAGCATGATTTTGGCCCCATGTACTTCAATGGAAATGCACTAAACATGCGTGTACAAAGCATGTACATGCATTTATAGTGTGTTTTTGCAGACTTTTTTCGTATAAAATCCAGTCTCCTTCTGCAAAAAAGCATGAAAAACCTCTAAAACGCACAGTGTCACACTACATAACTGCACTGAAAATCAGATCATGCTACAGCTGCGCTAGTATGGACCCAGGCTAAATCAGTTTGCTTATTATTATACAGGATGAACTGACAATTATATACCTGGAACCAGGGCCATCTTAATAGCGTCCTGGGCCCCTGGGCAAAGTAATGCATTGGGGCCCCTACCAGTTTGCCTCAATTTACACACCTACTTTCAAGAAATAAAGTATAAATAGTTGGTAGAATTAAGTACTTTAAAAAAAAAAAAAAAAACGATTTTTCAAAAGGAAAACATTCCATAAATCAAAGGCTGGTCAACACAAAGGGCACAGTACAGGGGGTAGTGCAGAGGGGCACCGTACGGGGGGGGGGGGGTCAGGAGGGCTCAATACTGGGAACAGGAGGGCACAGTATAGGTTCTGGGACACGACCATATCGGGACAGTTTAGTAAAAAGCATGACTGTCCCAGCAAATCCGGGACAGTTGTCAAGTATGATGTAATGCAAGATTATTGTGGGGCCCCCATGTACCTGAGGCCCCTGGGCAGTGCCCAGGAGCGCCCTTGCATTAAGATGGCTTTGCCTGGAACAGATCACTAGTTGGATGGATATTGTTAGGTTCAGTTATTTCTATAAAGTTATGAACTCTATCCAACATTTAGATTAATTCTGAGAACTTTCATATGTATAAAGACCACCTAAATGTTCCATCTTGTAATGATATTGACTAGATGTCTTATAAATTTAGTAATTGTATGTTGTTGCTTTCTTAACAGAGTTGGGAAATTATAACCGAGGATGATTCCACTGTATACAGCAACCACAGTACTCAACCACACTCATTATCTAGCAGTGACCTCCAAATACAAGTTTCTGATGAGCTCAATGCAAGGCTTCACATATCTGGGAATACTGCCAGTGGCAGACAGAGCTCAAGCATTGTAAGCTATTTTTGTATTGGTATTATCATTTATAAATGAAACATTAACAAGCCTCATGGCACAACCTTATGACCTCTGTGAGGATCCACCAAGCCAAAAACCTAATCTCAAAACTTCCTGTATTCATCACAAACACGCGATTTGTTCACATCATGTAAATATGTATTCCCTTTTTTGTTTGATGTTCAACGTTTGTAAAAATGTATAGAAAAATATTGCTACAGCCATCAGCTGAAAAGAGTAAAGAGCTTAAAGAGGAAGTAAACCCTCTTTTAAAAAAATAAAATAAAACCCTGCAAGAGAAAGGCATAATGAGCTAGTATGCATAGCATACTAGCTCATTATGAATGACTTACCTGAGATAGAAGCCCCGAAGCGCTCCTCGTTCCCCTCCGCCGCCATCTTGCCTTCGAGTCCCTTCCGTGTATCGCCACTGCGGCGCTGTGACTGGCTGGAGCGCCGATGACGTCACTCCCGCACATGCGCGCGGGATCGGCATAATCCCGGCATGTCCCATTCAGAAAACCGGGACGCTCCGTGCGCCTGCGCCGTAGACATCAGTGCAGTGTTTAATGCAAATATCTCCTTAACCGTGTAGGTTAAGGAGATATTTCTTGCACCTACAGGTAAGCCTTAATCTAGGCTTACCTGTAGGTGCAAGTTGTCAGAGTTGGTTTACAACCACTTTAATGATGGAAAGATCCTACTATTCACTATATTACTGTAGAAAGGATGATCCGCACTCTGGTTGTTGCTCTCACTATATTACACCAGAACTTCTATTATTTCCTAAACCTTTCTTCAAGCTCCACAAACTGGTCATGTTTTTTCAGATTTCTAGCCTTTTTGTTTTTTTCACTCAAATTTGATATCGTATTTATAGTTTAAGCCTGGCATACTGAATCACCCGCTGGCTCCCTGTATCGCTTGGTGACTTCACCAGTTAGATCTCCATGACATAGCTCTGCACTGTGTTTAAGCCAAACTAAAAATGCAGCAGGGAAAGCAAAACATTGTAATTTGAGATCTCATAGATTTCCTAAGAAATCTAAGAGCTATTTATTAGTGGATTTACCTTTCAAGCATCTGTAAGTTTTGTGTATATAGACACTTTTATGTTGTATTGTAATAGCTGATAGCAATGCAGAAAATGACTTTAACTGAATGTAAAAAAAATGTTTCTTCAAGCGGAGATCCGCCGAATTTATTTTATTTTTTTAAATGCTGCAGCTGCTGACTTTTAATATTAGGACACTTACCTGTCCAGGGCGCCCGCGATGTCCTCACCTGAAGCCGAGCTGTCCCTCGGCTCCCGGGTGCAGGCGCCGGCAACTTCATTAAGGAAATCAGGAGGTGAAGCCTTGCGGCTTCACAGCCTGGTTCCCTACTGTGCATGCGCGAGTTGCGTTGAGCATCCTTACTGGTCCCTGCTGTATTCCTGGACCTGTGTGTCTCCCAGAAGACAGCGGGGGGGGGGGGGGGGCAGACATAGTGTAGATTGCCGTGGAATCTGCTGGAAGTGGGAGCAAATACCTGTATTAGACAGCTATCTGTTCCCCCCTGAAAGGTGCCAAATGTGACACCATAGTGGGAAGATCCCGGAAAACTCCACTTTAAGAACCACATCAGTTAAATGTAAAATCTTACAAAAGTTCTCACTTAACAGGACTTTCCCTTAATGAATACTTAATTTAACCAGTTGAGGACATTGGGCATGCTAAACATGCCCTAAAAATCTTCATCAAAGTACACATGATGTATGTAGCACAGCCTGTCCTTCTGCCCTGCTGCCTCCCTCCTTGCTGACAATCCCTGACTTCTAGGGCCGATTCATATCATGTCCACACATGTCCGCGCTGTGTGTTTCTGTGTGATTCCCAATGCGGTTCTGTGTGGTGCGATTTCAGCCTATTCATTTCAAATGGGCTAAAATCGCATCACCTCAAAGTAGTGCATGCACTAATTGTTAAGACACACTATAACCAGATTGCATGGTACAAAAGTACCATGTGGTCCAGTGCATGCAATCGCATTGCTTTTTGGGGTGTTGTTCACTTTCTATTGACACACGCTGCAAACCACACATGTAGTGCGTTTTACATGTGGTCTGAATTGCACAGGAACGCTTAGCTCGTTCCTGTGTGATTCATGTGCAGGCAGGCAGGGTGTGAACCAGCCCTATAAAATGAAAGTTTGGGGTGCTGTGTAAATACAGCAGTTCTGGTATCTGTCAAAATAAAGGCTTTCTGGCACAGTGTTTATTAAAACTGTTTAGACAGGAATTAAAAACCAAAACATTTTTCTTCTGTATTTGCTCTATTTTTGTCTTCAGATCAAAGGGATTAACTTCGATCTGCAGATGTCAGTTAAAGAAACCTGTCGAGTAAAAAAGATTTTTATCTTATTTGTATAGTACGGAACAAAGTAAGTGATTCTTAGACCATACAATATATGAAGTTACCTTCAGGTGTTGTAAACACTGTCAAAAGCTTTGCCGGGAACTGGCCCCCAATGTTTTCATATAACCTCGCCCACTCTGCGAGGCTCCCGTTTTTTGCTAATGTCCTTAGCTGCTGTTGGAGAAGATTTTTTCTATTTTTCATAAGTTTTCCTCCTTTCCTAGACTGACGCTTCTTTTTAGGGTCCAAATGCTTACTGCCTTATGGCTCACTAGCACTTTCCAGATCAGTTACCCCAATGTACATCTTAGAAACTGTACCTGGACCCCACAACATTGGCGCGGACTGTAATGCTTGCTTCGAGCATTGGATTCTGCGTTCATTGCTCACCTAGGTATGTGGTGCAACAAATAAATTAGCCGCAGGGTGTTATACAGGTCAAGGGGCGTGATACTCAGTAAGCACGTGGGTTATTGGGATTCCTGCATACCAGAAACACTGTACTGCCTCAGTCCCCATCCATTCCATAAAGGCCCCCCAGAGGAAATTCCTCACTTGGCAATGGCAAGTTACAGTTGGGAGTAGAAGCAGATAGGACAAACACCAAAGATTCTGCTGCAAGCCCCAGAAGAAACTCCAGGTGCCTCCAGAGATTGATATCAGTTACGTTACATAGTAGGTGAGGTTGAAAAAAGACGCAAGTCCATCAAGTCCAACCTATGTGTGTAATTATATGTCAGTATTACAGTGTATATCCCTGTATGTTGTGGTCGTTCAGGTGCTTAGCTAATCGTTTTTTAAAACTATCGATGCTCCCCGCTGAGACCACCACCTGTGGAAGGGAATTTCCACATCATTGCCGCTCTAATGCCTCGTACACATGACCGGTTTTTCCGACGGGAAAACTGCTATGAGAGCTTTTGGCCGGGTATCCCGGCCGTGTGTATGCTCCATCGCAGTTTTTCAGACGGGAAAACTGCCGGACAAAAAAAGAGAGTAGGAAAACCGTTCGTCTGTATGCTTTTCCGACGGGTAAAAAAAAACATGCATGCTCGGAAATAAACTGACGCATGCTCAGAAGCATAGAACTTAATTTTCTCGGCTCGTTGTAGTCTTTTACGTCACTGCGTTCTTGGCAGTCAAAAGTTCCCTGGACTTTTGTGTGACCGTGTGTATGCAAGGCAGGCTTGAAAGGAATTCCATCTGGAAAACCATCGGTTTTTTATCCAACGGGAAAACCGGTCGTATGGACAGGGCATTACAATTAAGAACCCTCAACGTAGTTTAAGGTTTAACCTCTTTTCTTCTAATTTTAATGAGTGGCCACATGTCTTGAGCAAAGTTTTACACCTACATCGCTCTAGCCCCCTAAATCGGGCTATTCCTCAGACACACAACATGCAGCCTGTCTGACTAAAACAGATTTCTCTGCCACTACATCTGATCCATTCCAAAGGTTAACCCCACTTATGAAGAGATTGACTGTTCCAACTGTGGACACGTCCATTCTTACACCAAATATTCATTCTTCTGTCTCCATTGATGGTATTCCCTCCTTTAGGGATTCAGTTGATAGGTGCATTGAGACTCTTTTGAAGTTCTCACTATTGTCAGCTTGTCAACTGCTTAGACCTTGTAGTTTTGCAACAGCTGGTGGTCCGCTAATTGCATATCCCTGGCTTAGACCATGGAAAACTGGACTGGATAAGTCAACAGTGAACTTTTTCAGTTTTTCCCAAATCTTGCTGCAGAATTTTAATTGTGTTCTTGCCGCTGCTTTTCTATGCAGATGCCATGGAGAATGTGATCCACAATATCTCCAGAATGCATTTTCTTTCTCTGCATATGCACAGAATCTTTTATCTAAAAGCCTGATCGATATTACTGTGCAGATGCAATGTATTTATCCCCTCAGAGAAGTCATGTTCTACTGCAAGTTTTTTGCCTCGTTGCAGCCCCTCACCTCTAGGCCCATTGAACCTACTCAAAAACCACCTTCGCATTAAAAATTTTCCTCGTTCTTTGATAAAAAAAAAGGGGGGAGAGGAACGTCTATTACCAATTGATTCACATTAAACAGACATCCTGACCTTTTTCTTACATTATGGGGGTTATTTACTAAAACTGAAGAGTGCAAAATCTGGTGCACCTCTTCATAGAAACCAAGGTTTTATCATCAAAGCATCATTGATGAAGCTAAAGTTAGAAGCTGATTAGCTCCCATGCACAGCTGCACCAGATCCCCTATGCCCTTCAAAAAAGAACACAAATAACCTCTTATGCTCTCCTTTACATTGTTTCTTTCTTTGCTACACATTCCGACTTGCTTCTTCATAAGGCAGACTGTTTTTCCTATACCTCCTTGCAGCTAAAAATCTCTAGCAGTAGTCTTCTCCTTTTCCCTTTTGATATTCACCAGTTACGCGCAATTCAACCTCGGGGGTTGGGTGCCTCCCTTTTTATGGGGGCATACGGATTGATCCGCCAACACTCTGTAAAAATCACGTGAGGTAGTTACTGTGTGTAACTATTGGTTGCTCTTTTTTGTCTCTGTTGTGATTTTCGGTGACCCTCAGGGGCCCTCCTCAGGTGCTCCTCCCCATACAGAGCCCTCCCTTTGTGCTCAGAGAGGTTATTCCCTTATAAAGGACCTTGTGAAACTAAAAAAAAAACAAAAAAAAAATGTCTGCATTGACTAGGAGACTAGGGTTCCTTTTATTGCTTTCTGTGGGAATAGCATTCTCTATCCCTGTGTCCTGCTTTGGAGACATATCAAACAGGACTATCCTCTGTGGCAGCTTGCCATGTATCCCCTTGCCAATTGACCCCCCTCATCTGTTCCTCATAGGTGGTCTTTCTATGGGATTCCTCTTCCCTCTTCCATCCAGCAGGGCGTTTAAATTTGTCCTCTTCCAGGGCTTCTGCTCGTAGGGAATGAGTCCCTCCTCCCTTACTTAAACCCATTCCCCCAAGAGGTTGGGGTTCTCTGGTTTCTTATAGCATCTAGCATCAGCCCTTCTCAAGGGTCGCAGAGCCACTGTTTTTCTGTTCATGTCTTCTTTAAACGTATTTTTTTGACAATTGGCTATTTGAGCCTCTGTTGATCTCTGCTTGGCTTACAATACGTTTCTGCTGTCGCCTGTCTATTCAGGTTGAAGGGCTTTCTGTGGTCCTGTTGCTGCACTTTTGGCTCTTTTGTTTTCCGCCCCTTGATTTTTTGCTCAGGGATTTCTCTTGGTCTAAGAATCAACTCCTGTGTCTTGTACTGTACAATTAGGATAATAGAAATTTTGGCCTACCTGAAAATTATATTTCTCTTATCGTCCATGGACTGACACAGCTGGATACTGTAAACATGTGGGTATATGTCCCTGCTTGCAGGAGAAGACCTAGGCAGAATGTTAGATGTTAAAACATTCTAGAACAAACCAGAGCTGAACAGCCCCACCCAGGGGAGCGGTCCCTCTGGACATTACCCTCCCACCTGCAGCTAGCAGACCTCAGTTTTTTTCTGCCTAGCAGAAGGAGAAGACGTGGCTCTCTCAGGAGCCAGTCTCCTGGAAGATTTTATTTTTAAATTTTATTCCTTTGGGAATTTTATTATTTTATTTTTGAGACCTTTAATCAACTGTCGGCTGGGTAACAGGTTGGGTACACTAGTATCCTCGTAGTCTTCCCTGTCTGACCATCGAGCGTGCTGATCCTCGCCTTGTGTGCGTGAGACTCAGTTCACGACATACCCCATGGCTCCAGGGGTGGCCGGGTTGCTTTCATGCTCCCGCGGTCCTCTCAAGATTGAACAGTACCTACTGTATCTTTCGCGGTGGACCGGGCCGACAGCTATGCAGTACGATTCTGTGATAGGTCTGTCTGAGACAAGCCAGTGGGTCCCTCTAGGGACGGGTAAGTAGTCTCTCCTGCTGCAAGGTGAGTACATAATGGCTGTGTTTCTGTGTGTGGGGGTTCTCCCTGTCTCCCCCCTGTTATGCTGCTCTCTGCACCCTGTACTTGTGCTGTGCTGTGGGGTGCTTGGGGGTCACTCTGGCCTGGCTGGGCGCTCATGTCTGCAGTTTTTTCTGGTGTGTGAGGTGATTATTGCGTGCGCCGTTAGCGCGCGCATTAGCGGGAGCTTTGAATTTCACGCTCGGCAGCCATCTTGGCGTTCAATGGTGCACTTGTAGCTGCGGCCGGCGCCCATTTTCTTGTGGTCGCCGTGCATTTATTTTCGATTCTAGCGGTGGCGCGAATCCCCTCACAATCTCCTCACAGACTGAGCAGTCCTTAAGGGTTGGTGGGTCCTCCGGGTATCCCCTCCTCAGCGTAGCCAGTGGGTGGACTGTATATTCACTGTATAGTGTATAAGGTCTCAGAGGGTGGCGTTATGGAGTCTGATACACCTGCTCTCCACACTTACCTGGGGCAACTGGCAGTGCTGCACAGTTAAACATGTTCATATGTTTCCTGCTCCTGTGGTCCTTATGGACCAGTTGTCAGCAGTCCTGGAATCATTCCTTGTCAGAATGGAAGCGGTGTGTGAGCAAAAGGAGCTATAAGCCCCCTCCCCCCACAAAAATCTTTAGTGAAAGGAGTGCTCTGAGTCAGATATGGGCCTAGCTATTGGGCTCAGGACCCTAGCTCTGAATATTTAATGTTTATGAACAGGACATTCCCTTGTGAGGAAGACTCCAGTTCTGTGTCAGTGAATGACAGGGCGCTTGTAAGTGATCTCATTGATGATGTGAGGAACACTCTCAAGCTGGAATTGCGGTGTGTGACAAGCCTTTCTTTTACACAGCTTCCTCACTGTTTTCCAGACACGCTGCCTCAGAGCAGCATGGATGATACATGGTAAGGGGGAGGACTTTATTCATTTATGTCTCTAGTCCCTGTGAGCCTTCTGTGTGATATCCTGAGGCAACATTTCCCGCCATTTCCTGGGGAACACTTGAGCTCTGACAGACACACGGTCTGAGGGTCAGAGGTTACCTGTTACCTGCATGCTGCTTCGGCAGCACAGTCAAGCAGGTTGGAATGATACAGAGAAGATTATGCGCCTCTGCGCCATAATTTAAACTCATCCTATACCTCTACACTGCATACATTCACAGTGTATGTATGTGTTATTGGTCTCTGTGTCTGCGTGAGTGTTCCCCCACGTTCCAATGCTGTATTTCAGTGCCATGCATGATATAAACGTATAAAATATGTTTATGCATGACTCCAGATACATTCACAGTATATGTATGTATTATACTCTCTGGGTCGGCGGGGGCTCCGGTGTCCTCCCACGCTCTCATGGTATGTGCGCTTCGGCTCTCCGCACAGTATAGACATGTTCAATATGTTTATTGCACATACTATATATGTTTACAGTATGGGTATACTGTTTGCGTGGGGTTCCTCCGGGTACTCCGGTTTCCCCCCACGCTCCAATGGAAATGCACAGCATAAATATGTGCAATATGTTGATTCACATGCTATCATTCCTACACGGTATCTGTGTGCTGTCTGCGTGGAGTTCTTCCGGGTGTTCCGGTTTCCTCCCACGCGCTGACGGTATGTGCGCCTTTGGCCTTCTGCACAGTTAAACATGTTCAATGTTTATCACGCATGCTATAATACCTTCACGGTATGTGTAGGCAGTCTGTGTGGTTTTCCTCCGGGTACACCGGTTCCCTCCCACACTCCATTGGTATGGGCGCTTCGGCGCTATGCACAGTCTAAATTTGTGCGATTGGATATCCACATACTAACATACCTACCTGGTATGTCTGTGCAGTCTGCATGGGTTTCCGCCCACGCTACATGACATGCATGTCTTTGGTGCAATACACGGTGTAAACATACACATTATGTTTATACACTACACTAAATACATTCACAGTAGTTGTAGGTATTGCATTCTCTGAGTATGCGTGGGGTACTTTGGTTCCTCCCACGCGCCAACGATGTGCGCGCCTTCGGTGCTATGCACACATGAGCTTGTGCAAAATGTTTAGCACACACACTATAATACCTACACGGTATGCGTATGCAGTCTGCGTGGATTTCATCCGGGTGCTCAGGTTTCTCCCCTGTGTTCCAATGGTGTGCGCATTCTCAGCGCTATGCACAGTATAAACATGTGCAATTTGTTTATTCGCAGGCTAACATACCTACACGGTTGTGTACGCAATCTGCGTGGCTGGTTTACGTCCAGGCCCCGATGATGTGCGCGCCTTCGTTGCTGGCACAGTATATACGTGTTTAATAGGTTTATCCACACATACTAAACTACATACGCCGTATGTGGTGGTATGCTCTTTGTGGCTGTGTGGGTTTCCTCCCACACTCTATTTGCGCATTTGACGCAATACATAGTATAAACTATGTGTTTGTACAATCAGCACTTATCCATGGGTAGCTGCTGGATGGAGCATTGTAACAAGGATCCCTGGTTTCAGGGGTATCACTTTCCACCTGCTTTCAGTGGTGATTAGAAGCGCTGGCTTGGACTGTGTTCGCCAGGCTGAGGTTAGCGTTACGCCCGTTAGTGGCTGCGTCTCTGGTGTTTTTTGTAGCTCAATGACTGGGCAAAAGCCTCTGCTTCATCCATCAGTCGCCTAGCAGGTGCACTGATAACTGCTTTAGCCTTTAGGATCTCTGTGCCCGGGGTGGGTTTGCGCCACCTGTGGAGGCTGAGGTACTAGTCCTCTGACCGAGTTTCTAGGGAAGTTCCGTCAAGTTGCCTTTATTGGCCAACAGTTGAGGCACCCTGTACACCGGGGCCTCCCTTCTCCGATACATTGCGGAGTCTCTTTGGGATTTTCATACATCTCGCTGCAAGACGGTCTTGTCGGCCGTGTGCATTGCAGGGGAAGGGTCCTTGCATCCGGAGGTGTTTCCACCTCCTTTACCGGAGGTGGGGCACCGGAAGTGGACCTTATGGACTCACTCGCAAGGTGGCAAGATCGTGGTCAGGTCCAGGGACCCCTGGGCGGACGCGTCAGACGCGTTGGAAGCCCGTGGGGGCAGTATCACCTGATATATGCTTACCCTCCGCTACTATTGTTGCCTCGCCGGCTTCACAGAGTAGGGGCTGAGGCCATTCCAGTGCTCCGGAACGGCGACATTGGTACGCCAATCTACTTTGGCTAGTCGCAGACATTCCTGGCGACTGCCTATTGGGGTGGACCTTCTGTCTCATGATCCCATACTTCATCCTGCTTTACAGTCCTTTGCTTTAATGGCATGGCTGTTTAAAGCCAGGTGCTGAAGGACCGAGTTCTCTCGTATTCGGTCATCTTTTCTATGACACTGGAATCTTCCTCCAGAAAGATATCTCACCGTACCTGGAAGGCTTACATCGCTATCTGCGAGGAACTTGAGTGGCATCCTCGGATGTATTCCGTTCCCAGGATTTTGCTGTTCTTACAGCGTGGTGTGACCCAAAAGCTGGCCTTGCATACCTTTTTTTTTTTTTGAGGGTCGGATTTCGGCCCGGGCTGTCGTTTTCAACGACCGCTACCGGGCCATTCCTTGATTAGCACCTTTTGTGCAGGGGGTTCGCCATGTAATCCCCCCCTGTCAAGCCTCCTCTCCCTACTTGGGATCTGAATTTGATGCATCTTGGTTCTCCAAGAACATCCCTTTGAGAATATCAGAGAGATTCCTCTCTTGACCTTGTCCCGGAAGTTGGCCTTCTTAGTGGCCATTGCTTCGGTTAGACGGGTGTCTGAGTTGGCGGCCTTGTCTGGCAAGTCGCCTTACTTGGTCCTCCATAAGGATATGGCGGTGTTGTGCCCACGACCGTCTTTCTTTTCGTCTTTCTTTTCTAAGGATGGTCTCGGCCCTTCACCTTAAGAAGGACATTGTTCTTCCGTCCTTGTGTCCTCACCCATCGCATCCCTGAGAGTTTGCGCTTCATACATTAAGATGGGTACAAGCCTTACAAGTGTACCTGTCTGCTACTGTTTCCATTCCGAAATCTGTGTCTGGTCCAAAACAGGGCCGAGCGGTGTCGTCTGCCACCGTCTCTAGGTGGATCAGGCAGACAGTCATACAGGCCTATGCCCTTAAAGGGCAGGAGCCTCCCTTTCCGCATTCCACAAAGGCAATTGGTGCTTCCTGGGCCTTCTGACATCAAGCATCGGTTGCACAAGTGTGCAAGGCGATGACCTGGTCGTCCGTTCATACCTTTTCAAGATTTTATAAGGTTGATGTTGCTGCATCTTCGGATGCTCCCTTCGGCCGCAAAGCATTGTAGGCCGCTGTTTAATGTTGCAACCCTTCCGTTGAGGAGCTCTGCTTGTTTGGAGTGAAGTTTTGGTTGTTCCTTTACTACTGCTCCCACCCTTCTGATACTGCTTTGGGACGTCCCACACGTTTACAGTATCCAGCTGTGTCAGTCGATGGACGATAAGAGAAAATAGGATTTTTGTACTCACCGTAAAATCCATTTCTCTGACGTCCATGGACTGACACAGCACCCACCCTTCCTTTTATGGTTTGTACTGCTTTGTTACGAACTGAGGTCTGCTAGCTGCAGGTGGGAGGGTAATGTCCAGAGGGACCGCTCCCCTGGGCGGGGCTGTTCAGCTCTGGTTTGTTCTAGAATGTTTTAACATCTAACATTCTGCCTAGGTCTTCTCCTGCAAGCAGGGACATATACCCACATGTTTACAGTATCCAGCTGTGTCAGTCCATGGACGTCAGAGAAATGGATTTTACGGTGAGTATAAAAATCCTATTATTTTGGAGTACAGTATAGGACACACATTACTCCCCTCTTGGTCTGTGATTTCCTTTTCTGCTTGCTAAAAAAAGTGAACCCTTGTGGAGTGGGTGAAGTTATATGGGTGCCCTGGGAGACAGTTCCCAGCAAAGCTTTTGCCAGTGTCAATTTGCCTGAAAGTAGCAGCATATAACAAGCGGTCTTAGAATCAGCTCCTGTGTCCTGTGATTGTAGTCTGATATGGAATTAACATCAACATTTCTATATTTTTATAAATTTAATAGTGTCTCTAGTAAACACCTTATTAACTCTTAGTTTAACCTAATCGGCCCTGATTAACTCCTTCTTCCCCTTTTCTATTCAGCAATTATTTTCCTGCAGTTTTTATTTCTTTTGTTTATTTTTCTATCATTAATATTTAAAAATTTTTGTGTTTTATTTGTTTTGTTCAGTAAAGTGCCACTTCACCCAAAAAGGGAAGTTCCGCTCTTCTTCCTCTCCTTCACATTTGGTACATAATTTTTTGGGGAGACACGGGTACCCGGTTTTGACAGGTACCCGCTCCCCCCCTTCAGGATTTGGATCGCCACGGCGATCCGAGCAGTAGTTCGACCCTCCTTCTTTCCCCAGAAGCCTTTTGGGACAGGTCACAGGTCCCAGAAAGCTGTGGGACCATTCAGCACAAGTAGTATGCCGATACCGGGGATCTAAACTGTCCGGTTGTGGACAACGCTGGATCCTGGGACAGGTGAGTGTGTGTTTATTAAGTCAGCAGCTACAGTTTTTGTAAAAAAAAATTTTAGATGATTGAAAAATCACTTTCATTTTATTTTAGTGTCACATTAAAAAAAAAAAGTGTAAAATTGAAAAAACTTAAATTTATAAACTATTTTAAAGTTCTTTGTGCCGGATACATAATGTTACCGTCATTTTAAACAGTACAAGCTATAGAATAAAATGTATGCTATTTATGTACAGTGATCTTATTTTGTTTAAACTAACACTGGTCAAAAAAGAAAAGTGTTTGTTTTTAGTTTTGTTTTGTTTTTTGTCTAAGGTTTACAAAAAAATCATGAAAATAAATCCTTACTTGTCCTTAAAAAATATATATTTATAACTTTGTTATCTTACAAATGACAAAGTTATTGCAGAATAAACAACAGAAATTTATAAAATGCACTGGTTCATAGGGGTTTACAGATGTTAGAGGGACCCCAGGAACCTAGTGTAGTTAAAGTTTATATGTTTGTCATTTGCTAGATGCTGCTGCAAAACCATAGTTATCCATGCTGTTCATCAACTGACCACATGCTTGCATTTGCATCGCCCTGCTGTTCATCTTTTGATTTGATATAGTTGGACAGTAGAAGCCTAGTGGGGTTTTCCAACTACCCAGGGCAGAGGGTATTGGATGGACATGTGCAGGCAGTGTGTGAACCACCTAAGAGCTGAAATTTCCCTGCGACATCTGGTGAAGGACCCTAGAAATGAAAGTATAGTTTGCATATACAATTAGATTTATTGTACTTTCTCTTTAGAAAGTATAGAACTTTCTGCAAATATGGCAAAATTTTATTTCAGAAATATCACACCCATGCTTAGATATTTTTCATAAATTTTCATTTTAATTTTCATCACATTTTAAATGTATTTTGTAAAGGTGAATTCCAGCAGAAGAGGGAGCTTGCAATCATATACACAGGAAGAACTACCTACGTTACCAGTTGTAAGATTTTCTGTTGTCTCCCAATGCATGATCAATTGGCTGTTTTTAATGGTGTTTGGCTTGTTTATTGCTGTGTTTAAAACATATATTGTTTTATTTTAATGTATCATGGAACAGGCTTACTCTGACCAATAGTAGTCAGTTGATGTCCACAGTACAGATAAACTATTTGAAAACCTGCTGTTTCATGCGCCTGAGATTAATATTTCTACAATTGCTAGCACTGAAGATTAGTTACATAGTTAGGCTGAAAAAAAGACACAACTCCATCCAATTCAACAAAAAAAAACAATCCCATATATGGTTGATATAACATGATATCATAGTAGTTGCTGCAGATTAGGGCACATCCCAAAGACTCTGTACATTCCAAAACAAACTACTAATAAGCAGGTGCCCGAAATAAAATAACTAAAAAAACATACAAAAATAAAGGCAGTGCTAAAATCACTACAAACTGAATTGGCTATGAATAAAATGAAATGTTACAAAAAAGCTCATGTACAAGTGTCCAAAACTTCAATAATTGCCACGTGAAGTGTTGGAAATCTTCCATAAAGAGATACCTTGTGAACCCACCAACAGTGGGAATAACACTCGCATGGAAGTCTGACCTCCAAGTAAGTATCCCAAACCGGCAAATGAACATTCTCAGAAGCGAATGGATTTACCACTTTGTTAAATATATTATTATTATACAGAATTTGTATAGCGCCAACAGTTTACGCAGCGCTTTACAATGTAAAGGGGGACAGTATAATTACAATACAGTTTGATACAGAAGTAATAGGAGGGCCCTGCTCATGGAGCTTACAGTCTAAAGGAAGGGGGAGGTGGTAGAAAAGGAAATAGCTGCAGGGGATGATCTGATGGAGGTGACTCAAGTACAGTTCTTAGGTGGAGGTGGGGTAGGCTTCCCTGAATAAATGAGTTTTCAAGGATCACCTAAAGGCGGACAGGGTAGGAGCTGACTAGACATTCTGGGGCAGGGAATTCTAGAGGATAGGGGAGGCTCTGGAAAAGTCCTTTAGGCGAGCATGGGAGGAGGTAACAAGGGAGCTAGAGAGCTGTAGGTCTTGGGAGAAGTGGAGAGGACGATTTGGGTCATATCTTCAGATGAAGTTGGTGATGTAGCTGGGGGTGATGTTGTGGCTGGCCTTGTATGTTGTGCTTAGTATTTAGAATTTTATACAATGGGGTAGAGAGAGCCTGTGAAGAGATTGGCAGAGAAGGGCAGCGGTCACGGCATGGAATTTTGCATGGAATCCGCAAGGTCAGTAATTGCCCCCCTGTGACAGTAGAAAACCTGGCATCCATAGACATCCAAGATCTGTCTGCATATTCCCATTTATCCACCTCATCAGTGCTTTCTGCTCTTTGCAGTGACATATAGCCATTTGCAGTTTGTTGCAGTGCCCTTCGGCCTATCCTCCATTCCCTGAGTATTCACAAAGGTTCTCGCACCTTTACTTTTGTCTTTCTCAGAACATCCAAGTCACAGATTATCTAGCTGACCTTCTCATAAAAGCCACACCCCTTACAGCTGTCTGCAAACATCCACAGGACAATGGAGGAGATGCTCCAGGCCTCCAGTTGGGCGAACAATTTTCAAAAACCTGATCTCTGACCTTTTCCTTTCCTGGAATACTTGGGTCTGATTCTGGACACAACCTGCACAAAGGATTTCTTCCAGAGAAAAAAAAGTCTGTCTTGCACAAAACTGGCCTGCAAAAGCCTGACACAGACATACTCTGGCAATTGACACCTGGCTTCTCTCCAACAGGCCAAATCTGTTTGTCTCAAGGCCCTCTATTCCTTCCTGCTTCTTAGTCTATGGCTTTAACAGTATGGCTTTTAAGCCCAGGTCTTGAGTGATAGAGCTCGGAGTATGTTATTCTTACCTTGCTAAAAGCAAGAAAAGCCAGCCAGTGTATCTGAAAAAAATTTGCGTGGACTAAGCACACACAATTAATTCCCAGAGATCACTCTGCCTTACATTCTGACCTTCCTACAATCAGGTCTAGACCAGATTTTGGCCTTAAGCACTCTGAAAGTTTAGGTTTTGGTCTTGTCCATTCTTTTTTCTTTTTCAAAGACTTCACACTGCCTTGTAATAAACCTTTATTCAAGGTCATCTCCCACCAGTTTCCCCTTGCAGCACCCTGGGCTACAATGGGGTCTTAACTTGATTCTCTCTGCCCTGCAGAAACCACCTTTTGAACCCAAGGACATTCACTTTGATGACCTCTCCTGCAAAGCAGCCTTTTTTGGTTGCTATCATGTCTTTTAAGAAGTGTCTGTTACCTTACCGCTTTCTTTTTAAAGGAGACGTTTCTCATACTCTGCAATGACAATGTAGTCTTACGCCCAAGACCCCTCATTTCCTCCTAAGTTGGTATCAGTTTTCCACGTCAGTGAGGACATCCTTATGCCCTGTTTCAAAGCGTCAAAAGAAAATCTCTTTTCATTGCCTGCACATAATCACAGCCATTCAGGTTTACCTCAAAGCAATAGCTTAGATCAGGAAAAAGTATTACGTCTTTATGTCCTTCGTACCTTGCAAGGGACTCCCTGCTTCCAAATCCACCATCGCTCGATGGATAAGAAATCTAATCGCTAGAGCTTACATTCTTAAGGGTAGATCTCCTCCACTTTTAGGAGCCGATTCCACCAGATCGGCTGGAGTTTTTTGGGCTTTCTGGCTCTAGGCCTTTTGTAGCTCAGCTTTGTAAGGCCGCCACCTGGTCCTCTGTTTTACCAGGTGGAAGTCTAGTCCCCTGTGGATGCAGCTTTTGGCTACAAGGTTCTGGCACTCTGAAGTTGTTGGGCCTTTACCCCTTTCTATTTGTCGGGTTTAACATCGTCATCGAAAGTGAAATAAAATCCCACATTTTGGGATGTCCCCAGAACTGTAATAGAAGGGAAATTCTTCAGTGGGAACACCAGTTCTGGTGATGACCAGGGATTCCCTCACTTTGTTAGATTTCCTGTCACTTCTTGTTTCGTTATGGGACAGAAAATCTCCCCAGTGTGGCACAGATGACCAAAAAAATGGGTTAACCCTCTCTTACTCTATCCAAAACGAAAAAACATGCCTTTAGTTCTATTTTAATAGAAGATTAAAGTGGAGCAAGAGACACCAATTTAACTGTTTTCCAAAACTATCCATGATTGATAGTTGTCATTGTTGCTTGTGCTCTCAACCAAACTGTCAAACCATCAAAAAGCCTGTGTCCTAAATGATCACTTATTTTTAATTTAAAAACTATCGTTTTTTGGCTACCCTAGCAGAGGTTTTATTTGGAGGTTTGGAATGGAAGACAGATCTTACTGTCAACAAATATAATTTATGTGTAATCATTTACTGATATTTCAGTGTTTTGGTGCTTGATATGTAATATTTTCCTATATCTCTTGTGTTTTGGTAAGATCTCTGTGTTTGTGGCAGGGATATTTTGCTGTTGGAGCACCCAAGAAAGCCCAAAAGGTTCTACCTGTAACTAAAATACCACTTTAGTATTGGACTGGATTTCTAAAAAGCAGCTTCAAGAAACAAGGGCAGTCAGTGCAGCTGTGTTATCATCAGCATGTGTTACTTTGCTCCCTGCGGTCAGATTTAGCAAGCATCTCACAGGGTCCGGGTGACACTGCAACTCTCTTCATTGTACGGTTTGTAATAGTGAGAATGCACTGGACTCACAGGGAAGGCAGTGTTGAAACCATTTAAAAACGCAGCATTGAAGAAAGTTTACTAAGACTGGAGCAACCACTATCAGGTACAGCTGTGCAGGGCAACCAATCAGCTTTTAGCTTTCATTTTTGAAGCTTAAAGTGATTGTAAAGTCTCGTTTTTTTTTTCTTAAAAATAACAAACATGTTATACTTACCTGATCCTCCTCTTCTCGGGTCCTTCTTTGGCTCTCCTGGCCCCTCCCTCCTGACAAGTGCACCCATGAGCTTGCTATGGGGGCACCCGAGCCGCAGCTCCGTGTGTCTTTTCAGACACGAAGCCCTGGCTATGCCCTGTCCCCCCTCTCTCCTCATTGGCTCACTGACTTTGACAGCAGCAGGAGCCAATGAGCTCCGCTGCTGTCTCAGCCAATGAGGAGGAGAGTCCCGTCCCGGGCAGCCGAGTCTCTCGTGCAACATTACTGGATAGAGAAGGGCTCAAGTAAGCATTGGGGGGGGGGGGGCTGAGAGAGGCTGCTGCACACAGAAGGTTTTTTATCTTAATGCATAGAATGCATTAAGATAAAAAACCTTCTGCCTTCACAACCACTTTCACTGAAGAAGCTGTGGTTATCAGCTTTATGGTTACTGTGCACTGTTACTCCAGATTCAGTGTGCTCCTGTTTTAGTAAATCTCCCCCCATTATGTTTTGCACACTCATATTTAGATTTGTGATTTAGCTTGAAAGGCAGCCAACTGCTAAAAATGATTGTTAAAAATCACCTCGTAAAACAACCCATTCAGTTTGATATAGAAATGAAAGGCAAAGCATTTGTGTGTAGATATGAAAAAAATAAACATTATAAATACCTTTTTTAAGTGATCATATTCCCTCTGTTCCCTCAGTTTTCACCTGCATAAGAGCTGGGGGAGGAGAGGCAACAATGCACTGGTCTTTCCAGTGAAAGACCATGCAGTGGGGCGTGTCAGGACAAGTCTGATCATTGGAGGACAGCACACTGAGTTCCCAGCACAGCTGGAGAACTGACGACAGTGTGCTCTCCTACTTAGTGTGGTAAGTTTTTAAAGCAAAGGGCATGGCAGGAACATCAGGGATTTTACACAAGGGAAACAAAATACATAGAGAACAGGATACTTTTTCATACAAGGACATGGTACAGGAGGCACATATCAGGAATATGAAATGTTTGGTTTACATACTCTTTAAATATGCAACACAGGGTAAAAATTAGAGCTGCAGTCAGTTTAAATGTAAAATATTTAGAATTTACTGGAGTAGGGCCAGTCAATTGTGTTTAATATCTCCATTTTTCTTCTGGTTTGCATGCATTATGCTTTAGGTTTGCATGCATTGTGCTTCTGGTTTGCTTCAGGTTATTGTGCATTTTGTTTCTAATTTGCGTACTGGGCCAATGAAAACTAAGAGTATGCATCTAGTTTCAAAAATTTCATTTAAAAGCAGCAGGACATTTTGCTAAACCAAATCCAAAAGTTGCTCATAACTGTAAAACATTGAAGACAAAGGCACCGACTTCTCCGGAAGCCTTGTACACACGGGCCGAATATCGTGCAGTTCAACAGAAACTGGCTGACATTTGGATTTTTGTACATCAGCCTGTCCGACAGAAGCTGGCTCAACGCACATGCTGGAAAACTAGCATCCAATGGCTGTAAGCGCTGGCCGGTGTGTTCTGATGGGGAAGGGGGGCATTGCCCTTGTCATAACACAGTAGCTCAGGGGAAGATCGCTGTACTAACATCAGATAGTACAGTGAGCTCCTCAGTATTTTTTAATTCCTCCTGCTGGGTTGAACGAAACAAAAATTGATAGTGTGTACCAGACTTTAACCTTTCTTTGTGGTTTTAGTTTCTTACTAAAACTGCCACCAAACTGCAACTCTGGACATTGACCCTTAAAAACAGTGCAATTTACGGTTCCTGGCCTTATGAGTTATTCGATTTATTGTTCGTTCCTGTTCCTGTAACATGTTTACAGCAAAAACAAAAATTAGCTACTTCCATATAAAACCCAATCACATTTTACAGTGCAGGGTTCAGCTGTAGACACAGGATCTTGTGCTTCCCAGCCAATACCTACTAAGAATGTCTACAGAAGTTTAAGACACAGTTTTCTATGCAGTGTCCCCTCAGAAAACATATCAAGTTTGCTAGATAAACAGTTTTTGGTTTGCTTTGCACTTTGATTTTCTTAAAAATGCATAAGGTTTCTATACTTTGTAAATATCAAATATCTTTTTCAACAGTTGTTGCCTACCTCTTCTGGATTACCCCCTGGTTGGGAGGAAAAACAAGATGACAAAGGAAGATCGTATTTCATAGATCACAACACAAGAACAACTACGTGGGAGAGGCCCACAGTACAGGTACCAGGACACAATGCAGCACTGCTGAATTCCCTAGTACTTTACTTTATTTTCTTTCTCGTACATCACGGGACACAGAGCGACATAGTCATTACTAATGGGTTATATAGATACCGTCAGGTGCTGGCACTGGCAACTTCCAAAACCGGAAGTACCCTCCCCTATATAAGCCCCTCCCATCCGGGAGCACCTCAGTTTTTTGCCAGTGTCTAAGGTGTTGGCCAAGAAGAAACATGTGTTTTTCACTGAGCTTGCGTACAGGTTCTTTTGGGCCTCAGTAAGCTATTCCGGATCCGACCAAAAAAGCTTCATAGCTAAACGGTCGGTACCCGGGCCTTGCAGAGAAGAGCAAGGTTTTGCCTGTAATGCTTCTCTTAGGAGAGCTGGACCCTGGGATCCAGAGCTCTGGTCATACCCACGACCAAGATGTTTTCTGTGCAGGGTGCTATACAGGTCCAGGGGAGTGGAATCCTTGGGAACCCAGTCCCTGAAGGTTTGATTACAATGCCTGCCGTGATAGGTGAAGTTTGGGCTTTTGTGGACCAAACAAAGTCCTGCGGCGGGGAACAGGTAAGTGGGGGCCCCCAGGAACTTGGTTCTATTGGGGGACCCCCAAGCCTAATTTGTCTTTCTGTCTGTTACCTAATGGTATTCCCGCAAAATTCTGTGCATGCCTGTAACTACTAAAAAAATGTAATAATTTTTAATGGTGGTCAAGAAAAAAAAAAAAAAAATTTTTTTTTTTATATATATTTAATATATTAGACTGCGGTACCTGTGTTTGTCCACTAGAGGCCGCTGTGGAATGTTTTCTTGTCATGTGGACTAGCTTCTTCTCAGCAGAGCAAAGTCCAGGCAGATGGTGAGTTCTCTTATAGGAAACTGCTTCCTCTGCCATGTTGCAGTGCTCGTCCATCCCCCGGCCTGCGGCAAAGAGGGGCCCTGGCTCCTGTCCCTTGTTACCATATTTTGAAATTAGCGCCGAAGGCGCACGTGGCCGCGCGCGTGCGCGTGCACGCGCCTCTATATATAGAGGTGAGCCGGGAAAGGGGGCGGAGCCTGGGGGATGATGCTCTGTGCGCGCCGCAGCGCTTCTGCGCATTTGCGGGCGTCCCAGCAGTTTAAAAAAACCACAATATTGTAGTGAGCTGGCTATGAAGTACAGAGACAGAGCTGGCAACATTTAAAGGCATACAGCAAGCGGTTGATACAGGCATCCCCTAGAAAGGCACATTAGTAGACACCAACTGTGATATAGCAGCAATTGTGCTAGACTATTCTCAGTAAAAGTGGTGTATTACGGCTGGAATACCTCAGCTTTAGGCTTAGGAATATGCCGTCCAGAAGCTCCGGAACTGAATCTTCCAGGAAGCGAAGGGGGTCTCATCGGGCTCGGAGGATCTTGGGCATACTTCTGCTGCACCAGTCTCCCCTGAAGTTCAGAGGTAAGTGACCGTAGAGACCCCGCAGGGGTACTTGGTACTGTGGCTGTCCTCAGTTCACCTGCTCCTGTGTATGTAACAGAGGAGGTTTTTTCCTCAGCTCTGGGAGGATTAGAGAGGCTGCCTCCCTGTCAGGGAAAGCACGCCCGATCTCCGTCTCCTCCTTCAGAGTGCCTGTTAGCAGAGCAACAGTCCCATACAGGGATCGACCTGCCTGAAGGGGATCAGGATGAGGTTGATTCTGTTATAGAGGAATCAACAGTGGGGGAACCTTTTCTCAGCATCTCAAGCTGAAAGATTATGGGTTCAGTCTCTGACTAACATGGTCCGATCAGCATTTAAAAATGCACCTTGCGGAACCATCAACCACTACTGTATCCTCGTTGGGGTCGCTGGAAGCCCCCAGACTGTTTGTTCTTTTCCACTTCACCCTTTACTGAAAGGGCTCATTTACCAGGATTGGGAACGTCCTGAGAAAATATTTATTCCCCCAAGAGATTTCCGGTGGTCTATCCCATGGAGGATAAGTTCATCAAAAAAAAAATGGAAGGTCCCTACAGTGGACGCAGCCATCTCTTGTATGTATAAATCACTGACATGTCCAGTGGATAATGTCCAAATGTTCAAGAACCCAATAGATAAAAGATTGGAGTCCTTATGAAAATCTGCTTGGTGATACAACCAGCAGTAGCAGCTATTGGGGTCTGCTAAGCAGTGAAGGATCAGTTGAAACAGGTCTTGAGGGACTTGACAGATCAGCAGGCTTTGCCCTAGCTGATCTACCTAGAGCCTTAGGCTTTGCGGTTGACGCCATAGAGGATTCAGTCCATCAGGCCTCCCGCCTTACGCTGTCTATAGTACATATGCGTAGGCTCCTATGGCTCAAAAACTGGTCTGCTGAAGCTCCCTGTAAAAAATGGCTGGTTAGCGTCCCGTTTCATGGTGAACGCTTATTCAGGGAAAACCTGGACAAATATATCCAGAAAATTTCCAGCGGTAAAAATACGCTCTTGCCGTTTAAAAACAGAGTTAGAGGTCCCTCTTTGAGAGGCCTGCTTCTCCAGTCCCTGGGCCATCGGCTGTGTAACAGTTCCGACGGCCTCCTCGGTCAAATCCCGGGGGTAAAAAACAGGGACAGTAGCAGGGTAATGAGAAACCCTGGGTCAGGGGAGGTACAAAACCTCCCCCAAAGTTAAATTCATTGAAGCCCCCACTCAGTCGGGTGGGGGGAGGACTCCAGTTGTTCGCAAGAGACCTGGCGGGACACGATCAAGACAGATAGGTGCTCTCCGCAGTAGGTTTGGGATACAGTTTGGAGTTAAAAGACTCTCCTCCTTCCCATTTTTGAGGTCAAACGTGCCAAGGGATCCCCGGAAGAGAGAGTCCCTCCTGTTGGCACTAGAACAACTATTGCTCCAAGGAGTAATTATGGAGGTTCCCCTGGAAGAATGAGGGTTCGGGTTTTACTCAAACCTCTTTACAGTCCCGAAGCAAACGCGGACGGGAGGCCCATATTAATTCTAAAAGGGCTATACAAATTCCTGTATATCAGGACTTTCCGATGGAGTCGATCCGATCGGTGGTCACTGCCCTACAAGGGGAGGATTGGTTAGCCGCGATCGACATCAAAGATGCTTATTTGCACATTCCCATCTTTCCAGTCCACCAAAAATTTCTACGCTTTGCAGTAGAAGGGCGCCATTTTCAGTTCATAGCCTTACCCTTCGGTTTGGCCACAGCACCACGAGTGTTTACAAAAATTCTGGCCCTTTATTGGCCAATCTAAGAACACAAGGTGTAATGATAATGGCATATCTGGATGACTTATTGCTGATAGACCACTCAGTGAAAAAACTAGACGTGGTCGTTCACAAGACAATCAAGTATCTGGAATCTCACGGTTGGATTATCAACCGAGACAAGTCAGCCCTAAAAACCAGTCAAAAGTCTGGAATACTTGGGGCTAAGGTTGGATTCAGGCCAGAGAAAAATATTCTTGCCTCGAGGAAAGGTGTTGTCTTTGAAAGATTTGATCCACTTAGTGGGTACAAAAAAGCCAGCCGTCCATACGCCTGTATATGAGGCTGCTGGGAAAAATGGTGGCATCATTCGAAGCAGTACCCTACGGTCAATTCCATTCAAGGAATTTGCAAGGGGCCATACTGTCAGCCTGGAACAAAAAAGTTCAGGCCCTAGACTTACAATGTCCTTGTCCCCTTCCGTTCGCAAGAGCCTCCGTTGGTGGTTGGTTCCCCAGAATCTGGAAAAAAGGAAATCCTTCAGTCCGATTTCTTGGAAGGTGGTCACTACAGATGCCAGCCTTATAGGCTGGGGAGCAGTACTGGAGCAATAGTCTCTCCAGGGCAGATGGTCGGATGCAGAAAAGGCCCTGCCCATCAATCTCTTAGAGATACGAGCAGCCCGGTATGCCCTAGTAGCATGGACATCCAAACTCCAAGGGTCCCCTGTCAGAATTCAATCAGACAATGCCACAGCAGTGGCATATATCAATCATCAGGGGGGCACCAGGAGTCGTGCAGCCCAGAGGGAAGTAAATTACATCCTGAAATGGGCAGAAAAATATGTCCCAGCCATATCTGCGGTATTCATTCCAGGAGTGGAGAATTGGAAGGCGGACTTTATAAGTCGCCAGCAATTAGGCCCAGAGGAAGGGTCCCTTCACCCCGAGGTTTTCTGGACAATATGTCAGCGGTGGGGAACATCGGATGTAGATCTTCTAGCATCCAGATTCAACACAAAGGGGGACAGGTTTGTCTCTCGGACAAGGGATCCCCTAGCTTGCGGCTCGGATGCCCTAGTGTTCCCTTGGGATCAGTTCAAGCTGATATATGCATTCACACCGCCACAATGGTTACCTCGATTACTCCGCAGAATCAGGGTAGAAAAGAAACCAGTGATTCCGGTGGCTCCAGCGTGGCCCCGAAGAGCGTGGTACGCGGAGATTGTAAAATTTCAGTGGGGAGTCCTTGGACTCTCCCACGTCGTCCGGACCTGCTTTCGCAAGGACCGATATACCACCCTTCCTTACCAGCCCTAGGTTTGACGGCCTGGCTATTGAAGCCCACATTCTAAAAAAGAGAGGGCTCTCTAATGCTGTGGTATCTACCATGATCAATGCCAGGAAGCCGGTATCCAGGCAGATCTACTATAGAATCTGGAAGGCGTACATCGCCTGGTGTGAGGCCAAGAAATGGCATCCACGTAAATACGTAATAGGAAGGATTCTGGACTTCCTACAATGGGCTGTAGATAGGAAGCTTGCCTTGAGTACTATCAAGGGTCAGATTTCGGCCTTGTCAATATTTTTTCAAAGGCCCTTAGCTTCGCATTCACTAGTCAAAGCCTTTATACAAGGAGTGATGCGTATTAGTCCTCCGGTTAATATTCCCATATGTCCATGGGATCTAAACTTGGTTCTGTCGGTTTTACAGAAACAACCATTTGAACCATTACAGCATATTTCCTTGGTGCTTCTCACCAGGAAATTGATTTTTCTAGTAGCCATTTGTTCGGCTAAAAGAGTGTCGGAAGTAGCAGCTATGTCCTGTAAAGAGCCATATCTGGTTATCCATAAGGACAAAGTAGTGTTACGTCCTCATCCAGCCTTTCTTCCTAAGGTGGTATCGAGGTTTCATTTGAACCAAGATGTGGTTCTTCCTTCTTTTTTCCCCAAACCTACTTCGGTAGAGGAAAAGTTATTTCATTCTTTGGATGTAGTAAGAGCAGTTAAAGCTTATCTAAAAGCCACTGCTCAGATTCGCAGAACGGATACTTTGTTTATACTGCCGGAAGGCCCCAGAAAGGGTCAGGCAGCGTCAAAATCTACTTTAGCCAAGTGGATTCGACAGGTCATTATGCAAGCTTATGGCTTGAGAAGGAGACCGCCTCCGTTCAAAGTTAGAGCGCACTCCACGAGAGCAGTTGGAACTTCATGGGCAGTGCATCACCAGGCCTCCCTGGCTCAAATCTGTAAGGCCGCAACATGGTCTTCAGTACACACGTTTACTAGGTTCTACCAGGTGGACGTTAGAAGTCAGGAGGATGTCGCCTTTGGGCGCAGTGTGTTGCAGGCCGCAAAAGATCCTCATGTCTGATAGCGCTCAGCTTATATATGGTGTATCCCCCCCCTCATTTGGCATTGCTTTAGGACATCCCATTAGTAATGACTATGTCGCTCTGCGTCCCGTGATGTACGAGAAAGAAAATAGGATTTTTATAACAGCTTACCTGTAAAATCCTTTTCTTGGAGTACATCACGGGACACAGAGCTCCCGCCCCTCTTTGGGGACACTTATTGCTTTGCTACAAAACTGAGGTGCTCCCGGATGGGAGGGGCTTATATAGGGGAGGGTACTTCCGGTTTTGGAAGTTGCCAGTGCCAGCACCTGACGGTATCTATATAACCCATTAGTAATGACTATGTCGCTCTGTGTCCCGTGATGTACTCCAAGAAAAGGATTTTACAGGTAAGCTGTTATAAAAATCCTATTATTCTGATCATTTTGCTGTCATTGTTGTGCATAATCATATCTTCTATTTCCAAAACAGACAAATAACTAAAACCCCAATTACAATTACAAAAAAATTGGGACAGGGCTTCATTTTCCATGGTATCCTCTCCTCTCTGTAAACACCTGGGAACTGAGACCAGTTGTTGGATATATCTGTCAGCATTGATGGTGCTTTTTCAGATGTGCAAACTGCCCTTTCAATATGCACATCAAATTTTAACAATTGCTCTTTACTTCACCAAAATGTGTTGTCTGCCTTTTCTGTATTTTGCGTATTATGTAACCTTTTCCGTAATAATTTTATTTACTGGTACACTAATGAATATAAATTATCTATAATTTACTTATAAACATTGAGGTAAAACTTCAAGGATAACTATACTTTTTTCTATCATTATCCTTTAAGTTACCTTCTTTCCTCCTTCTAACTCTCTAAAAACCTACTGCTGATCTGTTTGTTTCTGACAGATCCACACTGTGCAGTCCATAGGGAACCACACAGCCATCATGGCAAATTCTCCAGCTAGTCCCTTAAATCTTGTGTGAGTGCACACAGAAAACCCCAGTTATTTCCTACAGAGAGGCCATCTATTGTGTCCCAATGATATCTAACCTCTCTATAGGAAATTGCAGGATTTGAGACACCAGCCAAAGTGGTGGGTGTCTGCTCCCTCAGGGACCACCCAGTCTGTATTTCACAGGAGTGTGACAGGTACAGTAAGTACGAAGCTGGACATACACTAGTAGAGTTTCCCTTTGAAATGTTTGTTTTACGACTGTTTGTTCCAAATTCTAATCATTAGTGGGGTCAAATCGACATTCTTTTTTGACCACAATTACAAGAAGCAGAACAATTTCAAACAGTGTGTGTGGTTTTCATTTGGGAAATTAAATTCATTTCAAAATCGAATGCTAAAGGCAAAACAACATCCATTGAATGTGTACTGTATATACTCGAGTATAAGCCAAGTTTTTCAGCACTTTTTTTGTGCTGAAAACGCCCCCTTCGGCTTATACTCGAGTCTGTGTCCATCTTCACATTTGTGTGCCTGATCCCGGCCAGCAGTAGGTCCCCTGGGCCCCAATCTTGGCACACATGTAGCCCCACTCTCACTCTACAAGTGTGCGAGTTTTGTTGTCTGGGGGATCTACGGCGTGGAGCACCGATTTTTCACATCCGGGCACCCCTTCCATAGACTCCCATGTTAAACGGTAATTTCTCTGGTGAATTTTGGGACCCACTACTTGCCGGCCCTAGGTCCCCTGGACCCCAAACTTGGCACACATGTAGCCCCACTCTTCATCTACAAGTGTGCAAAGTTTGTTGTCCAGGGGACCTACGGCCGGGAAGCACCGATTTTTCAAAGCCAGGCACCCCCTTCTATAGACTCCCATGTTAAACGTCAGTCTAGTCACACAGCGCAGGAGATCAGGTAGGGAGGCATGGGCACAGTGAGGCATGCACATGGACACAGTGAGGCAAAGTGAGGCATGCAGATGGACACCCTAGGCTTATATTCAAGTCAATAAGTTTTCCTAGTTTTTTGTGGTAAAATTAGGTGCCTCGGCTTATATTCGGGTCGGCTTATACTCGGGTCGGCTTATACTCGAGTATATACGGTACTGAGAATTTTCCTACAAATGTTTATACAAAAGTTAGAAAATCATCTACAGTATTGCCAGCTTTAGACCTTTGAGATGTGGGAGTAAGGTAAAGGATAATTATACAGTAGTTTCCTGGTTAGGACATGCGTTATTAAAAACCTTTGCTGTCTTTTAAGAAGTAAAACCTGAATTTGGATGAACTTTAAGGGTAAAGGAACATTTGTGCTCTGTTGTTCTAGTTACAGAGTATAGTATACATGCAGTACTGTTATCCTACTCACTAAACCTCTAGCATCTGTGTATACAATAATCTTTACTCAGGTATTACAACCTGAAAATAACCCAACCAAATATGCTAGTAATAGAAAGTAGACGTCGAAAGTGCATTCACAAAACAGGGACAGTCGGTTCAAAGAGCACACTCTTAAGTTGTGTTGTTATTGTTGCTCAGAACCATTGAGCTCATTGTTAATTGGTTGTAGCTATCATTGCCTCGTGGAGATTGTCCTTTCAGGATAAACCTAGAAATATTGGAGACAGCCTTTTTCTATTGTGTTAAGCTGGTCATACATTACTCAGTTTTTGTTTGTCCTGCCAGCCAGCTGCATTGGCTGCATGCACTGATTGACCGTAAATTTTCCAACAAACTAGTGGAAAGTCGATCGATAAATAGATCAATGGGAACGGACATGCATGGATCGAAACTTTGATAGCCAGCTTTAGTTTTGTAGAAACAACACCAGCCATAAGGTAAGTGTAGAGCACTTTTATACTACCCTCATTATTACCAGCTGCATGTAGTTGCTGCCTTTGTTTATAGTAAGACATAAGAAGCCTCCAGGGAACTTTTAAATGTAAACTCTGAAGAGTTGAAAGGTACGATCAAAGAGTCTTAAACACTGAATCTCTACAACAGGCACCAGTGGAAATGGCACAGCCACCCTCAGTACAGAGTATCCCCACAAGTCATCAGCTTCAGATACCAGCAAACGAATCTTCAAAACTGTCGGTTGACCGGGATCAGGGCTTCCTCCCCAAAGGCTGGGAAATGCGGCATGCACCGAATGGAAGGCCTTTCTTCATAAATCATGTCACTAAAACTACTACATGGGTATTTTGGTTTACATTCATATGATGCTCCAAATTATATAGAATCAGTAAATGGTCTAAAAATGAGAGATGATTATAAACATATACAAAATATTCATATAAAAAATATGTTGCATGCTTTTTGGGCTGAATTAACACTACAAGGACAGCTTCGGGAGCACTTTGACCTCACCAGCAGCTATTCATTCCCGACTGCGGTAGTGGGCAGTGATGTGTGTGATTTAGCTCTTCACACAGTTCCCTTTTATACATTTTTTGTACAAACTTCATTCATGGTGCTGTTCAAGTGGTTGTAAACCCCTTTATAAGACTTCTACCTATAGATAAGCCTAGAATAAGGCTTACCTATAGGTAGGGGAAATATCTCCTAAACGTGCGCCGTTTAGGAGATATTTCACTTGTAGTCCGCCGAGAATGTAAAGGGTGCATGCGCTGGGAAGAAACAAAACTAAGTGCCGTTTCTTCCCTAGCTTTTGCCGTTAATGGCGGCTCCCGTGCGCATCCGCAGGAGTGATGTCACGTGGCTCTGGCGAATCACAGAGCCGGAGTCAACAGCCCGGAAGGAAGAGGGACCAGAAGATGGACGCAGCCTGCACAGGGGATATCGCTGGATTCTTTTGCAGGTAAGTGTCACATAATGGGCTAGTATGCGATGCATACTAGCCCATTATGCTTTTCATTTGGAGGGAGCAAAAGAGGAAGTAAAACCCACCAGGGTTTACTTTCAGGAGTGCATTTTGCACTTTTTTTTCACAGTGCCATATGGTTCTGTACCGTGCACTGCGATAAAATGCAGCATAGCTCCAGGCTGTGTTGCAGTGTGAATGGGACACAGAAAAAAAATAATAATTTTGTGACGTGTTTTACATTGCGGTAAAATGTATGTCACCACACTATGTGTGAATTGGCCCCCTTGGTTTCTGCTCTATTTTTAATTATGGAAAACATAATAGTAAATGTAAGTAAATAGTGTATAACACTGTGAATTCCTGCGCTAAACAAGTAATTATAAAAAGAATAATTGGTGATAAGAATACATTTGAATATAAATATAAGTGATTACTAACATTCAAGGTTGCTGCTCTCAAAGTGCATGTGCCTTTAAAAAATATGAACAAGATAAGAGCGCTACCATATACTATACTAATAAATCACCAAATAAATCATAAAAACTCATATCAAATGTAAAATAACAATATATAAATTCCAGTGAACAACTAAATATATAAAGTTCATGTGAATCCAAGGAGGTTTTTCCGGTGCAACTTCAAGTGCCAAAACAAACAGTGCAAAATTCGTGCTCCCCTCTGCGTGCCCTCTCACTCGCTAGAGATCCAGGACTCCTATAACAGAAGTTAGATGCGCTTTGAGAGGGTGGCTGGGCTTAGTAGTCCCACTGGCTGTATCACTGCGGCTTGCGTTGTCCTCACTGAGCCATCAGAAATACCGGAATCCCATTGAGAAGTTTGCAAACGTTATGAGGTCTGCTCTGTGGTCCCACAGGCTACAACTCCAGCTACAATAGGTGTTGTCCTGAACGAACCTCCAGGGATGGGTACAAATGGCAAAATAAGCTATATAGTGTAATTCTGTATATTTATTGTATAAAATCAAAAATTCCAGGTAATCCACTCATATTAAACCATTAAAAATAATGTAAAACCGGAACCTGGAAGTGGCCGGATGGAAGTTATGTCACCACCTGTGTACCCATTCCTGGAGGTTCTTTTATGGACTTATGGAATTTATAGACTTTATATATTGTTATTTTACATTTGATATGAGTTTTTATGATTTATTTGGTGATGTATTAGTATATGGTAGCGTTTTTCTTTTTCTGCCTACACATACAGGCCTATTTAATAAGTGAAAGTGCAGTAACCTACTTCATCTAGTCATAAGAAAAGACTTCTAAATAAATGTTGCTAGCTAAGAGGGCATTATGAATATCTGGGTGGCCTGATGGTGTGTGGCTTATGCCGGCCAAACATGGGTCCGTTTTTTTTCGTTCAACTAGTGGATTGAATGAAGAAAATTGACCTGGTTCCCCTATCCACACATGATGTGGAAGGAGGAATCCTCACACTATGTCATGTTCTGACAGTGGGAACATTCCCCTGCCATCAGAATGCACAGATCAGCGCTGCAGTCTATTTTCTGCGGCACTGATCGAACGAGAGTATACTAGCAGGGTGGTTGAACAGGTTTTGATCTGAAGATTCTTGTATGGCCAGCTTTAGTGTCTCAAAGACTGTAGGTCCCAAGTCAAGGATTCCACAGCTATTTAAACCCTGTCTCGGATAGGGCACAGAGCATGGTTTCTGGCAAAAAAGTCCTAATAGCTTGTTCTGCCAGCTTCAAACACATTTAGGTTTATATAAACATTTGACTAAATCTATGAAACACTGGATCTCTGCATAGAAAACAGCACCCTCATGGAAATTATCCAGTCTTCGATAAAACCCAAACTATCTTTGTCTCAGTTCAGGAGATTTCCCGGTGACCATATGGACAGTGAGAGAAAATCTTCCCCTGGGGAACCCCAGCAGCAATACAAGAACTAACTAGGGTTCTAATCCTTCTCCACTATGTGCAAAAATAAAGTTTGCCATTAGTGTTTTAATTCTGCACACAACTAGTTTGGTGAAACACAGTTTACCTGTGGTGGTTGGTATCTATCATACAGTACAGAAGAGAGAGTCACAGGATATACGTTATTCTGAGCAGTTATAATACATTTGTAACAAACTTTTAGATGAACCCAACCCCTTTTAATGCTCACAGGCAAGCCTGTATCCCCCTCAGTTCCAAGCAACTTGATTCCCTCCAAATCGACAGGGAAGTAAAGGGGAGTGAGGGAATTATGTTCTTCTTATCTTTTCATTGCATTTTTTTTAAGCTCTACTGATATATAATAGGTCATGGCTTATCTCTTCCATAACAAGATTTATGATTTATTATAGGAAGATCCAAGGTTGAGAATTCCAGTTCAGCTAAGGCCAAAGCCACCCATCGACCTCTTAGACCTGGGACCACTACCAGTGAGTGAAAAAATAAATAAAATCTAAATATAGATGCAAGTAATTCCTTTGTACTGTTTATTCTTATCGCTTTCTTTCCATACCTTATTTAAGCACATTTTCATATGATTGTTGCATCTCTTGCTCTCTGTATTTTTCACCCAAATCTCTGATTAAAGTTACCACAAAGTGCCCTTTCACCAACAAATATGAAAAGCCTTACTCCAGCTTGAGCAAAAAAAAAATCCAATGTCAGTCCTCGGTACAAGTGAAAAAAAATTAAAAAGCAGCTCCAGTTGTTATGCTTATTTGACCTCCGTTGTTGTGCCCTTCTGGCCCAGTAATTCAGTGATGCTGTGCAGTTCCTTTAGATTGAATGATACCAAGTGTCATTCAACCTATTTCCTAAAAGTCCAGGGCATCAACGTTCAGCTCCCAGACTGAATGCACAGGAGTGCGACATCACACTTTTATATTTAAGATTTATAATGTTTTTGCAACAAACTTTGCATCTGTATATTGTTATTTCTTATTACTTTGTTTATCAAGTATTTTATTTCTCTTTCAGCCTGGCTGGGAAGAGCGAACACATTCAGATGGCAGAGTCTTTTATATTGACCACAGTAAGCCACAATCTGTTTTTGTCTTATTGTATAGGCTGAAACATTATTTAGTGTTTCTATTTTTTTTTATTATTATTTTTAATACCATAAATGTGTCTGACAATTACAGTATTAAGCAGACAAATTATGTCATAGCTGACATGAACAGTGGCAGCCATAAATTAGAGCCACCAGCTGCACAAAGTATATCCCTAGCACAAGGCATCATCATCATGCTGGGTAAAGTTAATATACAGATTGCTAGAATAATGATTTTAATGTATTTTAATGCTCATTCTTGTTAATTTCAGACACAAAGAAAACACAGTGGGAAGATCCACGATTACAGACTGCAGCAATAGCTGGGCCAGTAAGTTTTTGTATTTTGTCTTTGTGATCTTTTAGAATTACTGTGATCGGTTTTATATAAATAGCTGGAATAATTAGCTTTATATTAGGGCTGTTACTGATTAAAATTTTCGTGTTCGATTAATCGATTTTCTTTTTAATTGATTAATCGACTAATTTTGATTAATTATAACGCACATACAGATCCAACTACTTTTAGCTGATCTCCTTGCAGGCCGATTCCCAGTGCAGCTACCAACCACTGGAAAAATGGATAGCAGGATACAAAAAACACACAAAGGCAGCGCTCGATGGGAATAGCATTAAAACTAAATATTGCACTGGAGATAAAATCGATGTAGCTACATAAACTGTAAAAATGGTGCGAGTAATACCAAACGGTAGCAAAAGCAGTTATAAAAACATGTAGCTAAGTATGATACTGGTATAAAAATGTGTACAACGATACCACTGCTGAATCCAGATGAGGAGGGGTTAACATCAGTACGTCGTCATGTAGATGTCCCGTGAAGGGAACTATCACAACTCCCAGTGGATGGCTGTAGAATCCCAGGTTGATAGAGGGAAGTGTAACAGCCCTTGCGTGTGGCAGATAGTAAGGTCCCGCCGGCATGCAGATATGAAGGCACAGCAAAGGACCCCTTCAGATGGACACAGCAAGCCCCGCCGGTGTCCGTGACGTCACTGGATCTCTGACAGAACTCCCTGAAGACCCGGAAGCCGGCAGAGAGGTGAGTAACGATTAAAATAATTTTGATCGATCAAAAAAATTAATCGAGGAATTAATAGTTAATTTCCACAGCCCTACTTTATATATATATATATATATATATATATATATATATATATATATATATATATATACGCACACACAACAGTACTACATTGTTCTTTATGACTGCCACCACGGTATAGCCAGCAATATATATTTTTGGAACCATGTTTTTTTTTTTTTTTGCCTGCATTACTAATTAAAACAGCTGGTTAGTCCATATAGTAACATAGTTGGTCATTGAGTTCAACCAATAATCATTTTTTTGTAGCATCTACATGTGGGGTTATTATTTTTTTTTTAACAAGGTTTTTTACCTTCATGCATTTAATGCATGAAGGTAAAAAACCTTCTCCGTGCAGCAGCCCCCCCCCAATGCAGCAGCGGGAGCCATTGGCATTGTGTGTAAATGGACACACAAAGCAGCGGTTCAGGAGAGAGCCTGCCTGGGTGCCCCCATAGCAAGCTGCTTGCTCTGGGGTCACTCGGCAGGAGGGAGGGGCCGGGATCCCTTCTTGGGGGACCTGAGAAGAGTAGGATCTGGGCTGCCCTGTGCACAACCACTGCACAGAGCAGGTAAGCATAACATGTTTGCTATTTTAATGTAAAAAAATCTAAAGCTTTAATATCACTTTAAGTTGACCTTTATGCACAGAGGGGATGCTTCACACTAAAAACACAACTGCAGTTAACTTTAAAAAGACGATTTTACATCAGTGATTACACTCAGTTTCCTAAGTGTTAAATTACATTTTCCATTCTTTTTTTTTTGCTTCGAAGGCTGTGCCTTATTCTCGGGATTACAAAAGAAAATATGAGTATTTCCGGAAAAAGTTAAAGAAGCAGGTAAATTTAACCAAAACACAGTTGGGGTAGATGTGATTTTGTTTTTTTTAAGTGTCAAATGTAGAGTTAGGGCCTGTGTTGAAAGGTTTTTGTTTGCGGAAGGTGAGTTTTGCATCCCTATGCAATTCTATCGTAATTATAGCCTGCTTAAAGCTAGTCAAGAACAGGCTAGATGGAGGTCAACAGCAGATCAAATGCACCTGTCACTGAATTGGGAATAATCTCGGAAGCCTCAAACGGTTGTAACCAACAAAAGTTCAAAATTTACTGATAGAATTACTAGTGTTCCAGGTAAATTAGGCAGGTTTTACTATTTTATTGTATCATTTTCATCCTAAATATGGCATTTAAAATAGTTTTTTTCTGTTCAGCTGTGTTTTCAGTTTAAGTTGGCCATTGGCACAGATTGATCGTACACTAAACAAAAACCAGGCACATGACACTGAATCACCTTCTTAAATTCTCACAAAAAAAATTAATAAAAAATTGTGAAAAAAAATCCCAAATTTTCAAAAAATCCAAAATGTTTTTGAGAGAGAGAGGAGAGCAGAATCTGTGGTTCCCAGAAGCTTCCTGGGAGACTGGATGCCTGGGCTACAGAGGAATCCATATTGCCTGAGTCTGCAAAAGCGTGTATTGACCAACTTGCATAAATGCAATATCTTTTGTGTATTTTTACCATCACGTGGTGAATTACACTTCATTCCTGCATTGGCTTGCACGGTTGGTGTGAAGAAGTACAAGGATAAAGTGAAAATAAGAATAAGATACATGTGGTGTGGGGACATAAATGTTTTGATATATGGACTTAATACAAATATGGATTTTTTTAAATTTTGGGACTTAATTGTTTCACAATTTTTAATTAGAATTTTTGTGAGTTTTTTCAAAAGGGTTAATCAGAGTCGAGCACCTGCTTTTTGTTTATTAAATTACTTAAAAGTGCATATAATTACTCTTAAAGGGGCATCTTCACTGTAGTTGAATTTTCCAGCTGATCATTATTACGCAACATAAATAGGGCATGGCACCACTGTAAAAAATATGTTTGCTCAACAGATATGCACATGTATGGTTAGACCAGTCATTTAATCCAAATTTCGTGTTCATATCTTCTGACTTCTATTTATTGAGTTCTGTTATTTCACTCATTGACTTTGCTTACTGCTAGAGTATACAGATTAATTATGTAGTAATTTGTACAGCAAAACCTGTCATGTTAAAATCATGGAGGAGGCAGTTGCTAATGGTTCGTTTTTAAAATGCTGGCTGTCTGTTGCCTCTCTTGCTTAAAGTGGTTGTAAACCTCAGACATGAAATGCAGGAAAAGAGAAAAATGGGACTTTGAATGAGGCCCGCAATATTAAATAGAGCAAAAAACATATATATAAATAGGATAAATGCATTGTTTATTAAAATCTAAAGTACATATCAAAACTCTTAAATAGACATGAATTGGTAGTCACATGACTTGCACTTATTTCATACTGCTCATAGCATAAATTACATAAATGGATTGACATGACATAAACAATAAATTGATACACAGACATATATGCATGAGGAAACCAGCTGTATCTTGACATATAATAGCACTCAACGCGTTTCATGGCGTTACAGCCACTGATCAGGAGTGTAATATGACAGTATAACTGTAAAGAATCAACAATTGAAAAAGGATTAAAAAAAGCCCTCTGAAGAGGGGAGAGAAAAAATTATTTCCAAAGAGATGGCAACAAGCTAATGACTTACAACTCGCCCCAAGACTGGGTGCAACCTCTATGTGGGAATTAGTGGGGGTCTTGGGTATCTCCCCCGGGGTTGAGGCGGGAAAATCTTCCAAGAGCTCTTTTCCTGCAACTCATATCAGGGATGGAGGCCTGCCATTCGGCTTTGCCAGGTCACGCCCCCCTTCAATTATTTCTCAGATATGAAATATGAGCAAAGCATATATCCCTCTATATGTTTACTTGTCTCAATTAAGAGCACTGAGTTTCATTTCTTCCCGCTTCTTTATTCTTCTGCTATCAGCATTAATCACTTCTGACAAGTTTTCCTGACACCAAGAGAAAAAAGATGACAGGGGAGGGTACTCCAGCTGATTGACAGCCTCAGCTCTGTTTCTGTGTGGAGGGGGATGTGTTCCCTCCCCTCCAATCAGCTCTCAGAGCTCTCCTCACTGAGCTCTGCAGAGTGTAACGTCAGCTCTCCACCCCCTTTTTGCTGACAGCTCAGACAAGCTTTATGAATGTGGGACTTTGGACAGATGTAGAGAAGAGAATACTGCAGATAAACAGGTACAGCTTATGTAGTAGGATTTGTTTTTATATCTGTGTTACCTGAGGCCAGTCACTTCACTGGGTATACAGTGCATTCGAAAAGTATTCATATCGCTTCACTTTTTCCACATATTGTTATGTTACAGCCTTATTAAATTACCGTATTTATCGGCGTATAACATGCACCCTAACTTTAAGAGGGAAGTTTCAGGAAAAAAACTTTCCACAGCCCCCTGCATATAACACGCAGGCACAGTTTACCCTATATTTTTAGGGTAAAAAAGTGAGTGTTATACGCCAATAAATACAGTACTTATTTTCTCTAAAATTCTTCAAAAAATACCCCTTAATGACAATGTGAAAGAAATTTGTTTGAAATCTTTGCAAATTTGTTAAAAACAAAAAAAATCCCACGTACATAAGTATTCACAGCCTTTGCTCAATACTTTGTTGAAACACCTTTGGCACCAAATACAGCCTCAAGTCTTTTTGAGTATGATGTTACAAGCTTGGCACACCTATTTTTGGTCAGTTTCTCCCATTCTTCTTTGCAGGACCTCTCAAGTTCCATCAGGTTGGATGGGGAGCGTAGGTGCACAGCCATTTTCAGATCTCTCCAGAGATGTTATATCAGGTTCAAGTCTGGGCTCTGGCTGGGCCACTCAAGGACATTCACAGAGTTGTCCCATAGCCACTCCTTTGTTATGTTTTCTGTGTGCTTAGGGTCTTTGTCCTGTTGGAAGATGAACCTTTTCCCCAGTCTGAGGTCCAGAGCGCTTTGGAGCAGGTTTTCATCAAGTATGTCTCTGCACATTGCTAAATTTATCATTCCCTCGATCCTGACTAGTTTTCCAGTTCCTGCTACTGAACAACATCCACACAGCATGATACTGCCACCACCATGCTTCACTGTAGGGGTGGTATTGGCCAGGTGATGAGCAGTGGCTGGTTTCCTCCAGACATGATTCTTGCCATTCAGGCCAAAGAGTTCAATCTTTGTTTCATCAGACCAGAGAATTTTGTTTCTCATGGTCTGAGTGTCTTTCAGGTGCCTGAGGAGTGGCTTCCGTCTGGCCACTCTACCATACAGGCCTGATTGGTGGAGTTCTGCAGAGATGATTGTTCTTCTGGAAGGGTTACCTCTCTCCACAGAGAAACGCTGGAGCTCTGTCAGAGTGACCATCGGATTTTCTTTCTCGTACATCACGGGACACAGAGCGACATAGTCATTACTATGTGGGTTATATAGATACCTTCAGGTGCTGGCACTGGCAACTTCCAAAACCGGAAGTACCCTCCCCTATATAAGCCCCTCCCATCCGGGAGCACCCCAGTTTTTTGCCAGTGTCTAAGGTGTTGGCCAAGAAGTAACATGTGTTTTTCACTGAGCTTGCGTACAGGTTCTTTTGGGCCTCAGTAAGCTATTCCGGATCTGACCAAAAAAGCTTCATAGCTAAACGGTCGGTACCCGGGCCTTGCAAAGAGAAGAGCAAGGTTTTGCCTGTAATGCCTCTCTTAGGAGGGCTGGACCCTGGGATCCAGAGCTCTGGTCATACCCACGACCAAGATGTTTTCTGTGCAGGGTGCTATACAGGTCCAGGGGAGTGGAATCCTTGGGAACCCGGTCCCTGAAGGTTTAATTACAATGCCTGCCGTGATAGGTGAAGTTTGGGCTTCTGTGGACCAAACAGAGTCCTGCGGCGAGGAAAAGGTAAGTGGGGGCCCTCAGGAACTTGGTTCTATTGGGGGACCCCCAAGCCTATTTTGTCTTTCTGCCTGTTACCTAAGGTATTCCCGCTAATATTCTGTGTATGCCTGTTACTACTGAGAAAATGTAAAAATTTTAATAGTAGGCAAGAAAAAAAAAAAAATAATGTGTAAGACCGCGGTACCTGTGTTAGACACTAGAGGCCGCTATGGTTCTTTTTCTTGTAATGTGGATTTTTTTCTTACAAAATCAAATCCAGGCAGTTGGTAAGTTCTCTGCTGGGAAGCTGTCTCCTCTGCCCTGTTGCTGCGCTCATCCATCCCCGGGCCCTGCGGCAGGGACCCTGGCTCCCATCTAGTTCCTTATTTTTTTCAAAAAAGGCGCCGAAGGCGCACGTGCCCGCGCCTCTATATATAGAGGCGCGTGCACGCGCCTCTATATATAGAGGCGATCTGGAAAAAGGGGCGGAGCGGGTGGATGACGCTCGGTGTGCGCCGCGGCGCTACTGCGCATGTGCGGGCGTCCAGCATGTTTTAAAGCACAATCACAGCTGGCTATTGAAGTGCACAGACAGAGCTAGAAACAGTAAAAAGCCACACAGAGGCGGTTGATGCAGGCATCCCCTAGAAAGGCACTTTAGTAGACACCAACTGTTATATAGCAGCAATTGTGCTAGACTATTCTCAGTAAAAGTGGTGTTTTTACGGCTGGAATACCTCAGCTTTAGGCTTAGGAATATGCCGTCCAGAAGCTCCGGAACTGAATCTTCCAGGAAGCAAAGGGGGTCTCATCGGGCTCTGAGGATCTTGGGCATGCTTCTGCTGCACCAGTCTCCCCTGAAAATTCAGAGGTAAGTGACCGTAGAGACCCCGCAGGGGTACTTGGTACTGTGGCTGTCCTCAGTTCACCTGCTCCTGTGTATGTAACAGAGGAGGTTTTTTCCTCAGCTCTGGGAGGATTAGAGAGAGATTGTCAACATTGATCGCTGCCTCCCTGTCAGGGAAAGCACGCCCGATCTCCGTCTCCTTCAGAGTGCCTGTTAGCAGAGCAACAGTCCCATACAGGGATCGACCTGCCTGAAGGGGATCAGGATGAGGTTGATTCTGTTATAGAGGAATCAACAGTGGAGGAACCTTTCTCAGCATCTCAAGCTGAAAGATTATGGGTTCAGTCTCTGACTAACATGGTCCGATCAGCATTTAAAATGCACCTTGCGGAACCATCAACCACTACTGTATCCTCGTTGGGGTCGCTAGAAGCCACCAGACTGTCTGTTCTTTTCCACTTCACCCTTTACTGGAAAGGCTCATTTACCAGGATTGGGAACATCCTGAGAAAATATTTATTCCCCCCAAGAGATTTCCGGTGGTCTATCCCATGGAGGATAAGTTCATCAAAAAATGGAAGGTCCCTACAGTGGACGCAGCCATCTCTTGTGTGTATAAATCACTGACATGTCCAGTGGATAATGTCCAAATGTTCAAGAACCCAATAGATAAAAAATTGGAGTCCTTATGAAAATCTGCTTCTTTCTACAGCAAGCTTGGTGACACAACCAGCAGTGGGGTCTGCTAAGCAGTGAAGGATCAGTTGAAACAGGTCTTGAGGGACTTGACAGATCAGCAGGCCCTAACTGATCTACCTAGAGCCTTAAGCTTTGCGGTCGACGCCATAAAGGATTCAATCCATCAGGCCTCCCGCCTTACGCTGTCTGTAGTACATATGCGCAGGCTTCTATGGCTCAAAAACTGGTCTGCTGAAGCTCCCTGTAAAAAATGGCTGGTTAGCGTCCCATTTTCATGGTGAACGCTTATTCAGGGAAGACCTGGACAAATATATCCAGAAAATTTCCAGCGGTAAAAATACACTCTTGCCGGTTAAAAACAGAGTTAGAGGTCCCTCTTTTAAGAGGCCTGCTTCTCCAGTCCCTGGGGCATAGGCTGTGAAACAGTCCGACGGCCTCCTCGGTCAATTCCCGGAGGTAAAACTCAGGGACAATCGCAGGGTAATGAGAAACCCTGGGTCAGGAGAGGTACAAAACCTCCCCCAAAGTTAAATTCATTGAAGGGTTGCCCCCACTCAGTCGGGTGGGGGGAAGACTCCAGTTGTTCGCAGAGACCTGGCGGGACACGATCAGAACAGATAGGTGCTCTCCGCAGTATGTTTGGGATACAGATTGGAGTTAAAAGACTCTCCTCCTTCCCATTTTTTGAGGTCAAACGTGCTAAGGGATCCCCGGAAGAGAGAGTCCCTCCTGTTGGCACTAGAACAACTATTGCTCCAAGGAGTAATTATGGAGGTTCCCCTGGAAGAATGGGGGTTCGGGTTTTACTCAAACCTCTTTACAGTCCCGAAGCAAACGGGGACGTGAGGCCCATATTAATTCTAAAAAGGGCTAAACAAATTCCTGTATATCAGGACTTTCCGATGGAGTCGATCCGATCGGTGGCCACTGCCCTACAAGGGGAGGAATGGTTAGCCGCGATCGACATCAAAGATGCTTATTTGCACATTCCCATCTTTCCAGTCCACCAAAAATTTCTACGCTTTGCAGTAGAATGGCGCCATTTTCAGTTCAGAGCCTTACCCTTCGGTCTGGCCACAGCACCACGAGTGTTTACAAAAATTCTGGCCCTTTATTGGCCAATCTAAGAACACAAGGTGGTAATGATAATGGCATATCTAGATGACTTGTTGCTGATAGACCACTCAGTGAAAAAACTAGACGTGGTCGTTCACAAGACAATCAAGTATCTGGAATCTCACGGTTGGATTATCAACCGAGACAAGTCAGCCCTAAAAACCAGTCAAAAGTCTGGAATACTTGGGGCTAAGGTTGGATTCAGGCCAGAGAAAAATATTCTTGCCTCGAGGAAAGGTGTTGTCTTTGAAAGATTTGATCCACTTAGTGCAGGGGTCTCAAACTCAAATTACCTGAGGGCCACAAGACAAGTTTTCATATCCCATGGGGGGCCGCATGCAAACATTCAAACTTCAAAAACAGCAGCACTGGTGTCAGCAGACGCACTATTAACCCCCAGCACTGGTGTCAGCAAACGCATTATTAAACCTGACCACTACACTGCACACTGACCACTGCACACTGACCAATACACACTGACCAATAACACACTGACCACTGAACAATACACACTGACCACTACACTACACACTGACCACTACACTGCACACAGAACAATACACACTGACCACTACACTGCACACTGACCACTACACTACACACTGACCACTACACACTGACCACTACACTGCACACTGACCACTACACACTGACCACTACACTGCACACTGAACAATACACACTGACCACTACACTGCACACTGAACAATACACACTGACCACTACACTGCACACTGAACAATACACACTGACCACTACACTGCACACTGAACAATACACACTGATCACTACACACTGAACAATACACACTGACCACTACACTGCACACTGACCACTACACTGCACACTGACCACAACACACTGACCACTACACTGCACACTGACCACAACACACTGACCACTACACTGCACACTGACCACAACACACTGACCACTACACTGCACACTGACCACAACACACTGAGCACTGCATACTGACCACTACACTGCACACTGACCACTACACTGCACACTGACCACAACACACTGACCACTGCATACTGACCACTACACTGACCACTACACTGACCACTACACTGCACACTACACTGCACACTGACCACTACACTGCACTTCACATTACACTGCACACTGACCACTCACCATTAGGGCACAGCACATCAGTGCACAGAGCCCAGCACATCAGGGCACAATCAGGGTACATGGGGCACATCAGGGCACAATCAGGGTACATGGGGCACATTCAGGGTACATGGGGCACATTCAGGGCACATTTAGGGTACATGGGGCACATCAGGGCACAATCAGGGTACATGGGGCACATCAGGGCACAATCAGGGTACATGGGGCACATCAGGGCACAATCAGGGTACATGGGGCACATCAGGGCACAATCAGGGTACATGGGGCACAATCAGGGTACATGGGGCACAGGTCAGCATTTACTTGTTGTCGTTCTCTTCAAATGCAGAGTAGCGCAGGAAGCGTCTGTCATAAGTTCACTTCTCTCTCATGTCACGCTGTTGCTCCCCGGCGGCCCCTCCTCTCTTCGTCCATCCCAGATGATGTCACAAGCAAATAGGGATGGACGAAGAGAGGAGGGGCCACCGGGGAGCAACAGCGTGACATGAGAGAGAAGTGAACTTATGACAGACGCTTCCTGCGCTACTCTGCATGCATCTCGATCTACCGTCAGGCGCCAGCAGTAGGCGATTGACGGGTAAATCGCTGCGGATGTCCGGCCAGTACATGCCTGGCAGTAGAACACTGACAATTTGCGCCCCCCCTTCCGCGACACCCCCGCGCTGCCTGCGGGCCATTTATAACCGGTCCGCGGGCCGCAAATGGCCCGCGGGCCGGTACTTTGAGTCCCCTGACTTAGTGGGTACAAAAAGACAGCCGTCCATATGCCTGTGCATGAGGCTGCTGGGAAAAATGGTGGCATCATTCGAAACAGTACCCTACGGTCAATTCCATTCAAGGAATTTGCAAAGGGCCATACTGTCAGCCTGGAACAAAAAAGTTCAGGCCCTAGACTTACAATGTCCTTGTCCCCTTCCGTTCGCAAGAGCCTCCGTTGGCGGTTGGTTCTCCAGAATCTGGAAAAAGGGAAATCCTTCAGTCCGATTTCTTGGAAGGTGGTCACTACAGATGCCAGCCTTATAGGCTGGGGAGCAGTACTGGAGCAATGGTCTCTCCAGGGCAGATGGTCGGATGCAGAAAAGGCCCTGCCCATCAATCTCTTAGAGATACGAGCAGCCCGGTATGCCCTAGTAGCATGGACATCCAAACTCCAAGGGTCCCCTGTCAGAATTCAATCAGACAATGCCACAGCAGTGGCATATATCAATCATCAGGGTGGCACCAGGAGTCGTGCAGCCCAGAGGGAAGTAAATTACATCCTGAAATGGGCAGAAAGATATGTCCCAGCCATATCTGCGGTATTCATTCCAGGAGTGGAGAATTGGAAGGCGGACTTTCTAAGTCGCCAGCAATTATGCCCAGGGGAATGGTCCCTTCACCCCGAGGTTTTCTGGACAATATGTCAGCGGTGGTAAACACCGGATGTAGATCTTCTAGCATCCAGATTCAACGCAAAGGTGGACAGGTTTGTGTCTCGGACAAGGGATCCCCTAGCTTGCGGCTCGGATGCCCTAAGTGTTCCCTTGGGATCAGTTCAAGCTGATATATGCATTCCCACCGCCACAATTGTTACCTCGATTACTCCGCAGAATCAGGGTAGAAAAGAAACCAGTGATTCTGGTGGCCCCGAAGAGCATGGTACGCGGAGATTGTAAAATGTCAGTGGGGAGTCCTTGGACTCTCCCACGTCGTCCGGACCTGCTTTCGCAAGGACTGATATACCACCCTTCCTTACCAGCCCTAGGTTTGACGGCCTGGCTATTGAAGCCCACATTCTAAAAAAGAGAGGGCTCTCTAATCCTGTGGTATCTATCATGATCAATGCCAGGAAGCCGGTATCCAGGCAGATCTACTATAGAATCTGGAAGGCGTACATCGCGTGGTGTGAGGCCAAGAAATGGCATCCACGTAAGTACGTAATAGGTAGGATTCTGGACTTCCTACAGTGGGCTGTAGATAGGAAGCTTGCCTTGAGTACTATCAAGGGTCAGATTTCGGCCTTGTCAATATTTTTTCAAAGGCCCTTGGCTTTGCATTCACTAGCAAAGCCTTTATACAAGGAGTGATGCGTATTAGTCCTCCGGTTAATATTCCCATATGTCCATGGGATCTAAACCTGGTTCTGTCGGTTCTACAGAAACAACCATTTGAACCATTACAGATATTTCCTTGGTTCTTCTCACCAGGAAATTGATCTTTCTAGTAGCCATTCGTTCGGCTAAAAGAGTGTCGGAATTAGCAGCTATGTCCTGTAAGGAGCCATATCTGGTTATCCATAAGGACAGAGTAGTGTTACGTCCTCATCCAGCCTTTCTTCCTAAGGTGGTATCGAGATTTCATTTGAACCAAGATGTGGTTCTTCGTTCTTTTTTTCCCCAAACCTAGTTCGGTAGAGGAAAAGTTATTGCATTCTTTGGATGTAGTAAGAGCAGTTAAAGCTTATTTAAAAGCCACTGCTCAGATTCGCAGAACGGATACTTTGTTTATTCTGCCGGAAGGCCCCAGAAAGGGTCAGGCAGCGTCAAAATCTACTTCAGCCAAGTGGATTCGACAGGTCATAATGCAAGCCTATGGCTTGAGAAGGAGACCGCCTCCGTTCAAAGTTAGGGCGCACTCCACGAGAGCAGTTGGAACTTCATGGGCAGTGCATCACCAGGCCTCCCTGGCTCAAATCTGTAAGGCCGCAACATGGTCTTCAGTACACACGTTTGCTAGGTTCTACCAGGTGGACGTTAGAAGTCAGGAGGATGTCGCCTTTGGGCGCAGTGTGTTGCAGGCCGCAAAAGATCCTCATGTCCGATAGCGCTCAGCTTATGTATGGTGTATCCCCCCCCCTCATTGGGCATTGCTTTAGGACATCCCACATAGTAATGACTATGTCGCTCTGTGTCCCGTGATGTACGAGAAAGAAAATAGGATTTTTATAACAGCTTACCTGTAAAATCCTTTTCTTGGAGTACATCACGGGACACAGAGCTCCCACCCCTCTTTGGGGACACTTATTGCTTTGCTACAAAACTGATGTGCTCCCGGATGGGAGGGGCTTATATAGGTGAGGGTACTTCCGGTTTTGGAAGTTGCCAGTGCCAGCACCTGAAGGTATCTATATAACCCACATAGTAATGACTATGTCGCTCTGTGTCCCGTGATGTACTCCAAGAAAAGGATTTTACAGGTAAGCTGTTATAAAAATCCTATTTTTGGTCACCTCCCTGACTAAGGTCCTTCTCCCCCAGTTTGGCCAGGCGGCCCGTTCTAGGAAGAATCCTGGTGGTTCCAAACTTCTTCTATTTACGGAAGATGCAGGCCACTGTGCTCATTGGGACCTTTAATGCTGCAGAGATTTTCTGTACCCTTCCCCAGATCTGTGCCTCGATAAAATCCTGTTTTGGAGGTCTACAAGACAATCCCTTGGACTTCATGGCTTGCTTTGTGCTCTGACATGCACTGTTAACTGTGGGACCTTATATAGACAGGTGTGTGCCTTTCCAAATGTCCAATCAACTGAATTTACTACAGGTGGACTCCAATCAATTGTAGAAACATCTCAAGAATCATCAGTGGAAACAGGATGCACCTGAGCTAAATTTTGAGTGTCATGGCAAAGGCTAAGAATACTTATGTACATGAGATTTTTTTTTTTTTTTTTTTTTTCATAAATTCGCAAAGATTTCAAGCAAACTTCATTCACATTATCATTATGGAGTATTGTTTGTAGAATTTTGAGAAAAATAATACATTTAATCAATTTTGGAATAAGGCTGTAACATAACAAAATGTGTAAAAAGTGAAGCGCTGTGAATACTTTCCGGATGCGCTGTTTGTGAGGGTTTACAACCACTTTAAGTATTTTGATCTGCTCACCTGTAATAAGTAAGGACTCCTGTCTTTCCTATTCTACATACATAAGTCACAAACTCAAACTGCAAAAGTGCCACTGCATAACTGCCAGGCAGCCAGAATCTTGTAGAAGCGGGATACACCTGTATTTCTCCCACAGGGGTGCTTATAACTCATGTAAAAATGAACTAGCTAAAAACACTGGTGAGAGCGAGATAACTGATCAGGATGTTGGTTTTAGCTTGATATTCCTAATAGGTTTGAAATGAAGTTGCGTCGTACAGCCATATTTGAAGACTCCTACAGAAGGATAATAGCGGTGAAAAGGCCTGAATTCCTTAAAGCTCGACTCTGGATTGAATTTGACAATGAGAAAGGCTTGGATTACGGAGGAGTTGCCAGAGAATGGTTCTTCCTTATTTCCAAAGAAATGTTCAATCCTTATTATGGCCTCTTTGAGTATTCAGCAACGTAAGTATGTCTTCAGTTGTCAGGGAAGCTCTAAAGTACAAAGGTGCAGTGAAAAATAGCCTTTTCTGTACAAAAATTTTACATTCAGTTTTTATTTAACCACTTGCCAACACGTCGCTGGACTTCATGCAGTTATACCGGGATGATGGCTGCAGGCATCATGCCATTACCGTTTTTAGAGCCAGTAGTTGGCTCTCCTGTAAAAGAATAACTAGCCGCTGGATTGCTTTTACAAGCAATGGGAGCGGACATCCCCCGCTGTCTTCCACAGCTCTCTCAGGCTCTCCTATTCCACCAGGAGACCCCGAGCGACCAGACGGCACAACAGCCGTGCTGCTGAACAAAGCCAGGATCGGCTTTGATCGGCATTCCGCTATAGTAACCTGGAAGCAATTACCTGACATCACTTCTGGTTTACCCGGATGTCAGCAACGCAATTAAAAAAAAAATCAACAGCATTCAAAAACACAGATTTTGGTGTTTGGAATGCTTTTAAGCTCAGCGGACAGAATTGGGGTCTTATAGACCCAAGATCTCCATAAAGAATACCTATACGTTGTTTGTCACCCGTTGCACAGGTGCGCGCAATTTTAAAGCGTGACACGTTTGGTATTTATTTACTTGGCGTAACATCTTTTATATTTTAGAAAAATAGGTTATGTATTGTGTTTGTTTTTTTACATTAAAATGAAAAAAAGTGTACCGTATATACTCGAGTATAAGCCGACCCGAATATAAGCCGAGGCCCTAATTTTACCACAAAAAAATGGAAAAACGTATTGACTCGAGTATAAACCTAGGGTGTCCATCTGCATGCCTCACTGTGTCTATGTGCATGCCTCGCGGTGCCCATGCCTCGCGGTGCCCATGCCTCACTGTGTCCAATCTCCCTACCTGATCTCAAGCGCTGTGTCCATCTGCTGCCTAGGACGAGGAGAAGGCGTGGCTTTGTTGCACTGCACGGCCGTCGACTAGACTGACGACAAAGAGGGCAGATTTGACACAGAGGGCAGATTTTGACACAGACTCGAGTATAAGCCGAGGGGGGCATTTTCAGCACAAAAAAGTGTGCTGAAAAACTCGGCTTATACTCGAGTATATACAGTATTTTTTCTCCAAAAATTGAGCTTGAAAAAACACTGTGCAAGAAGCGTGTGACATAAAAAATTGCAAAACCCACCTTTTTATTCTATAGGGCCTATTTAAGTTCATTTTTTTTCCTCATTAATGTACACACAGCCCCCCATATTGACAGAAAAACACAGAATTGTTGACATTTTTGCAGATTTATTAAAAAAGAAAACTGAAATATCACATGGTCCTAAGTATTCAGACCCTTTGCTCAGTATTTAGTAGAAGCACCCTTTTGATCTAATACAGCCATGAGTCTTTTTGGGAAAGATGCAACAAGTTTTTCACACCTGGATTTGGGCATCCTCTGCCATTCCTCCTTGCAGATCCTCTCCAGTTCTGTCAGGTTGGATGGTAAACATTGGTGGACAGCAATTTTTAGGTCTCTCCAGAGATGGTCAATTGGGTTTAAGTCAGGGCTCTGGCTGGGCCATTCAAGAACAGTCACGGAGTTGTTGTAAAGCCACTCCTTCGTTATTTTAGCTGTGTGCTTAGGGTCATTGTCTTGTTGGAAGGTAAACCTTCGGCCCAGTCTGAGGTCCTGAGCACTCTGGAGAAGGCTTTCGTCCAGGATATCCCTGTACTTGGCCGCATTCATCTTTCCCTCGATTGCAACCAGTCGTCCTGTCCCTGCAGCTGAAAAACACCCCCACAGCATGATGATGCCACCACCATGCTTCACTGTTGGGACTGTATTGACAGGTGAAGAGCAGTGCCTGGTTTTCTCCACACATACCACTTAGAATTAAGGCCAAAAAGTTCTATCTTGGTCTCATCAGACCAGAGAATCTTATTTCTCACCATCTTGGAGTCCTTCAGGTGTTTTTTTTAGCAATCTCCATGCGGGCTTTCATGTGTCTTGCACTGAGGAGAGGCTTCCGTCGGGCCACTCTGCCATAAAGCCCCGACTGGTGGAAGGCTACAGTGATGGTTGACTTTCTACAACTTTTTCCCGTCTCCCGACTGCATCTCTGGAGCTCAGCCACAGTGATCTCTGGGTTCTTCTTTACCTCTCTCACCAAGGCTCTTCTCCCCCGATAGCTCAGTTTGGCCGGACGGCCAGCTCTAGGAAGGGTTCTGGTTGTCCCAAACATCTTCCATTTAAGGATTATGGAGGCCCCTGTGCTCTTAGTAACCTTAAGTGCAGCAGAATTTTTTTTTGTAACCTTGGCCAGATCTGTGCCTTGCCACAATTCTGTCTCTGAGCTCTTCAGGCAGTTCCTTTTACCTCATGATTCTCATTTGGTCTGACATGCACTGTGAGCTGTAAGGTCTTATATAGACAGGTGTGTGGCTTTCCTAATCAAGTCCAATCAGTATAATCAAACACTGCTGGACTCAAATGAAGGTGTAGAACCATCTCAAGGATGATCAGAAGAAATGGACAGCACCTTAGTTAAATATATGAGTGTCACAGCAAAGGGTCTGAATACTTAGGGACCATGTGATATTTCAGTTTTTCTTTTTTAATAAATCTGCAAAAATGTCAACAATTCTGTGTTTTTCTGTCAATATGGGGTGCTGTGTGTACATTAATGAGGAACAAAAATGAACTTAAATGATTTTAGCAAATAGCTGCAATATAACAAAGAGTGAAAAATTTATGGGGGTCTGAATACTTTCCGTACCCACTGTATATATAATGTGTGGGGGGTTCTAACTAATTTTAGCAAAAAATACTGATATTTACATATAAACAAAAATGTCAGAAAAGGGCCTGGAGCTGAAGTGGTTAACCTCAGACATGTTCATAACACCATATAATCTTCGTAAGCATGTTCCACCAATAAAGTAGTTGTTAACAAGTGCCCATTTCACTGCAAAATAAAATGTATTTTCCTGATAAACTTTAACTAAAAGACTAGCTGAAATTGTTCTGGAAAATATGCGAATACCCTGCAATTTTGTGGGCACCATTATATCACTTCTTGCAATTGAAAGTAGGTCAGCAAGTAATGTACATCTTCCATGTAAATGGTACTTATAAATAACATACAATATGAGCACTGTCTTAATGAATACATTAGCAACATTTGCATTTAATTACGTAAGTGAATTTTCATGTGGGAGAATGCTGACACTGGCCTCTGATTTTCTTTACAGTGATAATTATACACTGCAGATAAATCCAAACTCTGGCCTGTGCAATGAAGACCATCTTTCCTATTTCAAATTTATTGGTCGTGTGGCTGGGATGGCAGTCTATCATGGAAAGCTGCTAGATGGTTGGTTTATGCTTTATATAACTTTCCATAACCACAGTATTAGGTAACATAGGGACACGTTCTTTCTTCCTTAGACAAGGACTGATACGTATGTATGTTCACTTAGTAGGTGACACGTGATATGCTTCAGTAAACAGAAAAAGTTTTGCAGGTTATAATGCAGGCAGGAACTTAGAAGGTGATCCACTGGACAAGTCCTGTATACACATAATTTATTTTTAACACCAAACTGTGAGTGTGCATTTTGGATGTTTTTTCTGACTTGGAACCTGTTTATCATAGATTTGCCTTAAAGCGGAGTTCCACCAATATAAAAGTCATCAGCTACAAATAGTGTAGCTGCTGACTTGTATTAATCGGACACTCACCTGTCCCAGGTTCCAGCGATGCAGGCGTACGAAGCCCCGCTCGTCTCCCCCTCCTCTCTGCGGTTCCGGCATTGTGACTGTGGGCACCCGGCTGTGGCTTCATCGGGTGGAACTCTGCTTTAATGGAAACGGTTATTAACCACATCAATACTGGGCACTTTAGCCCCCTTCCTTCCCAGACCAATTTTCAGCTTTCAGCGCTCTCACATTTTCAATGACAATTGCGCGGTCATGCTACACTATACCCAAATGAAATTTTTATCATTTTGTTCACACAAATAGAGCTTTCTTATTCACGTCTACGTTTTTAATTTTTTGCAATATACGCGAAAAAAGAGCGGAAATTTGGAAAAAAATATATATTTTCGTCTCTCTATTTTAAAAAAAATCCAATAAAATCGAATTTTGTCATAAATTTAAGCCAAAATGTATTCTACTACATGTTTTTGGTAAAAAAAATTCCGTTAAGTGTATAATAATTGGTTTGTGTGATCACGGACATATGTACGCAAATGATCATGTACAGATGTGCGCAGGTGATCACCGACATATGTGTGCAAATGATCATTGGGACATATGATTTTACTGTCACATATGTGGGGGACAGGTGTTTTTACTATGTGGGGACATGTGTGTGTGTGGGGACATGTATTTTGGGGACATGTTTGTGTTTACACTGTGTGGGGACACTAGGCTGGTGATCAGTGAGTAAAAAGCTGAAAAAAACAGCTCATACTCACTGATCACCAGCCAGCTGCAGCGATCCGCTCTCCTCTCCTCATCGACGACTTCTGTGTGAGGAGAGGAGAGCTGATTGCCTAGCAACCGGCTCTCTGTTTACATCACATGACGTCTGTGATTGGACACGGCCGTCATTTGATCAGGAGGGCCAATCACAGAGACCTCCTGCCGAATCGAGATGCGCTGTGTCCGGGTGACGCATGCATCGGGATCACGCCGCTGCGTGGGAACGCGCGCGCTATCCCCCTCCTATTGAGGGACGTTCCTGAACGTCCACTCAGAAGGAGAGAGCGCCCACCCGGCCGTATATATACAGTGGCCGGGTGGGAAGTAGTTAAATTGCCCAGTACACAAAGTACATCCAAACAGAAATTCGTTTTTTTTTTAGTTACTCCTCTCATAGACTGATAATGCTGAATGAAATACTTGGCATTTGAGATCCAAATGAAACAATTACTATATAGAATTTGTTTTCCTAAACGTCCTACCTGTTTTATTAAGTAAAATAAAAAAGGAATAAGATATTATTTTATTTTTTTAAGATGCAAACATTTGCTTTGCAAGCAACTTAAAAGTTATGAAAGTAAATGTATATCTCAATTGTAGACTCTGGGTTATAGGCTTGAGCCTCAGGTGATTGGACACTAGAAAGCTCTTGAGGACATGCACCCCTCTGGGGCACCTCCCCTACAACTCTGTCTCACTTTGTGAGTTCTCAGTTTTTTACTAGTTTCCTATGATGGTGGAACTGCTTCTCTCTTTTAGTTTAGTTTTAGTTAAATTGCTTTTAGTCTTATTACTACTTATTTATCTTTGGATTAGCGTTACACCAATACCAGTGTCGATCTATGTGCTAATACTAAGCATTTGCGCTTGTACTTGTACTCATGCAAATGCTCCGATGCCCAAATGGCCTGAAGGTTTTCTCTCTTTTCCAAGTTCTTTAACCACTTAAGCCCCGGACCATTTGGTAGCTAAAGGACCAGAGGTGAATTCAGAATTTTGCACTGCGCTGCTTTAACTGTAAATTGTGCGGACATGCAATGTTGTACCCAAACGAAATTTGCGTCCTTTTCTTCCCACAAATAGAGCTTTCTTTTAATGGTATTTGATTGCCTCTGCGATTTTTATTTTTTGCGATATAAACGGAAAAAGACCGAAAATTTAGAAAAAACATGATATTTTCTACTTTTTGTTATAAGAAAAATCGAATAAACTCAATTGTAGTCATACATTTAGGCCAAAATGTTTTCAGCCACATGTTTTTAGTAAAAAAAATGTCAATAAGCGTATATTTATTGGTTTGCGCAAAAGTTATAGAGTTTACAAACTAGGGTACATTTTCTGAAATTTACACAGCTTTAAATTTATGACTGCCTATCTCATTTCTTGAGGTGCTAAAATGACAGGGCAGTACAAAACCCCCCCAAATGACCCCATTTTGGAAAGTAGACACCCCAAGGAAATTGCTGAGAGGCATGTTGAGCCCATTGATTTTTTATTTTTTTCTCTTAAGTGATTGAATAATGACTAAAAAAAAAAAAATTACAAAAAGTTGTCACTAAATGATATATTGCTCACACATGCCATGGTTATATGTGGAATTTCACCCCAAAATACATTTTGCTTCTTCTCCTGAGTACGGGGATACCACGTGTGGGACTTTTTGGGAGCCTAGCCGCGTACGGGACCCCGGAAACCAAGCACCGCCTTCAGGATTTCTAAGGGCGCAAATTTTTGATTTCACTCCTCACTACCTATCACAATTTCGAAGGCCATAAAATGCCAAAATAGCACAAAACCCCCCCAAATGACCCCATTTTAGAAAGTAGACACCCCAAGGAAATTGCTGAGAGGCCTGTTGAGCCCATTGAATATATTTTTTTTTGTCCCAAGTGATTGAATAATGACAAAAAAAAAAAAAAATACAAAAAGTTGGCACTAAATGATATATTGCTCACACATGCCATGGTTATATGTGGAATTACACCCCAAAATACATTTTTCTGCTTCTCCTGAGTACGGGGATACCACATGTGTGGGACTTTTTAGGAGCCTAGCCGCGTACGGGACCCCGAAAACCAAGCACCGCCTTCAGGATTTCTAGGCACAAATTTTTGATTTCACTCCTCACTACCTATCACAGTTTCGAAGGCCATAAAATGCCAAAATCGCACAATACCCCCCCAAATGACCCCATTTTGGAATATAGACACCCCAAGCTATTTGCTGAGAGGAATGGCGAGTATTTTACAGCTCTCATTTGTTTTTGAAAATGAAGAAAGAAAATATATATATATATATATATATATATATATATATATATATATATATATTTTCAATTTTCAAAACTTTGTGACAAAAAGCGAGATCTGCAAAATACTCACAATACCTCTCAGCAAATAGCTTGGGGTGTCTACTTTCCAAAATGGGGTCATTTGGGGGGGTTTTGTGCTATCTGGGCATTCCATGGCCTCCGAAACTGTGATAGGCAGTGAGAAGTGAAATCAAAAATTTACACCCTTAGAAAGCCTGAAGGCGGTGCTTGGTTTTTGGGGTCCCGTACGTGGCTAGGCTCCCAAAAAGTCTCACACATGTGGTATCCCCGTACTCAGGAGAAGCAACAGAATGTATTTTGGGGTGTAATTCCACATATGCCCATGGCATGTTTGAGCAATATATCATTTAGTGACAACTTTGTGCAAAAAATAAATAAAAAAATTTTCGTTTTTCCGCAACTTGTGTCAACATATAAAATATTCCATGGACTCGACATGCCTCTCAGTATATAGCTTGGGGTGTCTACTTTCCAAAATGGGGTCATTTGGGGGGGTTTTGAACTGTTCTGGCATTTTATACACATTAGGAAGCTTACATCCACTCTTCTAACCACTTGAAGACAAAGCCCTTTTTGACACTTTTTGTTTACATGAAAACATTTTTTTTTTGCAAGAAAATTATGTTGAACCCCCAAACATTATATATATTTTTAAAGCAAAGGCCCTACAGATTAAAATGGTGGGTGTTGCATTTTTTTTTTCTACCCAGTATTTGCGCAGCAATTTTTCAAACGCATTTTTTGGGTTAAAAAATACACTTTTTTTAATTTTAATGCACTAAAACACACTATATTGCCCAAATGTTTGATGAAATAAAAAAGATGATCTTAGGCCGAGTACATAGATACCAAACACGACATGCTTTAAAATTTTGCACAAACGCGCATTGGCGACAAACTACATACATTTTTAAAAGCCTTTAAAAGCCTTTACAGGTTACCCCAGTAGATTTACAGAGGAGGTCTACTGCTAAAATGACTGCCCTCGATCTGACCTTCGCGGTGATACCTCACATGCATGGTGCAATTGCTGTTTACATATGACGCCAGACCGACGCTTGCGTTCGCCATTGGGCAAGAGCAGGGCAGGACAGGGGTGCTTTTTTTTTTTTTTTCTTTTTTTTTTTATTATTAATTTTGCTTTTTTATTTTATTTTTAAATTGTTCCTTCCAAGTATTTTTTTTTTTTTATCATTTTTATTGTTATCTCAGGGAATGTAAATATCCCCTATGATAGCAATAGGTAGTGACAGGTACTCTTTTTTTGAAAAAACTGGGGTCTTCTAGAACCTAGATTTTTCCTCTGCTCTCAAAGCATCTGACCACACCAAGATCGGTGTGATAAAATGCTTTCCCAATTTCCCAATGGCGCTTTTTATATCCAGGGGGGGGGCATTCCCTCCCACTGCTGGGGGGGGGGGGCATTCCCTCCCACTGCTTGTAAAAGCAGTCCAGAGGCTAATTAGCCGCTAGGATTGCTTTTACATGAAAGCCGGCCGCAGGCTGAAAAGAATGATACCAAGATGATACCTAAACCCGCAGGCATCATTCTGGTATAAACATTCAAAGTCCAGCAACATACCAGTACGTTGCTGGTCCTTGTTGGACATGTATTGTAATCTTTTTTTTTCATGCAGCCAGTTGGCTGAACGAAAAAAGAGATTGATCGGTGGGTATGCCCACCATTAGAATACCGCCCTTCATCCACCCACTTCCAATGATGGGCATACACGCACCATTTATATATGCCGAAGCATGGGGGCATCCTCCCGCAAAAAAGTTATGCCGCACACACATGGTCGGACTTTTCCACGGGCAAGCCTCCGTCGGAATTTCGACCGTATGTACGCGGCATTAGGAGCAAAATCGCTCCTCCGCCCCTGCTGCCCCAATGCTTCGGCATATTTGCTTTTTTTTTTTAACTGTGGTGGTGAAATCACCTCCTACAGCACTGGAGTCGCAGGGATCAGGCCTGTCTCTGCGAACGCTGCAGTTATGTGTGTTTTTGTTTTGTAAGTGACAGTGATCGATCGATACTGCACTTGGGTGGCCTGGGCTGGACGGAGGGGCAAAACGCAGGTGCCAGCAGTTATCTGGGCTGATCCCGCTAACACTGCGTTTTTGGGAACCCTAAACTGCTGGGGACGCTAGTATAGATCTGATCAGATCAGATATTGATCTGTTCAGATACTATACCACTAAGGGGGGTGTATGCTTGACGCGTGGGTGTTAGCATTACTGGCACTAACCTGACGCTGCCTGGGGTGTGACGCAGACCCTCTCTGACGCTAAAACCTAATTGATATCACCCGCCGGGCGATCAGGGGGTTAAACCTTTATTGGGTTATATACGACGGGTGCCTTGACACTATAAAAAGCAAACTAACTAACCAGCGTCACCCGTAACACTTATATGGTGATCACTGGTGAAAGGGTTAACTAGGGGCAATCAGGGGGTTAAAACCTTTATTAGATAATATATGGGGGTACCTGACGCTATAAAAACCTGCGGCAAACCTAAAAAAAATTACCAGCTACCGATTTGCATCACCGACACTAAGACAGCGTTTAGAAAAACGATCGCTTAGCGACAGTGGTGATAGGGGGTGAAAGGGTTACCTGGGGGGCGATCAAGGGGGTTAAACCTTTATTAGATAATATATTGGGGTACCTGACGCTATAAAAACATGCGGCGAACCTAAAAAAAATTACTGGCTACCGATCTGCATCACCGACACTAAGACAGCGTTTAGAAAAACAATTGCTTAGCGACAGTGGTGATAGGGGGTGAAAGGGTTACCTGGGGGGCGATCAAGGGGGTTAAACCTTTATTAGATAATATATTGGGGTACCTGACGCTATAAAAACCTGCGGCAAACCTAAAAAAAATTACTGGCTACCGATCTGCATCACAGACACTAAGACAGCGTTTAGAAAAACGATCGCTTAGTGACAGTGGTGATAGGGGGTGAAAGGGTTACCTGGGGGGCGATCAAGGGGGTTAAACCTTTATTAGATAATATATTGGGGTACCCGACGCTATAAAAACATGCGGCGAACCTAAAAAAAATTACTGGCTGCCGATCGGCATCACTGACGCTAAGACAGCGATCAGAAAAATGATCGCTTAGCGACAGTGGTGATAGGGGGTGAAAGGGTTATCTGGGGGGTGATCAGGGGGTTAAACCTTTATTAGGAGGGGTTAGGGGGCTACACTGGACCTAAGACTAAACTTTGGTGACACTTTTACAGTCACAAATGTCACTGATTGCAGTGATCACTAAATAAATGGTCACTGCAATCAGTGACACTGTGACTGGGGGCTAGGGGGGTGATCTGGGGGGGCGATTTATGTCCCTATGTGTCCTGGTGTCAGTGTAGTGTTGTGTGCACTGACCTGTTGTCTTCTCTTGTACGGCGCTCGGTATATGTGAGCGCCGCACCAGAGATGACATCACTTCCTCCTGCTTCCTCTGTCTGACACAGACAGAGGGGGCATTTCCATTCGCCGGGAGCGATCGCGAGGGGGTGGCCGGAAACGAATGGCTGCCCCCTCATCCCGGAACGCTCCCGGACACTTAGCCACCGCTCACTGTATAGGAGGGGGGTCCGATTGGATCCCCCAACTATACAAAGGCAATCACGTATGCTCTACGTGATTGTGCCTGTCGGTGCCATTCTGCCGACGTATATATACAGTGAGCGGTCGTTAAGTGGTTAATGACATCCTGTCTTCCTCCCATCAGCACCAGCTGAACAGGGATCTATCACAGAGGCCTATGCTTCTTTCAGTTTTATTGCTCAGCCACTAGGGCAAACCCTTTTCAACAACCTTACGGTTATCATATCCTTTGAGATTTCCCCAATTTTGGGCAATAGTGGCTTCAGTTTACTCTGATTGCAGCAACACTTTAAGGCAGAATTTATCAACCCTTTGTGGGCACCGGTTACCTTGTTTTATTCCACTCCTCTAATTCATTGCTTGGGAACATCCCATGGTCTGTGAATACTTTGCCTGTGTCCTGTTCTGTCTGATGAAGATCAGAAAGATTTTGACTTGCCTGTAAATTCCATATCCTAGAGTACAGTACAGGATATAGGTAAAACATACATACACATACATACACTAAAAAAAGAGCTTAAGTCCTTAAGAGCTTGCCAGTGTCCAATCACCGGAAGGTACGAGCCTATAACCCAGAGGTCTATGAATACTTTGTGTCCTGTACTGCACTCCAATATATGGAATTTACAGGTAAGGCAAAATTTCAGTTTTTTACCAGTTCAATGTATGAATTTTTCTAAAAATCTACCGGTATATTCTTTTTGCAGGATTCTTCATCCGACCATTTTATAAAATGATGCTTCAGAAGGCAATAACACTGACTGACATGGAATCTGTGGTATGTATTGATTATTGTAATGCAAGTATTAGCATGTCATGTACTGCAGTTCAAATAATTATTTGTGGCTTATGTTTGACATATGGACTAACTCTTGATAACTGTCAACCAAAGCTCTACACACACACACACACACCGCGGGTAAAATAAGTATTGAACACGTCACCATTTTTCTAGGTAAATTTATTTCTAAAAGGGCTATTGGCATGAAATATTCACCACATGTTGGTAACAACCCATGCAATCCATGCATACAAAGCCAAATTAAATAAGTTCAGAAATGAAGTTGTGTGTAATAAAATGAAACGGAAAAGGTATTGAACACATAAAGAAAGAGACGTGCAAAAAGGGATGGAAAGCCAAGACACCAGCTGAAATCTATCAGTTATTAGAAAGCAATTCTGTCCCTTGTCAGTGCAAATTATTATCATCTGGTTTAGTCTCAACTGATGGCCTATAAAAAGGTGTCTTATTACCAAGGTGTTACACAAGAAACATCTCATGATGGCTAAAAGCAAAGAGCTCTTTCAAGACCTTTGCAACCTTATTGTTGCAAAACATACTGATGGCATTGGTTACAGAAGGATTTAAAACTTTTGAATGTTCCAGTGAGCACTGTTGGGGCATAATCCGGAAGTGGCAAGAACATCATTTCACCATAAGCCGGCCACGACCAGGTGCTCCTCACAAGATTTCCGACAGAGGAGTGAAAAGGATTATGGGAAGAGTTGTTCAAGCGCTCGTGGAAGGCTTCAGAAAGATCTGGAATTAACAGGTACAATAGTTTCAAAGAAGACAATAAGTAATGCACTCAACCACTATGGCCTGTATGTACACTCACTACGCAAGACTTAATTTCTGAAGAAAAAGCATGTTGAAGCTTGTTTAAAGTTTGCTGCACAACATTTAGACAAACCTGTAAAATACTGGGAGAATATAGTCTGGTCAGATGAGACCAAAATTGAGCTCTTTGGATGCCAAAATACACACCGTATTTGGAGGTCAAATAGCACTGTATGTCACCACAAAAACACTCTACCAACAGTAAAGTTTGGAGGTGGGAAGATCATGGTGTGGTCCTGTGTTCAGCATACGGTATTGGAAAACTTCATTTGATTGAAGGAGGGATGAATGGAAAAATGTACCAAGACATTCTTTAAAAAAATCTGCTACCATCTACCAGGATGATGAAAATGAAAACACAAAGCCAAAGAAACTCTCAATTGGTTTCAAAGGAAGAAAATAAAGCTGCTAGAATGGCCCAGCCAATCCCCTGACTTGAATCCAATAGAAAATCTATGGAAAGAACTAAAGATCAGAGTTCATAGAAGAGGCCCGTGGAACCTTCAAGATTTGAAGACTGTGTGGAAGAATGGGCCAAAATCGCATTTAAGCAATGCATGTGACTACTTTCTCCATACAGGAGGTGTCTTTACCAACAAAGGATTTTGTACAAAGTAGTAAGTTAGCGTGTTCAATAATTTTTCCCTTTGGCATTCCATTTTATTACACGTAACTTAATTTTTCAACGTATTTGTTTCTGTTTCTTAGTATGTATGGATTGCATGGGTTGTTACCAACATGTGGTAAAAATCATGTTAATAGCACCATCGCTCAAATTGTAACTACAATTTTCTGACCATATACAATACTGTACAAAAGTTTTAGGCAGGTATGAACAAATGCTGTAAATTAGGAATGCACTCTTATCTATGATTTCATTGCTCTATTACCTGCCAGTCTCTACTGGACGCTCTGGTCTCGAAACACCATGGCGTTCAGGCCCTTAAACCCCCCCCCCTTTTTTTCTTCTCTTCTCCACACTCTGTTTTACTATCTAATATTTCTTCTCTTTTCTCCTTTCCATATATATTATTTGATCAATGGTTACCTTTATATCATAGCTATGTTGCTACCATTTGATGGTTAAATGATCACCAAATGGTAATGGCTGTATAGGTGGTGTTGATGTTCTTATGCCACCCTTGATGCTTTTGTTCATTCTTTATACACTTAGTGTAGTGTTTTTTCTATGCAATACATTTTCCCAGATATTCCTGTATACTGGTATTGCCTTATCTACCCACATGGGTGACTCAGATTGATTGTTCTGTGCAACAAACAATTTCAGGAGTTTTTTTTTTTTTTGCTATATTGATCATTATTAAGTTTTTATCTATTGGTATGATGATGGTAGCCTGTGTATATTTGCAGCTTATTGTTCTCTTTTTTTGTTCTCTTCATGTGAAAATGTATAAAACTTAATAAAAACAGATTACACATAAATTAAGAATGATTTCAGAAATAGAAGTGTTAATAGCTTATTTTTTATTAATTAATATAATGGAAAGTAAATTAACAGAAGAGAAATACAAAATCAAAACAGTATTTGGTGTGACCACCCTTCAAAACAGCTTCACTTCTGGGTACATTTGCACACAGTTGCACAGAACTAACCATAGATCTTCTGTGGCTGCCTCAAATCATGTAATCCCAGACAGACTTGATAATGTTGAGATCAGGGCTCTGTGGGGGCCAAACCATCACTCCCAGGACTCCTTGTTCTTTATGCTGAAATGATATTGGCTATAGGTTTGGGGACCTTGTCCTGTTGCAGAATACATTCACACATCTCCCTGATAGTATGGCATGATGGATATGTATCTGCCTGTACAGTATTTCTCAGCATTGAGTACTGATTGATCCTAACAAAACCCCAAACTCCATTTGCAGAAATGCAGCCCCAAACTTGCAAGGAACCTCCACCATGCTTCACTGTTGCCTGCAGACACTCATTATTGTACCGCTCTCCAGCCCTTCAGGGACCAAACTGCCTCCTGCTACAGCCAAATGTTTCTAATTTGAACTCATCAGTCCAGGGCACCTGCTGCTATTTTTCTGCACCCCAGTTCCTATGTTCTTATGCATAGTTGAGTCGCTTAGCCTTGTTTCCATGTCGGAGGTATGGCTTTTTTGGCCACAATACTTCCATGAAGACCACTTCTGGCCAGACTTCTCCGGACACTAGATTAGTGTACCTGAGTACCACTGGTTTCTGCCAGGTCTATGCTGATGGTATTGCTGGACATGGTGTGTCTTTCATCTGCTGCATTAGGTTTTGTTGGCCGATCACTGTGTCTGCGGTCCTCAACATTGCCCATTTTTTGTGCTTCTTCAAAATGGCTTCAGCAGCACATCTTGAAACCCCAGTCTGCTTTGAAATCTTTGCCTGGGAGAGACCTTGCTGATGCAGTATAATTACCTTGCGTCTTGTTGCTGTGTTCAGTCTTGCCATGGTGTATGAACTGGGACATGAAACGGTCTTCCATCACCTCACCTTAGAAGAGTTTGGCTGTTCTTCACCTAGTTTTAATCCTCCAACACAACTGTTTCTGTTTCAGTTAATGACTGTGTTTCAACCTACATATGAAATTGATGATCATTAAAAAGGTTATAAACCTTTGAAAAAAAAACCCCCTGCAAGACAAAGGCATAATGAGCTAGTATGCATCACATACTAGCTCATTATGAAATGCTTACCTTAAAACAAAGTTGTTGCAGCGGTCCCTCCACACTGCTTTAACGCCCGACATCCCAGAGCTTCTTCCGGGTTCCCGGGCTTCGGCGCTGTGATTGGCCAGAGCCGCAATGACATCACTCCCGCGCATGTGCGCAGAAGTCGCTGTTCACGGCACAGGCTCGGAAGAAACGGCACACGTCAGCTGTTCCTTCAGTGAATGTCAATGGCTGCATGCACTGGAAATATCTCCTAAAGCAGGGATATGCAATTAGTGGACCTCCAGCTGTTGCAAAACTACAAGTTCCATCATGCCTCTGACTCTGGGTGTCATGTCAAGGCTGTCAGAGTCTTGCTAGGTCTCATGGGAATCGTAGTTCTGCAACAGCTGGAGGTCCGCTAATTGCATATCCCCGTCCTAAAGTGTACAGGTTTAGGAGATATTTTCAATATCTAATAGGTAAGCCTTATTACAGGCTTACCTATAGGCAAAAGTTTGCAGAGGAAGTTAAAAAAGAATTGACAAAAAGGCTCAAAAAAATTTGAAAAAAAAAAAATATTATTTTTATACTTGCCAGAAATGGCTGTTGCTAGGCAGATCGTCCTAATCTGCCACTTTCTATTCCACAGTGATCTTCTGTCTTCTCCTCCTCGCGTTGTCTTCTGGGACATTTGGGTGTGCGGTCTTCTGGGACATGTGTGTGTCCCAGAAGACAGCCAGTCATTCACAAAGCGCCGCGCGACTCGCGCATGCACAGTAGGAAATGGGCAGTGAAGCTGCAAGGCTCCACTGCCTGTTTCCCTTACTTCGAATGACGGAACGGCCTCGGGCAGCTGACATCGCGGGCACTCTGGACAGGTAAGTGCGCTTATTAAAAGTCAGCAGCTACAGTGTTTGTAGCTACAGACTGTGGCGCTGATCGAGTGGGGAAACCCCAACGGGGTGGATGTACAGATGTTGATCGGTAGATTGACTTCTGTACAACCACAGTGCCCATACATGGATCAAACTGCGGCTGGTTCCTGCTGAACCGGCTGAATTTTGATCCATGTATGGCCCTCTTAAAGAGGAAGTAAACCCTAATGGGTTTTACTTCCTCTTTATTTCCCTGCAAAGGTAAAGCATAATGGGCTACTATGCATCACATAGTAGCCCATTATGTGTCACTTACCTGAAACCGAAGCCTGCGATGTTACCGCTGTCCCCTCTGGCACGAAGCATCCATCTTCACCCCTCTTTCTTCTGGGGCTGCAAACCCCCCGGCTCTGTGACTGGCCGGAGTCGCGTGACGTCACTCCCACGCATGCGCGCGGGAGCCGCCAGTCACGGCATGATTCCTTTAGAAGTGCCACGATCGTGCCCTTTCTAAAGTGCTCATGCACCGATTAGATCTGTACACACATACATTGTAAATATCTCCTAAACTTTAGGAGATATTTACAGTTTACAACCACTTTAAGACTCCACCTTTTTTCCAGTATTGACAAAGAATACACTACAGGCATTCAGATGTATAGATAAATAGAAGAAAGTTATGTTCTTCTGTTGCTCTTGTTGTTAAATGAGACCAGTACATTGCCAGTTTTACATTTTGTTTTTGCAGACAACATTAATATTTTTAATCTGCCGTATGAGGCTCCATGCACACTGGGCTAAAAAAAACGTCCGTTCTCTCGGGAGTAAAAACGCTCATATAGAGCATTTTTTGTACAAAGTTTAGACGAGTTTAGGAGAGTTTTCATTTTTTTCTGCCTCCAAGTTCCAATCAGCAACGCGAACCAGTAGGTTTTTTTTTTTCTGCCTCTAAACGTTAGAACTCAAAATATGCCTCTTAACCAGTGGTGGTGCGTCCATAGAGGGCGCTGGTGCGCCGCCCCCTCTCGCTCCCGCACCGCCACTGAAAGACAATACACAGATTCATGCATTGCATGAATCTATGTATTGTCACCGCTGCCCACTATACATATGGCCGGCCTCCTGGTGAGCGCCGGCCATATGAATTAGAGCGGTGGCCGGCGGTGGGTGTGGCTTGGAAGTGCCTATCAGAGCCAGCGGCTCTGATAGGCTTTCCGAATACAGCTCTCACGCTGTATTCGGCTTCCAAAAACTCCTCCCAGGTACGCACGGGGGTGCGTTCCTGGAAGAAGACTGTGTGGAGGTTTCAGCCAATCAGGTTCACCGGATCTGGTTACCGGTAACCTGATTGGCTGAAGCGACATCGAGGGCGGAAGAACACATCGAGGACGGCGCGGACCGAGGAAGGTAAGTGCAGGGCTGGGGGGGGGGGGGGGACAGGCTGCATTTGGGGGACAAACTGGCTGAATATGGGGCACAAACTGGCTGAATATGGGGGGAACTGGCTGAATATGGGGGGAACTGGCTGAATATGGGGGACAAACTGGCTGAATATGGGGGGAACTGGCTGAATATGGGGGCACACTGGCTGCATTTGGGGGGAACTGGCTGCATTTGGGGGACAAACTGGCTGAATATGGGGCACAAACTGGCTGAATATGGGGGGAATTGGCTGAATATGGGGGACAAACTGGCTATATATGAGGGGAACTGGCTGTATATGGGGGACAAACTGGCTGAATATGGGGGGAACTGGCTGTATATGGGCGACACGCTGGCTGCATTTGGGGGGAACTGGCTGTATATGGGGGACAAACTGGCTGCATATGGGGGACACGCTGGCTGCATATGGGGGACAAACTGGCTGCATTTGGGGGAACTGGCTGTATATGGGGGGGGAACTGGCTGTATATGGGGGACAAACTGGCTGCATTTGGGGGGAACTGGCTGTATATGGGGGACAAACTGGCTGCATTTGGGGACAAACTGGCTGTATATGGGGGCACGCTGGCTATATATATGGGGACACACTGGCTGTATATGGGGGCACACTGGCTATATATATGGGGACACACTGGCTGTATATGGGGGCACACTGGCTATATATATATATATATATGGGGGCACACTGGCTGTATATGGGGGCACACTGGCTGTATATGGGGGCACACTGGCTGTATATATATGGGGGCACACTGGCTGTATATGGAAACAAACTGGCTGTATTTGAGGGGGCAAACTGGTGGCGTTTGGGCACAGTGGCTGCGTTTAATGGGCACAGTGGCGGCAATTGTTTTTTTTTTTCAGTTTGTTTGCGCCCCCCCAAAAATTTTGAGCACCAGCCGCCACTGCTCTTAACGTTGTAATGTGCATGGACACACAGGATAACTTTGAGCTGCTTCTTCAGACAGAACACACAACTCCTGTAGAAGCAACTTTTTTTAAGCCGATGTGCATGCATGATGGAGCCTTATTAAAGGTGGTCCTTGTCCCTCTTAATATTTAGCTTATTTCTTCATAAGGGCCATTAACTCTATACAGCCAGATGGCCTCTTGTTGACTGTCAAGTGGAAAAGACAGCACATGCACTTGGCATCTGCTGTTGACTTTCTTGATAGTCACATGTACAAGATCATTCCTTAACAAGAATTTCAGATGATGACTATACAGTGTTTTATTTTATCTTACAAGCAGTCAGGTTTAAAAAAACATGATGCTGCTTTATCAAAACACACATTCCACTTCTCTAGTGCACAACCTTTGCTGTGTGGATTGATGTTTTGAGTTCATTCACATTCCCCCCCGTTACTTTAGGTCAAAACTTAATAAAATACATACATGTGAACACTTTTACCTGCCAAAATATTTGTATTTGTTACATTAATCTTGTTTTTCACATACTGCTGCCACTCCGCATAGTGACAAAGGAACAGTATATTTTCTGTTGCAGTTTTGCAACTTCCTGTCTCTGTATCATATCTCCTCATTAGACTATTAAAGAGAATGATCAATAGTCAAATTGTTGAAGTCCTCCTTTTATGTTCCCTCTTGCTTTTAAAGTAGTTTTGGTCAAGTTTTAAAAACATGCAGTCAAAAGTTTGCAAGAGAACAGCTTATATGCTCCCCTCTTGTGGCCAGTGTCTCCTACTTCCTCAGAAAAAACACCTAAAAAACCAGCGCACAATAGGCTTCAATGCAATTATGAAAATGGCAGATGGCCCTTTATTATATAAAAATCAAGTTAGTCAAGCAGGGGACTTGGCAAGTTCCTGTGTAAATGTACAACATACAAAAAAGTCAAAAACTGAATGAATATAAAAACAGGAGATAATATGTAAAAAGAATGTATAAAATTGGGACCTGACATCCACTGACGAGAGGAGCTGAATCCAGGCTGTAGAAGATCAGCATATGTGCCTGCAGCGGGGGAAGGGAGAATGAGAACACAGCCACCTGGCTCACTGGAGCTCAAGTGAGCCTGTAGATGAAAAACCCACAGGAAGGCACAGGGACTTGTAGTGCAACTGAGACGGCAGGTTGTCATCCGATGATATGGAAGCCTTGATGGTACCAAGCAGAGTGGCACAAGGTACATGAGAGCAGACAGGCTGAGGTCTGCAGTCCTTTGCGGGTGGACGATCCAGGAGAGCACTCTGTGCGGTGTGTGGTGAACACAATCAGGCAGCACTTCCACTGGTGAAAGCAGACCAGCTGCGTGGCCAGCGGGAGGAAGCAGGGGGGAGGGCTGGAAGCCGCAAATCCGTGACTCCGGAAGGGAGAAATCCACAAGGCAGGAAGACAAAGCACTGATGGGGAAAGGACAGTGTCACCCGGATGGTATCGTGTCCTGGGGGGATGGTGGCTGGAGGAGCTTCTGGATAGCTCTGATGTCACGCTGCAAGCTGATGGCTGCCACAAAAGCAGGAAAAATAAAAAATAAAATAATGCTCCGCTGACAGTGGGGTCAGTTTGAAGGGGAAAAGGGATAATCCTGGGTAACTCCGACTATGCGTTTCGCGCTTCAAGCGCTTTGTCACAGTCGAAGGGAAGTACCACCCAGGAGGTTTAAATGAAAACAAAGACCAATCAGGAAGGGGAATGGGAGGGGCGTGGTATAGGAAAAAAGGAGGAACCATGCAAGACCCGGATTCAGCTCCTTCTCCTCTGACATATCAAAAAACATACACAATACTATGCATCACATAAAAGACATGAATGAACATTTGTACACACAAACCCAAAAGTTGAAAAAAAAAATAATATGGTAATAAAATTGGATGCATGCGCATGCACATGGTAAAAAAAAAAATATATATATACACATACATACACATTGTGAGGGGGTTAGCTCGGTAGCGGGTGTGTGTGACCCCCTGGATGGGCTCCACACACAAAAACAGGCCCAGCAGACGGAGGTTGTGGTTTTCAAGATCAAAAGGTGCGGTTTATTTCTCTATTTACAGTGACAAAAACACAGCAAAGCAAAAAGAAACATAAACAAAATAAATCCTGGTCAGCTTGACCTCTGACTAAACATGCAGGTTTCCCTAACTAACAACTGGGATCAGCCTGGTGCTGTCCTAGTCCCTAAGTCCCTGGTTTAGTAAATGTCCAAACAAATAGCCACACAGGCTTTGTCTCACCGCACAGGGGTTCACTCTCCCTAGACAGTCCACACAGGTCTGGGTCCAGGCATGAGCAAACACCTAATGAAGCTGGGAGTTTTTATAGAGGCCTTAAACGAGCTGACAAGCTTCAGCTGGTCTCATCAACTCCCTGCCTGCACGACGCCCAGCACTCTCCCTAGAGGTATGAATCATCCATGAGCCCACTAGCCTCAGCTGGGCTTCATCAACTCTCTCCCTAGTTGTATAAGTCGGCATAAAGCCTGAATCTGGGAGAAATATACCTACCCCCCTGGATGCAACCAGGTGACTTTACCTTCCTGCTGTCACAACATATACACACATACATATTGGTAATAAAATTGGATGCACGCGCGTGCACATGGTAAAAAAAAAAAAAGGGCATGTCGCCAATTTATAAGATAACATCAACCTTCAGATGAAACTATTAGTCTCCAGCTCCTCATTTAACCCCTTCGGGGCCAAAGAGTCGAACATATAAATCCAAAAAACTTCCCTTTTGCACAGAAGGGAAAATCTTTCATTGTCGGTAAGTGTACCTTTGGGAATTGTTTCAATAACAAAAACCTCCAGATGTTTGATGTTGCCGTCATGAAATCTCTGAAAATGACGGGGTACACTATGCTCAACGCAGCGCTTTTGGATGAGTCGCCTGAGTTCCAGCCATAAGTTACCATGCAGCACTGGGCGGTCTGACTATTGACTATTTTTTATTTGCCACACCACACTTCCACCCCCCCCCCCCCCCTTCCCATCCATTTTACATTGTTTAACACTGTCATTGGTTTTTAGCGCTGATGATTTTTTGATCTGTATTCTCCTACTTCCTCACTGTTCAAATTATGTATTTACTAAAACTGGAAAGTGCAAAATCTGATGCAGCTCTGCATAGAAACCAATCCGCTTCCAGGTTTTGTTGTCAAAGCTTTATTGAACAAGCTGAAGTTATAAGCTGATTGACTACCATGCACAGCTGCACCAGATTTTCAGTGCTCCAGTTTAAGTAAATCTCCCCCACTGTATACTTCCATGAATTTCAGATACCTATGTCCACTGCTGCTTGCTGTGGTTACGTCTTCCAACCCCTACGTCACTACAGGAATCAGCAGTGACGTAGCGATAGGAGGATGGAGCCACAGTGCACAGCAGGGGAACACAGATAATTGATTCTCCAGGAAGTGTTAAATGCTGAAGAGACTGGCAAAGGTTGCATTTCTGGAACAGAGGGATTGTAGAAGACACTGGCCACTAGAGAGGTAAGTAATAACTTTCTCTCGCAAGGAACTTTCAGCTGCCTTCTTTTTTTTTTGGCAATCTGGCAATATCTCTTTAAACTGCTTTAACACCTCATGCCAAGGTGCTTGTACTCTTGGGCCTCACAGTAAATAATATCCCCTGTGTCTGGTTTCTGATGTGCAAGGGTTTGTAGAGAGTTAATATACAGATACATTTCAGCAAAAAAATCAGTCTATTCCAGAATTTTTAAATAAGTTTTGTTTTTTTCTTTATACTTAAATGTAGTTCCACTTTAATAATTTGCTGTTACTTCCATAGGACAGTGAGTATTACAATTCTCTCCAGTGGATACTAGAAAATGACCCCACTGAATTAGACCTACGGTTCACTGTAGATGAGGAACTTTTTGGACAGGTAATAAATTATAACACTTATTATTATGTAATATAAATTTGTAGACTGGAATCCATGTATTTTATATGGTTAAATGTTTTAAAAATGTATGCGATTTACATTTTATATGATAATTAATCTTTTTCTAGACTCATCAACATGATCTTAAGCCTGGTGGATCCGAGATTGTAGTCAACAACAAAAACAAGAGAGAATATATACAGTGAGTGGCTGAGTGATCCAAGCAACATTATTGCTTCTACACACATTTTACAGGCAGTTTTAATCAAAACTACTAAAATCGTCTAAGATGTTGGTGGGGTGATAACTCGGTCAGCTGTTTTTGCAGCTGAAAGCTGTTTAAGATTCTAGGATTGTAGAGAACCTAGTCAGTGTAGAATCACTGCATAGTTTGACATGGAATTAGACCCGTTGTTTATCTACTGAATTTCTCTGTAGGTTACTGTTATACATACTTTTAGATTTTCTGTAGATTTTTGTCGTCAGATTTACCAAAAACCTATAATATGAGGTCAAGCTTAAGAGTTTCAATTTGTATGCAATCAGGCAGGCCCTTGCACTACATGGTTATGGTAAGCCCGAAGACAAAAATCTGCAGAAAATCTAATAGTGTGTATGGGGGTCTTAGGCCTCTTTCTCATGGGTCGGATCCAGTTAATCTCAGTAGGGGACAGCCGGCTCCGCTCTATGGGCAGTCGAATGTAAAGGGACCAGCTGACACAATTCTGTTTACACCTGACTGCCCATAGAGTGAAATGAAGGGGCCCGATTGGGTCCACCTGAAAAACGGACAGGCGGACCCAATCAGACCGATTATGTGAAAGGGGCCTTAGAGCAGTGTTTCTCAACTCCAGTCCTCAAGGCGCCCCAACAGGTCATGTTTTCAGGCTCTCCATTATTTTGCACAGGTGATTTGATCAGTTTTACTGCCTAAGTAATTGCCACACAGCCATTTAATTTAAAGGGAAATCCTGAAAACATGACCTGCTGGGGCGCCTTGAGGACTGGAGTTGAGAAACACTGCCTTAGAGTACTGCACACATTACAATTCAGTTGTAAAATCTCTTTAATTTTACCAAATGTAATATGATGACAAATTTAAACATTTCATTCAGGTGATATTCATAGCATACATAGACCCTTACATTACATAGTTGGTGATGGATGTAAAAGAGATTGGAAAATTAGATTTGTAAAATGTATGGTCACAGTCATGTTCTGCAGCACTGTGATCAATAATGGTGTTGCTTAGTATATGCTCAGTATAAGTTTTCATACATTTATTTTTCCTTTTTTTTCAGTCTGGTCATCCAGTGGAGATTCGTGAACAGGGTGCAGAAGCAGATGACTTCCTTTAAAGAGGTATTGCATTAAATGTCTGCTTATATGATTTCAAAATAGTTTTTTGTCTTGTTTAATAAAACCCTGTACGTTCTACCACTGGCAAGATAGCATAGTTTTGTTCTGTTGCTTTCTATTGGTTCTCAGTGACAACACTAACTTTAAGTTGTTGCCCTGTGACAACACTAATTTTGCACTGCTCCTAATTCCTTCCAAAACGCTGTGACTAGAGCACACATAACAATGTTCTGCTTGTTGTTGTAACCAGCGGAACAATAACGATTTTGGACTCCTAAGCAGGGATGAGCTCCGGCGTGTTCGCAGTCCACGTGCAGATCCCGCCAGGAAGTCGGCACGGCGCTGCGCTAATCACAGAGAGGGAGACATGTCCCGATCTCTGCTTCCGCACATCGGGACATGTCTCCCTGTCTGTGATTAGCGCAGCGACGTGCCGACTTCCTGGCGGGATCTGCACGTGGACTGTGCGAACACGCCGGAGCTCATCCCTACTCCTAAGTATTTTTTCATTTGGTGCTCTCTTTGACCTATTAGTGTTTAGCTGTTGAAACATCTACCCATTAAAAAAATGCCTTTTCAGAAGCTCCAGGAGAGGTGTATAAAGTCCAATATCTATTAAAGCGGTAGTAAACCACAGAAAAAAAAAAAACAACACATGCAAGACAATAGTCTAATGTGCTTGTATCCATTGCATACATTATGAAATACTTACCTTAGAACAAAGCCCTGCAGCAGCGCCCGGTCACCGCTGATTGAGCTGACATGTTCCCTCAGCGTTTCTTTTGGGATCGCTGGCTCCGGAGCTGCGAGTGGCCGGAGCCGCGATGACGTCACTCCCGCGCATGCGCGCGGGAGCTCTCCGGTCCGGCAGGATACGCCGGACTTGCAGAGCGCATGCGCCGCTGATGTGAGCGGCTGCATGCAGGGTCAATATCTCCTTAACTATGCAGGTTTAGGAGATATTCTTTTTACCTACAGGTAAGCCTTGTTATAGGCTTACCTGTAGGTAAAAATGTCCAAGCGGGGGGAAATACAACCGCTTTAAAGTCCATTTATGCAGGTTACATAACTCATTCCCAACTGTTTTGCTTTGTGTCTTTTAAAGGTATTTGTGGTATCAGCAAGGAAGTAATTACCTCTGTAGTGTATTAATATGTTTTTACTAAACAAAATGCTGTCCATACAAACTATTACAAATTTAGAAAAACATTACATGACCTGCAGAGTATTGCAAAATATCTGTACAATATTTACATGCCCAAACTCTCTCTCCTTCCCAGCAAATTAGCACAGACAGTGTATGCAAAAAATATCCTAAACCGCTTCTTAAAGTGAAACTTTAGGCTACCATATAAAAAAGGGACGAACAGGCCTACCTGCCTATTCACCGCTATGCAGTGAGCTGTGCATGTGTGGCTCACTGTACAAATTCGGCAATGCCGAATCTGACTGCACTCCTGCGCCTGCGTGGGAGTGACGGCATCCCCGCCCAGCCAATGAAAGCAGCTGGAAGCCAGCTGCCCGAAGATGTCAGTGGACGACTGGGAGCTCCGTGATGTTGCATCACTGGTTCCAAGGTGAGTATAGTTCCTCTTTAACTTGGGTTTTCCTGGTGGAGTCTTCTTACTGTTCCTTCCTTTCTTCCCAGAGTCCTCCAGCATTCTTAGTAGTCTTTGTTTCTCCGCACATGATTTGTTCAAGTCCTCTTTTTCCCCTTTCCCTACTTTCTGTAACATCATTCCCTGTCCTGAGCTATACGAACCATTCCAGTTCGCATATCAATAGGGGAAATCTTACCTTTTAAACAATACATGGTCTTGTGAAAAATCACTAAGATAGCCATAGCAAAACGCCAACCACCAAAAGATCTAGCATCTACTGGTAATTACCTAGTAGACATGAGGCATTCTTTCTCATCTAGCTCAATGGGAACCGCTTTTCTCATTCTACATCACTCATAGTGGTGATGCTAGGAGCCAAAACTGTAAGGGTACTGTCAGGCAGATATCAGTCCGCCTGGCACTACTCAGTAAAAAGCATAAGGAGAATAATGAATCCACTGCTGAGCAGATATAAATCTGCTGCAGCAGTGGCCAGTATTGGAACCCCTAAGGAGAAACACTGTATTAGAACACGCGGGCAATTACATTGTCTTACTGACAATGAAAATTATTGTACGTTGGATTTACAGTACTATATAGGAGACAGTGGTGACCATAAAGGGAGAGACCTTATTTAAAAATAAAATATATTGTGAGAACTTGAAGAAATTTAATACGTACAGCAGGAAAGATAAGAAAGGAGGACCAGGACTGAAACATTTAAATGTATTTTGTGAAGAAAGTTTAGGAGGGTGGTATTTTCAATATGAGGCTGAGATTGAGAACATAGTTCAAGAGTAACGTTATGAAGTATTATTTTGCTGAAAGAGTAGTGTATGTTTGGAATAGATTTCCAGCAGAAGTAGGAAGACAATCTGCAATAAAGTAACCAGGAATCAAAATTTCAAGTCCTAAGCTACTAGCCAGCCCTTTAGAGTTAGTCGTCACCAGTTGCCCCACTCAACCCCTATCCTGCCCCTAATTCCGCCCTTAAACACGCCCTCGTAAATTAGCTCATGAAATTACACTGTTAAATGTTTTATGCAGAATTAAGTTACAAAAATAAATATATATTAACAACAACAACTTTTTTTTTCAAATTCTTTATTTGTAAGGAAAAAGTATCTATCAAAAAACAATATAACAAAGGCACCAAAGGTGCCATGGCACATCAAACATAGTTACAGTCCAGGGTAATACAGTCAAATGTGGAGATGCTCGGAAGCAAGTCAGCCGCACAGGCGAGCCTCCCATGTCAAAAATAAGAAAATCAGGAGGGGGTGACCATATGCATTCTGCTCGTGTTGAGTTGCATGAATGAACACTTCACATTTTAGGATAGAAGGAAGCTAGATGGTGTAAACATAGGGTCACCCAAAAGGGTGCAGAGACAAGAAGGGGAAAAGGGAGAAAAGGATGAGGAGGGTCAAGGGGAAACCAGGGTTTTAGGACGCGTAGATGCTATAGTAAGAATGACAGGAGGACCTCAGTCCCCAGAGCAGCTCTCTAGAAGGGACTTCCCTTCATCTGAATACACGAACATGTTCCAGTATGACCATGTTTTCGTATATCGTTCTCTTCTGTTTTGTGTGGTAACTGCCAGATCTTCCAGGGTATTGACACTCCTAACCTTATTGAGCAACATGGCGATGGAAGGAGAATTGGGGTCTTTCCAACACAGCGTGACACAGGCTTTGGCAGCGTTAGTCAAGTGGCGAAGGATTGATTTTTGTGTATGTCCGGATCGGCATCTGCGAGCAGTGGAGCAGGAAGAAGGCCGGATCCCTCAGGATAGGGAAGTCCGTGAATTGTTGGGAGATCCTCTGTATCTCCAACCAGTACTGTTGAAGCTTTAAACAGGACCAAAAGACATCTCCAGCAACGCTCTGAAGCCTCCGGAAAACATTTACTTAAGACTAAAAGAGTGAGATACCAGCGCGTCAATATTTTATAGTTGGATTTGCGTACAGATGATTTCAGGCAAAGGTGGATGATGTTTTGGCGCTGGACAGCCATGAAGGTCCTATCAATATTCCTTTCCCATTTGCCAAAACTTGGTATGATAAAGTTGTCTGGAGGGGATATAAGCAAGGCATACATCTTAGACAGGGTGCTGGGAAGAGGGTCCGTGTCTTCACAGTAAGATTCAAAAACGTCTGCATATCAGTGCAGCCTCATCAGAGTTGATCAGTGCAAAATGACAATGTTTCCGTGGCTGTCCGGGCCAGGAAATTTAACTGCAGCTCCGTGACACAGCGGGATCTGACGGGCCCTGGTAGGCTGCATCTGACGGGCCCTGGTAGGCTGCATCTGACGGGCTCTGGTAAGGCTGCATCTGACGGGCCCTGGTAAGGCTGCATCTGACCGGCCCTGGTAAGGCTGCATCTGACGGGCCCTGGTAAGGCTGCATCTGACCGGCCCTGGTAAGGCTGCATCTGACGGGCCCTGGTAAGGCTGCATCTGACGGGCCCTGGTAAGGCTGCATCTGACGGGCCCTGGTAAGGCTGCATTTGATGGACACTGGTGAGGCTGCATTGATCTCTTGTATCATGTCTGCAGTCTTTGACCATCTCCTATATCATTTCTGCTAGAGTGGCACCAAATAGAAATTTTGCTAATACTATTAGCAGTGTGTTTAAGTTTAAGTAAGAGATTGAAAACATGATACAAGAGATGGTCAGAGACTGCAGACTGCATTTTTCTTGAGCTTTTCTTGCACTAAAGGTGCCAATAATGGGCAACAATAAATTCATATTATTTTAAATTGATGATATTAATTAAAATGTTGAATATAATACAATTTATATATGTGTGTATATATATATATATATATATATATATGTGTGTGTGTGTGTGTGTGTTTTTAACTGTCATTTTCGGTTTTCGGCTAAGTGCATCCTGCATTTTTGGTTTCGGCACCAAAATTTCCATTCGGTGCACCCCTAATTTTACAAGATGTTCTTTCTCTCTTTTTTTGTTACTTTAATGAAACAAAATTCATAAAATGTTGTTCTTTTTTTCCAAAGGGCTTTTTTGAACTGATTCCCCAGGATCTCATTAAAATTTTTGATGAGAATGAATTGGAGGTATAGTACTTGTCTTGTACATATACATTTATAATTCCTTTTCAAGTGGTTGTCTCTGCTTAATTAACTTCCTGTTTTTCAGCTCCTAATGTGTGGACTGGGAGATGTGGATGTCAACAATTGGAGAGAAAATACAAAGTATAAGAATAGTTACTCTGCTGGACATCAAGTTATACAGTGGTTTTGGAAGGTGTGTGTTATGTTAGTTTATGCAGCATATTTTAAAAATATATCTTTTGTAGGATAAGACATTTTATTAGCATGACAGCGCTAACCAGTACAGAGGAAGTGTTCTGGTGCTCATGAAACAAATTGTGTAGCCAGTACTGTGATATTATTAGATAATGTATAAAAAAAAGAAAAAAAATTGGCCTCACATCGGATGTACTATATAGAAATATTCAAAGATACCATCATCCATGAAGTATTGGAGAAATCCCCAATAGGTCACCCATGCACAGAAAAGGATGGACTATCTAGGTACCAATTTGGACAAAATACACAGAGTGATTATAAAAAATACGATTTTATTTATACAACATTTAAAATATTAACTATTTGGGTATCACAATATATTAAACAATTACATGCCAGAAGATTATATGAACATACATTCTAACAAAACATGTGTGTCACTATTACTTGATGTACTCCATGAAGGAGGACAGAGGTATAGTGTATCCTCACAAGTCATGTATTCCTCAACATGTTTCGCGGAACTTTACCGCTTCATCAGGAGAATATCAATGGACCCACATACAGCTAGAGTTGAAACACTGCCAATATTCCTCTACAGCAGGTGAGGGGACAAATACAAGTGGAAGGATAGTTCAGCTGAAATAGCAAAAAATTGCAAGCATGGGTCCAGGGAGGGCAAGACAGGTAAGGGAATCAAGGGGACTGGTCTCCACTTCTCCAATTCCTTGGATTACGTATAAGATGGTAGCATAGTATTAAAAAAAACAGACAATAATTCTAACTTTATGTTTTTCACAGTTTTGTGTGATCTTCTGCATTTACATAGAAAATGCATTTTAACCCCTTCCAAAAGATGGCTACAGCGCGGGCTTACTTTGCCAGGAGCGTGTCCATGGATGTCCTCCCGTGTTTGTGCTGCCCACATCCCCAGCGCACTCTGTAATCACTGAGTCCTTCATGATCCCTTAACACATGATCAGCTGTGTCCAATGACAGCTGATCACGGAACTAAAGAGCTTTCCTTTCCTCACACTGGCAGCGTAAGGGAGAAGAGAGCCGATAACTAGCTTGTGTTAAAGCAGGGGTGCCCAACCAGTGGCACGCGTCAGTGCCACACATCTAGATTAGGAAGGTGCCACATCCCTAAGCAAATATAGTACAACGGGTTCAAAAATTAGGACTTTTTCAAGGTTCCACATGAAAGCAAAAAATATATAGAGTTAATGCATACATAAAATATTGCAACAATTGCCATTTTATTCCCTAGGGTCTCTGCTAAAAAAAATATATACCGTATTTTTCGCTCCATAAGACGCACCTGACCATAAGACGCACCCAGGTTTTAGAGGAGGAAAACAAGAAAAAAATATTCTGAACCAAGTGGTGTACTGAAATATTTTATATTATACTACTACTATAGGTGGGTGGTGGACACACAGCAATACCACCCCCCCCCTATCAAATCAGCTCAGCTACACTATACCTGGGTGGTGGACACAGCAACCTCCCCCCCTTCCCAGATCAGCTCAGGGTGGCAGGGCAGACACAAACACCCCTTCAGACTCTTCTATCACAACAGCTCATGTGACTGGGCAGTGGATATCATGCCAGCCCACATCTCCCACCCCCTTATCACCAGCTCAGCTCACCTCAGGCAGTGGAGGACACTGTCATTACAATTCACAACCCCCTCTGGCTGGCTGGCTCTCAGCCTCAGATGTACATGGGCAGCAGCTAGGAAGGAGGACTGGGAACATAGTTTACAACAGCAGCAGCTGCCGGGGGAAGGAGCAGGAAGTGAGACTGGACCAGACCACGGCGCCGGGGGGGGGGGGGGGGTTCCGGCGAGAAAAAAAAACAGCCAGGGTTCTCGCCGCTTTCAAGATAATGTCACCTCTGGCGGCGCTACTGACACTGACATGTTTTGACACCCGGCCGTCTCCTCCCCGCTCCCCCTTGGTATGTCCCTGCCAGGATCCGCCTCACTCCCTTTCTCTCTCCTTCACAGAGAAGCCGAGCACTAGTATTCTGACGCGGGGGGGCAGTATTCGCTCCATAAGACGCAGGGACATTTTCCCACATTTTTTAGGGGGAAAAAAGTGCGTCTTATGGTGCGAAAAATACGGTATATAATGTTTGGGGGTTAGCAAAGAATACTGATTTTAACTTTGTAAGAAACAAGTGTCAGAAAAAGGTTTAGACTTTAAGTGGTTAAACTTCCTGCATTTACACACAGAAGTTATATCCCTTTGATCTCAGTACAAAGAGTTACAATGTTTCTACTTATCTACTAGCACAGACAATGTTGCACACTGAAGCTCATAAACTGCAGTTTATTGGTGTTTGGGCTTTTTTTTAAAAAAGCCCATAGACTGCACTCTATGTTAGCCTATGTGTCCATGCACACATGGACGTTTTTTAGCGTTAATGAGCAGTGGAGTTAATGGGCTTTTTTCTGAACGCAAGAAATTCAAAGTGCCATTTTTTGGCGGGAAAAAACGCAAAACGCTCAAACGCAAGTCGCCAGCGGTTTTTAGCGTTTTTTGATCCATTTAAAAAAAAAGGCTAAAAAACGCTAACACTGAAAAACGCTAATAAACGCTATTGCAAAAACGCTAAAAAACGTTGAAAGTCTCCCTGCAAAGCTACTGGCGTTTTTTATAGCTTTTTTTAGCGTCCAGTGTGCATGGAGCCAAAAACTTGGCAGACTGCCAAAGTGAGCAGAGAACTAACTTGTTACATGAAAGAATCGGGGAAACTCTGCAATAGAGATTGTCAGGGGGGTTGAATCGAGTTTGTGATTTTTTAATGATTAATTGTGCAGCTCTAGCACTTGGGCATGAAGTTCACCAGAGCTTTACAGATTGCCACTGGAATACTCTTCCACTCCTCCATGACGACATCACGGAGCAGGTGGATGTTAGAGACCTTGCGCTCCTCCACTTTCCATTTGAGGATGCCCCACAGATGCTCAATAGGGTTTAGATCTGGAGACATGCTTGGCTAGTCCATCACCTTTACCCTCAGCTTCTTTAGCAAGGCAGTGGTTATCTTGGAGGTGTGTTTGGGATCGTTATCATGTTGGAATACTGCCCTGCGGCCCAGTCTCCGATGAGAGAGGATCATGCTTTGCTTCAGTTTGTCACAGTACATGTTGGCATTCATGGTTCCCTCAATGAACTGTAGCTCTCCAGTGCCCGCAGCACTCATGCAGCCCCAGACCATGACACTCCCATCACCATGCTTGACTGTAGGCAAGACACACTTGTCTTTGTACTCCTCACCTGGTTGCCGCCACACACGCTTGACACCATCTGAACCAAATGAGTTTATCTTGGTCTCATCAGACCACAGGACATGGTTCCAGAAATCCATGACCTTAGTCTGCTTGTCCTCAGCTAACTGTTTGCAGGCTTTCTTGTGCAATATCTTTAGAAGAGGCTTCCTTCTGGAACGACAGCCATGCAAACCAATTTGATGTAATGTGCAGTGTATGGTCTGAACACTGACAGGCTGACCCACCCCACCCTTTGAACCTCTGCAGCAATGCTGGCAGCACTCGTGCGTCTATTTCCCAAAGACAACCTCTGTATATGATGCTGAGCACGTGCACTCAACTTCTTTGGTCGACCATGGCGAGGCCTGTTCTGAGTGGAACCTGTCCTGTTAAACCACTGTGTGGTCTTGGCCACCGTGCTGCGGCTCAGTTTTAGGGTCTTGGCAATCTTCTTATAGCCTAGGCCATCTTTATGTAGAGTAACAATTCTTTTTTTCAGATTTTCAGAGAGTTCTTTGCCATGAGGTTCCATGTTGAACTTTCAATGACCAGTATGAGAGAGAGTGAGAGCGATGACACCAAATTTAACACATCTGCTCCCCATTCACACCTGAGATCTTGTAACGCTAACGAGTCACATGACACCGGGGAGGGAAAATGGCTAATTGGGCCAAATTTGGACATTTTCACTTGGGAGTGTACTCACTTTTGTTGCTGGTTTAGACATTAATGGCCGGGTGTTGAGTTATTTTCAAGGGACGGAAAATTTACACTGTAAAGCCTGGTACACACGGTCGGACTTCAAACAAACTTTTACGTGGATTTTTGTCTAAAGGGAGTTGGCTGGGCACACCCATAGCATACACACGCTCGGACTTTTCTGCAAACTTTCCCAACATCACCTGTTTTTTCTGCTCTTGTTATCACATGAAAAGATATAATAAAATATTTACAAAAATGTGAGGGGTGTACTCAGTTTTGTGAGATACTTACTGTATGTTGCGGTTTGCAAGTGTTTTACTGGGGTTATGGATGAAGCCGGCGGCTGGCTTTCTCATGAAAGTGGTCTAAGGCGTTTATTAGAAATTGGATCGTTTTTAGAAGCGGCGGGAGGGGACTTTCCCCGCCACTCACCGGTGTTTCTTAGGCTTACCGTTTTCACTGGCACCTAAGAAACAATCCAACGGTGCAGCCGGCTGGTCAGAGGCAATTTTTTTTTTTAAAGCAAAATATCAAACTTTTGCTTTTAAAGGTTAAGTAGAGGTTGGGTGTATTTTTGACCCCAGATATCTCAATAAAGAGGATCTGTCATCCTTATTTCTATTACAAGGGATGTTTACATTACTTGTTATAGGAATAAAAGTGATCAAAAATAAAAAATTTAAGGGACAGTGTAAAAATAAAATAACATTTCTAAAAAAATAATAATTTTGCTTGCCCGCAGAAGCGAACGCATGCGAAAGTCACACACGCATATTTAAACAGTGTTCGCACCACACATGTGAGGTATCTCAGCAAACATTAGCGCAAGCACAATAATTCTAGCACTAGACCTCCTCTGGAATTCTAACCTGTAAAAAAATTGAAAGTTTCGCCCTACTGAGATTTTTAAGTAACGTAGTTTGTCGCCATTCCACAAGTGTGTGCAATTTTTAAGCGTGACATGTTAGGTATCTATTTACTCAGCGTAATATCATCTGTCATATTTTGCAAAAAAATTGGGTTGGTTATTGTGTTTTGGTTTTTTATTTGTTTAAAGTGTATTTTTTCCGGGGCGTGGCCTGGATAGCAATGGGATAGGTCGCATGTGATGTGAGCTCCGTCTGCCCATACTCCTAACCTACCATCCTGCCTGCATCCTGCTCGGTTCCTGCCATCCCCTACATCCGAGGACGTGTCCTGCTCTCCCTGTGGTTCCTGAAGCCTGTTAGCCCGCTGGTTTGCCGCCACTGCCGTCGCGGCGCTTCCCGGTCATCTTCTTCAGGAAAGGCCCCGGCTTCGGCCTAGTTCCTGGTTCGGCGGCCATCTTGGCCCTCCCGACGGCGGCCCTGGACACTTCTCCTTGCCTCCCTGGGCGCACTGGGCTCCATCCTCTTCTACATCGGCCCCCGGATTACCTGCTGCAGCTGCTGGGGTGTCTTTGCACTCTGCACCTGCTGTGTGAGCGGACCGCGGTCTCGGCCTGACTCCCGGAACGGCGGCCATCTTGCTCCACCCGGAGACATCTTTGGCAAGTATTACAGGCCCCCCTGACTCCCCTGAGCTCAGATTCCCCTGCATGCAGCCTGTTGCCATTACAGCTGCTTGAGAGTGACCTGCTGCCTACGTTGGGCCGTCCCTGGGCAGCGGTGGGGGGGGAGGTTGTGGAGGACCCGGCCTCCTTAACAGTGGCCATATTGGTGCACCCAGGGATCTTCCCTGTCGCCTTACAGCATGTCTCCGTCTAAAAATAATTCTGAAGCCATCGATAAACTGGCCAGATACCGCCGGCTTGAGGAGGGGGATCGGCAGGTCAGAGACAGCGCTGCTGCTTTCCTGGATGCGGATCACTCTGTGGTGGCTACTAACAAATTACTGGATGCCATCGCCATGTGCCAGAGCACGCTTACCACCAAGATCGAGGAGGTAAAAATTGATGTGTCCCTTATCCGGCAGGATCTCTCTACCCTCAGGGACCGCGTGATGGAGACGGAGACCCGTATTAGCAGAGCAGAGGATATCTTACACCCTTTACAACATACCACCGATGAGGTGCGCCGCCAGTTACAACAGATTAGCGCAAAACAGGATGACATGGAAAATCGCCGTCGGAGATGTAACCTCCGCTTCATCGGTCTTCCTGAGTCTGCTGAGGGCACCGATCCGGAGAGCTTCCTTGAAAACCTCCTAACCTCAACCTTCGGCAGAGACGCATTTTCGGTAATGTTTGCAGTGGAGAGAGCTCATCGAATCCCTGGCCGCCCTCCTCCCCAAGGAGCTCCACCGCGTACCCTGATAGCGAAGTTCCTTAATTTCAGGGATCGCGACAAGATCCTCCGCCTAACCAGAGAGAAGGGGAATATCCCCCATACCAACGCTCGTGTTGCCGTCTTCCCGGACTTCTCCAATGAGGTGCAACGGCAGCGGTCCAGGTTCCAGGATGTTAAGAAGCGCCTCCGCACTCTACACCTCAAATACGCCATGCTGTACCCTGCAAAGCTTTGTGTGGAGTGCGACGGTCGGACCCACTTTTTCGAGGACCCAGAGTCGGCATCCACTTGGATTGACCGGAGAGATCGGCGAGATTGAGCATACCGCGCTGTCTGGGAGCTGTGAGTACTTTTCTTTTCTCTCCCCTGCTGCCCCCTGTGCCGGTGGCACTCCCTGTTCGTGCCCTGGTGATTCGCCTCACGGTTGCTCTGTTGCTAGTGGGTGCCCTCCGCCGGGACGGGGGAGACAGACCTAAAAGCCTTTTCCGCCCCTCCTTGGATCTCACAGCATGCTCGCCACCTTCGGATGACCTAACTGTTAATTCCCCGTTCTCCCCACGCATGGGAGATGCTTGTAGAGGGCAGCTTACCGAACGTTGCTGGAACTTCCTATCCTACTTTACGTACCACCCTGATGGCAGGCGGGGCTCCCTTCTGCACGGCTGCAATGGTGTTGTGCTTTTGTGGCCCCTACACCCCATGCACTTCTCAGAGAAGAAGTCGCCCCCCTAGGTTCTCTATGGACTTTTTTCACTCCCCCCGTTTACCTGATTGTTTTTTCCTCCTTTTTTGTTTTCTGTTCATCACAGGTATCTATGTCCCTTTGAAATTAAGTCCCTCGCCTCCAATGCTTTTTTCACGTTGGATGTCCCCGGTTGATACCTGGTTTTGGGATACTATGTTCATGCCGAGTTGGGGTGGCACTGGACTGGGAGGGAGGGGAAATGTTTTGGCTGTTTTTTATTTGCCACTATGTTCACAATTGTTTATTTCTGCTAAAGGTACTATGTCATTGTCATACATGCACTATCAATATTGGTTGCTGATGTGTTCTGTACTGTCTGATGTGTCCTTATCTGCTCTGCTGGTCCTGGTCTGGCTGCGCTCTATTATACACACCATATACCCACCATGAGTTCCCTGAAGTTCCTCACGTGGAATGTTAGAGGCTTACGCAATAAGATCAAACGCACAGCGGTCCTGACATTTCTCTAATCTCAGAGAGCTGATATTATCACACTGGTCGAGACCCATGTCACGGGCCACTTGCAATCCTCCCTTAAAAAACCTTGGGTGGGGTGGGCTTATGCCACTCACACCTCATATTCCAGAGGAGTATCGGTCCTGGTTGCCAAACGGGTACCTTTTGAGCTTATACTGCTCCGCACGGATCAGCAGGGCAGATATGTGTTTATGCACGCCACCATTAATGGGTCTCCTATCCTGCTACTTGCCTGCTATATTCCCCCCCCCGTACAACTCAGCTGTAATTCAGGAAGGCCTTGCCTTTATGACACAATACCCCTCCGTACCGGCAGTGTGGATGGGGGACTTCAATATGACCCTGATCCCCGCTCTGGACCGTCTGGGCACACTGGATCCCCCCCTTAACCCACCGACCCATACCAGACTGCACCGCATAATGACCGACTTTGCTCTTGTCGACACTTGGCGCCACAGACACCCGCACACTAAAGTCTTCTCATGCTTTTCAGCCAGTCATAACACAATGTCACAAATTGATTTTGTTTTTATCTCGATGTCCCTGCTGCCTAAGCTAGGAGATGTGGGCTTTGCTCCGAGAGTACTCTCGGATCACGCCCCCTACTGGGTCACGATCCAGCTCCTCAAGGCTTCCCCTGCTCCTTCTTGGCGGCTAAACCCGTTCTGGCTGACTGCCCTGCAGGACCAGGATGACATCCCCACAGAATTGCAATACTATTTTACGGCCAACAGGGACACTGCCACGCATGATGTGGTGTGGGAAATGTTTAAACTTCACGCTCGTTCCCTACTTTCCACACGTATTAACAGGCTTAAACGGTCATCAACATTTATTGTCCAGCAGGCTGCGGAGCACCTGCAGGCGCTGGAGGAGGCGTTCCACCGGGACCCCTCGCCCAGCGCGGCCAACAATCTAAAGATTCAGGCGCGCCAGGTCTCCCAATTGCACATAGAGAAGGCTAAACAACGTATCTTCTTCTGTAGACAGAGGGTGTTTGAGTATGGAGAGAGATCGGGCAAACTGCTCGCATATCTCGCCCACTTGGATATGCGTCCCCCTGTGGTGGTGTCCTTGACCGACCCGCAGGGGAACGACATCACCGATCCGCAACTGGTGGCGGAGGAATTTGGGAGATTCTACCGTGCACTCTACACTTCCAGGGTCACCCACACTCCCCAAGACACCAGGGACTACCTAGCGGGAGTTCAATTCCCTAAACTGACAGACGACCAGCTTGAAATTCTGGAAGCCCCTATTACTGAGGAGGACATCTCCGAGGCCATTTCCTGTCTGGCCTCATCCAAGGCCCCAGGATTGGATGGCCTACCTCTTGAATTCTATGCCACCTACTCTGAAATCCTAATCCCTGAACTTAAGTACCTGTATAAATCTATATTTGACTCAGGAGTTCTACCCCCATCTATGCGAGAAGCCCAAATAGTCGTAATTCCCAAACCCGGAAAGGACCCTAAATACCCGGAGTCGTATAGGCCCATTTCCCTGTTACAGGTAGATATTAAAATATTAGCTAAGATTCTAGCCTCCCGCCTTAACCAGGTTATTCTGTCATTGATACACCCTGACCAAACCGGCTTTATGCCAGGGAAGAACACGGCCATGAATATTCGCCGCCTATTTATGAATATTCAGGGGTCCCATGATGAAATTGGCTCGAGGGTCGTGGTGGCGCTGGATGCCGCCAAGGCCTTCGACTCCGTGGAGTGGAACTACCTGTGGGAGTGTCTCAAGATTTGGATTTGGCCCCAGCTTTATTCGCTGGGTCCAACTCCTCTATCAATCCCCGAGGGCCAGAGTGTTTGTGAATGGTTGGCTTTCTGACCAGTTCCCGCTGGAGAGAGGGACCCGGCAGGGCTGCCCCCTTTCCCCCATGCTTTACGCATTGGCTGTGGAGCCGTTGGCCATAATGGTCCGTGCGGACACTTGCATCCGAGGTCTCAGGATGGGGAACCTGGAAGAAAAGATTGGGATGTATGCCGACGACACACTTTTGTATCTGGCGGACTCCGGTCCTTCTCTTATAGCAGCCCTCCAGTCCATAGAACGTATGGGTGGCCATTCGGGTCTGAGTATTAATTGGGCTAAGTCCCAGATCCTTCCGATTGACCATTTCCCCTCCTCGTTCGCGTCCCCTCCTCTGGCTCTTCCAAGGGTCTCCCAGATTAAATACCTTGGCGTACAGGTCACCAGATCGCTCTCAGATTATAAACTACTGAACATTGAACCCCTGTTTGCTCTGATCAAGAACAAGACGCAGACTTGGGCCAGACTACCCCTGGGTGTTATGGGTCGCGTCAGCTTAGTTAAGATGATACTCCTTCCCAAGATACTCTATTTGGTCTGGCATGCTCCCCTCTATATACCACAAAAAATTTTCAGGACAATTGAATCCATCTTGAATTCATTTATTTGGGGTCATGGCAGACACAAATTATCCTGGAGAATCCTGAAGAACCCTGTGACGTTGGGAGGAGCTGCTCTCCCTGACTTTCAGGATTATTATTTTGCCTCCCAGCTGTCCCACTTCTATTATTTTGATAAACATGAACTAACGAGATACCAGACACTACTCTGTGAGCACCCAGATGACTCGGCCCACACCCCACTTCAATCGGTCCTAAGAGCCCCATTGACAAGACGCCCCCCCCAACGCACAGCAGACATGTTGACTCACCACCGGAGGGTATGGCGGGCGGCACTGCAGAGAACTGGGACCCCAAGGGTACACTCTCATACCCCTCTCTGGTACAATACATGCTTGCCAGAATTATTGTCCATTCCGGACCCCGCGGCGTGGATACGCCATGGGATCTTACACATACACCAGATCATGACCGATTCAGGCCTTAAGTCATTCCAAATGCTGAAGGACGAATTTTCCCTCCCCAATTGCCTTTTCTTCAGGTATTTGCAACTCCGTCACGCCATACAGGCCCAGTTTTCTGGCTCTTACCCGTCCCTGGCAGTTCCCTCCATAGTGGACACAGTCACGGGTAATGTGCCTGCTAAGCTCATCTCCACTTTGTACTCCGCCATTCGTCTCCCTAGCACCACAGCATTGGCCTATACTGCTAAGACTAGATGGGAGGCGGATGTTGGACTTATAGAGGATGAGGACTGGGGCGAGATTTTGGAGGACGTGAAAAAGGTTTCCCCCAAGCTGTCGGACCGCCTCACACAGCTGTACATTATACATAGAACATATCTGACCCCTCAGAGAGTGGCACGTTTCAGGCCCACGTACAATCCAGGATGCCGCCTCTGTGACCATACCCCGGGCTCCTTTTACCACCTCATATGGTTCTGTCCTACCATTCAGGCATATTGGACACAGGTGATACGCTTCCTACACGATCAGATGGGCTCCCCTGCTACCCTTGACCCAAAGATGTGCCTACTTGGCCTGTTGCCAGACTTGGATGCCGACAAACCCCTCTGTACCTTTTTACATGAGACGCTATTCTTGGCAAGAAAAGTAGTGGCCCGTAATTGGATGCAGGCCCTGCCCCCTACAGTTCAGTGCTGGAAAAAGGCGGTTAACGATGCTCTCCCATATAAAAAACTGATTTATGTACATAGAGGGTGTCCGCTAAAGTATGAGAAGGTCTGGGACAGATGGATGGCGGATGGTGAAACGTGTACCTGACATGTCGATTTTTTATTTTTGTTGTATACCGGCTCTACTTTCACTGCTGTTATTATCTTTGTGACACACAGATGCTTCACTGTGTTCATGTATGTACTATTATATTGGCCATACTGGCTTATGTTGATTTATGTACCATGCATACTTTTCAATAAAGTTGGTTTCCAATTAAAAAAAAAGTGTATTTTTTCCAAAGAAATTATGACATAAAAAATTGCAACAATCTCCATTCTATTCCATAGGGTCTCTGCTTAAAAAAAATATATGATGTTTGGGGGTTATAAGTAATTTCCTTGCAAAAAATACAGATTTAAACTCGTATACAAAAAGTGCCAGAAAAAGGCTTGGTCTGATTCCATAGAACCAATATATCAAGTAAAATCATTCATCAAGTCTTGTCTTCTAAATCCAAGCTCAAAAACCTTACCACCAAAGTATTCAAGATTAAATTAACCATATGGTGGTTTAGGTTTCTAGCATTTACTGAAACTGAAATATTATATCTTACAGGGAGAGTATTCATACACCATGGGCTAAAGACGTATACTTTCAGGTGATTAGGCAATGGCAAATCTCTAGAGGGCATGCCCCCTTGGCACCTCTCCTGTAACCCTACCCCACTCCATGAGTCTTCATTTTTGTGCTAGTGTCTGGGGTGATGGACCTTTTATCCTTCACAGAGAATAGTTTATAATTTAAAAAAATGTTTATAAATTTTCCTTATTATATCTTTTGATTCTTCAGTCAAGCCACTGTCTTCTAATTCCAGCATAGAAATGTATCCACTTTGGGAGTTGTACCCAGACTCCTTGAAGTGGGGACAGCCTGTAATGTTGCTTCAGGCACTGGATCCTGCATGGACACTCACCTTGGCTTTTGGTGCAGTGTATTCTGATAGCCAAAGGGTGCTATACAAGTCCAGGGCCATGGTCCATCTCTATACAACCCAGTCCCAGGGGCTATGCCTACTATGACAGGCAAAGCCTGGACTTTATTTACAGTCCAGCATTGTGAATAGGTAAGACAGTCACCCTGTATCCCTGGCCATTACTGTAAATAATGGGGGTTATGTTTGAATTGCATTCACCATACAGTTTAAACTTTTCAAACTTAAATTTGAAAATGAAGCGCTAAAATTCAACAACTTAGAGCTCAGTTTTCAGGTAGATTACTAGGTGTTGCATCACACCACTGGCTGCATACTTTCCACCTAGAGCCATTTTAAGGTAATCATCTTGGTATTGTTCAGCCTGTCCTCCCCTCTGTCTCGTTGTATCCCTCTGGGTACAAAGACACCTGCAAAACCTTGCAAAGTATTCACTGTTCATGAATAGAAAAAATTTGCTTTTTCTACTGAAGATGTTCCTTCCTTCAAAGATTCAGCAGATGAAAACTTTGAGACACTCCTAAAAGCTCTCTCTTACCTTGCAGGCCCAGCCCTGCAGCCAGCTCTTGCTGCAATTTCAGTATATCTAACTGCAGCTAACTGGACAAGGACAATGAACAACCAACATGACCCTGTATTTCAGAATCTAGCTGTTACACAGCAATTACAGAAATTGCTTTATAGAACAGGGGTGCCCAACCAGTGGCCCGCAGAGCCCTCTGATGTGGCCCGCGACCTCCTGCTCTGGGATGGAATACTGTTGTTAAAGGTAAGTTTATTACTAAAATCACAGTGTATATATGGGCATATCTGTTCTGCAGTGGTTACTGGGCTGCTTCCAAACTGATCTGCAGGTGCAGCACAGTTTACCTGCACTGAGCCATAGACTTCTGTTATTACTGCGAGTTTGGTGAGCTTTCTGAAAGTGCACCAAACCTGCAGAATATAATAGAAGTCTATTGCAAAGTGTAGGAAAGCCAAAGGTACACTGCGTTGCACCCTGCGGTGCGGGTAATACGCAATGCATCAGAGTGAAAGCAGCCTTGGGCCCCTTTAACACGGTCAGTCCGACAGTCCGACCAATTGGACCCTTTATTCACCTCAGTGGCAGACATAAACCGACTTGTGTCCTACCTCCAATCCGATACCCAAAAAAAAAAAAAGGATAGTGGGCTGTGTCCGTGTCCACTCTGCATATGCAGAGCAGACACGGACATGCCATCCCCCCCTCTCCATTCATTGTGGCCCGCTACCAGTTACCAAGTTGCTTAAGTGGCCCTCACTCTTCAAAAGGTTGGGCACCCCTGCCATAGAACATGTCACAAGACAAATTTGCATAATGTTATGGCTAAAGGCTTGGACAACTGAAGCAACCATAGCCCACGTCTGTTGCAGTTTGCCTCTCTCTAGGTTACAGATGTCCCAGACCTGTGGGTTCAATCACTGATTCAGGCTCGGGTTCACATATGTGTGCCCGTGGTTCACAGCATGAGATACAGTGCATCCCTGTTCACCAGTTTGTCCCTGTTCACTAGTTCCGATGCGAATCAGGTCTGAATTTTTGCCTGAATCGGACCCAAAAGCGCACAGGTCCCTTTGGCTTTCCTACACTTTGCAATAGACTTCTATTATATTCTGCAGGTTTGGTGCACTGTGGGTTCAATCACTGATTTAGGGCCGGGTTCACATATGTGTGCCTGTGGTTCACAGCATGAGATACAGTGCATCCCTGTTCACCAGTTTGTCCCTGTTCACTAGTTCCGATTCGAATCAGGTCTGAATTTTTGCCTGAATCCACACCTGAATCGGACCCAAAAGCGCACAGGTCCCTTTTGGAATGTGGACCGTGACCGCCCTGGACCTGTGTGAACCGGCTCAATTGCGAGCCGGGCTCGGTCGCTTGTCATGCGTTTTGGATGCAGTGAAACCCTTATCCAATTCGCACATATGTGATCCCAGCCTAAAAGGGGACAAAATACAGTTCATAACTCTGCCACATCACCACTTTCTTTCAAATCAAGCAAAACTGCTCAAGGACAGCTAGATTTGCAGAATGCCCTGAACCACCTCTTGTTCCAGGGATCCTTTTTGCCAATACCACCTCAAGACAGGTTCAAAGGATTCTACTTAAGCGTGTTCATGGTACCAAAGCCCAATTGGGCTATTGTCCTATCCTGGATTTAAAATCTTACAACGAGTGCCTTGAAATTCCACAATTTTGCATGGAATCCAAAAGGTCAGTAATGGCCTTTCTGAGACCATGGAAATACATGGCATCTGTGGACATCCAAGATGCTCATCTACATGTTTGACCGGTTCTCTCTGGACCTCCCTGCTTCAAAGTTCACCATTGGAGGATGGATACGAAATCTGATTTTAAGTGCTTACATTCTCAAATAAAAATCTCCTCCTGCACTTTTACGCACCCATTTGTTGCAAGTTTCCTGGGCATTTCGGCACCATGCCTCTGTAGCCCAGTTGTTAAAGGCCGCCACCTGGTCTTCTGTTCATACTTTTTTAAACTTCTACCAGGTAGTCATCTAATCTTCTGCAGAGGCTCTCTGAGGTTGGGTCTTCTGACTTGTTGGGCCTGTTGACACAGTTGTATTTTTCTCATTGTTGCCAAGCCTTCCTGTTCATTGCTTGGGGATGGCCCATTGTGTATGAATACTCTGCCTGTGTCCTGTACTAGATAATTGAGACAAGAGCAATGTACCTGTAAAATCCATATCTTGGAGTCCAGTACAGTGGCAACGCTCCCTTCTATTTCTTGGTTTACTCTCCATTACTTGCTGCAAAACTGAGAACTCAGAGAGTGGGGTAGAGTTATGGGAAGATGCCCGAGTGTGCATCTTTCAAAGCTTTGCCGATATCCGTTCACTTGAAGGTGCGTGCCCATAATCCTTGGTGTTTAAATACTATGTGAATGAGGGGTTAAAAAACCCAAAACCAGCGCAAAGTGGAAAGATAATGAGTAACAACAACTAGAGTAATTAAAGTAATTAAACAGGTGAGTATTGATAAGGAGCAGCACGTTGTATAAGAGAAAATAAATGAATGTAAATCAATACTAAATTGATTAAACTGCGCTCCTTCCGTTTTAAAGTGCAAACGTGCAAAGTGATTTCAACTAAACACCAATATGATAATATGTGTGTAAAAAGTCCAAACATAAAATTAGTTCAATAGTGCAAATAGTGAATGTTCAAACAATGTATCAGAGTCCTCAGACAATGTATCAACTTCTTCAAATAGTGTACACAGTGGTGGAAGAAATTTCAGTCAAATATACCTACTGTCCAGCAGGGATTTGAAGATTGTGTACACTATTTGAAGAAGTTGATACATTGTCTGAGGACTCTGATACATTGTTTGAACATTCACTATTTGCACTATAGAACTCATTTTGTGTTTGGACTTTTTACACACATATTATCATGTTGGTGTTTAGTTGAAATCACTTTGCACGTTTGCACTTTAAAACGGAAGGAGCGCGGTTTAATCAGTTTAGTATTGATTTCTATTCATTTGTAAATACTGTGCTTGTGTTCTGTACTGTACTGCAAGATATGGCATTTACAGGCAAGTCTTTTTTTTTTTTTTTTTTAAGGGTGTACTAACATTTAAATGTTGACACTTAAAATGACCAGGAAGAATCAGGGAGTAAATGCTTTGTTTAAATAGCCATGACTTATATATTGTACTGCACCTTCCCTGGGTACAGAGTGTTCATGCAGTACTCTTTGATCCTTGCAGGATAATGCTAAAAGTCTGCTGTTAAACATCGTAATCATTTTTGACCAAATACCTAGCTATCCTTTAAGCGCCTGATGCTGTGCAGATATCTGGCATAGAAACCAAAATATTTGTATTATCATAAAATGATCAGCATAAAAATGCACTACGATCATGTTCAATAGAGGACACAAAGTATGACCCGCTGGGACTCTCTTCCGAGAAATAAACAGAGCTGAAACAGATCTTCCATAACGTGATATGAATAATACAGACCGACTCATCTTGAAAAAGGGCTGTTCTTTTTTAGAGAAGGATTGGGTGAGATTTCCAAACAGAATCAAGGGGAGCGAGATATCATTGTAAGAAAAATAAGCACTTGGCAGGGTCTATTTGGAATTCCCTACTGTGTCACGTTGTTGTTGAGGATTCCATTGGGCTCCTCCATTTGATCTCCTAGAATTTTAATTATGCTAGCCTAGAATAAAGATTTTTGTACCTAAAAGATCTGACAGGGGTGGAGAACAGGTTTACAGCATGCTATGAGCCAGTAATTCTATCCTTGTGGTTTTTCATAACGCTTGTACAAGAAGACTTCGATTTTTTTTTTATGTTTCCTTTATTTCCATTCTGAGCTGCAGATTATTGGTTTACCTGTGAATGTTGTCTTGCGTTTATGGTTACATCTGTCTAATTGTTTATGGGGTTGTTTTTTGCAGGCAGTGCTAATGATGGATGCTGAGAAGAGAATTCGATTGCTTCAGTTTGTCACTGGTACCTCCAGGGTACCTATGAATGGATTTGCTGAGCTTTATGGTTGGTATTTCAAATTTAGAGATCAAATGGGTTGATCCTTGGTGTATTTACAAATGCATGAAAATCAACAATATTGTTTTAATATGAATCCATTTTACATATAGGTTCTGTTCTTGTGTTACTCGTTTAAGGAAACTATGTCTGAAAAAAAGATTTTTTGCTTATTAGACTACCGATAGGTTGGTTTAAATGGCTTTTCCTTGGTTGCAATACACTAATTTAAAGGAGTAGTAAAGTTACATGTTTTTTCACCTTAATGCATCCTATGCATTAAGGTGAAAAAACATTCGACAATACCGCCCCCCCCCCCCCCGAGCCCCCGTTTTTCTTACCTGGCCCCTCGAAAGTCCCATGCTCGTCCCCGTCATCCTCTTCGTTTTTCTGCCTGGCCGCCGATTGGCTACACTGGATAGATTGAAAGCAGCGCAGCCATTGGCTGGCGCTGCTGTCAATCACATCCAATGACGCGGCACGCCGGGGGCGGGGCCGAGTGATACAGTCGGCGGCTATGGCCGCCGCTGTATCACGGGAGCGCGCCCGCAATCACTCCACACCATGCCAGCTCACTCGCATTAAGGTGTGGAGTCCTTGCGGGGAGGAGCCAAGACAGCCGCCGAGGGACCCCAGAAGACCAGGATCGGGGCCACTGTGTGCAAAACGAGCTGCACAGTGGAGGTAAGTATAACATGTTTGTTATTTTTAAGCAAAAAAAAAAAAGGTTTAGTGCTCCTTTAAGCGACTAATACATTTATTTGTCAGTACATTTCAAGAGTAGATACAAATACATTCCTATTGTGCCCATTTGTATCAATAAATACAAAAGAGTTCAGCTAGATCTTCTGAACTCGTGAACAGGTCAAATCCAGAAAAAATATAATGGGTTGAAGTGGCCGTAGGCTATATGTGTCTTATGTGTTCGTCTGACCACAGGGCTGTCTTAATGCATGGGCACCCCTAGGCACTGCCCAGGGGCCCCAGGTGCATGGGGGCCCCATGATCTTGCATTTGGCATTGCCACTATAGACTGACAGGAGATGTGACAGCAGCGTCACTCACTACTCCTGTCAGAAAGGAGGAGGAGAAGCACAGCAGCACCAAGAATAAAATAGTGGTAGTTGCAATTTATGTCACACGTTGGCACACATCTTTATCAAATGCACATTTCTTCTTAAGTCTTGACAGTTGGGTTTTGTTCCTGTTCATAGGAGAGGACTTGTTAGATATTTCAATACATGTTACTTTAACAGAGTTGAACAGCCCCGCCCAGGGGGTGGTTCCTCCAGACATAACCCTCCGCCCTGCAGGATGCAGCCTCAGTTTTGTTCTGCCTAGCAGAGGAGATGGACGTGGCTCCCTTTGGGCCCAGAGTCCTGAGGAAATTTTTTATTTTATTTTATTTAAATTTATTTTTTCTTTCTCGTACATCACGGGACACAGAGCGACATAGTATTAACTATGTGGGATTATATAGATTACCTTCAGGTGCTGGCACTGGCAACTTCCAAGACAGGAAGTACCCTCCCCTATATAAGCCCCTCCCATCCGGGAGTACCTCAGTTTTTTGCCAGTGTCTAAGGTGTTGGCCAAGGTTAACATGTATTCATCTGGGCTTGTGTACAGGTTCTTTTGGGCCTTAGCAAGCTATTCCGCATCCGACCAAAAAAGCTTCATAGCTAAACGGTCGGTACCCGGGCCTTGCAGAGAAGAGCAAGGTTTTGCCTGTAATGCCTCTCTTAGGAGGGCTGGACCCTGGGATCCAGCGCTCTGGTCATACCAAAAACCAAGATGTTATCTGTGCAGGGTGCTATACAGGTCCAGGGGAGTGGAATCCTTGGGAACCCGGTCCCTGAAGGTCTAAGTACATTGCCTGCCGTGAGAGGCGAAGTTTGGGCTTCTGTGCCAAACAGAGTCCTGCGGCGAGGAAAAGGTAAGTGGGGGCCCCTCAGGAACTTGGTTCTATTGGGGGGCCCTCAATCCTAATATGTCTTTCTGCCTGTTACCTAAACGGTATTCCCGCTAATATCTGTAGATGCCTAAGACTGCTAATCCTAGAAAATGTTTTTTTCATATAGGAGTTTAAAAAAAAAAAAAAAGACAAGGTGCGGTACCTGTGTTTATCCACTAGAGACCGCTGTGGAACGTCTTTTTCTTTGGACTATTCCTTCCATGGTGAAAGTCCAGGCAGATGGTGGGCTCTCTTGAAAGGGAAGCTGCATTCCTCTGTCTTGCTGCCATGTGCTCTTTCATCCCCGGGCCCTGTTGTAAATAGGGACCCTGGCTCCTCTCCCTGTGTTTCCATGTGTGTGAACGCCGATGGCGCACACGTGTGTGCGCGCGCGGGATGACGCTCTGAGCGCGCCACAGCGCTTCTGCGCATGTGCAGGCGTCCCAGCATGTTAAAAACGCCGTTTTTCTGAAGATTGGCTGTGGATGGACAGAGCAAGTGGCTGGTAGCATACTAAGAGCAGGCATACAGCAGGCGGTTGATACAGGCATCCCCTAGAGAGGTACATTAGTGGACACCAACTGATATATATAGCAGCAAGTTCGCTAGACTATTGTCAGTAAGTGGTGTATTGCGGCTGGAATACCTCAGCTTTGGGCTTAGGAATATGCCGCCCAAAGTCTCCGGGACTAAGACACCCAGGAAGCAAAAAAGGGTCTCCGTCGGGCTCTGAGGATCTTGGGCATGCTTTTGCTGCACCAGCCTCCCCTAATAAATCAGAGGTTGGTACCCGTAGAGAACCCTCAGGAGTGCCAGGTACTGTGGCTGTCCTCAGTTCACCTGCTCCTGTATATGTAACAGGAGGCTTTTGCCTCAGCTCTGGGAGGACTGGAGCAAAGATTGGCAGCATTGATCGCTTCTTCCCTACCAGAGAGAAAGCGCGCCCGATCGCCGTCTCCTCCATCAGAGTACCTGTTAACAGAGCAACAGTCCCATGAAGGGATTGACCTACCTGAAGGGGATCAGGATGAGGCTGACTCTGTTTTAGAGGAGTCAACAGTGGAAGAACCATTCTCGGCATCACAAGCTGAAAGATTGTGGGTTCAGTCCCTAACTGACATGGTTCGATCAGCATTTAAAATGCCTCTTTCTGAACCGTCAACAGCGTCTGTCTCCTCATTGGGGTCGTTAAAAGCTCCCCAGGCTATTTGTTCCTTTCCAGTTCATCCATTACTGGAAGGACTTGTGTATCAGAAGTGGGAACATCCTGATAAACTATTTGTTCCCTCTAAGAGATTTTCTGTGATCTATCCCATGGAGGATAAGTTCACCCAAAAATGGAGTTTACCTGCGGTAGACGCAGCCATCTCTTGTGTGAACAAGTCACTGACATGTCCAGTAGATAATGTTCAAATGTTCAAGGACCCAATAGATAAAAAATTGGAGTCCTTATTAAAATCTGCTTTTTCTACAGCAGGGGCTGTTGCACAGCCAGCAGTGGCAGCTATTGGAGTTTGCCAAGCCTTAAAGGATCAGATGAAACTGGTCTTAAGGGATTTGCCAGATCAGCAGGCTCATACTCTGGCTGATTTGCCTAGAGCATTATGCTTTGCGGTTGACGCCATCAAGGATTCAATCCATCAGGCCTCCCGCCTTACGCTGTCATTAGTACACATGTGTAGACTTCTATGGCTCAAGAACTGGTCTGCTGAAGCTCCCTGTAAAAAGCTGCTAGTCAGCTTCCCATTTCATGGTGAACGCTTATTTGGCGAAGACCTGGATAAATATATCCAGAAGATTTCCAGTGGTAAAAGTACTCTCTTACCGGTTAAAAAGAGGTTTAAAGGGCCCTCTTTTAAGAGGCCTACTTCTCCAGTCCCTGGGACATCTGCTTCTAAGCAGTTCCGACGGCCTCCTCGATCAAATTCCGGAGGTAAGGCTCAGGGACAGTCACAGGGAAACAAGAAACCCTGGATCCGAAAAGGTACTAAACCAACCTCCAAGTCGGCCCTATGAAGGGCTGCCCCCACTCAAGCGGGTGGGGGGAAGAATTCGGTTGTTCGCAGAGACTTGGCGGGAAACAATCAGAGACAAATGGGTCCTCTCCGCAGTAACTCTGGGGTACAAGTTGGAGTTAAAAGAGTCTCCTCCTTCCCACTTTATGTGGTCAAGCGTGCCAAAAGATCCTCTGAAGAGAGGATCTCTCCTGTTGGCATTAGAACAACTATTGCTCCAAGGAGTAATTATGGAGGTTCCTATGGAAGAGTGGGGGTTGGGTTTCTACTCAAACCTCTTCACAGTCCCGAAACCAAACGGGGACGTAAGACCCATATTGAATCTAAAGGGTCTAAACAAATTCCTGGACATCCGGTCTTTTCGGATGGAGTCGATCCGCTCGGTAGCCGCTGCCCTACAAGGGGAGGAATGGTTAGCCTCGATCGACATCAAAGATGCTTACTTGCACGTTCCCATCTTTCCAGGTCATCAAAGATTTCTACGCTTTGCAGTAGAAGGGCGCCATTTTCAGTTCAGAGCCTTACCTTTCGGTCTGGCCACAGCACCACGGGTGTTCACAAAGATTCTGGCCCCACTGTTGGCCGATCTAAGAACACGAGGTGTGACGATAATGGCATACCTAGACGACCTGTTGTTGATGGACCACTCAGTTGCCAGACTAGAGGTGGTAATTTGCGATACAATCGAGTATCTGGAATCTTACGGTTGGATCATCAACCTGGACAAATCAGCCCTACAACCAGTCAAAAGTCTGGAATACTTGGGGCTACGGCTGGATTCAGACCAGAGAAAGATTTTCATATCTCAAGAAAAAGTATCCTCTTTGAGGGACTTGGTCCACCTGGTTTGTGCAAAAAGACAGCCGTCCATACGCCTGTGCATGAGGCTGCTGGGGAAGATGGTAGCATCATTCGAAGCTGTGCCATACGCCCAGTTCCACTCAAGGAATTTGCAAAGGGCCATACTGTCGGCCTGGAACAAAAAAGTTCAGGCCCTAGACTTCCCGATGTCCTTGTCCCCTTCTGTTCGGAAGAGTCTCTGTTGGTGGTTCCCCAGAATCTGCAAAAGGGGAAAACCTTCAGTCCGATTGCTTGGAAGGTGGTCACTATGGACATCCAAACTTCAAGGGTCCCCTGTCAGAATTCAATCAGACAATGCCACGACAGTGGCATATATCAATCATTAGGGGGGCACCAGGAGTCGTGCAGCCCAGTGGGAAGTAAATCACATCCTGGAATGGGCAGAAAAGCATGTTCCATGCATATCCGCTGTCTTCATTCCAGGGGTGGAGAATTGGAAGGCGGACTTCCTGAGTCGCCAACAGTTATGCCCGGGGCAATGGTCCCTTCATCCCGAGGTTTTCCGAGCAATATGTCAGCGATGGGGAACACCGGATGTAGATCTTCTAGCATCCAGATTCAACGCAAAGGTGGACAGGTTTGTCTCTTGGACAAGGGATCCCCTCGCTTGTGGCTCGGATGCTCTGGTGTTCCCTTGGGATCAGTTCAAACTAATATATGCATTCCCACCGCTAGAATTGTTGCCTCGACTCCTCCGCAGAGTCAGGTTGGAAAAGAAGCCGGTGATCCTGGTGGCTCCAGCGTGGCCCCGAAGATCCTGGTACGCGGAGATTGTAAAAATGTCTGTGGGGAGTCCTTGGACCCTTCCACGTCGTCCGGACCTGCTTTCGCAAGGACCGATATACCACCCTTCCTTACTAACTCTAGGTTTAACGGCCTGGCTATTGAATCCCACATCCTAAAAAAGAGAGGTCTCTTTAACTCTGTGGTATCTACTATAATCAATGCCAGGAAGCCTGTATCTAGGCATATTTATTATAGACTTTGGAAGGCGTACATCACTTGGTGTGAGGCCAGAAAATGGCATCCACGTAAGTACGTTATAGGCAGAATTCTGGACTTCCTGCAGTGGGTTGTGGACAGGAAGTTTGCCTTAAGTACTATCAAGGGTCAGGTTTCGGCCTTATCAATACTATTTCAAAGGCCCCTGGCTTCGCATTCACTTGTCAAATCCCTTGTACAAGGTGTGACCCGTATTAACCCACCGGTTAAAGCTCCCATATGTCCATGGGACCTAAACCTGGTTCTATCGGTTCTGCAAAAACAACCATTTGAACCTTTGCGGTACATTTCCTTACTCACCAGGAAATTGATCTTTTTAGTAGCCATATCTTCGGCTAGAAGAGTGTCGGAATTAGCCGCCATGTCCTGTAGGGAACCATATCTGGTTATTCATAAGGACAGAGTAGTTCTACGCCCTCATCCAGCTTTTCTTCCTAAGGTGGTATCGAGGTTTCATTTGAACCAAGATGTGGTTCTTCCTTCCTTTTTTCCCAAACCTAGTTCGGTAGAGGAAAAATTATTACATTCCTTGGATGTAGTAAGAGCAGTTAAAGCTTATTTAAAAGCCACTGCTCAGATTCGAAGAACGGATACTTTGTTTATTCTGCCAGAAGGCACCAGAAAGGGTCAGGCAGCATCAAAATCTACTTTAGCCAAGTGGATTCGACAGGTCATTATGCAAGCCTATGGCTTGAAAAGAAGACTGCCTCCGTTCAAAGTTAGGGCGCACTCCACGAGAGCAGTTGGAACTTCATGGGCAGCGCATCACCAGGCCTCCCTGGCCCTAATCTGTAAGGCCGCAACATGGTCTTCAGTACACACGTTCACTAGGTTCTACCAGGTGGACGTTAGAAGTCAGGAGGATGTCGCCTTTGGGCGCTGTGTGTTGCAGGCTGCAAAAGATCTGCATGTTTGATGGCGCCCAGCTTATGTATGGTGTATCCCTCCCCTCATTTGGGCATTGCTTTGGGATGTCCCACATAGTTAATACTATGTCGCTCTGTGTCCCGTTATGTACGAGAAAGAAAAAGGGATTTTTATAACAGCTAACCTGTAAAATCCTTTTCTTGGAGTACATCACGGGACACAGAGCTCCCACCCCTCTTTTGGGGACACTTATTGCTTTGCTACAAAACTGAGGTACTCCCGGATGGGAGGGGCTTATATAGGGGAGGGTACTTCCTATCTTGGAAGTTGCCAGTGCCAGCACCTGAAGGTAATCTATATAATCCCACATAGTTAATACTATGTCGCTCTGTGTCCCGTGATGTACTACAAGAAAAGGATTTTATAGGTAAGCTGTTATAAAAATCCCTTTATTTTGTTCTTCTATCAACATTCGGCTGGGCGACAGGCTGGATATATAGATCCTTGTAGTCTTCTCAGTCCGGTTAGTGAGCGTGTACAGTCCCTTGCAAATAGGCGTCGGGTCTGTCACGACATACCCTATGGCTCCAGGGGTGGCCGGTGAGCTTGTGCTCCGGGGTCCACATATGACTGGGCTGCTTGCTGTCTCAATCACAGTGGACTGGGCCGACAGCTACTCCGTACTGCTCGGTTGTAGGCCTGTCAGGAAGGCACCAGCAGGTCCTCGTTAGGACGGGTAAGTACAGTTCCTCCTGCCTCGGCAGGTGGGGACAGCTGGGTGTTCCTAGGAATAGGGGGTTCTCCTGTCCTCCCTTTCCCTGCTCTCTGTCACCTTTACTCCCTCTGTCCTAATGGGGCTGGCTGCGACCGGGACGTACCTGTGGGGACTCCAGGTCCTGGTGGGGGTCCGGGGGTGTCAGGGCCCATTTCTCTGTGGGGGGATACTCTACTCCGGGGGTAGCCATACTGGGCCTTCTCGTCCACATTGCGGTGCTCGGGCGCCATTTTGGCGGTGCCGCCGCCATTTTCGGGGTGTGTTTTCTATTGCATTGATTTGCCCATTGGCGGCCATTTTGCCGTGGCCACGCTATGGAGCAGTTGTTATTGCGGGTGGCCGTTTTCTTGTGGTCGCGCCCTTTCCTTTTCCCTGAGGCATCCGGCGGCCATCTTTGGTGGAGGTTTGGCCTCTAGTGCTGGCTCCTGGATGGCGCAGCACGATTCTCCTCACAGCTTCCTCACTGTTTCCTCACACACTGCCTCTAGAGCAGCATGGATAATACAGTGATACACAGTCTTAGTGTATAGAGGCGGGCAGTGGCACTGAGCAGTCTCATTCTGGGTGGGGGGACTTTATTCATTAATTTTGTCTAGTCCCTGAGAGCTTTCTGTGTAATATGGAGTCCGTATCTGAGAGGCAACAGCAGAGCCCCCCTGCACCTGTGGTTTCCTGCCATATCCTGGGGAATGCTCTGACTCTGACAGGACCACCGGTCTGAGGTGTCAGAGGTTGCCTTTTACCTCTAGATTTGTGCTTGCTTCGGCAGCACATATACTCAGATTGGAACGATACAGAGAAGATTAAGTGCCCTCGGCGCAATAGTTTAAACACACACAATATGTTTATACACAACACTGGATACATTCACAGTGTATGTATGTATTATTGATCCCTGTTTCTGCGTGGGTTTTCTCCCACGCTCCAATGACATGCGCGCCTTCGGCGCCATACACAGTATAAGCATACACAATATGTTTATACGTGACACTAAATACATTCACAGTATATGTATGTATTATTACTCTCTGTGTCTGCGTGGGTTTCCTCCCACACTCCAATGGTATGCGCGCCTTCGGCGCTATGCACAGCATAAACATGTTCAATATGTTCAGACATAATAAAATACCTACACGGTATGTGTATGCAGTCTGCGTGGGTTTCCTCCGGGTACTCCGGTTTCCTCCCACCCCCCAATGGGTGCGCGCCTTTGGCGCTTTGCACAGCATAAACATGTTCAATATGTTTATTCACACATACTAAAATACATACACGGTATGTGTATGTACTATATTCTCTGTGTCTGCGTGGGTTTCCTCCGGGTACTCCGGTTTCCTCCCATGCTCCAATTGCGCGCTTTGGCGCAATACACAGTATAAACTATGTGTTTGTACAATCAGCACTTATCAATGTAGTAGCTGCTGGAACATCCAGTGAGGTGTCAGTTTTTTTTCTTTGTGGGGTCGCGTTGACCGACCCGCTCTATATAGGTTTTTAAAGTGGTTGTAAACCCACTTTTTCAACTTGCACCTACAGGTAAGCCTAGATTAAGGCTTACCTGTAGGTGCAAGAAATATCTCCTAAACCTACACGGTTTAGGAGATATTTACTAAAATGACAAGCGCCGCTGTCTACGGCGCATGCGCGCCGTAGACAACGGCGCATTCATGGGGTTAATCCCATTCACAAACTCGGCTACTTCCCAGCAATCGCTGGGCGTAGCCGAGTGGGACGCCTCCCGCGCGCATGCGCAGAGTGACGTCTCCGCCGCTCTGGCCAATCACAGCGCTGGAGCGGCGCTGTGATTGGCTGGTGCGGCGATACCCGGAAGTAACATTCCGGCTATCGCCGCAGTGATGTCTGCGGCTGAACAGAGGGACGAGGACGGCTTCGGGGGCCCCGATCTAAGGTAAGTGGAACATAATGAGCTATTATGCTAGTCATAATAGCTCATTATGCCTTTCTTTTACAGGTTGTAAAAAAAAAAAAAAAGTGGGTTTACAACCACTTTAAGGACTGAGGATTGCCGCAGAGGTCCTTTTTGGTCCCTCAGCGCACAACGGTCTGTTATTCCTTTGTAGAGCATTTTTAAAAAAGATATGGGTTTTTTTCCCATGAAGATGACCCCCTGGTATCAGGGGTACCACTATCCCGATAGGGGGACACCTGCCTTTAGGAGGTGATCAGGAGCAGTGGCTCGGACCGTGTTCGCCGCGCTGAGGTCAGCGTTGCGCCCGTTAGTGGCTGCGTCTCTGCTGTCTCTGACACTCACTGAATGGGCATATCTTTTGTACCAGACAGTGGAGGAGCTTCAGCTTCCTCTAAAAGTTGTGACACTGGCCGACCAGCAGGTGCGCCACCTGAGGGGGCTGATATACTGGTCCGCTGACCGAGTTTCTATGGAAGCTCTGACAGATTTGCCTTTCAAAGGCTAAGAGTAGGGGCACCCTGTAAGCCGGGACCTTCCTTCCCCAATATATTGCAGTGTTTTTGAGGGTTGTCATACCCATACCGCCGTAGGACAGGTTTCTGGGATTCTACTTGAATCTATTCATGGTCCCAGAAGAGGACGGATTCGTCCAATCTTAGACCTCAAGGCCCTTAATGCCTTTTGTGTAGCCTTCCAGTTTTTCCGGCAACGGAGTTTGCGAAGTGGTCTCTTCATACAAGATCGATGTTTTCTTTCTAGTTCACCGAAAGGTTTCTTTGCCCTAATGTCTCGTCGGACTGCCCTGATGGGTCAGTTCAAGACTTGTTGGAGATTTGGAAATTCGGGATGGAGTTGGTTCGCTCCATCCAGGGGACCTTCTGATGTCCCTGGACTTCAGGTACGCGTACTGGGTCCCCATATGCGACAGGCACCAGAGGTTCCTGCGTTTACCGGTCAAGGGGAACCACTATTAATTTATGACTCCCTTTTGACCTAGTGGTAGCACCAAGAGTTTTACCAGGGTGCTCGCCCCGATTCTAGCCTTGCTGAGTCAGCGCGGCATTGTCATCGTTGGTTCTTTGCATGGTTGTCTTTTATAACCTGTTTCCAGGTTAGAATTAGAGGAAGACAGGTCTATAGTCAGTCAGGCTCTCCAAGACTTCGGGTGGATGCTGTACCTCCAGTTGTCAGTACTAGTTCAGACTAGAATACCTGGGGCTGGCTCTGTGCTCATCAGGAGCGAGAGTTTTCTCCCTCCAGAGAGGTTGCGGATGCTCCAGGCTGCAGTGAGTTGGATCTCATGATGGCCTCCTTCGAGGCAGTACCGTTTGCCCAGGTCCACATTTGGAGGGGAGATTCTGTCCTATTGGAACACATCCCCATTGTCTCTGGATAATCAGATTCAGGTGATTCGCCTAGTCAGGGCCTCTCTGACTTGGTGGCTGACATTCCCAGCATTTCTGTCCGGGAAGTTTTTTCTTTCTTTTCTATTGAACTGTGAATACGATCCAGCCTCACAGGCTGGGGGGAAGTCTGGGGGGTCCAGTCGGTCCAAGGTCGCTGGACTCTGGACGAATCCCATCTGCCGGTCGATGTTCTGGAACTTCGGGCGATTAGAATATGTCTCTCTTCGTAGTCGTGGAGACTACAAGGGCGCCCGATCAGGATCCAGTCGGACAATGCCATGGCTGTGGGTTATGTCAACCATCTGGACATCCTGCGGTAGACGGGAAGAAGCGTGCCGGCTCTGTCGGCCGTCTACATTCAGGGTGTAGAACTCTAACTGGCGGACTATTTGAGTCGCCAGTTGCTGAACCAAGGGGAATGCTCATTCCATCCGGAGGGGTGTCTACTCCTTTTGCCGGAGGTGGACGTCGGTCGTGGACCTCCTGGCTTCTTGACTCAATCGCATGATGTCAAGATTCGTGGCCAGGTCCAGAGATCCCTGGACAGACGCGTCAGACGTGCTGGTGGCCCCCCCACTGATGTTGCTTCCTCGTCTGCTCCTCAATGTGCAGATCGAGGGGATCCCGGTGATCCTAATCGTTCTAGATTGGCCCCGGCGTCCTTGGTACGCCGACTTTGTACGCCTGGTGGCGAACACACTAGTGGCTGCCAATGTGGGAGGACCTTCTGTCTCAAGGTCCCATACTTCATCATGCCTTACAGCCGCTGGCCTTATGGCATGGCTATTGACAGCCAGGTACTAAGGGACTGAGGTCTTTAGGATTCGGTCATCTCGACCAGGCTGAGGGCACAAAAATCTTCCTCCTGGAAGATCTACCATCGCACTTGGAAGGGCTACATCTCCTTGTGCGCAGAGATGGAGTGTCGTCCACGGACGTTTTCGGTTTCCGGGGTCCTGCTGTGTTTTGCAGCATGGAGTGGATCAAAAGATTGTTTTAAGCACCACTAAGGGTCAGTTTCAGCCTTGGCTGTTTTCTTTCACTGGCCTTTGGCGTCCCATTCCCTGGTGGGTACCTTTTGTACAGGAGGTTGGACTGGGGCTTTCCCCAATTAGACCAACTCTCCCTCCTTGGGATTTGAATCTGGTGCTCTCGGTTCTTCGGGAACCTCCCTTTGAGAACATCAGAGCGATTCTTCCCTTGACGTGATCTCAGAAGGTGGCCTTTCTAGTGGCCATTACTTCTGTCAGAAGGGTTTCTGAATTGGCGGCCTTGCCTTGCAAGTCCCCATATTTGATCCTTCAGAAGAATAAAGCGGTACTACGCCCACGACCTTCGTTTCTTCCAAAGGTGGTTTCGGCTTTGCACCTGAATGAGGACATTGTACTTCCATCCTTGTGTCCTCGGTCATCGCATCCCAGAGAGTCTGCGCTTCACACTTTAGACGTGGTACGTGCCTTGCGGGTGTACCTGTCTGCTACGGCTTTGTTTTGGAAGTCTGGCTCGCTGTTTGTGTCGGTGTCTGGTCCACAAAAAGGCCTGGCAGTATTGTCGGCCACCATTTTCTAGGTGGATCAGGTAGACCGTTGTGCGGGCCTATGCCTTAAGAGACGCGCGCCCTCCTTTCCGGTCACGGCTCTGCCAACCAGGGAAATTGAGGCTTCCTGGGCTTTCCGACATCAAGCGTCTCTCTCTCTCTCTCTCTCTCTCACAGGTGTGCAGGGCAGCGACTTGGTCGTCCGTGCACACTTTCTCCAAAAAATTTTGAGGATGTTGTGAGTGCATCTTCAGATGCTTCCTTTGGCCACAAGGTTTTGCAGGCGACTGTTTAAGGTTGCAACTCCTCCTTAGAGGAGCTCTGCTTGCTTGGGGTGAAATTGTTTTTTTCATTACTGTTCCCACCCCTCGTTTTTGACACTGCTTTGGGACATCCTAACTGTCAAGACTTAAGAAGGCTGTGTCTGTCCATGAACGAAAAGGGAAAATAGGATTTTTTTGTACTCACCGTAAAATCCTTTTCTCTGTCGTCCATGGACGGACACCGCACCCACCCCTCCTTTTTAGGTTTGTACTGCTTGTTACGAACTGAGGCTGCATGCTGCAGGGCGGAGGGTTATGTCTGGTGGGACCGCCCCCTGGGCGGGGCTGTTCAACTCTGTTAAAGTAACATGTATTGAAATATCTAACATGTCTGCCTAGTCCTCTCCTATGAACAGGAACATAACCCAACTGTCAAGACTTAAGAAGGCTGTGTTTCCGTCCATGGAAGACAGAGAAAAGGATTTTACGGTGAGTACAAAAAATCAGATTTTTTACACTTTTCGCAAAACTCCTCCCATAGTCCAATGGGAATCTGACCTTCAGCACCCATTCATTGATGATCAGTGGATCTTAGCGATATGATATTCGCATAGTGTCGCCCATTGTAGATAGATTTTACCCAAATATCTCCTCTTTCTGCTGGAGAGGTTGTGGACATACTGGCACCATCATCCACATCTTCTGGGCCTGCAAAGGCTTGACCAGTTTATGGCATAAAACCTTCCAGCATATTTCTCAAATTAATGGTGTGTTCACTAGGCCTGATCCAGCTTTAGCCTTATTGTATTCGAGTATAGAGCGCTTCCCCAAGGAATTTCACAGTGTTGTAGTCCTTATACTCTTGCCTGCTAAGTCACTTCCAGATTATGTAGAAATAATTTAGCACCCAATGTCCCTAAAACTACACCTATTCTTAAATGTATCTATGAATACAAAAAAGCTCTTCCCATGCACACTGGATCCCATTTGAAATTCCAACGAACATGGAACCCTTGGATCCAATGATCATCCTTGTGACACAAAATGATTTCTACTACCTTATGTTGCCAAATGTTATATATTATATATGTATGTCTTGATCCCTTGTTCCTTCCTATCCTCTTTACCCTGGCCTACCAAGTATGGTGCCCTAATTGTCATTCTTTGTATAAAACTTGATCTCTTGTATGATTGCTTTTGGTTTATTTTTAACTCAACATAGTTGGTAAAATGCCGTTGGTTTTACCTTGTTATCTTTTATAAATACTCAAAAATTATTAAATACAATCGATAAAAAAACAAACACAGGTCCCTGGGAAGGTAATTGTCAGTTCTCTACAGCAGCGCTAAAATAGTCAGCTTTCAACCATGACTACTCTTTCTTGTTTAAAGTTCATAAGAGTAGAAAAAAATGACAGGAAAAAATGACGACAGGAAACAAAACACAGGAGCCAAAAAATCTTCAGATATCTGCTACAATCAAATGTACAATCCACTCCTGATCCTTATCACGATCCCCTTTCGGGTTGGTACTCACCACAAAGTGGATTTTCACAGGCACTGATAGATTAATTAGATCCCATCATCCGATCATCAAATCCTGGTCCTGCTTGATCACGCCAATCCCTCAGGGAATTCTCCAATATTCGCCAGTATAATTTATAGATGAAGAGAGAGACAGGCAATAGTGTAATTCCGTAAAGAATTCCTTTAATCAGCAGGCCATTTAAAATATTCCAAGCATTTCTTTCACAGCACAAAAATAGCAGCAAACAGCAGCACTGTCAGTTTACAAAAATTATTGTTGTAAAAAATGCCAATTTTTACTGAACAACTTTCAGAATTCAGTTCCTCTCTAAAGTTTAATTTTAATCCATACACAAGGAAGACAGCCATCTTTCAGTCCAAATAATATTTTAGAGAATACAGGCTATTTGTGTGCTAGGGAATAACGATGCCACGTTGACGTCAAACTCTTGGTACCACAGTTGCTTCCACAATGGCAATTATAAACTCAATTTAAAGTGGTTGTAAACCCTCACATATACCTAGTGAAGTGACTGGCCTCAGATGATACACAGAGATTAAATAAATCTTCCTACATAGGTTTTACTTGTTTATCTTTAGCCTCTCTTCCCTACACCCCTTCAAAATGGAAGAATCACATTAAAATTCTTCGGCATCTTTTAGTATCACAGTGGAGTGGGCGGAGAGCTGCAGTTAAAGTAAGTAAGAGCTGATTGGAGGAAAGGAACACCCCCCCCTCCTCACACAGCAGAAGAACCGTGTTGTGAAATAGACAAGCTGCGTGCTGAGCTCCCTCCCTGACACAAATTTTATCTTGTGTCGGGAAAACTACTCAGAAGTGACTCATGCTGATAACAGAGGAACAAAGCACCAGAAAGAAACAACACTAAGAGCTTTGGAGAGAGATAAGTAAACACTACAGATATATGTGCTTTGTTTAGATTTCATGAGTGAGGTTTACAACCACTTTACTTTTATACTATTTTATACTCTCAAAGCAAATACAGTTTGGCCATTTAGTAACTACTGTCTAGTACGTATTGTGAACCAGGTGTTGCATACAACTAGTTATTTCTCTTCATGTAAGGTTTGAAGAGTAGTCAGTGAAAATATGTGTCTGTCAATAATAAATCCTATTACATGTTTGATTTTAGGCTCAAATGGACCACAGTTGTTTACAGTTGAAAAATGGGGCACCCCAGAAAAGCTTCCCAGAGCACACACATGGTAATTTTTCTGTTTCTTTGCTGTCTTGAAATATTTGAGCAGCAGACATTTTCCTGATTATTTATTTTATTTTATTTTTTTAGCTTTAACCGATTGGATTTACCTCCTTATGAGACTTTTGAGGACTTGTGGGATAAGTTACACATAGCAATTGAAAATACTCAAGGTTTCGATGGGGTGGATTGAGGATGACTGCGCCTGCACGGAGAAGTGTTAAAAAGTTCTATGTTTACAGCTGAGAATATTGTTTTTTTTCCTGGCGAACCTCTGTAGAGTTATTTTGCAGTTCTGTTTGGAAATTCAGTTTATTGAAGAATACAACCAGAAAAATGTACTGCTGTAATAAAACACAGCAAGATCCACACTGAACCCCTCCTGTGTTTCACCTTATGGTGACATTGGTTTAATTAAACTGTTACCTCTTAGGGTAGACAACTTACACCATCACAAACTACTGAAGTAAAAAGCTGTGAAAAGTGTTTAAAGCATGTGATTGGTTAATGGATTTGTGTCTGTCCCCTTCTGCATGAGATACAGCCATAGAGAGAACCTTTTTCTCCATTTTAATTGGCCAGAGATATTTTAGCCACTTCAGGACCACATTGGTATATGCTATTGCTGCATTGGTTTGGCCAACTTTTTTCATTTTTGCCAGATACCTTTTGAATTTGAGTTTTTTTTGCATACATATGGCTTGTGATCAATAGAAATAATATGTAAACACATTTTTGCAATCATGTTTATTTAAGACAAAGTATAGTTGAAAATTTTGCATATTACCTCACAGCTAATTTAAAAGGAATGTACCCCAAACAAACCAGCCAAATTTTTATTTAGCAAATACATTTTCTGATCAACAAAACTGAAAACATTTTTAGCACTTAAAATGTTATAACTGCCCAAAATGCACATTAAATTTAAATATGTATATTATTTAAACAGCTATTGTACTATTGAATGCATAAGAGAAAAATAAATACACTTACTAGAGTAGATGTACTTAAACCTTGACATGACATTATGTTTGCTAAAGAACTGTCTACTAGTAACAAATCCCATGGTATTTGCTTCACAATACTCCTTTTTTTTTGCATTCATTTTAATTATATTTCAATGGTAGTCCCAACTAGGTGTCTGTCTGGCAGGGTGTGAATGCATAATCACAATTGGGAGACATTTGTTTCACAATCAGACATAAAATGGTGGCCTTAATCACCCGCGTGGAGATGGGATTAAAATTTCCCTGATCTAATCTAGCGGAAAAAAATCCAGTTATTTTCAGTGAACTGTTGACAGTTGACTGGTTTCTGGTGATCGCCCAAACTTTGGAGTGCCAGATTACTTATCCTTTAGCGATTTCTTGCAATCATATGTGCAATTCTCAGTGGATGAAAAGTGTTTAATATTGGCTGAAAAAGGTATTATGGGATGTTGTCAAAATGACACACACCCTTTTTCTTCTGAATTTCACATTGTTGTAAAAAGAGTTGATAGTGATTACTGTGGCTGGTCCTGAAGTTAATAAAAAGTTAACACTTTTAAAAAAGCCTTTCACAAGTAAGAATGCACAAGCTCATCTGACCAGTCCTTGATTTGGTACCTAATGTGAATATGGTTTAGGAGAGGTCCTGTATTTGCAAGTATCCATGAAATACAATGAATGTAAGGTGTGCTTTATTCTTTTTTTTACCAAATGACTGCATTAATGTTTGAAGTCTCTTTTCCAGCTGATTGCCAGTTTACATGTAACCCCAAGAGTGTGTACATTCATGCTGTCTTTGCAGCCAGGAGCACTACCTTGCATTGACAAACTAAAAAAGTCTGGAGTTGGGATCTCCCTCCTTAACACATAACTACATCATTCTTTGGAACCACAGGGGGGTAAAGCATCCATGTAAACAGATGCTGTGCAAAACTGGTACCCCACAAACTCCCTTGATTGTGTTTAAAAAAAAAAAAGAAACAAAATATATATATATTTTTAGGATATTTTTATATTACTCTAAATGCAGTTCTATAACATTCTTGTGTATAATTTGTCATTTTTTCCATTTATTACAAACATCCCATATATATGCCTTTTAATTTTAGTCTCCCTCCCCAAGTATTTCTATCATCACATTTCTTTTATTTCATAAGCAGTGCTGCCCCACAACACATTATTCCTATTTTCTTCTCTTTTTCTGTTTTTGTAAGAATTGTGTCCTGTGTTTGTTGGAACCTAGAATGAAATTTGCTCAGGCTAGAAAGCTGTTATATTTTTTCCTATGTTGTATAAAATGTGTTCACACAAATGTAAATTAAATCTGTGTTCTAGTTAACGAGGAGCAAGATGTGTTAGTATGTAGACAGCTTACTTAGCCTGTACATGAAATCTTGCAACCTTGCACAGTTTTACGGTATAGATTTGTTTACAGACTTTTTATAAGTTTACAGTTAATCTAGTTCTCGTATGTATATGTGTATATATATTTATATATACATGTACATACTCAGTCTTTAGCCTAGTTACCAAATAATGTGTTATAATACCAAGTAACCAAAGTAATTTTGTAATGTGAGTAGTCTATGTTCACTTTGTCGCTCGGTGTGTTGGTATTATTTTTCTACACTTAAGTTATTTTACTTTGTGGAACCTTACAATTTGTTTTTTCTTTGTTAATCTAAATACAATTTCCATTTTTTTGTTGTTAAATAAACATTAAATCTTAACTGATTTTTTATTTTTATTTTTTGGACTGTGCCTCCACTATAGAGAAAGCCATTTTGTCAGTTCAACAAGTACTTTCAAGAAAGATGACAGTAGCTTCATGTGTGATCACTAATTACTAATGTAATTAAATCTGGCCGTACAGATAGTGAGGTTTGTACAACAAAGTTCTAACATGTTCACACAATAACCACCCTGTGTGTTTGCTGCCAAAATTTGTAATAAGCTTAGCACACCCTGTCTAATGTAGAATAAACGTCCTAATTGTTCTTCCTTGTGACACTCTAGAAGGCTCTAGACCCCAAAATTTGGTCCTTGGCCCCTTTCTCCTCTATGAAATGTAAACAGATGTGTGTGTGTTTTCATTCGCCGATATCCTATGAGATCTGATCCTCTAAAAACAGACGGACGGGCCATCAGTTTCCCCTCCGTCGGTCGGATTGGATGGCAGTCTGTTGTAAATGGTCAGGCGTCCATAGAGGAGAGCGGGCTGTGTTTGTGAGAGCAGAGCGGACCGGACACAGACCAGTCATCCGCCTCGTCAGCGGGGATAAGCAGACCGATCCCCTGCTGAGCAAGCAGACTCCTAGCAGAGCCTGCCCCATGTGGAAGGGGCCTTAGACTAGCCCAGTTGGGACAGCACGTTGGAATCTAAATAATAATTGTTTATTTGTGTAAGGCTCGGTTTACACCTATGTGTTTTTTGGTGCTTTTTGTAGAATTGCACTACAGTTCATTTAACATGGTTTCCTATGGGGCACGTTCACATCTATGCTTTTTTCAGCCACTGCTTTTTTTTGGAAAGGGTTTGGGACTTTTTTAAATGCAAAACTGTGATTTTTTTGGGTCAATAGACTTCAACTGAGAAGCTGCAGAAAAGCATGTAGTGTGTTTTTGCCGTGATTTGCGTTTTGTGTTTTTTAATCTGCCCGACAACAAATTGTCAAAAAAAAAGCATAAAAAAAACGCAAATTGGAGCAAAATCGCTGTAAAATTGCATGTGCAAAAACACAAACCGCACAGCAAAAAAGCACTGCAGAGATGACCAAAAGCAAACTATACAGGTGGGAACCGAGCCTTACTGTGTAGCCTTGCCCATGAAGGATTTAATTTTTTTAGCTTCAAATGCCTTTGCTGGGTCAGATGTCATACCTGGACTCTCAGAACAGTGTTTGTGGACTACCCGGTCTCGCTCACTAACCACTCAAGAGACAGTGGGGTTTATTTACTAAAACTGGAGAGTGCAAAATTCTGGTGCAGCTCTGCATAGAAACCAATCAGCTTGCATGTTGTCATCAAACCTTAAAGAGGAACTTCAGTCTGCTCACATAATTTGTAATAAAAACAGCTTTGCCATTCTGAAGCTTCCCTCCAACCACTTTGCATATTTTATATATATATATATATATATATATATATACTGAGATTCTGTACTTGCCAAATATGCTGCAGAAATTTCCCTATACTTTCTGCAACCATTTTAACTGTGGGCAGCTGAAGCTGCTTCCTGTTCACTTCCTGGATTTACACAGACACACAGAGGCAGACCTCCAGCTCTGCAGCTCTCATTGGTCCCCTTTTGACTCCCTCCCTTCCTGGAAAACTCTCAGGAGAGTGAGAGAGAGAGCTGTGCATGATGTCATAAGTCTCGGCTTTTTACCATTCAAGAAACAGGAAGTGGGCTGTATAAGGTATTTACTGGCAGAAAAAAAAAATTACTATCCAAAGTTAAAACAACAAGGGCAGAAGAATTAATAGATGGAAAGATGAAAAAATTACTGAAGCCGATTGGCTACTATGCGGAGCTGCTCCAGATTTTGCCCTCTCCAGCTTTAGTAAATTAACCCCAGTGTGTAAGACTAGGTAGTCACCAAGCCAGCAACCGTCAGACCTCAGATGACCTCTAAACTTTTCAGCAGTGGCAGATCCAAAATATCTCTATTCTGATATCTACCTTGCATGTCTTGCAGATTAAATATTTACAAACCACAAACTGGCTTTCTCTCAAGTGCAGGTGGCAGGTCCAGAGTAACACTTCAAGAGCTTAAGACACTTTACTTTTTGATATCCTATATACAAGCTTTTGCTTGTGATTGTATATTATGTCCTGATGTATTTATGCAATCTTGAATTGGGGCTGATATGTTACTATGCAGTAAAAAAAAAATATATATATATGCAATTGTCATTTACACAATGCAGTGATGATCACTGGACTTTGGTTTTCAAAAATAAAATCAGTACATCGGGACTACTGCAGTAACCTGCAAAGGAGATGTTGGCTATCTAACTTTCCACCAGTATGGCTTTCCTGACTCTAATGACCAGTGAGAACCCAGCTGCTTATTGTTTGGTGACCGTATATTGTATTGCTACTTCTAGCACCACTGCTGTTCTAGGAGCCTGCAACATATTTACAGCAATACAAAGTGGAGCATGTGCTCAACAAGGGGGTGAAGCACCTTATGTCCTGATAAAAGGCACAGAACAGAATTTTTCTTGAACGATTTTTGTAATATCCCATTGAATATGTTGTTGATGTATATGGCTGCAACTTTATTCCTTAAAAGTGTTACTTTGTAAATAATTTATATCAAGATAATTGTTTTACAAAACGATGAGATATTTTGTACAATGGCATTGACGTAGAAAAGCAAAAGTATAATTTCAAATGTTGGCATATTTGTTTGATAATTTCTAATCTGAAATGCTAACACATAGTAATAATCCTTTAAACAGTAAATAAATAGATTTATTGTTAAACTTTTTCTAGTCTGCTTTTATTTATGTATGTTGATTACAGTATATTCTGTTGGTGAAAAAGGAAAGCGTAAATGGACTGATTCAATTTGTTGTTTATCATGGAAGATAACTGAGATAAAGTGGCATTTACGATTAAATAGATTTTCCAGAACGCAACTGATGTCATGAGCAGAAGCTACAACCTTTACAGTTCTGGGCCATATGCAGAAATAGAAGAACAGTGCTTTTGCTGTTTAAAAACACCTAAAATATCTTTGGGCCGGCCATACACGATTCGATTCTTGGACAGTTCCTGCTGAATGGTTCCTTAATGTAAAGCATGGATCGATCAATCAACTTGGGTACAACCAGCCTGATGCATTCTCTTGCGATTATTAGTGGTTATAGCTAGTGGCTATAGCACTATAATCACTGTCTTCTCCTGGCAGGAATGGGTTCCCCCACCCACCCTTGCTTCCCCCCGCCGGGAGAAGGCAATTTCTGATTCCCTGTCAACATTGTGTGTGTTGATGGCCGACCTTGGGCTTCACACACCCATCCACACAAAACATATGGTATTGGGTGGCTACCAATTACTACTTTGATATTTCTCAAGATAGTTTTCCTGCAGTACCGTATAAACTTGAGTATAAGCTGACCCGAATATAAGCCGAGGCACCTAATTTTACCACAAAAAAATGGGAAAACGTATTGACTCGAGTATAAGCCTAGGGTCTGCATGCCTCACTGTGCCTCACTGTGCCCATGCCTCACTGTGCCCATGCCTCACTGTGTCCATGCCTAGACTTATGTTTAACATGGGAGTATATGGAAGGGTTGCCTGGTTTTTGAAAAAATTGGTGCTCCCTGGCTGTAGGTCCCCCAGACAGCAAACCTTGCACACTTGTAGAGGAGAACTGGAGCTACATGTGTGCCAAGCTTCGGGGCCAGGGGACCTATGGCCGGCCGGTACCGGGTCCCCAAAGATACTGGAGAAATTACAGTTTAATATGGGAGTCTATGGAAGGGGTGCCCGGCTTTGAAAAATCGGTGCTCCCCGGCCGTAGGTCCCCCGGACACCAAACTTTGCACACTTGTAGAGGAAGAGTAGGGCTACATGGGTGGGGTCCAGGGGACCTACGGCCAGCTGGTACCGGGTCCCCAAAGTCTGGGAGATCAGGCGCAAAAAGGTGACTCGAGTATAAGCCGAGGGGGCATTTTCAGCACAAAAAAAGTGCTGAAAAACTCGGCTTATACTCGAGTATATACGGTATATGTTGTTGCTTCTTATCAAACGTCCATAATAACATGTCCTTCCCCAAACTGTCGCCACCTAGGCTCTGATGAAAGGGGTGCGCCCCAGAAAAGCGTCGGCATCTGAATGTTTTGGGGTATCATCTGACCCTCTCTGTTGTTGAGTCCAGTCGATGGATGCCGAGAATTTCAGCCCTTTTGTCTGATAAGCTTGTACTAAAGCTCTGTCTGTGAGTAGGACTATTGCTTTTTTAATCACATTTTAATAAACCTTTAAGTGGTAATGCGCTAGCTCGGTGCACCCTCCTTTTATCTTTCTTTTTCCATTCATAAACTGTAGCATAGTAAACACAGTTTACTATGCTCAGTTATGCATGAACACTGTAGCGTTCACTCACTCTGTCCAATTCAGAAAAGGAAGGGGTTGGTAAATTACATATTTACCTGCCCCTCCCCCCACTCTTCATCTGCCTGTGTGCCCGCAGCAGCCTGTGGGAGAGGTAAGCAGGCAGTGCTGCGAGGGGACGAGGGGGGTCCTGGCCACAGGGAGGGGGATCGATGCGGCAGGACAGGAGGACAATGTACTGTGTCTGTATCTCTTCCTCCAGCAGCTGAAAGACAGTGGTAGGGAGAGGTGGGAGGGACCGGCTTTCATCTGTTGGAGGGAGAGAGACAGTGCATGGTTTCTGTTATTGTTCTCCCGTCCCACCGCAACGATCCCCCTGCAGCCCAGGCCCCCTAAAAGGGACCGGTGGTGCTCCCTATCGGTGGCCCTGGCTGCAGGATTAAAAGTATCATTCACTGCAAACATCTGAACTCGTTTAGAGGGATGTTAACATAAAGCCAGCATGTAATTCAACTTGCCAGCAAACATACAAACGTGTAGTATATGTTTGGGGTACAATTGCGCTTTAAGATACCAATGCTGGGGCGTAGCCAACGACCGGGATGTGAGGAAGTGCTTGGCCAGAGCTCCGTCCATGCCGCTTAAATCCTGACTGAATCCTGCTGATCCGTTCGCCATCCGAGGATCCCGTTTGTCCCCATAGCATCCAGGGAACCTTGTGCCCACTAGGAGATGGTCAAGTATGGCCCACCAATGGAGGAAGCCTCAGGACCCGGCCCGCAGCCCCCATCATGCAAACAGAGGCAAGATGGCACCGGTCACCATGCTGCAGACACATACAGCCAGCCATCCTCATGCTCCTCAGCACTGACAAAGAAGCCTGCAGGGAAGGGTGAGTCACACTGTTCCCCCCCCTGTTCTAAGCCCGGAAGATCCTTTCCTGTTCTCTCCAGCTGAGGACATTGCCCCTGATACTCCCAGCAGGGACACTGCTGATGCAGGCCATGCAGAGCCCATCCCTGTCCCAGATCATGGAGGCCATCCAGCACAGCCATGCTTCCCTGACCACCCAAATGGACTCCATAAAAACTGACTTATCCTTCCTAAAACAGGATGTCCATAACCTCTGCCACAGGGTGTCTAATGCTGAGCAGCGCATTAGCACACTGGAGGATGAGACCCGTCCATTACAGGGCTCTGTTAGGGAGCTACGCCAGGCCCAAAATTACACAGCAGATAAGCTCACTGAAATGGAGGACCGTTTACGGAGAAGCAATTTACGTTTCCTGGGGTTCCCAGAGAGGGCTGAGGGTAGAACCCCAGAGGTTTTTATGGAAAGATGACTAATCACCACATTCGGTGCTTCAACCTTTTCACCGTTATTCGCCATTGAATGAGCACACAGGGTTCCTATGCGCCCCCTCCCACCTGAGGCCCAGCCACGTGCCATGATCATCAAACTCCTGCACTTCAGGGACAGGGAGGCAATTCTTGGTGCTGCCAGAGAAAAGGGAAGGGTGTCCTTTAATGGGAGTGGAATTACTATTTTCCCTGACTTCTCTGTAGCTACACAAAAGCAGAGGGCCACTTTCCTGGCTATTAAACGCAGGCTCCGTGAGCATCATCTCCCCTATGGCTTGCTATATCCTGCTCGATTGAGGATTGTCTACCAGGGCAAGGCCTACTTCTTCACGGATCCTAAGGAGGCATCTCACTGGGTGGATACCCTGGGACATCCTGAACGCCGGAACCAGAATCAAAGATCCCCTCCGCGCTGACATCGCACCTAACCTGCACCTTTTGACAGCTACACCTTGTGCCTTATGTGGCCTGCGTTACCCCTTTCCAGCAAAGGACAGCTGAGGGGGGGTAGGAGTGGGCCTGGAAATCCTTACGCCTGTGATCATCTCACTCCCCTCTTTACAGTTATATGAAAGTGGCGAACTACACTCTACTAACTCTGTTTGTTTCGTACTTGTTTGATCTGAATGACTGCTGCATTTTTTCCTTCAGACTCAGGGTCAACTAGCATACTTGTCCTGTGCGGTCACGGACGGTAGCCCGCGTCTAAGGGACTTTAACGCTCCTCAGGGTTGGTTAGTTTGGGGTCTGTGTCATGACCCCCTGCTTTGCAGTTTTGGTTTTGGGAACAAAGCTCTCATATGTTTGGGTTTGGGAGCCGGGAGGGTTAGGGTGGGTGGGGATGTTTGGGGATTTTTGTTTGAAGTTTTTATTTTTATGTGTTTTGTTCTGCAGTGCTGGTATCCATTTGTGCATGTCCATTTACAGGCTGGTATAACTGACCCTTATGATATGCATCTGATCACTTAATTTCCTATGCTCTTGCCTTATCTTTTTGACCTGTTTTATACCTTGCACGCTTCCCCTGGTTCGCGGGACTTCGGGCCTTGCTTGTGTCCGGTGGGCCATGGGAAGTGGGTACGGTTAATCATGTGCTTTACGCCTCCCTATGTCTAAGCTATGTTTAGTGTCTTGGAATGTACGGGGGCTGAATTCCGAGGTGAAAAGATCTCTGATGTTTGACTACTTGGCACGCAACAATCCGCATGTAATCCTACTTCAGGAAACCCACCTCCAGGGCTCTTGAGTCATGGGCCTCAAACGGGCAAAAATTGCCTATGCCCTCCATTCTACATACTCCACATATGCCAGGGAGACCTCCATCCTAATAGCCAAATCAGCCCCAGTTAGTATTAAGCATGTTAAACTGGACCTGCAAGAGTGTTTTTTAGTTGTTGTACTCAAACTTATGGGAAGACCATATACCGTGACTAGCCTGTATGCCCCTCCCCTCTTCACTAAATTGTTCTTTGAAAGGGTTATGACCTCCATTCTGGCGATAGCAGAGGGTCCTTTACTAATAGCGGGTGACTATAATACAGTACTGGATAATTCCATAGACAGGTTACGTTGCTCTTCATTACCCCCCACTCCCCTGGGTTCCTTCTTAAATCAATTTGACTTGGTAGCGGCCTGGAGGTGGAAGCATGCGGACAGGAGGGAGTATTCGTGTCACTCTGAGTCACACGGAACTCTGTCTCGTATAGATTTGTGTCTGGTCTCGTCGGATCTGCTTTCCATGGTATCAGAGGTTAAATACCTCCCTAGGGCGATATCCGACCATTCTCCTTTGATGGTGGACCTCGCCCTGGGCCCCTCCTCCTCCTATCGGGTGTGGCGACTGAGCCCACTGTGGTTGGCAGATGAAATCGCGGTGAACCAATGTATGACGGAGATGAAATCATACTGGCTACTTAATAAACGGAGTACATCCGTTCCAGTGGTATGAGATGCCTTTAAGGCCACTACACGTGGCTCTTTTGCTGCGGCGGTTGATCAGACACGCAAGGCCTCTATGTCCAAGTTGATGGATGCAGAGGGGGCTCTCGGGGAGGCAGAAGCCACTTATACCGCGACTCCTTCTCCTGAGACACATGCTGCCTGGAAGCATGGGTCCAGAGAATTGGACCTAGTGCTTTTGGAATGCACCCAGAAGAAGCTGTTATACCAGAATCAGCGAATCTTTGAGTTTGGTGACAAGAATAGCCGTTTGTTGGCATATCTTTCTAAACCTGACTATCAGCCATGCAGCATACCCAGAATTAAGAGCACAGAGGGCATAGTGGTAGAACAGAACAATGAGATCATGGAAGCCTTTATTTCCTTTTACTCCTCCCTATATGCTACTAGAGCTCACTACACGATTGTGGAATTGGAGGACTATCTTGCGGACATTTCGTTGCCCAGACTTCAGACCCAGCAGGCGTCAGATCTTGACGCTCCTCTGACAACTGAGGAAATTGGGGAGGCTATCCAGTCCTTTGCCAGAAACAAACGCCGGGACTGGATGGGTTCCCCATCGAGTGGTATTTGCAATACAAAGATTTGCTTATACCCCATCTAAGCAGGGTATATGATTTTTCTATGAAAATGGGACAGCTACCCCCCTCTATGTCGGAGGCATTGATTGTCCTCATTCCTAAACCACATAAGGATCACCTCCTATGCAAATCTTACAGACCAATATCACTCATCAACTCAGATGTTAAGATTTTGGCCAAGGTGCTCGCACGGCGATTGAACACAGTTATTACTACCATTATTGGTGCGGATCAAACTGGGTTCATCCCTGGGCGATCGACCTCCATCAACCTGCGGAGATTGTTCACCAATCTTCAGGCCACTCATTCGGAGATGGGTTCCAGGGCTGTTCTGGCCTTGGACGCACACAAGGCATTTGATTCAGTCGAATGGCCTTATCTGCTGGAGGTCCTGGTAAAGTTTGGTTTTGGCGGTACCTTCATCAGATGGGTCCAGCTGTTATATTCGAAACCCACTGCTCGACTGAGGGTGAACGCGGCCATGTCTGATCCCTTTCCGATAAATAGAGGCACCAGGCAGGGGTGCCCTCTGTCGCCGTTGCTCTTTGCACTGGCGATAGAGCCCTTGGCAGCACTGATCAGATCTTGCGGGGAGGTTGCGGGACTGACGATTGGGGGTCTGGAGGAGAAGGTGTCTCTTTATGCTGACGACATGTTGATCTATTTGTCAGACCCCCAGTCGTCTCTCCCAGTCCTGCTGGAGATTATTGGCAAGTTTGGGCATTTCTCCGGGTTCCGGGTTAACTGGGACAAGTCCATCCTATTTCAGATTGACCAGGCAGACCCACCCAGGCTAACTTCCTCTTGCCCACTACAAATAGTCACCTCCTTCCGATATTTAGGAGTTATGGTACAGTTCCCTATTACCTCTTATGCTAAACTCAATATAGACCCCCTTATAGGGAGAATGAAGACCACATTCAAAACCTGGGCAAATCTCCCACTTACCTTATTGGGCAGGATTAATATTTTTAAAATGATATTCCTGCCACAATTTCTGTATGTATTGGGTAATTCACCAATATATGTCACTAAGCTTAAATTTAAAGAAATAGACTCCATCCTTCGTTTTTCTGGAGGGGGGGAGTAGTCAGGATTGCCAAGACCACCCTCCAGTTACCGGTACTGGAGGGGGGATTGGCCTTACCCTGCCTCCACACCTATTATGTTGCCTCACAATTAGCTCATGCACATTGGTGTTTTTTTCCTGAAGCCAACAACGCAGCCACTGCCTTGGAGGCTGCTATCCTTACCTCCTATGAATCCCTGCAGAACCTGATTTATCGTATGTCCCTTAGAGGGCGGGAGGGTACGAGTGTCCTGGCAATGACTATAAGGCTTATTAAGCTAACAAAACTACAGTCGTTCACTGACAGTAATACTTACTCGCCGAACACTCCACTCTGGGGGAACCCGACTCTACCAGAGTTCTTCCGCAGATCTGAGGGGGATTCTGGTCGAAAAGGGGGGTAAAAACTATTTTGCATTTATTCTCAGACAATGTGTTTCGTTCTTTTGATGAATTTCATAGAGATTACAATCTACCACGCACAGCTTACTTCCTCTACCTACAGATACGCCACACTGCAGCAACGCAGTTTAGTCTTCACAACATATCCATTCAACTCTCCCCACTGGAACGTATGTTGACCGACTCCTCTCACACCAAGCTAGTTTCTACATATTATAGGTCCCTTCTGCATTCCACGACTCAAAGGCTGAGCAAGACGGCTGCCAGCTGGAGAGCTGACGGAGGAAATCTGGCAGGAGCTTTTGCCCCTCCAGGTTCCCTCTGTCATCTCTTCTCCTGATAAAGTAATACAAACGAAATTGTTATACAGATCCTACTTTACTCCATGCTTACTATTTAAACTGAATAGATTGCCCTCTGCATTGTGCTCTCGTTGCGGCATGGCTGATGGTACGTTCTTTCATTTAATGTGGGAGTGTGCTCCGATCAGGCAGTTCTGGTCGGAGGTCACGGCCTTCATTAGTTCATTGACACAATTACCTAATGTATGTAATCCTCTAAGGTGTTTACTGGGCTATATTGATGATGATAGTATATCCGAGAATACACAAACATTTCTGAGAATAGTATTGTTTTATGCTAAGAAAGCAATAACCTTCCATTGGAAGTCTCCATCCTTACCCACTACTGCCTTCTGGCTCACAAATATTAACCATGCTGTATCATTATACAAACTGACATATGAGGCTAGAGGGTGTCTGAAAAAATTTAGGAAGGTTTGGGGCTACTGGGTTGATTCTGAGAGCACTGTCTCTCCTGCTCCTTTAAAAATGTGACTGAATATTGTCTTCCTGATATATGCCAATTGTTTACCAGCTTTCTAAAAGACATTTTTTGCACTGTACTGGATTGGGCGATGTTCGCTCCACGAGTGTCTGTTTGTTGTCTATTGTATGTCTTGTTTTGAAAAAAAACTTAATAAAAACTTACCTTTAAAAAAAAAAAAAAAGATACCAATGCTATTGAATACATGCTTATATACTGTAGGCTTGTTGCATTCATATCTATGCTGTCCATCATCCTTTGATATAAAAAGAGTCCTTACTAGGTGGTAATTTGATATGTATGTCAGCATCCCACAGCATTACTGTAATTCCTGCCTGCTCAGCTGCTGGATTTAGTAAGCGTGCGTAGAAAATGACTTTGTTCTTCCATACTGAAGTAATGATGACATTGGGTGTCAGGATAGCTGTCTCCGCTTATGTGCTGTATACTGCCTACACAAACTGCACAGATTTCTGGATCTCATGTTCTTCAGAACTATCTCTCACCTCAGAGGAATCCCCATTCCAGCATTTAGTTGGCGTTGGATCAGATCTCTTTCCATCAGACTTCCACAGATAGTCCCCTCTTGGTATGGACACTACTTATATCAGTGCTGGATAAATTATTCCATGATAGTTGCATCCTTACTATTATGTAATTTATTTATTTTTTAAATAAAGTGTATCTAAACCCAAAAACAAGATTTAAATGTTATGGTTCATTGAGGGACATAGAAAGTTGTTCACCTTCAGTTGTACTGCTGCCTACAGGAGTATTGGACACTGAGGAACAAAAACTGTAGGCCAGACAAAGAAAACTTTGTGTTCTAGGAAGGGGTGTCCTGGGAGGATAGTCATCTTCTTTTACCTCTACTGAAAAAAGACTAATCTATTTTTTCTATCACGTTTTCTTCATTTTTGGGGTGCCTCAGGTAAACCAGCTTCCCTCTCAAGACCTAATTCATTAATCTGTGAGTGTTTCTTGATCTTTCCACATTAAGCCTTGGTTTTTCCAATGCAATATGCCACACGGCCCCCTGTCTCAACATGCTATAAGTAGTGTAAGGAGCTCCTGTCCAGCACACAGCACAGCTCTCCCTGGGGATGACTGAAGATCTCAGCTTTTTACCTAGTTTTTTGATATCGTGCCGCGGCCTTTCCTGGGATTCTGCTGGGATCTATTAATATGCAAGAAACAGAACATGATCAAGGACACATTGCTTTGCCCCACAATCAGGAAATCTAAAATAGAAGCCCAGAGGTCTGCTGGTATCTGTATGTGGAAAACGTGAGTAATATAATATACAACACTCAGGGGCGTACCTAGAGCATTTGGCACCCGGGGCGTATCCTATATCTGGCACCCCCCACGGTAAAATGTAAAAACACCCCACTGTGCCCCCTGCATCCTTCAAAATCTCTTTGTCACTACTGTGTACCCGCTCTCCACAACTGCACCTCTGGACCCCTTTACATTACACAGCACCCTGCATCACTGGCCCCCTTTACATTACACAGCACCCTGCATCACTGGCCCCCTTTACGTTATACAGCACCCTGCATCACTGGCCCCCTTTACATTATACAGCACCCTGCATCACTGGACCCCTTTACATTACACAGCACCCTGCATCACTGGCCCCCTTTACATTACACAGCACCCTGCATCGCTGGACCCCTTTACATTACACAGCACCCTGCATCCCTGGACCCCTTTACATTACACAGCACCCTGCACCCCTTTACATTACACAGCACCCTGCATCACTGGACCCCCTTACATTACACAGCACCCTGCATCACTGGACCCCCTTACATTACACAACAGCCTGCATCACTGAACCCCCTTACATTACACAGCACCCTGCACCTCTGGACCCCTTTACATTACATAGCACCCTGCATCACTGGACCCCTTTACATTACACAGCACCATGCATCACTGGAATCCTTTACATTACACAGCACCCTACACCCCTGGACCCCTTTACATTACACAGCACCTTGCACCTAAGGACCTCTTTACATTACACAGCCCTTGTACCTCTGGACCCCTTTACATTACATAGCACCCTGCATCTCAGCACCACTTTACAATACACAGAACCCCGCACCTCTGGACCCCTTTACATTACACAGCACCCTGCATCACTGGACCCCTTCACATTACACAGCACCCTGCACCACTGGACCCCCTTACATTACACAGCACCCTGCATTACTGGACCCCTTTACATTACACAGCACCATGCATCACTGGAACCCTTTACATTACACAGCACCCTACACCTCTGGACCCCTTTACATTACACAGCACCTTGCACCTAAGGACCTCTTTACATTACACAGCCCTTGTACCTCTGGACCCCTTTACATTACATAGCACCCTGCATCTCAGGACCACTTTACAATACACAGAACTCCGCACCTCTGGACCTCTTTACATTACACAGCACCCTGCACCACTGGACCCCTTTACATTACACAGCATCACTGGACCCCTTTACATTATATAGCACCCTGCACCACTGGACCCCTTACATTACATAACACCCTGCATCTCTGGACCCCTTTACATTACACAGCACCCTGCCCCTCTTTACATTACACAGCACCATGCACCACTGGACCCCTTTACATTACACAGCACCCTGCACCACTGGACCCCTTTACATTACACAGCACCCTGCACCACTGGACCCCTTTACATTACACAGCACCCTGCACCACTGGACCCCTTTACATTACACTGCACCATGCACCTCTGGACCACTTTACATTACACAGCCCTTGTACCTCTGGACCCCTTTACATTACACAGCCCTGCACCTTTCTAGATGTCTGTATGTTACACAGACACCCCTTTAACAGTTCTGGACTCCCTGCATGTTACACAGACCTCCCCTACAGTGCAGACCCCTCCCCCTACAGTTCAGACCCCTTCTACAGTGCAGACCCCCCTACAATACAGACCCCCTACAATACAGACCCCCCTACCATACAGACCACCCCCTAGAATACAGAGCAGACCCCTCCTACAACAGTGCAGACACCCCCCTAACATACAGACCACCCCCTACAATACAGAGCAAACCCCCCCTACAATACAGAGCAGACCCCCCTACAACAATGCAGACACCCCCCCTACAATACAGAGCAGACCCCCCCTACAACAATGCAGACACCCCCCCCCTACCATACAGACCCCCCCTACAATACAGACCACCCCCTACGATACAGACCACCCCCTACAATACAGAGCAGACCCCCCTACAACAGTGCAGACACCCCCCTACCATACAGACCACCCCCTACAACACAGAGCAGACCCCCCCTACAACAGTGCAGACACCCCCCTACCATACAGACCCCCCCTACAATACAGACCACCCCCCACAACAGTGCAGACACCCCCCCTACCATACAGACCCCCCTACAATACAGACCACCCCCTACAACAGTGCAGACACCCCCCTACCATACGGACCCCCTACAATACAGAGCAGACCCCCCCTCTACCATACAGACCCCCCTACAATACAGAGCAGACCCCCTCCCCCCTACAAAAGTGCAGTATCCTCCATACCATACAGACCCCCCTACAATACAGACCAACCCCTACAACAATGCAGACACCCCCCTACAACAGTGCAGACACCCCCCTACCATACAAACCCCCCCCCCTACAACAGTGCAGACACCCCCCTACCATACAAACCCCCCCTACAATACAGAGCAGACCCCCCCTACAACAGTGCAGATACCCCCCCTACCATACAGACCCCCCTACAACAGTGAAGACCACCCCCTATAATACAGAGCAGACACCCCCCCCACCCGTAATGCACCTGGCTCGGCTCAGATGATCAGCGTGTGCTGCACACAGTCACACAGCACTTGTAGACTACACAGTGATGGAGGAGGGGGAGGCGGCTTCACACTCTCTCTCTGCTCGGCTGTGTGAGACAGTCACAGCCGAGACTTTTTAGAGCCGCGGCGCGGCCACGAGAGAAGGGGATCTTTGCGCCCGGGTCCCCCCCCCCCCGCAAAGCCAGGCTCCCTGCTGTGTGTGTTACCTGCCACTACCTCCCTGTCACGCGCGCGTCATGCCACCCGCTGTCTCCGCTTCCGCTAAGTCCTCTTTAGTCGCGGGGGGTGCCGCCCTGACACCCCCCCAGTATATGGCACCTGGTGCGGCCCGCCCCCTACTTAGTACACCACTGACAACACTCACCTCACGGCTATTGAAAGATTACTGAAGTGTCTGTGGGATTCAGCTTTATAGTGACCGCCTCCGGAATTTCAACCGAATCCATGGGTGGTGAACACCGAGGATAGACCGTTGAAGGCAGGTCGGCCTAATCCTGAGCCCAATATCATCTTATATCTGGTAAGCAAGCCATTTACTTATCAGTAATCCATTGGATTTGAAGCTTATACTTTCAGCCTGTCTGAGTATCATGTCTTCTGCCGCATAAGAACACCTTCACGGCAAACAATCCTATATGTTTCATCTAGGGAACATTCCCCTATAGATATAACATCATATGGACTTTTTGAGAGTTTACATGTTATAAGTTTTATTTGTTTTCATCACTTAATTTTCAAATTTTTGGTTCATTTTTTGTTTCACTCATATTCCAACTTCGTGATACTGTTGGGATATCAGTTGGGATTCCTCAGTCACATTGTATTAGTGATTTTTCACTGATATTAATCTTATTGGGTTGCGCTTTTTTTAATTTATTTTTTCCATATGTTTTGAGTCTTTTTCAGGCTAATTTAATCGCAGCACCCACCCGTCAGGTGAAGGTCATATTATTCACCATTATCTCACATATTTAGAGTATCACACTCACCTTGTTTTTTAAAACACTTAAATTTTCCCACTGTTATAGGCAGTGCTGGATTTATTATACAACAGGACAGAGTACAAGGGGTCAGCAGGGCGGACCACAGGGGGTCAGGAAGGCACAGTACAGGCGGCAGGGGGGGCAGAAAGGCACAATACATGAGACCAGGGCACATAGTTACAGTTTCCTTTTCATGCAAAGCGATGCAGGGAAGCAGCTGTGATAGGCCTGGTTCTGGTGCGCTGTTCCTCGCTGGCCTCCTGTTATGTCCATTCCATGTGGTGTCACATACAAACACCTGGGATGGATAGGAGGGGAGGCAGGGAACAGCTGAGAAACTTCTTGCTTGCCTGTGCTGCTCTGCATGTGGGGGATGTGATCTACCCGTCAGTTGTCTGTAATTGATGGGTAGATTGTTGCCGAATCCTGGTTAAGGAACCCTGCCCTAGACTGCTCTTCTAATCTGGCCCACTCCTCATCCTTGCATATAGGCACATTTTTTTTTTCCCAGAGAAAAAAACATTCTTTGATATTTCAGTTCGGTCCACAGCTACAGATGGAATTTTCTTGGCACAAAGGGCCAAGCTTCCAGCTGACAGTAATTTTTCATATATTTATCATCCATAACGTTGCAGCAATCTGTTCAGGTCCTTCTACACAGGTACACTGTAAATATGCATTCAAGCAACCCACCTATGTAGCGCCTGTCCAGCAAATTTATGTGAAATGGGGTGCTGTAGCCAATATGAGGTATCATGTCTACTTATAGCATAAAAGTGGATACAAGGGTGTAACAAAGTTACAGTTGTAAAGTTGTAAAGATTTGAAAAGCAGCAAGTTTTAGTAGTAACATCTGGAGGAATGTTCTAAGTGTTCTTTTTTACCGTTTGACTGCAAGTAACTTGTCTGTATTTGATGATATTTGGGGGTTTGCTTGTTGAGTGTATGTGTCCATTTATACAGATATCTTTTATACCTTCTATCTTGTGCACCATGCTATCCTTTCCAGGTTAGCCACTTGTACCTCGTGGCAACTATTACTGATAGCCCAGTCTGTACTTTTAAATGTATCATTCACACTAAAGTATAACAAAAGGCTGAGTTTGTTTTATAGTTTTGGGTAAAGTGCAGAGGGATTAGAACTCTTGTCAAGTTTTTATTGCTGTCTGAGTCCCCGTTAGGGAGATTCACCCTCTCTATTTGTCCTGTTTACCATCATCATTGAATGTGATTATAAAAGAAAATCCCAAATTTTGGGTTGCCCCCAAACAATTAATAGAGGGGAAATCTTCCAATGGGGACACCAGTTCTGATGACCTGGGGATCCACAAGAAATTCCCTTTATTAACAGGAATTTCCTCTTCACTTCTGGTTTTGGCTATGAGACAGGAAGTGAAAGGAAATCTCCCCAATGGGACAAAGATGGTAAAAAATAAAACTTACAGGGGTTATAACCCTCCCTTACTCTATCCAAAATGAAAAAAAAAAAAAGTATTTCTTTAAAAAAAAAAAGTTTTGCCTATAGTTCTACTTTAATACTTTTGCTAAAAGCGGTAGCAGTTATTATAATCCAATATGCCACATGGAAACAAAATTGAAAGTTGGTACAAGTGGTTAACCCTGGAAGGATAGCACAAAGCAGAATATCTGTATATTGTTTTGTTCTAGAGGTTTGACTGTACTCCAGGCACCTTCTGGTTACACACAAAATATTACACTCTTAACAGATTCTACATGTGTGTTTTTGCTGTTTGCTTTATTATTATTACTCCACAGGTCGTTCTTAAGCCTCGTACACATGGTCGGACTTCAAACAAACTTTTCCGTGGATTTTTGTCCGAAGGGAGTTGGCCGGGCACACCCATAGCATACACACTGCAGGACTTTTCTGCAAACTTTCCCAAAACTTTTTCAACATCAAGTGGTTTTTCTGCTCTTTACCGCCACCCTTTGGTCAACTTCTGCTATTGTTGGTTGATTTTCACATTGGTTCTGAGCATGCTTATTTGTCCATCGGACAAAAGTCTGATGGATTTCTGTACACACGGTCGGACTTTGCTCCATCGGACTTTTGTGGGCGAAAAGTTTGTACGTTTGCAGACCGAACATTTGTCAGATGAAAACCAAAAAAGTTTGTCTGAGGGAGCGTACACACGGTCAGATTTTTTGTCAAACTTGCTCATTTTGACGTTTGTTGGCAAAAAGTCAGACCGTGTGTACGGGGCTTAACAGTTAGCCAACTGCATGTGCTACTTGCTTCTTTATATATTCTTTATATATTACTGTGCTATATCAGAGATGTTATGCTTTAAAAGCAACTGTATACTTTATTTTTGCTAATTGGCTACTTCTAGACCTAATTTATGGAATTCTACACCATAAGGAACTCCCACTAAATGTGTAATTTGTGTATATGTGTATATATATACATATATATATACCGTATTTATCGGCGTATAACACGCACCGGCGTATAACACGCACCCCAAGTTTAGGAGGGAATTTTAAGGAAAAAAACTTTTAGGAGGGAAATTCAAGGAAAAAAAACTTACATTTAAATGCAGCATGCAGCCTTGCCCAGTGTCCATCTGCAGCCTTGCCCAGTGTCCATCTGTCCATCTGCAGCCGTGCCCAGTGTCCATCTGTCCATCTGCAGCCGTGCCCAGTGTCCATCTGTCCATCTGCAGCCTTGCCCAGTGTCCATCTGTCCATCTGCAGCCGTGCCCAGTGTCCATCTGTAGCCTTGCCCAGTGTCCATCTGTCCATCTGCAGCCGTGCCCAGTGTCCATCTGTCCATCTGCAGCCGTGCCCAGTGTCCATCTGTCCATCTGCAGCCGTGCCCAGTGTCCATCTGTCCATCTGCAGCCGTGCCCAGTGTTCATCTGTCCATCTGCAGCCGTGCCCAGTGCCTTTGCGATCGTGTCAGTCCCGGCGGTTTTTAAAATTTGGCGCCGATTTCTGTGGAGAGGAGCGAGCGGGGCCGAGTGTACTTCGGCTGGACTCGGCTCCTCTCGCAGTTCCGCCCAGCTCCACTGACTGCGCCGCTGACGGAGAAAGCCGAGTGTACTTCGCCTAGACTCGGCTCTGCTCACAGTCACAGGCAGGACTGCGAAAGGAGCCGAGACTAGGCGAAGTACACTCGGCTTTCACCGTCAGCGGCGCAGTCAGAGATGGGCGGGACTGCGAGAGGAGCCGAGTAAAGCCGATTGTACTTCGGCTTCGGCTCCGCTCGCTCCTCTCGCTCGTTTTCAGCAGGGGAATTCGGAGTATCGGCGTATAACACGCACCCACGATTTTCCCCTGATTTTAAGGGGAAAAAAGTGCGTGTTATACGCCGATAAATACGGTATATATATATATATATATATATATACATATATATATATATTTTTTTTGTTTCACATTTGTTTATTTGTTTAGAGCAGAACTCTAGGCAAAAATAAGTTTAGGACTTCAAATCTACACCCCACATTATGTATTTTCTTCCACACAACAGATCAACCCTGTGCTCTCCTATTCTTGGAAGCAAGTTGCTATTGTTAGATTGTCAGCAGTGTGCATTGCTGTAGTGGCTGATTTTCTCACATTGCTGGCTGTTCTTTTGCTAGTCCTGCTGTCAGGGCAATGTGGAAAGCTCATTTAACCACTTCAATACCCAGCCATAGTCAAATGACGCCCACAGATGGGATCTCCCATCCTGGGTGGACGTCATAGGATGTCCTGGGTTTGTGCGGGGATATCTGAATGATGGGTGCAGCTAGAGGCATCATTCAGATATCCTTCTCTTCTGCCCGCGATTCTGCGCACGATAAGAATGATCATAGCCGCTTGATCGTTCTTATAGGCGGCGGGAGGGGACATCCCCCCCTCACACCGCCATCCGGGGCTCTCCCGTGCCATCGGGGGCCCGGAGAAAGAATCGTCCGGCACCGGTGTCTTGTCACATGACGAGCATAGAGATGACTGGTGACCAGATGGTCACCATTCATCTCTATGACCGTCGGAGGCCCGGGCGCGATGTGATGACGTCACGCCCGGGTTCCCAGAAGTAAACAAAGCCGCAATCGCGGCTGTCGGCATGAGATCGTGATTTTTTTTCACAATCTCATGCTTTCCTGCCTGGAGGAGAGATGTGGGGTCTTATTAACCCCGCATCTCTCCATAAAGAGGACCTGTCACACACCATTCCTAATACAAGGGATGTTTACATTCCTTGTAATAGGAATAAAAGTGATCAAAAAAATAAAATAAAGTGTGTAAAACAAAAAAAGTAAAATATATAAAAAAAAAAAAAATTTTTTTTTTTTTTTAAACGCCCCTGTCCCCGGTAGCTCGCGCTCAGAAGCGAACGCACACGTAAGTCCCGTCCACATATGTAAACGCCGTTCAAACCACATATGTGAGGTATCGCTGCGTGCGTTAGAGCGAGAGCAATAATTCTAGCACTAGACCTCCTCTGTAACTGTAAACTGGTAACCTGTAAAAAATTTAAAAGCTTCACCTATGGAGATTTTTAAGTACCGAAGTTTGGCGCCATTCCACGAGTGTGCGCAATTTTAAAGCGTGACATGTTAGGTATCTATTTACTCGGCGTAACATCATCTTTCATATTTTACAAAAAAATTGGGCTAACTTTACTGTTTTGTTATTTTTTTTAATTCATGAAACCGTTTTGTTTTTTTCCCAAAAAAAAGGCGTTTGAAAAATTATTGCGCAAATACCGTGCAAGATAAAAAGTTGCAATGCCATAATTTTATTCCCTAGGGTGTCTGCTAAAAAAACATATATAATGTTTGGGGGTTCTGAGTAATTTTCTAGCAAAAGAATGATGATTTGTACATGTAGGAGAGAAGTGCTAGAATAGGCCCGGTATGGAAGTGGTATAAAAAGCCCTGTATTGAAGTGGTTAAAGACTGATTTGTTCTGCTTGCACAAGCAATATTTACAAATACATTCAATGATTTTTTTAATGAATGCATAGCAATGTGTTTTTATGTTTGCTTTTACTGTACACCTTTAAGTTATAGATAAACCGTGTGGTATCTTTTCCTTGTGTTATATCCAACACACCTTAGAGCAGTGTTTCTTAAACTTTTTTGTCTTGTGGCGGAGCAAAAAGATCTAAAACTTTTTATGGCACACCTGAAAAGATTTAAAAATTTTTGAATAAACAGACTATTATTATAATTAGAGCCAATAAAGAGGAGAAAATGGCACTGCGCCAATGGATGTGTGGCAATTAATTGTGGCTAAAAATTTTATTTTTGTAACCAGTTCATAAGAAAAAAAAAAAGAAAATCCACGTGGGCTGCCGATCCACGTATACAGGCATATCATAAAAAGGAGGTGCTTCCATGGTGGTGGTGAAGTTGGTACAGGGCTCTCTCTGTCTGAGTGCTTGTGATAGGAGCGTTGCAGCCTTTCTATGGACTACTGCACATACTCTAAAACACGTTGCATCATTTCATCCCAGTGATACACTTCTGGCGGTTCTCCCACCCTTCTCCCGTGAGTCTGACCACTATTAGTCTTTACTGTTGGTCTTTACTGACTGCTCCCTGAAATATTTTTCAAAACTCCCACGGCACCCAGTTTGAGAATCACTGCTTTGGAGTCTCCTAAAGATGATGTTAATTTGAGATGTGGGCTGTATCCTTAGAGCAAAAGCTCTACAAGAGTATGAAACCGCTATACTGATTGAGCATGTCTTAATGCTGAACAACATCTCCCATAGTTACTACAACTTCTTAATGTTAAAGCTCAGACTTTTTCAGTAACTAGAAGGCTTAGTCATTAAAGTAACCCTGTCACAAATAGATCTAGAGATTAAAGTGGCTATAGTTATGTTCAAATCTGAACTTCTCCTAAAAATGTTGAACCTGGCATTCTGCCTGCACCCATAGTGGTCAGTGCAGAGTTGGATCATCCACAAGTCAACCTAGAAGGAGCCATGTGCCCAGTGCATTTGCGACCTCTACAGGCTACACAATGGCACCCTGACTGCCATTAGATATCGGATGAAATCTTTGGACCCATTGTCAAACCCTACGCTGGTGCAGTGGGTCCTGGTTTCCTTTCAATGCACGACAATGCCGGCCTCATGTAGCAAGAGTATTTAGCCAGTTCCTGGAAGATGCCAGAATTGATACCATTGAATGCCCCCTGAGCTTGCCTGACCTAAATCAAATCGAACACCTCTAGGACATTATATAGTTACATAGGTTGAAAAAAGACAAAAGTCCATCTAGTTTAACCATAAAAATAAATAAATAAAGGAAATAATCAAGGCCTTTCTTAAAGCAATATACTGAGCTGGCAAGAGCCACCTCTGGAGGGAGTCTAATCTACATTTTCACAGCTCTTACTGTGAATAAACCTTTCCATACTTGGAGTTTAAATCTTTTTTCCTCTAGGCATTAAGAGTCCCCCCTTTCCTCTGTGTTGACTGTAAACTGAATAACGCAAACACCAAGTTCACTATATGGACCCCTTATATAGTTGTACATGTTGATCATATCCCCCCTTCATCTCCTCTTCTCAAGAGAGAATAAATTCAGTTCCTCTAATCTTTCCTCATAACTGAGCGCCTCCATGCCTTTTATCAGTTTGTTGGTTGCCCTTCTCTGACACTTTCTCCAGTTCCTCGATATCCTTTTTGTGAACTGGTGCCCAAACCTGAATATTCCAGATGAGGTCTTACTAATGATTTGAACAGGGGCAAAATTATATCTCTCTCTATACCTCTCTTAATATAAGCAAGGATTTTGCTCACTTTGGAAACCGCAGCTTGGCATTACATGCTATTATTGAGCTTGAGATCTACCAAAACCCCCAGATCCTTCTCCACTATCGATTCCCCCAGTTGTACTCCCCCTAGCATGTATGATGCATTCATATTCTTGGCCCCCAAGTGCATAACTTTACTATTATCAACATTAAACCTCATCTGCCACATAGTCGCCCAATTAAACAGTGCATTGAGGTCGGCTTGTAAGTTGGAGACATCCTGTAAGGACGTTATTTCACTGCATAGCTTGGTGTCATCTGCAAAGTCAGAAATTTTACTTTTAATCCCAGACCCAATATCATTTATAAAAGTATTAAAAAGTAACAGTCCCAACACTCAACCTTGGGGTACACTACTGATAACCTTAGACCATTCAGAGTCAGAATCATTAACCACTACTCTCTGAATTATGTCTTTTTGCCAGTTTTCTATCCATTTACAAACTGATATTTCCAAGCCTGTAGACCAGGCATGTCCAAAGTCTGGCCCACGGGCCAATCGCGGCACCCGGTTTTGAAAGGCCCGCCTGCTTATCTAAACCAGCCTTTCAAAGGTTCTCAGGTGTGCCGCGAGATCAGGTTATCTGATGGGTGGCACTGATGTGTGTTACTGATAGGTACCACTGATGGCCACTGGTAGGTGGCACTTATGGGCACTGGCAGGTGACACTTATGGGCGGCACTGATGGGTGGCGCTGGTGGACACTGGAAGGCGGCACTGTTGTGTCATCATTTCCATCAAACGATGTGGCATCCTTTCGTCTCCAAACACATTACCCAGTCCATATCAGTATAGATCAGTGTTTCTCAACTCCAGTTCTCAAGGCGCCACAATAGGTCATGTTTTTAGGATTTTCCCCAGATGAAAAGGCAGTGAAACTGATCAAATCACCTGTGCAAAATAATGGAAAGCCTGAAAACATGACCTGTTGGGGTGCCTTAAGGACTAGAGTTGAGAAACACTGATATAGATATCCAGCATGATATTTTTCCCCATTGAGATCTGATTTGTTTTCAAAGTGTTCCTTTCATTTTTTTTGAGCAGTGTATATCTATTATTATTATACAGGATTTATATAGCGCCAACACTTTGCACAATGCTTTACAATATAATGGGGACAGTACAATTTTCCCACAGTTGAATACAGAAGGAATAGGAGCGCCTTGCTTGTGGAGCTTACAATCTAAATATATATAAAATATCCCATATAAATATATGATGTATTCTTCCAGATAACAAGTTGGACTCTAGGCTCATTTTCATTTGTTTATTTGTCAGCTGATCTGCCCCACTTTACAGTGATTCTCAGCTCCAGCATTGCCTATAACTTAATGAGTCAAGACAGACCTATCTCCCTGTTTGATCAGTGGGGGATTCAATATATAAAGCGAGAGAGAGAGTCTGAAAGTAGACCGCTTCCACCGTGCTGCCTTTTTAGAAAACCATAGTGCTCTTTGAATCCTGTGTAATGCATGCACCTTGTCTTATAAATTTGGTTGTAAAAAATTAAAGATATAGTAGACAAACAGATATGACTCTTCTATTTAAAATGTATTGGCTTACAAAATGCAAATGAAATTGACTCAAAGCCATTATAGTTATCCTTTCCTAAGAGGTATTTTCAGATTTTTTTTATTTGTTGTTGAAATAAGAAAATGCCCGCTTTACTATACATGGGTACATTTGTGAAGTGTAATGGCATTGGGAAAGAAAATAAGTTCAAAAACAGGTTTAACCATAACAAAATAAGTAATGTATGTGTAGTTTGAATGTTTCCACAAGCACAGTGCCAATAATACTTTAGAAGTAAAAATGCTTCCCTTTTTCCAGCAGACTTTGGTGTACTAGCCATTTCAACTTTTTTGTTGATGTGGCAGGAAAAAATATGAATAGTAACTAGCTTAGAATATTTCCACTTGAGAAAATCTCCACCCTAACCCATGACATGGAAACTTGCCAGGAGCTCTATAAAACCTGCTTCTAATCTATAATGTAAGCAAGCATTAATACAGGGGTGTGTATGTGTGAGGTACTGCAAATTCCTGCCTATTGCACTGATTTTTTAATGTCACAAAAACAGCTCTCTTTTTTCAACATATCAATGTTGTCTTGGATGATTTTTTTTGTAAATAGTATTTTTATTTGTTTCAAGCGTAACACAGCAATAAGGTAGTATTTTCATATCAACAACAACTATTATCTGTATAACAAGACAATGAGAGGGTGTTCTTTGCAGATGGAGCAGTCATGGCTCAAAGAACTGTTGCTCCTGAAAAGTTAGTGTCCGCCCGCGGGACGGCCCGAGTCGGGCTACATATTTAGGGGGGGGGGCGGGGGGAGCCGCGGCAGCCAACCCCAGGGATGACCTCCCCCGAACGCCACACCGAGCGAGGGGGGCCCTTCAGGGCCTCCATCAGACCTCCCCCGGCACGCCGCCCGGGTCCGCACCCCCACCACGCAACCGCACATCGTCGGCGCCACTGTCCAGGGCACTCGTGTGCACAAGCCCGGCCACACCACGAGCAGACATCATAACTGTTTACGGACTGCTACTATCAGTCTCATCCGCTTTAATCATTGTAATAAACAACCATAGAAAAGAGATAGAAAAATTACAGTGGGGGGAAAGAAAATAGAAGTTGACAGAGACAAGGGGATAAGGACCTCAGGTTCCGTCATTAGAGTAGACTTAGGAAAGGAGAGGGGGGGGACTGGGATAGAAAATGGGGAGAAGGGGGGAATTCAGAGTCTCACCTTTTTGCGCCCATAGTGTCTACCTTGCCCGCACCGGACCGCTAGCCACTCGTTCGCCATGTGGTGGAAGAAGCAGGGACCACCGCACAGTGGTTCATTGTCCGCGGCCCATGTCTCCCTCCTTAAGGGGTTAGCATCAGGTACTTTTTAGCGTCCTACCATGGCCTATAGCCGGATCTGCTATTCGTAGAAGAGATTCATCCAGACTGGAGGGGATGTGATTGTGAGCAGAGAAGTGATCTGTCCAGAGAGCCCACCTGGCCGTGTGTTTCTCTCTAGTGCCCCTACAGGTTGCAATCCATTCCTCCGCTACCCTGATCTGATTCGTCTTGCATATCCATTCCTCCCTACTTGGTATCTGCATTGTCTTCCAGAGAATAGGAAGTAGCCGTCTAGCGGCGTCTAGTAGGTGAGGGAGTGCGTTTTTTTTATAACGACTCAGGGGCATGGAAGGGACGTGCAAGAGAAAGTGGACCGGAGAGAGGGGAATATCTACCCCCAGGACTTCCTTAATCTGATGTTGAATATCCTCCCAGTACGGAGTGATCAAGGGGCAGTCCCACCATATGTGTAGGAGGGTTCCCCGACCTCCGCATCCCCGCCAGCACCGGTCGGAGCTATTGGGGTACATTCTCGCTAAGTCTGCTGCCACTCTGTACCAGCGTGATAACAATTTGTAATTTGTTTCTTGCATTTTGGAGTCTGCAGAGCTAGAATGTGTCATCTGATACAAGTATGACAATTGGGAACTCGTGAGTTCCTGCCCCAGTTCTCTTTCCCATAGCCGTATGCAGGCGGGTTTGGGGGCCGAGGGCCCCAACAGTTGATACAGTTCAGACACCATCCGCGGGACTGGTTCGTCTGCTACGAATAGGCCCTCGAAAGGTGTGAGTGTCGTGAGGTCTCTAATCGAGCTACTATTTGTCCCGAAAAAGTGGTGCAACTGTCTATATTTCCAGAAGTTCAGTTGTGGTTTCCCTGTTCTGTCTGTCAAGGAGTCGTAGGGTATCAGTTTGCCGTTCCGCAGTAGTTTCCCACAACTGGCATTCCTATCGTCGACCCATGTACCAAAGAAATCTGCGTTTTCCCCAGGGGGGAACCAAAGGAACCCTCCCAGTGGGGCCAGAGGTGACATAGGGGGGGCTAAGCTTCTCGTTCGGTTAAGTTTGTCCCAAGCCCTGAGTGTCAGAGGGGATGTGCTATCCGATAGCCCCCTGTGCTCCCTCAGGAACCAGGGTGCATAAGCTAGGTTCCTTCCTGCCATATACTTTTCCATTGTGACCCAAAGCTTGGTTTGGTCATGAAATCGCCAATAAAGCAATCTTTGGAGAATTATAGCCTGGTAGTACCTCTGTAGGTCTGGGACCCCCAAGCCACCGGAGCGCCTTGGGCGTCTCAGAACCCCCATAGCTATACGCGGTTTCTGGGAGTTCCATATGAACTTAGTGAGCATGTGGGATATGTGGTTAAAGAAGGTTTTAGGTAGGAAAATAGGGAGCATTTGCATATAGAACAGGATTCTGGGTAAAACATTCATTTTTATCACATTTACTCTCCCTAGCCATGTGAATGCGGTTTTCGTCCAGTGTAGCAAGTCTTGTTTGACCTCCGATATCAACTTGGGGTAGTTCATCGTGTATAGCGTGTCAAAGCTGTCAGTCAATTGTATTCCTAGGTAGCGAAGATAGTTCTTGGCCCATGTAAAGGGAAATTTTGTTTTCAGTATGTCAGTCATGTTCGGGGGCAGTTGTATGGGCAAAATTTCAGACTTTGAATAATTAATTTTGAAATTCGTAATCGTCCCGAAGTGTTGGAGCTCTTTCAACAGGGCGGGTAGCGAGGTCAGGGGGTTTGTCAGGTGGAATAATACATTGTCTGCATATGCAGAAAGTTTATGCTCTACCGTCCCTATCGTCAGGCCCGTTATGTCTGGGTTCATTCTCACTCTACGTAGCAAAGGCTCCAATGCTAGTGCGAAGAGGAGGGACGACAGCGGGCACCCCTGTCTCGTGCCATTCCTAATCGGGAATGTGGATGAGAGCATGCCGTTTACTTTGACCTGTGCGCTAGGTTTTGTGTACAAGGCCTGTATCCAATGTAACATGTTGGAGCCCAAACCCCATGCAGCGAGAACTGAACGCACGTAGGACCAATCGATGCGGTCAAATGCTTTCTCGGCATCCGTGGGGAGAATTAAGTAGGGGGGGAGGTTTTCCTGTTTCCTGGCCCAGTGAATGAGTTGTATCGCTCGTATGGAGTTGTCCCTGGCTTCTCTTCCTGTGATAAATCCAGTTTGGTCTAAGTGGACCACTTGGGGTATAAGGTGTTTTAATCGGTTTGCCAGAATCTTTGCCAGTATTTTTACGTCAGTGTTTAGTAATGATATGGGACGATAGCTTTGTGGGGTGGTTGGGTCTTTCCCTTCTTTTGGTATAACCGATATATGCGCTAACAGGGCTTCTGGGGGGATGCAGTTGCCCTTTGTCAGGGAATTGAAATATTTGCACATCTGGCCAGCCAGTATCTGGGAGAATTTTTTATAGTACGCCTTAGTGTAGCCATCCGGGCCTGGGCTTTTGCCGTTGGGGAGTGCCTTTATTGTGGATACTATTTCTTCAACGGTTATGGGGGTATCTAGTTCAGTTTGTCGGTCTACGGTCAGGGGAGGTAACCCATTAGTGCGTAAGTATTCATGTATTTTACTTGCTTTGGCCGCATTGTCGGTCGGGGCCACTTCAGCGTTTAGGTTGTATAAGGTTGCGTAAAAGTCACGGAACCCTGCGGCAATTTGGGAAGATTTGTACATCAAGTCTCCCGAGGGAGAGCAAAGTTTCTGTACTTGTGTTTGGGCTCTTTTTTTCCGTAGTGCTCTTGCTAACATGCGGCCACACTTATTGCCCTGTTCGTAATATTTGTGTGACAAGTACCTTAACTGCTTCTGCGCCTGTCTTTCCAGTAGACGCGAGAATACGTCCCTAAGCTCTGTAAATTTTTTAAGGGTCTCGGGGTCGCTGTTGTGTTTGTGCTTAAGTTCTGCCTGCTGGAGTGCGGTAAGTACTCTATCGAAATCGGCCTGTCGTTCCCGTTAGATTTTTGTGCCCAGGGCAATCAGCGCTCCCCTTACGACTGCCTTGTGACATTCCCATATTGTTCCCTCTTGCAGGTCTGCAGTGGTATTTTCTAGGAAATAGTGTTGCAAAGTTTCTGCTATCCTTGACTCTACTACAGGGTCGTCCAACAGGTTTTCATTGAGTCGCCATGTCCAAGTCCTGTGGGCACCTGAGGGCAAGGTGAGAGTGAGAGTAATCGGGGCATGATCAGATATCGTTATATTGCCGATGGACGACTGCTGCAGCAGTTCCAAAGAGGGCCGATCAATATAAAACATGTCTATTCTGGTGTAAACGTCGTGGACCTTGGAGTAGTAGCTGTAGTCCCTATCTTTAGGGTGGAGGATTCTCCAGCTATCTACCAGACCCGCAGATTGGAGAGATTTTCGGAAGTGCCTGAGGAAGGCGTTTGTGTGTGAGGGCCGCCCGTGTGATGTGTCTAGTAGGGGGTCAGGGCTGATATTAAAGTCGCCACCCAGGACTAGTAGGCCTTCCTTGAATTCCGCCAGGCATTCCATTACTTTATCTAAGAAGGTCAGTTGGTTTGAGTTAGGGGCATAGATGGTGGCAAAGGTGTATTTCGTACCTGCGATGGTACCTTTTAAGAAAACGTACCTTCCTTGAGGGTCTATAAGGGTACCTCCGGGTTGTAGGGGGCAGTGTTTGTGGACAGCAATCGCTGTGCCTCTGGATTTGCTAGTTGGCGATGTGCTTACAAACCACTGGTTATAGAGGTGAGTGGGCAGTTTGGGAACTGATTGATGGGTGAAGTGCATCTCCTGTAGGAGAACTATCTGGGCCCTCATCTTCTTCAATTCCCACCACAGTTTGCTACGTTTGTTGGGGGAGCAAAGGCCACGGACATTGTATGAGATTACCTTAACCTCTGCCATGGTGTCGTCGTACAGTGTGTTATCTTTGCCCCTGACGGTGCGGTCCGGTGCGAGCTGCGGCGGTTTACACGGATTCCATCTGAGGAAAAGGCGAGGGAGAGAGAGAACAAGAGAAAAGGGAGAGGGTGGGAAGAAAGAAGAGAGGTTAACATCAAGAAGTACAGTGTTAAAATAAACTGCTACAAAAAACCAACTAACTGTTGGAAAAAACTGCAGGCCGAGGCCCGGGGGTGCCCCCAACATGGGGGACCCACCCGGCCTGGGCCTGTTATCCCAAATGGGATCAATACCCGTATGTAGGGGGCCTACTGGGGGTTCGTGGGCCAGCATGGAGGTAAGTACGGAAAACAAAAACAAACAGAAGGGGGCGGGGTCCGCTCCGCAACCACCTCTGGAAGGGTGTCCTGAAGTACCGGGTATCCGGGCATGAGTGCCTATGTAAGAGGGGGTTTCGTGGAGTCGGGTAAGTGCTGCCTATGAGGTACAGGCCAGGGGGGGCGGGTGTGCTAGGGCCCTAGGGATAGAGATTAAGCCTGATGAAAATGTTCCCCTTGCGGGCTCTTGTCAGGATTTTCGGGCAGTCCTGTAAGCATTGTAGAATAGTTCCTGCTGAAGGGGGGAATGTGCAGCACCAATGTTCAGCCCCTGTCATGCCCGGAAGGTGGATGTTGTTGGGGAGTAAAATAGTTCCAGGCTAGCTGGCAGGGTGATTGGCGGCGTCGGCTCTAGCTTGGGACATCAGTCTCTCGAGGCCGAATGGCCAGGCAATGCATCACTCCCTTGGCGGTTGTGACTGCGTCTCCTGTTGCGTCTTTGCGGCATCTGCATCCAGGGTTGGGGGGGTCTAGTGGCTGAGAATCCCATCATCTCGCCGTCTCCGCGCCAGTCTGGGAAGTCCACCGAGCCCAGACCGAGCACCGAAAGTAAGTGTGGGAGGTCATCCTTTGTGCGTAAGGTTACCGTGCGGCCATCTTTAGTCGCTTGTAGATAAAATGGGAAACCCCAGCGGTAGGGCAGGCCTGTGTCTTGTAGAGCCGCCAGCACTGGTTTTAGGACTCTACGTTGCATGAGGGTGCGTCTCGAAATGTCCTGGTAGAAGAAGAGGTGGGCACCGTCAAAGTCAAAAAAGGGTCTATTGCGCATCTTTTGCATAATGCGTTCTTTAAGGGTGTATTTGTGCAATTTGCATATAATGTCTCTGGGGTTATCGGCGTCTTGTGAGGGGGGTTTCAGAGCTCGGTGAGCCCGGTCGATCTCGACGGGTACTGTATTAGGGAGGTCCAGTATTTCTCTGAATATCCCAACCAGAGAGGGGATTATATCTTTGGGGGCCGTAGCTTCAGGTAGTCCACGTATGCGGATGTTCGCACGCCTGCTGCGATTTTCAAAATCGTCAAGTTGCGTCTTGGATGATTTTTAATGCATTTCTATCACATAAAAACAAAAAACAAAAGAAAAAAAAAAGATCATGAACACAGAGCTGTGTCCCTTGATGCAATAAAAGCTTTCCTTCTATATAACAAGCGTGGTCTTTTGATGGGGTGGGCACAGCATCAAAGCTATTCACTGTATCAGACACTGCAATATAAATGAGTCTTTAAGGAACCCTACTGTATTCAAGGCTATGTGTACTTGGCTACCTCAAGCACCAGCTACATGGGGTGCTCTCAGCTGTTTTCCATTGTGCAAAACAATTTAACGGGACAGGTTCCTATTCAGGTGCTTTGCACTGGGCTGCATGATACTGCCAAGTGCACAAACACACACCAAAGGACTGCTTCTAGTGGGGTTCACATAAATGTTTAAAGCTAAATTAAACTGGCCAGCGTTTGCCAAAATGTTCAAGTATGCATCATACACATTGTGGCGCCTTTACTTCTGGGTGTGCTCTCCAGTAAAGATTAAAGGGGTTGTAAAGGCAAAAGTTTTGTCACCTTAATGCATTCTATGCATTAAGGTGAAAAAACATCTTTGGATTAGCGAGCCCCCCGTTTACTTACCTGACCCCTCGAAAGTCCCTGCGCAGGCATCTCGGCCAGCTTCTCGGCTCATTCATTGGTTGATTGAAAGCAGTGCAGCCATTGGCTTGCGCTGCTGTCAATCACATCCAATGACGCGGCGCGCTGGGGGGTGGGGCCGAGTGATACAGTGAGCAGCTATGGCCGTCGGCTGTATCATCACTGGAGCGCGTCCCCGTAATCACTCACCACCATGCGAGCTTGAAGGTGATGAGTTCTTGCGGGGAGGAGCCGAGACAGCCGCCAAGGGACCCCAGAAGACCAGGTTCGGGGCCACTCTGTGCAAAAGGAGCTGCACAGTGGAGGTAAGTATAACATGTTTGTTATTTTTATTTTATTTTTTAATTATCTTTAGTGTTCCTTTAAGAGCAGATGAAACGGTGCTGCAACCACTAGCAAGGCGTTCCAAAGGCTTCAGATCCCGATGTTCAGCACTTCGGTAATTATCAGCAAGTGGTTATCCTTTGGGCAAAGTGAAATACAGCTATAAAAAGCCAACGCTTTTTGGCCAATCATAATCATGGCTCATGACTAAGGCCCGATTGGCCAAAACACATTGGCTTTTTATGGCTGTATGTCACTTTGCTCAATAAAGGATAACCACCTGCTGATATTACCGAAAGTGCCAGCTTTCTATTGCTGTTTGTGCTCTCCAACGATGTGTGATCTGAGCTCCCAGCATCCATTCCTTCCCCACCACCATCATGTTCTTCTCTTCTTTTAGGTCCAGCATCTTTTAGCTTTGCCCATTGGATGGACACTAATTATGTAACTCCCATACATGTGGGCTGGAATTACTTCATCTCAGCACCTGACTCCATTCCTGGGACCTGACAGATGCCAGAATTGGGCTGGGATTTCACACTGTAATTCCCTGCATGACTGCTGTGCATGGGCATTACAGTGTGCAGTCCCAGCACCCTTATGTAGCTGGTACTTGGGGCAGCACCTTAAACAAAAACAAAAAAACTCCTACTTACCTGGAAGCATTTTTTTCACCTGTACACTAACTGGTACAGGTAAATAGGAGTTTTTTTTGTCAGAAAATACTTGAAAAGCCTTTTTTATCAAAAGACTCTACCCATTGGCTACTCATGCCTCTTCCAAATCTCCAAATTCCTTTTTTTTTTCTTTTAGATGATGACTAAGTTTCTTCTTTATGGTCCCAATGAATGTAGCCATCCTGTCTTGCTCGCTTCTGAGGTGGACTAGGGACTATGGGATTTGTACTGTACATAGAGCAGTATATATGACCAAATCTAATGTGCACTGCTTGTGACAAATGGAAGTGAGGGGGCAGGAGTGGGGGTGGAAGAGAAGTTCAGGAACCCATGGAAGATGTTACAGGGAGGCACAGTAAGACACAATTTCATGAAAAATAGATTGCAGGCTGATTAAAACTGTATTAAACCCCCAAAAACTGTATTACATTGCAGCTCGCCAATTTTTTTTTTTTTTTAACAAAGTAAGCTCGCCAATTCTTAGATGTGGTGGGTGCATTCATTTTCTTTTTTTGTTAGTTTTTTATTTTCTCTATTTTCACCTGGTGATCTAGTCAGTAAGTCTGTTATTTTTAGTTTGCGTTAACAGACCAAGCTGTCCAAACAAAGTAGCAGTTAAAGGGTTGAAAGAAACCATTTAACACTGACTTGGTGCTTACAATGGTCAGCTTTTATTCATGTATATAAAACCTTTATCCCAAAAGGAAATACTGTTTGCTGCAATTGCTTATACAAGTGTTAGCTGGAGTTCTGCTTCAATTTGTTAGCCAAGTCCATCTAAACCTGCTAGTCTAACACGACCCTACCCCTAGACTGACAATGCTGCGGTCTAATGGTATCTGCTTTACCACTTCATCCTGAATGGAGACACCCTAAGACAGGAAGTGTGTTACTGGCCAGATCACCAGATGAAATAAAAAAATACAGTCAAACCTTGGATTGAGAGCGTTTTGCAAGCCAAGCAAAATTAGTGGTAATAAATTTTGACTTGATATACAAGCGATGTCTTGATATACAAATAGCATCATGTCACAACTCAGTATATAAGAGAAGAGAGGCGCCTCTAAGTGTAGCAATATGGTTACATTTAATGAAGGTATAACATTTAGCAATTCTCATGGTTGATGATTAAAAGAGGCACATCTAAGTATGCAGAAATCCGGGGTAAAGCTGTCCACATAGACCGTCCTCTACACCGCCATCGACGTTATCCCTTCCACACTGCCCGCCACAAGCTCTTCAAGCCTCGTTTTCAGATTGCTCTACTGCAGGGTAGTCTTCCTGGTCACAATTGCAGACTGACAGCGGTGAAAGCCAGCAGGGCAGTCGATGGTCTATGTGGACAGCTTCACCCCGGATGCCTGCATACTTAGATGTGCCTCTTTTAATCATCAATCATGTGAGTTGCTAAATGTTGTACCTTCATTAAATGTAAACATATTGCTACACTTAGAGGCGCCTCTCTTCTCTTTTATACTCTGTAGCTCCTGCTGGATTTTGCTTCTAATTACCTTGTGGAGGCTTCCATTTGTGGATGGACATTTTGTGGTTACACAACCTATCACATTGCTACAATCTTTTTCTATGGACTAAAACCGGGAGGACTTATAAATGGTTGTGGAACAAATCTTCTGAGTTCCCATTATTTATTATGGGGAAATTCGCTTTGATACAAGAGTGCTTTGGATTACAGGCATGTGTCCAGAATGAATAGTGCTCGCAATCCAAGGTTTTACTGTACATAAAAAAAGAAAATTAATGCAATCACCACATCTATGATGGTAAACTGCAATATATTAAATTTTTAGTTTTTTGTGTTTAATACCGCTATAGGTAGTGGATGAGTTGGAATTATTTTTGGAGAATAGGTATATAATTTAGTGTGACTTTAAGCAGTAGGTAGGAAACAACCACTAAGGTTGCGCTGAGCATGGCCCATTAAATTGTCATTCCATTTTAGCATCAATAACCAATGTGTTACACTGTTATATACTATATGTACCAAACATTTTGTTGCACAGATTTGTTTTGCCACTACTTTTGCAGTGATAGTATAGTATTTAGCCTGAGAATTAGAGATAGTATTAGGAGTAGGGTTCATAATAAGGATTGGGTTTAATACTGCAGCTTACAAGTCCTTAGATGTGGTGGCTATTTTAGTTTTCACTTTTTAGAGCAGTGTTTCTCAAGCAGGGTATTGACGGATTGATCTTCTGTTTGATCAAGATAAACCGACAGAACGTTGACCACCACTGCAAGAAGGTCCTTCTCGCACTAATTTACAATATAAAGATGGAATGGGCCTCTTCTCCACTGACAACTGTGTTTCTTTTCCACCCATTATTAATTATAATTTAATTTGATTATTATTAGTGAAAATAATTGTGTTAATATCATTAAGAGTGATGTCACAATTGGTAAATATGCCACATTCTCTATTCTTTTATTTAATTTGATATATACAACAATTCACTTATTACGCTAATATATATACGGTATATATATATATACGATTAACTGAATATAAAATATTTTTTAGCAGGGGTTCCTGAAGACATTACGATTATTTAAATTCAAAATAAAAATGATATAAATCAATAATAAATTTCTCTTTTTTTCACAGCAGACAAAAAATTAAAAGATATTTACTCTTTTAACCACTTCAGCCCCGGAAGATTTTACCCTCTTCCTGACCAGAGCACTTTTTACAATTCGGCACTGCATCGCTTTAACTGACAATTGCGCGGTCATGCAACGCTGTACCCAAACAAAATTTGTGTCCTTTTTTTCCCACAAATAGTTTTCTTTTGATGGTATTTGATCACCTCTGCGTTTTTTTTTAGGGCGGGGGTTGGCACTATAAACAAAAAGAGAGCAACAATTTTTTTGAAAATAAAACAATATTTTTTACTTTTTGTTATAATAAATATCCCCCAAATTTAAAAAACAAAAAAACAAATTTCTTCATCAGTTTAGTCCAATATGTATTCTTCTACAAATTTTGGGTAAGAAAAATTGCCATAAGCGTATATTGATTGGTTTGCACAAAAGTTATAGTGTCTACAAAGTATGAGAAAGATTTATGGCGTTTTTATTTTATATTTATTTTTTACTAGTAATGGCGGTAATCTGCGATTTTTTGCGACATTGTGGACAGATTGGACACTTTTAACAAATTTTTGGGACCATTGACACTTATAGAGCGATCAGTGCTATAAAAATGCACTGATTACTGTATAAATGTCACCGGCAAGGAAGGGGGGGGGTTAACACTAGCGGCGATCAAAGGGTTAACTGTGTGTTCCCTCACTGTGTTCTAACTGTGTGGGGATGGGACTAACTGGGAGAGATGAAAGATCGTTGTTCCTACTTTGTAGAAACACACAATCTGTCTCCTCCCCTCTGACAGCACAGGGATTTGTGTGTTTACACACACAAATTCCCGTGCTGGCTCTCGTGCCGATCACGTGTGGCCGGCGGCGATCGCACCTGCTAGCCAAGCGCATTGGGTCCCCCACTGTGCAGTGGGCGCGCCCTCTGGTGGCTCTCCTGGGCAAAGCCGTATATATATATACGGGATTTCGCCCAGGAGAGCCATTCTGCCGGGAACTGGTCAATGCCCATTTAGAGCAACAAAAACACATCCACTCTTTAGATCTGTGTTTCACTATCAGGGTAGCAAGCCACCCTGGGGTGCCATCTTGGTTCAACCGGGGTGCCACAAGCATGGAAGTCAGTCTGCCCAGAGATGGTGGAGGGCCTCTAATATGATAGGATGACTCTGACCTGAAGAGGGGGGCATTCGGTTGTGAAAGGGAGGCTTCTGATGTATTTCATTTCATCAGGGTAGTTGTGTGCACCATCCCAGGGTCTGGTTTTTCATTGATAAGAAACTATTTTTTTTTCCATTTTAGACTGAAGTGCCTTGGAACTTTGCATAGTTTTAAATGGTGCAGTGACTGAAATAGTTTGAAAAATACTGATCTAGATTAGGAGTAGGCTGAGAGCCGCTTCTCCTCCTCTCCCTCCAGCAGCTGTCCGCTGCTTCATTGAAAGCCACACAGGGAGATCAGTGATTATAACTCCCTCCACCACTGCAGCGATCATCCCCCAATGTCCTTCAAATGTCCCTTAACCTCTGGGCTCCTTGCCCTCCTCTGGCTCCCGGTGTCCTCCTCTGGTTCTCAGCCTCCTCCAGCGTCTCCCATTGTCCTCCTCTGGCTCCCAGGGTCCTCCTCTGGTTTCCCTCTGCGCTCCTCTGGCTCCCATCCTCCTCCTGTGGCTCCCCAGGTCCCCCGCTCCCCAGCTCCCCTCTGCTCCTCTGGCTCCCCAGGTCCTCCTCTGTGCTCCTCTGGTCCCATTCCCCCCTCCCCAATCCTAGATCTGTAAGGAGGGAGAGCAGAGGAAGGAGCCGGTAAATGTCATTTACCGGCTCCTTCCTTTTTCTAAATGAACAGTCAGTGATCACTGACTGTCCATTCATAACTGTGTTTACGATGCTACCGTTTATGAATGGGGAGGCGCCTCTGTCTCCTGTTCATTCATCTTCAGTGCAGCTGAGGCTGCAGAGAAAGGGACTGGTGGAATCTGTGTCGTTTCTCTGTCTCAAAGGGGAGATGTCAGGGGTCAGTTTAGACCCCTGATATCTCACCAAAGCCCTCCAACATGCCTGATTAAATAAATAAAGAATTGTAATAAATATTTAAAAATTAAATTGTAAAAAAAAAACCACTAAAATAGTTTACAATTTGCCAATAAAAAAAGAATATGTCCCTGGATTTTTTATTTAAAAACCTGGTCACATTAATCTAGATCAATAAAGGCTGTTTGATGTTTTTTTTTTTTAAATGCAGTGAAAGGTTCATACCTACAAAATATCACCTGTTATTAAAAAAACTTCTTCAAACCCGCGCTATAGCCGAAAGACGGCTGCAGCGCGGACATGAATGCGGCGCACTCTGTGATCAGCGAGTCAATGAGACTCGCTGGATCACAGATCGGAGTAACGGGTCGGTCCCGACCCCTTACCACGTGATCAGCTGTCAGCCAATGACAGCTGATCATGTGATGTAAACAGAGCCGGTAATCGGCTATTTTTTCTCCTCACGCTGATAGAGCGAGGAGAAAAAAAAAGCCGATCACCGGCGGCTGTTAGAGGGACATCGGTCCCGATCAGGGAGAGCAGCCGCCTGCTCATTTGTGCCACCTGTGCCACCTAGCAGTGCACAACAGTGCCGCCTTCCAGTGTCCACCAGCGCCACCCATCAGTGCCACCCATAAGTGTCACCTGCCAGTGCCGCCCATAAGTGTCACCCACCAGTGCCCATAAGTGCCACCTACAAGTGGCCATCAGTGGTACCTATCAGTAACACACATCTGTGCCACCCATCAGTGCCGCCTTATCTGTGCCCACCAGTGCAGCCTATCAGTGCCCACCAGTGCCGCCTCATCAGCGTATATCAATGAAGGAGAAAAATTACCTGTTTGCAAAACTTTATAACAAACTATAAAACATAATTTTTTTTTTTTTCTAAATTTTCCATGTTTTTTTGTTTAGCAAAAACTAAAAACCCCAGCGGTGATTAAATACCACCAAAAAAAAGCTCTATTTTTGTGAAAAAATTATAAAAATTTCATTTGGGTACAGTGTTGTATGACCGCGCAATTGTCATTCAAAGAGCGTTAGCGCTGAAAGCTGAAAATTGGTCTGGGCAGGAGGGGGGTTTAAGTGCCCAGTAAGGAAGTGGTTAAAGAGTGCTTTTTGTGTATGTTTACCAAGAAGATTTTCCTGAAGGTCTCAACTTCTACTTTATATTTTAGTAAGTGCAATGCAAGAGAGATGTTGGCATTCAGTTACAATAACTAATATGGACACCAGGTGGCAGTGCTAAGCCTTCCAGAAGACCAAACCACGTTTTTTATCATTTTTCTTATACCAAAATGTCTATAATAAATAGCTTGAGGTAGTTTGTCAAGTTGTGAAATATAGTAGTTATAGTACCTCATTCAAGCTCACATTTTTGTAGCGATTTGATTTTAAAGAGCTGATTCAGACATTTTTTTTATGATCTATTACATTGCGTTAAGGCAGCCCATGCATTTTGAATGGGGTGCCATCACACCAAGGATCGCAAAACACGCTTTTTTTTTTTTTACTATGAAACACGGCAATACATACATTGTGATGTACTTCAGTGCATCATGCATTGCATTTTCCTGTACCATGCATTGCAGTACAATTCATAATGAAAGGCACAGCACTGTATCACACATGGAACAGGTGTGTTGAGGGAACATGTTGTTTTTGACAAGGCAAAATGATAAATGTTTCCTTATTATGGAATGTTAGGTTAATAATGGTACTGCAGTGGATTATGCTTTCTTTTATTCATAACACAAAAAACATTTAAAAAAATCTAATATAAAAAATTAGAATATTCCCTGAAATTACTGAAAACAATAATGTAATGCCGCGTACACACGATCGTTTTTCATGCCGTTAAAAATGCCATTAAAAAAAATGGCCATTAAAAATGATTGTGTGTATGCTCCAGAGCATTTTTAACGACGTGAAAAACGGCCATTAAAAATTTCGAACATGCTCTCTTTTTTCACTTTGTTTTTCATGTAGTTTTTTTTAACGACGTGAAAAACGATAGTGTGTATGCTTTAACGACGTGAAAAAAAACGCGCATGCTCAGAATCAAGTATGAGACGGGAGCGCTCGTTTTGGTAAAGCTAGTGTTGGAAATCGATATGGCACATTCGTCACGGTTGAATTAATAGCATCGTTTTAATGCTGCGCATTCCGTTCTTCTTTAGAGAATGCTTGAACAATTACCCTCTTTTGATAATGATATTGAGAGTTATGCCAAACTTGTTTCTAAAGTAATTCCTAATTTTTTTAATGATAGAAAAATATTCTTTTCAAGCCACATCTCCCTCATAAATTCCTTAAGAAATGTAAAGATAATTTTTTAGATTTTTGTTCTTTTTGCATTTTTTTTTTAGTACTTAAGTTAGCCTCTTCATTTTTCTGTGTTTTTTTTTTTTCCCCTTAAATTATGTTTGGGGAAATGTCCCACACCAACCTTCAAAATTTGTCTCATTTTGCCTCAAGGAGGTTTGTGTCCCTTGTTAATAACAATAATATTATTAGAAATGTCCCTGCCTGCTCCCTAGCAAACTCTCTTTTGAAATACAAATCACATAGTCTAGTATTTAAAGCCCAAAAAAGTATCCTTTATTTCGGAACATAACAAATTAAAGGGGATGGCAGCACTGGAGAGCCTGCTTGCATTTGTTCATCCCTTGGACCCCACAACAACCATCCAAGATGTGAAAACCAAAAAGGAGGCCAATCTTGGCTTGAACTTCCAGAGGCCAGGAACCGCAGCAGATAAGTCATATATGTCCCCAGTCTGTGGTACTACAGCAGGCATTATTTTTTCTCTTCCTTGTAGCCTTCTCTCCAGCCTTCTCTGCAGCCTTCCCTGCAGCCTTGGTTGGTTTCTTCCTCAGAGGCTGGGGATCAGGAGGAGAGGTTGTGGCAGGAGGAGTAGTAGGAGGAGGAGGTGGAGGAGTAGGGACAACCTCTGTGATGTCGGTGTACATGGTGAGTTCACCGAGCAATCCCTTGTTGATCACCTTCAACAGGAGGGTCTCGCTATACAGCTTTTGCCGCAGGTCCATTTGGGCTAGCTTATTGGCCAGGACTGTGGCAAAGCCCTCCTCAGCAGAGGGTGCCTCTCTGAGGGCCACAGTAGCCTCTTTGAGGAAGGCTCTTGTTTCCTCCTCCACCTGCCTACTAGGGATGAGCTTCATGTTCGAGACGAACATACGTTCGACTCGAACATCGGCTGTTCGACGAAGATCGAACGATTTGGGCCGTTCGCGCCAAATTCGAGTGACGCAAACGGCCCACAATGCACTACGCCATCGCAGTGTCATCGAGGCGCTGTGATTGGCCAAGCATGCACTGTGACCCCGCATGCTTGGCCAATCACAGCGCCGGCAGCGAGGAGAGCAATGATTGTCCACAGGCAGGATGCCTGTGGCCAATTATTGCTGAGGGGGTTTAGTACACGCCCCACACTATAAAAGGCCGCCAGCGCGGCGGCCTTGTGTAGTGTGTTCCGGAGCAGGGAAAGAGAAGCATAGGCAGGGACAGTGTCATTTTTTTTCCTTTACTAATCCTGGATTCCTTGTGTTTAGGGACAAATAAGGATAGGTAGGGAGAGTGTCAGTGTGTTATTCTGTGCTAAACCTTGTTTGTAGGGACAGAGAGGTACAGTGAGGGAAAGTGTCAGTGTGCTATTCTGTGCTAAATCTTGTTTGTAGGGACAGAGTAGGACAGTGAGTGAAACTGACAGTGTGCTATTCTGTTCTAAACCAATCTTGCTGAACCATATTTTCAATCCTTGAGTTTAGGGACAGAGAGGTACAGTGAGGGAAAGTGTCAGTGTGCTATTCTGTGCTAAATCTTGTTTGTAGGGACAGAGTAGGACAGTGAGGGAAAGTGTCAGTGTGCTATTCTGTTCTAAACCAATCTTGCTGAACCATATTTGAAATCCTTGAGTTTAGGGACAGAGAAGGACACTCGTGGAAACTATCAGTGTGCTATTCTGTGCTAAATCTTGTTTGTAGGGACAGAGTAGGACAGTGAGGGAAAGTGTCAGTGTGCTATTCTGTTCTAAACCAATTTTGCTGAACCATATTTGAAATCCTTGAGTTTAGGGACAGAGAAGGACACTCGTGGAAACTATCAGTGTGCTATTCTGTGCTAAATCTTGTTTGTAGGGACAGAGTAGGACAGTGAGGGAAAGTGTCAGTGTGCTATTCTGTTCTAAACCAATCTTGCTGAACCATATTTGAAATCCTTGAGTTTAGGGACAGAGAACGACACTCGTGGAAACTATCAGTGTGCTATTCTGTGCTAAATCTTGTTTGTAGGGAGGGACAGAGTAAGACAGTGAGGGAAAGTGTCAGTGTGCTATTCTGTTCTAAACCAATTTTGCTGAACCATATTTGAAATCCTTGAGTTTAGGGACAGAGAAGGACACTCGTGGAAACTATCAGTGTGCTATTCTGTGCTAAATCTTGTTTGTAGGGAGGGACAGAGTAGGACAGTGAGGGAAAGTGTCAGTGTGCTATTCTGTTCTAAACCAATTTTGCTGAACCATATTTGAAATCCTTGAGTTTAGGGACAGAGAAGGACACTCGTGGAAACTATCAGTGTGCTATTCGGTGCTAAATCTTGTTTGTAGGGAGGGACAGAGTAGGACAGTGAGGGAAAGTGTCAGTGTGCTATTCTGTTCTAAACCAATTTTGCTGAACCATATTTGAAATCCTTGAGTTTAGGGACAGAGAAGGACACTTGTGGAAACTATCAGTGTGCTATTCTGTGCTAAATCTTGTTTGTAGGGACAGAGTAGGACAGTGAGGGAAAGTGTCAGTGTGCTATTCTGTTCTAAACCAATTTTGCTGAACCATATTTGAAATCCTTGAGTTTAGGGACAGAGAAGGACACTCGTGGAAACTATCAGTGTGCTATTCTGTGCTAAATCTTGTTTGTAGGGAGGGACAGAGTAGGACAGTGAGGGAAAGTGTCAGTGTGCTATTCTGTTCTAAACCAATCTTGCTGAAGCATATTGCAAATCCTTGTGTTTAGGGACAGAGAAGGATAGGCAGGGGACAGTGTCAGTGTCATTGTTGCTAAGCCTCCTGCACAGTATACACCTGAAGGTAGCCCTTATTGCTGTTTTTCCCATCTCCCTGCAGGCCATCCATTAAAATGTCTGGAAGGCAAACAAGGAGAGGCAGACAGTCAGGAGGCAAAAAAAGAGGGCAAGCAGGCTCTGTGTCTGGGGGCAACAGTGCTGGTCGTGGACGCGGTGCATTGTCATCAGCACATGGCCATGGGACACGCTTTTCCTTCTTTTCGGCAGCTGGACATGTTGAGCCACATCATGCCGAAGACTTGGTAGAGTGGATGACCAAGCCCACCTCATCCTCCTCATCCTCTCTCACCCAGGCTCAGGGTACTGGCAAAGCAGCTGCCAAAGCGTCCTCTTCTCTGGTATCATTATCTTCATTAGTCAATCCTTCCCTAGACCCACCATGTCCTCCTCCTGAGGAGTCCCCCGAACTGTTTGAGCACAGTGTTGGGTACATGCTCCAGGAGGATGCCCAGCGTTTCGAAGGATCTGATGATGATACCCAGCTAGAGGAAGGCAGTAGCGTGAGAGCAGAGAGAGGGGATGCTCAAGAAGGACACCAATCTGGCAGTCATGCTCCAGCAGCTGCAGCATACTGCCAGATTGGCTCCAGTGATGAGGAGGGAGGGGATGATGAGGACACTGACTCCACGTGGGTGCCTAATAGGAGAGAGGAGGAGGAGGAGGATGAGGAGGAGGCACATCTCCAACGAGGCAGGATGGCCTTGAGTGGCCAGCGTATGGGCAGCACACCGACGGAATCACACCGCAGAGCTCCGCCTGTGCAGGGCGCTGCCTCTGCCCGTCATTCAAAAAGTTCTTTGGTGTGGGCCTTTTTTGAGGCGAGTGCATCAGATCGCACAGCTGCTGTTTGCAACATATGTCTCAAGCGTATATCGCGTGGCCAAAACATCAGCCGCTTGGGCACCACATGCTTGATCAGACATATGTTGACCTGCCATGCAGCTCGTTGGCAAGCCTACCTTAAAGACCCACACCAAAGAACAAAGCTGACCTCTTCTTGCACTGCATCAGCTGGGATCTCCAACCCCACTATACCTTCAGTCCTCTCTGAAACCTGCTCTGAGAGGAATGAAGGTGTAGAATTAGGTGTGTCACAGCCAAGTACTTGCGGGCACTCTGCTAGCAGTACACCAACGTCCGATTCTAGCAGGCAAATTTCCCTGCCCCAGCTGCTGGACCGTCGAAAGAAGTTCACTCCCAGCCATCCACATGCCCAGCGGTTGAATGCTAGCTTGGCTAAATTGCTAGCTCTTCAACTGCTGCCTTTTCAGTTGGTAGACTCGGCCCCCTTCCGTGAGTTTGTGCAATGTGCGGTTCCTCAGTGGCAGGTTCCCAAACGCCACTTTTTCGCACGGAAGGCGATTCCGGCTCTCTACAGGCATGTGGAAGGCAATGTCTTGGCCTCGCTGGACAGGGCGGTCAGCGGTAAGGTGCATATTACCGCTGACTCGTGGTCCAGCAGGCATGGACAGGGACGTTACCTTTCTTTCACGGCCCATTGGGTCACTCTTTTGGCAGCTGGGAAGGATGCAGGACAAGGTGCAGTAGTGTTGGAGGTTGTTCCACCGCCACGCCTCCAAAATGCTACTACTGGTTGTGACACACCTCTCTCCTCCACCCCCTCCTCTTCTTCTTCCTCCATGGCCTCTTCCTGTGGTTTGTCCTCGGAACCAGCGGTGCTCCGTAGGCGTTCAAGGGGCTACGCAAGTACGCAGGCAAAAAGATGCCATGCCGTGCTTGCGCTGGTGTGTTTGGGGGACAGGAGCCACACTGGGGCAGAGGTCCTGTCTGCTCTGCAGGGGCAGGCCGAGAGGTGGTTGACGCCACGCCAGCTTAAGCCAGGAATGGTGGTTTGCAACAATGGCACCAACCTCCTCTCCGCCCTCCGACAGGGACAACTGACCCATGTGCCCTGTATGGCTCACGTCCTTAACCTGGTGGTGCAGCGGTTCTTGGGCAGGTACCCGGGCTTACAGGATGTCCTGAGGCAGGCCAGGAAAGTCTGTGTGCATTTCCGCAGATCTTATAATGCCAGTGCTCGCCTGGCTGAGCTGCAAAAGGAGTTGAACCTGCCCAAGAACCGCCTTATATGTGACATGCCCACCAGGTGGAACTCAACGTTGGCCATGCTGCAGCGGCTGCACACGCAGCAGAGGGCCATCAATGAGTACCTGTGCGACTACGGCACCAGGACAGGGTCAGGGGAGCTCGGGTTTTTTCACCACGCCAGTGGGGCATGATCAGGGATGCATTCACTGTCCTGGCACCATTTGAGGAGGCCACAAGGATGGTGAGCAGTGACAGTGCATGCATCAGTGACACTGTACCTCTTGTCCACCTGTTGGAGCACACGCTGCGTGGAATAATGGACAGGGCACTTGAGGCAGAACAGAGGCAGGAAGAGGAGGACTTCCTTGCCTCTCAAGGCCCCCTTTACCCAGACAGTGTTCCTTCTGTCCCACCCATCGCACAGGAAGAGGAGGAGGAGGAGGAGGATTGTGTCAGCATGGAGGTGGAGGCTGGCACTCAGCATCATCAGCAGCAGTCTTTTAGGGATGATTTACAGTCCCAAGAAACCAGTGGACTTGTACGTGGCTGGGAGGAGGTGGCTGCGGATCATGTCGTCCTTAGTGACCCAGAGGACTCCGGACTGAATGCCTCAGCTAACCTACGCTGCATGGCCTCCCTGATCCTGCAAAGTCTGCGGAAGGATCCTCGTATTCTTCGGATCAAGGAGAGGGACCATTACTGGCTGGCCACTCTCCTTGATCCACGGTACAAGGGTAAGGTTGCGGACCTTATGTTACCGTCGCAGAGGGAGCAGAGGATGAGACAACTCCGGGAGGCCTTGCAGAAAGGTCTGTGCAACGCGTTCCCAGAGACTGGGAGGTTACAAACTCCTGGTCCTGGACAACGAGTTGCTGAGGCTTCGGGCAGTCAAAGAAGGAGCGGTGGGGAAGGTGGCCGTCTGACCGATGCGTTCAGACAATTCTTTAGTCCGCAGCCCCAAAGTATGATCGGTTCCAGCAACCATCGCCAGCGTCTGATATACATGGTGCAGGAATACCTAGGGGCAAGGTCAGACTTGGACACCTTCCCCACCGAAAATCCTCTGGCTTACTGGGTCTTGAGGATGGATCACTGGCCAGAGCTTGCACAGTATGCAATTGAGCTACTGGCCTGTCCTGCATCCAGCGTTCTTTCAGAACGCACATTCAGTGCTGCTGGAGGATTTGTCACGGATCACAGGGTGCGCCTGTGCACCGACTCGGTTGATCGACTGACTTTCATCAAGATGAACCAGTCTTGGATCACCACCAGCTACCACACACCTGATGCTGATATAACAGACTAATTGATTTTAAAATGTCACATCCCTTCAAGACTGATGCTGAGTTCCTGTGCTGTTATGTTGACTAGCTATCCTCCTCCTCCTCCTCAATGATCTGATTAATGATGATAGCTTGGAAGATCATTTTGGTTTATGGGTGCCGCCACCAGTGGCTAAGGCCCAATTTTTCAGCCCCTGTTTTACAGGGGCGTGTAATTAAAATTTTTGATGCAATACTTTGCAACAGGCCTCATTGCTGTGTTCCAAGTACCGTATCTGTGAGGGGTTGCAGTGTTGTGCCACCAGTGCCTAAGGCCCAATTTTTCAGCCCCTGTTCAACAGGGGCATGCAATTATAATTATTGATCTAATAATTCACAGCAGGGCCCATTGCTGCGCCCACCAAGAGTAACTGTCAGGCCTTACAGTGTTGTGGCACCAGCACCACCATCATCACCACCACCACCACCACCACCACCACCACCAAAGGCCCAATTTTTCAGCCCCTGTTCAACAGGGGCATGCAATTATAATTATTGATCGAATAATTCACAGCAGGGCCCATTGCTGCGCCCACCAAGAGTAACTGTCAGGCCTTACAGTGTTGTGGCACCAGCACCACCATCACCACCACCACCACCACCAAAGGCCCAATTTTTCAGCCCCTGTTCAACAGGGGCATGCAATTATAATTATTGATCGAATAATTCACAGCAGGGCCCATTGCTGCGCCCACCAAGAGTAACTGTCAGGCCTTACAGTGTTGTGGCACCATCACCACCATCACCACCACCACCAAAGGCCCAATTTTTCAGCCCCTATTCAACAGGGGCATGCAATTATAATTATTGATCTAATAATTCACAGCAGGGCCCATTGCTGCGCCCACCAAGAGTAACTGTCAGGCCTTACAGTTTTGTGGCACCAGCACCACCATCAAAGGCCCAATTTTTACTACCACTGATCAACAATTATATGTTATTACAATTCCTGATATAATAGTTGACAGCAGGGCGTTCCAGCACCCACCAAGAATAACTGTGAGTGCTTTCAGTGTTGTGCCAACACCAACACCTAAGGGGCCAATTTCTGCAGAGTATATACGGCAGGTCCCTACTTTCAAACATCCAACTTACAAACGACTACTACTTGCAAACGGAAGAAGACAACAGGAAGTGAGTGGAAATCTACCCCTTGGAAGGAAAATTCTCTCCTGTAAGAATTAATATGGGAGAAAGGTGTCTCCTCTCTACTGATGCTTTCTCACCAATCCTTGTTTCAATAAAAACACCACATTTCAAAAACAGTTGTCATTGGGACGCAAAGTGAGGTGAAATGTTCTGAACAGGGGCACAGACAGCAAAAAAAATGTGACAGGGGTGATAACCGTTCCCTATGTTTTCCAAAAAGCTAAAAAAAGGAATTTGGCATGGAGCTACACTTAAACAATGCAGCTGTTCAAAATTACAAACAAATTCTACATAAGAACAAACCTACAGTCCCTGTCTTGTATGCACCGCCTGTATACGGCTGTTCAGAGTATATAGGGCCTTTTTTATTTTGTGTGCGGGGTTCCCCTTAATATCCATACAAGACCCAAAGGGGCTGGTAATGGGCTGGGGTAGGGGGGGGGGGGGTTGATGGGGTAGCTATGCCATTTTTCCTAAAGATTTTCATCCATATTACCGGGACCAGACATTGCATTAAAGCCGCAAGCAGTTTTAAATGGCTTTTTTTCCTTTAGAAATGTTATTTTGTGCAGGGACAGTTCTAAACACGGGAAACACGTGGCACTTCACAGGCATACTTTAGACACCCGCCAGGTACAATATTTAAAGGAATATTTGACTTTTTTTTTTTCACTTTATGCATCATTAAAATGACTGCTCACGGAAAACGTCCGTTTTTAAAACTTCTTTTTGCATTGATACATGTCCCCTGGTGCAGAACCCGGGTTCCCAAACTCTGTTTCGGACAATAACATGGATAATAGTCGTTATAATTAGCACTTTAGAATCCGAACGTTCGCATCCATTGTATTTAATAGGGTTCTAATGTTCGTGCGAACTTTCGGTCCGTTCGCGGGTTCTGGTGCGAACCGAACCCGGGGGTGTTCGGCTCATCACTACTGCCTACCTTTCCTTGGCCCTCGTGGTCTCATTACCAGGGGAGGCATCTGGGCTCTTGTGCTGGGCCCAGCCTCCTCCTGGGTGCCACTTGGCCCAGCCTCCTCCTGGGTGCCACTTGGCCCTGCCTCCTCCTGGTCCCCACCATCACCCTCTTCCTGGCTCTGCTCTGGCTGTAAAAAAAGAAAGGGACTTTATTATTTTTTTGCCACCATCAATCACACACATTGTTCACCTCCAGACATTTTTGACATGAATGGGCAAATTTAGAAAATTCTCACAGATTCCGCCTCCTGATATTGTTGCCTTGTCCACATCAAAATTGACCACTACTGTATCTTGCTCTTTAAATCCTTATTTTTTTTTAAATAAAATACCTAACAATACTATCCTCATTTTAAATGCATCACTTTTGTAACATCTAAATGGAGATATCAATACTTTACCTGGCTCCATATATCCAAATCTGCCTCCTCAGGGGCCTGATCTTGATCCTCAGAGGAAGCCAGAGCAGGGTTGCCAGGAAGGCTGGAGGGCTGGCTACAAGGAAGGCTGGATTGACCTCTGGGGGGAAGGGTGGAGAGAGATTCCCGCACTTCCAGCTGGTCATCCAGAAAAGAAAGCTTGCTGTAGTACCACAGACTGGGTTTATAAACCTTATCTGCTGCAGCACCTGACCTCTGGGACTTCAGGACCATATTTCTCTGGGTCCTGTATGTCCCCCTGATGGTAGCAATTTTGGTTTTCACATCTTGGAGAGTTGTTGTGGGTATCTGGGTTTGGACATATGCAAGCAGGCTCTCCAGTGCTGCTGTCCTGGCCGTTTTGTTTTTATTGGACCCACTTTTGGTCTGCCACAGGATAGGGAGTTCTTTCCATTTGTCAATGAACTCCCCCATGAACTCCGGGTTTTTGAATGTATTCATTCTCTCTGTAAAATCAAAAACCCACAAAAGACATATGTTTCAGGCAACAATCATCAAATCAGCATTTTGAACAGATATAAAAGCCCCAAATCTCCTCCTCTGCGTAAACCCAAAATCCTTAAGAATGTTATGTACCTTGGTCAACACGTTCGTTGCGAACTCCCTCTCCCGCCAAATGAACGTATTTTCGACACATGGATCGGCACTTGATATACACTGCGCATGCGTGGAACTACGCACGCTTTCCCCACCCCTGACGTTCGATATTGTACTTTCCCCGCCCCTTCTCGCTCGTCGCAGTGCTTAGCAACATGGCGGAGACACAGGTGGCTGAGATTACCTCGACAGAGGATGAAATTCCAGAGGAGCCCAAATCCCGATCCAGAAGATATAAGGCATCCAACATGTCATTCGAGGAAATGGTGGAGATGGTCGCCATTTTAAAGAGGGAGGATTATGATGCCAAGCATGGGCCGTATAAAAGGCTGAATCTGGTCAAGTCAAAAATTATGGGCCAAGTTTTCAAAAGTCTTCACCAAAAATTCGGGGTGTGCAGAACGAAGGAACAGCTCAGAAAACGATGGTCTGATCTGAAGTTGCGGGAGCCCGACCAATACAAACGAATCAAGAAAGTTCTACGAAAAAGTAAGTTTTATAGTGCTATTTTCCCTGCTAGAGATTATTACTTGTATTATGTCGTGTATGTTTGTCTTTGATATCGTACAGTGAAAGATACCATCTTTCAGATTCGTCCGCAAAGTAAACGGACGTATTAAACCTCATTCTCCGTACAGTTCATCAAACGATGTTTTTGGATCATCCAGTGTGAACACCCATTTTATTTTATTTTTTTTGGGGGGTAGCAAATTTGGTCACCAAATATTTTTAGGGATCAAATCCAAAGGACATTTTTGGAAAAAAAAAGGATATGCATGGTAATGTTAAGGGAGAGAATGCTCAGCAGCTGATGAAACATCTGAACGCAGTAGTACAAGTGTGGGCCAAAAGCCCCAAAGTTTGAGGGTGTCACACACAGGTGATCCTGTGTATATACTTTGGGGTGTTACAATGTGTTAAACTTTGTTTAAAAAAATATATGCTATGTATTTGGCTATGTATCCAATCATGTTTTCCTGTTGTCACTGGGGGTCCATTGAAAAATGGACCACACTTCAAAAGAATGTTTGCAAATTATTTTCTCATGCTTTATTTTTCTCCCAAAAATCAACCTTAATAATGAAACTATACCTTTTCTTGCAATCTCCATAGGGCTTCAAAAAGCTACGTCAGATGAGCCTCGAAATCCAACACCTTCAACAATAGCCCCAGACCCACATGATGGAGAGGAACGTGAGGTTGTGGAAGTGGAAAGTGCCACCTCAACAGGTCAGTGTCAAACCAGACAGATGCAGGTTAATAGATGTAGGCCTACATATTCTATACTACATGTTTTTTTTTTAAATGTAGGTGCAGTTCTGGCCGAAGACCCCAAAAATTTGACACATCACAGTGCCCAGATCCTGATCCAATACCTGATGGTCTGCTGTCGTGACCTTCAAAAATTAAAGGGAGACTTGATAGAGATCAGGGAAAATACCAAGCGGGTGGAGGAAAGGCTACAAAAGATCATGGCTGTGCTTGGGCCTGTCTAATGTTTTTAAAAAAATTAACGTTGAACTTGCTGTGTTTTGGCAGGTATGTTTTTCATTGAACCTTTTAGGACTAGTAAATGTAAATTTTTCCGATATATATATATTTTAATATTTTTTTGGTATGCATGGCTGTTCATGTGTTTTAACAAGCAAAAAATGTTTAGGACATCTACATTTAAAAGGATTTGTCCAATACTAAAATTAAAAATGGCATTTTGGTATCAAGAAGTTGTGGCTTCATTAGGTAAATGTTGTGCTACTGTGAACTAAGCAATGTTTTGTGTTTACACTGACAATGAAGGCGAATTAAGAATGCACAATACACATGGCAATACAAGTCCACTAGGTAAACCTCCGAAAAACAGAAACCATTATTAAAATTATACACAAAACCAATCTTTGCGAAAAATAATGTTTTATTTTTCTAAATTAAAAGGTTAAAAGTCATCAGGCATTTCAATGGCCCCCCTACCCACAAAATAATCCACATATTTGTCACGGACCTCACGTCCGGTTTGGGGGGCCAAGCCTGGACGGCCAGCTTCCAGGGCCACAAGATGTTCTGCTTCCATTAAGGTGGCCTCAGGCCCAGTCAAAGTCAGATAATTTGTGGAATGCACCCGGAGATAATTATGTAGGACACAACACGCCATTACAACATGGTTCCATTTGTAAGGGGCAAGGTGGATGGAGGTGAGGAACAGGCGGAAGCGGCTGGCCATGATGCCAAAGGCATTTTCAACCACCCTTCTTGCTCTGGCCAGCCGATAGTTGTACACCCTCCTCTCAGGGGTGAGGGTGCGCTGCGGGAATGGCCTCATCAAATGGGGACCCAGGCCAAACGCCTCATCCGCCACAAACACAAATGGGAGTCCCTCCACATTCTGCTCCGCTGGTGGCAAGGCCAGCTGATCCAAAAGGAGCCGTTCCCCAAACTCCGTCTGTGCAAAAACTCCTCCATCAGACATCCTGCCATTCTTGCCAACGTCCACATAGAGGAATTTGTAGGTGGCCGACACCACTGCCATCATGACGATGCTGTGGAACCCCTTGTAGTTATAAAAGGATCCCGAATGGGGTGGTGGGACGACCCGAACATGTTTGCCGTCGATGGCCCCTCCACAGTTTGGAAAGTTGGGCAAAGTCCGATGCCACATTGTGCCATTCATGTGGCGTAGAAGGGAACTGTGTAATGAAATCAAAAATAAATTAATACTTTGAGACTGACACATTGAAAGCAGATTAAAGAAAAACATTTATGGCCAACATTGGGGCAAACAGAAAAATTAAAACATTAGTAGTAAGCAACAAAAAAAGCGAAAAAAAAAATGGGGGGGGGGTTGAAGATGAGTTGGGGAGATCACAAATGAAGGCTGGAGCACTCTGTCTGAATTTAGGACAAATGTTACATTCCTAGGCAATCTTTAGGGGGCGTTTAGGGTAAAGCACTACGATGGAGCATAGATTAAAATACATGGAAAGGACTAGGCAAGGTGGGTATGGCCCCAGGATAGCATGCTGGAGAGGTTAGGTAAGGGAAATGTTAATGTAGGCCTAATGAAAAAATTTAAAATAAAAAATTAGCATGTGGTGAAAGGGGAAATTCCCTGCAGCTAAGAATCATTGGAATTAGGGACTGCCAAGAAACCCCCCCAAAAAAACATTCTAAAAAATACATACAATGTGATGTTTGAAATAAGAACACTTACCTTAATATAGTCCTCCTGCAAAACTTGGAGGATGGCAGAACACGTCTCTGGTATAATGATACCCAGAGCCTGGGGGGATATGCCTGTGGAGAACTTTAAGTCCTGCAGGCTTCTCCCAGTCGCCAGGTATCGCAACGTGGCAATGAGCCTCTGCTCAGCACTGATGGCTTCACGCATAACGGTGTCCTGCCTGGTAATGTAGGGGGACACCAAAGCCAACAGATGCTGAAATACGGGGTCAGACATCCGGAGAAAATTCCTATAGTCATCAGGATTATTCTCCCTGATCTCCCGCAACAAAGGCATATGACAGAACTGGTGCCGCTGGAGCAACCAATTCTTGGTCCATGAACTCCTCCTGACCCTACTCATGGCATGGAGTCGGGATACAGCATGAACCCCTGTACCAACTACAGCACAAACTCTCCGACGAGTACGTAGCCGCAACATGGCTAGATAAGTCGCAAGCTCAGAACGAACTAGAAGAACGCACGGAAGAACAGCAAGGCCTATGAAGAACAAGCTGAAAAACAGGACCGAGCAGACGAGAACGCACTGAATAAACAGATACGAACTGACTACAAGCCCTGCCAAACAGATACGAACCCACAAGCACAAACTGAACTCCACAAAACGATCTTCAAAGCACGAAGACTGAAAAGCGCGAATCATCTCTCACCAAACTTTTACTAACACGCGGTAACACGGAATTAGCAAAAGCGGCCCAAAGGGTGGCATCATTAGAACGGAACTTCCCCTTTATAGTGCCTTCGTACGTGGTATACGTCACTGCGCTTTGCTTGATCGTTTTTTAAAATGATCGTGTGTACGCACGACAGGCTTGAGAGGAAACATGAAAAAAAAACGACGTGAAAAACGGCAAAAAAAATGGCAAGAAAAACGATCGTGTGTACGCGCCATTAAAGTTAAACATACCTGCAGCTTTTTTGCTATGTATATATTTTTTTTACACTTTTATTACCAGGGGTTATTGAACTCTGGGTGTCCAGACCAAATTTAGCCACCTCAGTATGCATTGTTTAAAAAATCAATAACTATATGACTAATCTGGCCACCAAAATATTTTTTACATTTTTGCAAGTCCTATAAGGATTTTATTTAGTGCATTTTCATAATAAGCTGACAAATGGACAAAAAATGTCTTAAAAAGCTTTGTTTATTTTACACTTAGTTTGGTAATTTTGTACAAGCTTTCAAATGTATTTATTTACACACTGTAAAACACAGGTGCCGACTTTGGCGGTCACTGTGCCCTTCTGTATTTCACTGTGCCCCATGAAAGCTGGCGTAGGCCTCGGAGCTACCACTGGTAGCGTAGCAAAGGCCTTACAACAGTTTGGTCTTTATTGTCCACTTGGGGCATCGTCACCTTTCAATACCTCAAGGATACGTATGATATTCCAGACTCTGAGAAATCCATTATCTGTTGGAATCTCTGACAAAAAAACATTATTGGTCAAGGACCGTGATGGCATTTGAAACCAGATCTTGGACATCCCACATAATCCAAGGCCTTATCTCTTTATTATACTCTTCCATACTAAACAACTTTAACTTGCGTGTCCCATCTTACTGCTCCAACTGGGAAAGGGACTTTGGTGCCACGCAAACCCCTGAGACTTGGGAAAACATCTGGGAGGCATTATTCAGTTTCTTCCATAATGTAACCTATTCAGAAAACTCCTTTAAAGTTTTGTCCCGTCGGTACTTTACTCCAGCCAGAACTGCAAAGTACCTCTCTACTTACCCTTCTACATGCTTTAGGGGCAGATCTAGAAGACATGAAACATATATGGGGGACATGCACTAAGGTCAATTGACTATGGATAAGGATCTATTTCCTGGTCAATTCAGTGCTTCTACACAAACCGATAGAAGGCACCACCAAGCGAGAGCGTACTCTTGTGTCCCATTGTTTTTCAGCCACGAAACAAACGATTGCAGAAGTGTGGAAAACACTGATCCTCAACTCAGACGGAGTGAAAAATCGTGTGCATGGTACCCTGGTGAACGTAAAATTGACGACGATACTAACGGACACACATGATAAATTCTTACGAATCTGGCAGCCTTGGCTAGATAACTTCCCCCTGACGCAACTGTCTACATGCTTCCTGAAACTGTAATCTACATGATGTCTTGTCATACCCATAGTGAGCGTCCAGAGCAGAGAGGGCCTCCTCTTCCCTTCCAAAACCCCCCGCCCCCGTTTTTTCCCCTCTTCTCATCTTTTTCTCTTGCCTTTCCATCTTTCTTCTCTGATCTTCTACGCCTCAGTATTTGTCTTTTATGCCTATGAGTAAGAGCAGTACCTTTTTTTTGGTCCCACGGATGACTACCAGTATACTGTTTTTACTAGCTTTAGGGCCCCCAGCTGAAGGGCCTTTTTCAAAAACATAGGGCATCGCATTTTCAAGAAGAGCTCTCATAACTGATTACCTAATGATTCAATGTTGTATGGATCGATTTGTTTAAATTTCAATATTTGCGGATGGAAACTTCTCTCATTCTTGTTTACATTTCCACATAGTATTTTTTATGTAACTGTCAACTTTCTTAATATTTTTAATACAATTCAAGTGAAAGAAAGCTGGAGTAGGCTGGTTTGTTTGCAAACAAACCTCATTCTGTACAATCACCATGACTGAATGTCAGGAACATGTAACTGGTAAGATTGATCTGGATCTTTTTAAATTTTATCACATGAGCTGGTTTATACATTTATTACATTTTTTTTTTCAAAGTAAACACTTTCAGTTTGTGTGACTCTCAATCTGTGTCATTCACATGTAGCGCACAGACCCCCTTTTACCTGTCTGCTTCGGCTCCTCTCAGGAAAAAGGGGCACACCGCACCACAAGCTTGTACCCTCCTGTGTTAAGAGGTTAGGCGGTGTTGATTTTGGGCCTTGTCTGCAGCCAGAGTATTAAGTCCTCCTGGGTACGATTATCACCTCTACAGTGTGTAGATGCAAGTCCTTGACTTCCCCAGGAACGTAAATGTCCATACCAGCTGAAAGTCCAACTCAATATTTATTTTCACTTGCACAACACATAGTCTCTTGGATAGAAGAAAGGTTGGAGCAAAGACACAGGACAGCTTTAAGGTGTGGAGGAGGTCCAGGCACAGGTTGGTCTCTGCCACAGACCCTGTGAATAAGGTCACTGCCACTGACCTGATGAACCTTGGTTCCTTCCTAGGACATAGCCCCTTTCAGGGAGAAGACGTCCCCCCAGAGAGTCAACAGACCCCTTCCTTCACTGTGTCCACAGCACCGGTCCTTCAGAACAGATCCTCCCTTCTCTTAGGGTGCGGGTCCCCTCGCAAGGCGGCACCCTGGACTCCTCGATCCCTTGCGGACCCCAGCCGAAGGCTGCTGGGCTCCAGGCCGTCACTGCAACTCCTGGGCCTCCATGCCCAGGCGGACAGGAACGGTGAGGTAGTACCTCACCCCAGGCTAAAGGTGCCTGAGGTGGAACCGGAACAAGGCCTCCAGGCCTAGGGCACCCGGAGATGACACACACACACCCAGGCCGAAGGTGCCTTGGCGTGGACGAACCACACACACAGCCAGGCTGAAGGTGCCTGGGCGTGGACGAACCCCTCTCAGAAGATGTCTGCCCCTTTTATATCCTCTCCCGGCATGCACATCAGGTTCCCCGCCCCACTGTACGGCTGCCAAGAGGGGACACAAAAGGCACAGCAATGCGCTCGCGGTTCAACCCTGGCCCAGAATGGCAGCGCCACCCACCAGCCACAGGGAACACATCACCAGCATTAACCCCTGAGAACAAAAATGGTCCATGAATCCTATCAATTTAATGTGTCTGAGCCTGGTTATCACTCAGACACTTCCCTTAAATTGAACACCCCGCTACACATTCCCCCCACTAATGGACACTGGTCCCCAGTGTCTGGAGCAAACCCATGCCTCCTGAACCTGGGTCAGCATAGGCCTGGTCCAGAGACAGAAAAAACAAATTTAAAACTGCTTGTTTGTGCCGGAACATAACATGTGGAAAAGGGAATTAAAAGCAAAATTGAAAGAAGATCAGTAAAACATAATGTGCACATCACAGTCTCAAATGTTACATAAACATTTTTTTTTTTTTATCATTACACTCCCTTCCCGTCTGCACTAGTCAACCCCACCCCATTCTCAGTATCTTGATTGGTATCCACCTGCAGAGGGAGAAAACACATACATATTCAACACATTCACAGTAGAAGTGAAAAGATTCTCCCCGGAGGAACAATCCTTCCCTTGTAAAAGTAAAACACATTTTTTTTTTCTTAAAACCAGTCTTTTCCTTTTTTTCTTTTAGACAATGCAACACCGCCACCTAGTGGGAGTGCCACCATCAGAACACTCGTCCTGAAAGAAACTTTTTACTTTTTGGGTAAAACTTCCCTTTCTTCTTCTTTGGCCCTGCTCTGAACTATTCTACCCCAAAGTCTTTGTCTTTGCAGTGTGGAGAGAGGGAAAAAAAAACAACAACTGTTCCCACTCTTCCATAAGTAGAATACCCCCTCTGTGTGGGCAAACTGTTCTGGGCTCCAGAGAGTGCACTCCGGAAATAAAAGGCAAACAACAAGAGTCTAGTCTCTTCACAGATAATACTGTGGATGCGGCAACACCAACGGCTTTCAATGCTTATCAAAGGTGTCAATATGGTACTCAACATTATCCTTGTCCTTTCGGCAAATAACCACCTTGTCCGCATGTGTGTGCCGACCGAGCATCCAGGTATTCCTACAGTCCTTGTACCGCTTGGTAGCTGTAGGAGAACATGAATAGAACCTGCGGGCCTGGGGTACTGCATGCTTGCTTGCATCTGCCGAAGGGCTTGAGATGCACCACCAGTCCCGAGCAGCCGGGACAAACCACTCCGAGCGCCTCCACATCTCCGCAAACGTAGAGGGCAAACCGTCTCCGGGGCTTCAGCCGAATCCCTGTGTCCATCACGGAAGCAGCAAACGAGGTCATATTCATGGTGGTTGTGGCCGGAATCCATGAGGCATGAGATGCCATGTTGCTCGCTTGCTGTTCCATTGCGCACTGTCCTTTTGGCGCCAAAGTTCCCACGTGCAACTCTTCACATGGCCAGACTCCTCCCATCTTCTGCACTGTTCGCGGGCTTTCTCTATAGGCACGCCCACGAACTACACAGTCAGGGTTCTCCTCGTGGCACAGTTCTCAATATGGGCGACCTCCACGGAACTTCACTGGGGAATAAAGTTCAAAATCTAGGGGGGTCTTTACACTTTCCAACCTGCAGACAAATCCCAGACTTGAGCCCCCACGTGTAGCGCACAGACCCCCTTTTACCTGTCTGCTTCGGCTCCTCTCAGGAAAAAGGGGCACACCCTTTTGGGGCTGAAGGTGCCTGGGCGTGGACGAACCCCTCTCAGAAGATGTCTGCCCCTTTTATATCCTCTCCCGGCATGCACAGCAGGTTCCCCGCCCCACTGTACGGCTGCCAAGAGGGGACACAAAAGGCACAGCACTGCGCTCGCGATTCAACCCTGGCCCAGAATGGCAGCGCCACCCACCGGCCACAGGGAACACATCGCCAGCATTAACCCCTGAGAACAAAAATGGTCCATGAATCCTATCAATTTAATGTGTCTGAACCTGGTTATTACTCAGACCCTTCCCTTAAATTGAACACCCCGCTACACACAGATCACAGCACAAGCATTGTGAATGACAAAGCAGATCGCGGGAGGTAGAGGCACAACACCGGAACTGGTATCAATCATAGACACTGTCCTGATGTAGAGTGTGGCTCAGTGCTGTGCATATAGTATCAGTGAAGTTTAGAGAACTCCTGGAGTACTAACAAATTGAAAGCGTGTGAATCAGAAATAACGATAAAAAAAATAAAAACCTCTGTGTCTGGAGTATAAAGCAGAGTGCATCCTTAGTGTTTACATGCCCTATCTTCTGGCATGTGGAAAGAGGGAGCAATGGAATGGATTATTGCTCCCATCACTCATTAGATAATTTACTGTTATTTCTGGAAAAGTATTACAGTTGTCTATCTATTGTGCTACTCTGTTTATAATTTAGTATTTTCATGCATCCTTATTCTTTTATGGTTTAAACCTCACTGTTCGATAAATAGCCACCCCAAAAAGTCACAAAGTAAAGTGACTTTTTTATTTTATTTTATTTAAACTTAAAATGTGAAGCAAGGTTATCAGGCGTGTGTTGAGAGTACACAAACAGCAAAAGGGATTGTTACAGCTGTAAAGTGACATTAAGATGAAGTTAGTCACAGAGGACTTTACTTTTTGATGAATATATTACTATTTGTATTTCTGTGATTAAGATGACATAGCAGGAAGCTCTGAGTCATCTAAATTCCAATCTGATAACCAGTGAAATTATTGCAGGGGTTTGGGCAGATGTTGATTCTCCCACCCACTCACCCAATTCTGCCATCCTGTGACCCTTAACATCACCTTTTCGGAAGTAAAGTCCAGTGATCAAGCACTGGTAACCGGGTCTGCTGCCAGCCGATCTTGCCATCCCTCTTCAAGATGTTATTGCGCTGCTGCACTCTTATGCAGCCTGAGCGGACTGTGTTGCAGGGCAGCCAATCGGAAGTGTCCATGTCACCCAGATAGTGACGTGGATGCCTGAAGAAGGACTCTCCCACTCTGAAGTCCTAAACTTGAGACCCAGCACATCAGGGAACTATGGATTTGGGAAAGTTTTTGGGCCTTTTAGATTAGGTTGTTTTTTTTATATATTCTGCAATGATTACCTAGAGCAGGTGGGGATATATTTTTCTTCGCTCATAATTAGCAGAGGTTAGCATAACACTGTAAATGCATACCTTGAATTTTAAAATGTATATTTTTTTAGTAACAGAGTTAAGACTGTCGTGTACAGGAAGTCGACATTGGCAGATGATGTGATTGAATGGGAATATAATTTAGTGCAAATCCTCTACCAATCATCTTTGATTGTTATTTTTGTTGATCTTTTTTTTTTTTTACCCCAGAAAAATTTATATTATTGTGCACATGCTGAACTCAATATAGCAATAGGTTGGCATATAGTACAGTAAACATACTGTTTTGGTCATTATACTGAAAAAAACAAGCTAAATAACACTTTATGGTTATGTAAAAACAAGATTAGCGCAGGTCCACAATACTCTCTACAGCATATAATAAATAATCATATAAGTAGCTATATACCTTCCATGCAAATACACGGAACAAAGTGCAAAATATGTGTGCAAATAAACAATTTTTATGAAACAATGTATAATTCATATCCTGAAAGATCAAATAGATAGTGGTATACCCTACTGTGCAAATATACAAGATAAAGTGCAAGGTGTATATGTGCAAATCAGCAATGTGCATAAACCACTAAGTACAACAATATGTATTATTAAACCATTAATCCTAAATATAAAAATTAATTAAAACCTCAAAGTGCAAAAATATTAAATAATCCAATGTTATAATGTCCCAAAAGATTGTGAAAAATAGTGTAAAAATATACAACAAAAATTGTGAAATGCTCCTTTGCTGTAATGGCTCTCCAAGCCAATTATACAAAAATCACCCAGTGCTTAAAATAAAACGTGAGTCCTTCACCAATCTCACCGGGATGAGTTTGCTGCTGAGTAGGGATGAGCTTCGTGTTCGAGTCGAACATACGTTCGACTCGAACATTGGCTGTTCGATCGTTCGACGAAGATCGAACGATTTGGGCCGTTCGCGCCAAATTCGAGTGACGCGAACGGCCCACAATGCACTACGCCATCGCAGTGTCATCCAGGCGCTGTGATTGGCCAAGCATGCACTGTGACCCCGCATGCTTGGCCAATCACAGCGCCGGCAGCGAGGAGAGCAATGATTGGCCACAGGCAGGATGCCTGTGGCCAATTATTGCTGAGGGTGTTTAGTACACGCCCCACACTATAAAAGGCCGCCAGCACGGCGGCCTAGTGTAGTGTGTTCCGGAGCAGGGATAGAGTAGCATAGGCAGGGACAGTGACTGTTATTTCTTTCTTGCTTAACCTGGATTCCTTTAGTTTAGGGAAAGAAAAGGATAGGTAGGGAGAGTGTCAGTGTGTTTTGTGCTTCTGCTATAGTGTGCTTAAAAAAAAACATTTATTCTAGGGACAGAAAACTCTAGGTAGGGACAGTGTCAGTTTCTTTCACTCTGCAAGTCCTTGTTTCCAGGGACCTGGAAGGACAGTGAGTGAATTGTCCTTTTGCTATATTGTGATTAAAAAAAACATTTATTCTAGGGACAGAAAACTCTAGGTAGGGACAGTGTCAGTTTCTTTCACTCTGCAAGTCCTTGTTTCCAGGGACCTGGAAGGACAGTGAGTGAATTGTCCTTTTGCTATATTGTGATTAAAAAAAACATTTATTCTAGGGACAGAAAACTCTAGGTAGGGACAGTGTCAGTTTCTTTCACTCTGCAAGTCCTTGTTTCCAGGGACCTGGAAGGACAGTGAGTGAATTGTCCTTTTGCTATATTGTGATTAAAAAAAACATTTTTTTCTAGGGACAGAAAACTGTAGGTAGGGAGAGTATTTTTTTTCTTTCACTCTGCAAGTCCTTGTTTCCAGGGACCTGTAAGGACAGTGAGTTAATTGTCCTTGTGCTATATTGTGCTGAAAAAAACATTTATTCCAGGGACAGAAAACTCTAGGTAGGGACAGTGTCAGTTTCTTTCACTCTGCAAGTCCTTGTTTCCAGGGACCTGGAAGGACAGTGAGTGAATTGTCCTTTTGCTATATTGTGATTAAAAAAAACATTTTTTTCTAGGGACAGAAAACTGTAGGTAGGGAGAGTGTTTTTTTTCTTTCACTCTGCAAGTCCTTGTTTCCAGGGACCTGTAAGGACAGTGAGTTAATTTTCCTTGTGCTATATTGTGATTAAAAAAAACATTTATTCTAGGGACAGAAAACTCTAGGTAGGGACAGTGTCAGTTTCTTTCACTCTGCAAGTCCTTGTTTCCAGGGACCTGGAAGGACAGTGAGTGAATTGTCCTTTTGCTATATTGTGATTAAAAAAAACATTTATTCTAGGGACAGAAAACTCTAGGTAGGGACAGTGTCAGTTTCTTTCACTCTGCAAGTCCTTGTTTCCAGGGACCTGGAAGGACAGTGAGTGAATTGTCCTTTTGCTATATTGTGATTAAAAAAAACATTTTTTTCTAGGGACAGAAAACTGTAGGTAGGGAGAGTATTTTTTTTCTTTCACTCTGCAAGTCCTTGTTTCCAGGGACCTGTAAGGACAGTGAGTTAATTGTCCTTGTGCTATATTGTGCTGAAAAAAACATTTATTCCAGGGACAGAAAACTCTAGGTAGGGACAGTGTCAGTTTCTTTCACTCTGCAAGTCCTTGTTTCCAGGGACCTGGAAGGACAGTGAGTGAATTGTCCTTTTGCTATATTGTGATTAAAAAAAACATTTTTTTCTAGGGACAGAAAACTGTAGGTAGGGAGAGTATTTTTTTTCTTTCACTCTGCAAGTCCTTGTTTCCAGGGACCTGTAAGGACAGTGAGTTAATTTTCCTTGTGCTATATTGTGATTAAAAAAAACATTTATTCTAGGGACAGAAAACTCTAGGTAGGGACAGTGTCAGTTTCTTTCACTCTGCAAGTCCTTGTTTCCAGGGACCTGGAAGGACAGTGAGTGAATTGTCCTTTTGCTATATTGTGATTAAAAAAAACATTTTTTTCTAGGGACAGAAAACTGTAGGTAGGGAGAGTATTTTTTTTCTTTCACTCTGCAAGTCCTTGTTTCCAGGGACCTGTAAGGACAGTGAGTTAATTGTCCTTGTGCTATATTGTGCTGAAAAAAACATTTATTCCAGGGACAGAAAACTCTAGGTAGGGACAGTGTCAGTTTCTTTCACTCTGCAAGTCCTTGTTTCCAGGGACCTGGAAGGACAGTGAGTGAATTGTCCTTTTGCTATATTGTGATAAAAAAAAACATTTTTTTCTAGGGACAGAAAACTGTAGGTAGGGAGAGTGTTTTTTTTCTTTCACTCTGCAAGTCCTTGTTTCCAGGGACCTGTAAGGACAGTGAGTTAATTTTCCTTGTGCTATATTGTGATTAAAAAAAACATTTATTCTAGGGACAGAAAACTCTAGGTAGGGACAGTGTCAGTTTCTTTCACTCTGCAAGTCCTTGTTTCCAGGGACCTGGAAGGACAGTGAGTGAATTGTCCTTTTGCTATATTGTGATTAAAAAAAACATTTTTTTCTAGGGACAGAAAACTGTAGGTAGGGAGAGTGTTTTTTTTCTTTCACTCTGCAAGTCCTTGTTTCCAGGGACCTGTAAGGACAGTGAGTTAATTTTCCTTGTGCTATATTGTGATTAAAAAAAACATTTATTCTAGGGACAGAAAACTCTAGGTAGGGACAGTGTCAGTTTCTTTCACTCTGCAAGTCCTTGTTTCCAGGGACCTGGAAGGACAGTGAGTGAATTGTCCTTTTGCTATATTGTGATTAAAAAAAACATTTATTCTAGGGACAGAAAACTCTAGGTAGGGACAGTGTCAGTTTCTTTCACTCTGCAAGTCCTTGTTTCCAGGGACCTGGAAGGACAGTGAGTGAATTGTCCTTTTGCTATATTGTGATTAAAAAAAACATTTTTTTCTAGGGACAGAAAACTGTAGGTAGGGAGAGTATTTTTTTTCTTTCACTCTGCAAGTCCTTGTTTCCAGGGACCTGTAAGGACAGTGAGTTAATTGTCCTTGTGCTATATTGTGCTGAAAAAAACATTTATTCCAGGGACAGAAAACTCTAGGTAGGGACAGTGTCAGTTTCTTTCACTCTGCAAGTCCTTGTTTCCAGGGACCTGGAAGGACAGTGAGTGAATTGTCCTTTTGCTATATTGTGATTAAAAAAAACATTTTTTTCTAGGGACAGAAAACTGTAGGTAGGGAGAGTATTTTTTTTCTTTCACTCTGCAAGTCCTTGTTTCCAGGGACCTGTAAGGACAGTGAGTTAATTTTCCTTGTGCTATATTGTGATTAAAAAAAACATTTATTCTAGGGACAGAAAACTCTAGGTAGGGACAGTGTCAGTTTCTTTCACTCTGCAAGTCCTTGTTTCCAGGGACCTGGAAGGACAGTGAGTGAATTGTCCTTTTGCTATATTGTGATTAAAAAAAACATTTTTTTCTAGGGACAGAAAACTGTAGGTAGGGAGAGTATTTTTTTTCTTTCACTCTGCAAGTCCTTGTTTCCAGGGACCTGTAAGGACAGTGAGTTAATTGTCCTTGTGCTATATTGTGCTGAAAAAAACATTTATTCCAGGGACAGAAAACTCTAGGTAGGGACAGTGTCAGTTTCTTTCACTCTGCAAGTCCTTGTTTCCAGGGACCTGGAAGGACAGTGAGTGAATTGTCCTTTTGCTATATTGTGATAAAAAAAAACATTTTTTTCTAGGGACAGAAAACTGTAGGTAGGGAGAGTGTTTTTTTTCTTTCACTCTGCAAGTCCTTGTTTCCAGGGACCTGTAAGGACAGTGAGTTAATTTTCCTTGTGCTATATTGTGATTAAAAAAAACATTTATTCTAGGGACAGAAAACTCTAGGTAGGGACAGTGTCAGTTTCTTTCACTCTGCAAGTCCTTGTTTCCAGGGACCTGGAAGGACAGTGAGTGAATTGTCCTTTTGCTATATTGTGCTGAAAAAAACATTTATTCCAGGGACAGAAAACTCTAGGTAGGGACAGTGTCAGTTTCTTTCACTCTGCAAGTCCTTGTTTCCAGGGACCTGGAAGGACAGTGAGTGAATTGTCCTTTTGCTATATTGTGATTAAAAAAAACATTTTTTTCTAGGGACAGAAAACTGTAGGTAGGGAGAGTGTTTTTTTTCTTTCACTCTGCAAGTCCTTGTTTCCAGGGACCTGTAAGGACAGTGAGTTAATTTTCCTTGTGCTATATTGTGATTAAAAAAAACATTTTTTCTAGGGACAGAAAACTGTAGGTAGGGAGAGTGTTTTTTTTCTTTCACTCTGCAAGTCCTTGTTTCCAGGGACAGAGAAGGACACCTGAAGGTAGCCCTTATTGCTTTTTTCCCATCTCCCTGCAGGCCATCTATTAGAATGTCTGGAAGGCAAACAAGGAGAGGCAGACAGTCAGGAGGCAATAAAAGAGGGCAAGCAGGCTCTGTGTCTGGGGGCAACAGTGCTGGTCGTGGACGCGGTGCATTGTCATCAGCACATGGCCATGGGACACGCTTGTCCTTCTTTTCGGCAGCTGGACATGTTGAGCCACATCATGCCGAAGACTTGGTAGAGTGGATGACCAAGCCCTCCTCCTCCTCCTCATCCTCTCTCACCCAGGCTCAGGGTACTGGAAAAGCAGCTGCCAAAGCGTCGTCTTCCCTGGTATCAATGTCAGACAAATCATCAGTCACTCCTTCCCTAGACCCACCATGTCCTCCTCCTGAGGAGTCCCCCGAACTGTTTCAGCACAGTGTTGGGTACATGCTCCAGGAGGATGCCCAGCGTTTCGAAGGGTCTGATGATGAAACCCAGCTAGAGGAAGGCAGTAGCGTGAGAGCAGACAGAGGGGATGCTCAAGAAGGACACCAATCTGGCAGTCATGTTCCAGCAGCTGCAGCATACTGCCAGATTGGCTCCAGTGATGAGGAGGGAGGGGATGATGAGGTCAATGACTCCACGTGGGTGCCTAATAGGAGAGAGGAGGAGGAGGAGGATGAGGAGGAGGCACATCTCCAACGAGGCAGGATGCCCTTTGGTGGCCAGCGTAAGGGCAGTACACCGACGGAATCACACCGCAGAGCTCCGCCTGTGCAGGGCGCTGCCTCTGCCCGTCATTCAAAAAGTTCTTTGGTGTGGGCCTTTTTTGAGGCTAGTGCATCAGATCGCACAGCTGCTGTTTGCAACATATGTCTCAAGCGTATATCGCGTGGCCAAAACATCAGCCGCTTGGGTACCACATGCCTGACCAGACATATGTTGACCTGCCATGCAGCTCGTTGGCAAGCCTACCTCAAAGACCCACACCAAAGAACAAAGCGGACCTCTCCTTGCACCGCATCAGCTGGGATCTCCAACCCCACTATAACTTCAGTCCTCTCTGAAACATGCACTGAGAGGAATGAAGGTGTAGAATTAGGTGTGTCACAGCCAAGTACTTGCGCCCACTCTGCTAGCAGTACACCGACGTCCGATTCTAGCAGGCAAATTTCCCTGCCCCAGCTGCTGGACCGTCGAAAGAAGTTCACTCCCAGCCATCCACATGCCCAGCGGTTGAATGCTAGCTTGGCTAAATTGCTAGCGCTTCAACTGCTGCCTTTTCAGTTGGTAGACTCGGCCCCCTTCCGTGAGTTTGTGCAATGTGCGGTTCCTCAGTGGCAGGTTCCCAAACGCCACTTTTTCTCACGGAAGGCTATTCCGGCTCTCTACCGGCATGTGGAAGGCAATGTCTTGGCCTCGCTGGACAGGGCGGTCAGCGGTAAGGTGCATATTACCGCTGACTCATGGTCCAGCAGGCATGGACAGGGACGTTACCTTTCTTTCACGGCCCATTGGGTCACTCTTTTGGCAGCTGGGAAGGATTCAGGACAAGGTGCAGTAGTGTTGGAGGTTGTCCCACCGCCACGCCTCCAAAATGCTACTACTGGTTGTGACACACCTCTCTCCTCCACCCCCTCCTCTTCTTCTTCCTCCATGGCCTCTTCCTGTGGTTTGTCCTATGAACCAGCGGTGCTCCGTAGCCGTTCACGGGGCTACGCAAGTACGCAGGCAAAAAGATGCCATGCCGTGCTTGCGCTGGTGTGTTTGGGGGACAGAAGCCACACTGGGGCAGAGGTCCTGTCTGCTCTGCAGGGCCAGGCCGAGAGGTGGTTGACGCCACGCCAGCTTAAGCCAGGAATGGTGGTTTGCGACAATGGCACCAACCTCCTCTCCGCCCTCCGACAGGGACAACTGACCCATGTGCCCTGTGTGGCTCACGTCCTTAACCTGGTGGTGCAGCGGTTCTTGGGCAGGTACCCGGGCTTACAGGATGTCCTGAGGCAGGCCAGGAAAGTCTGTGTGCATTTCCGCAGATCTTATAATGCCAGTGCTCGCCTGGCTGAGCTGCAAAAGGAGTTGAACCTGCCCAAGAACCGCCTTATATGTGACATGCCCACCAGGTGGAACTCAACGTTGGCCATGCTGCAGCGGCTGCACACGCAGCAGAGGGCCATCAATGAGTACCTGTGCGACTACGGCACCAGGACAGGGTCAGGGGAGCTTGGTTTTTTTTCTCCACGCCAGTGGGGCATGATCAGGGATGCATGCACTGTCCTGGCACCATTTGAGGAGGCCACGAGGATGGTGAGCAGTGACAGTGCATGCATCAGTGACACTGTACCTCTTGTCCACCTGTTGGAGCACACGCTGCGTGGAATAATGGACAGGGCACTTGAGGCAGAACAGAGGCAGGAAGAGGAGGACTTCCTTGCCTCTCAAGGCCCCCTTTACCCAGACAGTGTTCCTTCTGTCCCACCCATCGCACAGGAAGAGGAGGAGGAGGAGGAGGAGGAGGAGGATTGTGTCAGCATGGAGGTGGAGGCTGGCACTCAGCATCATCAGCAGCAGTCTTTTAGGGATGATTTACAGTCCCAAGAAACCAGTGGACTTGTACGTGGCTGGGAGGAGGTGGCTGCGGATCATGTCGTCCTTAGTGACCCAGAGGACTCCGGAGCGAATGCCTCAGCAAACCTACGCTGCATGGCCTCCCTGATCCTGCAAAGTCTGCGGAAGGATCCTCGTATTCTTCGGATCAAGGAGAGGGACCATTACTGGCTGGCCACTCTCCTTGATCCACGGTACAAGGGTAAGGTTGCGGACCTTATGTTACCGTCGCAGAGGGAGCAGAGGATGAGACAACTCCGGGAGGCCTTGCAGAAAGGTCTGTGCAACGCGTTCCCAGAGACTGGGAGGTTGCAAACTCCTGGTCCTGGACAACGAGTTGCTGAGGCTTCGGCCAGTCAAAGAAGGAGCGGTGGGGAAGGTGGCCGTCTGACCGATGCGTTCAGACAATTCTTTAGTCCGCAGCCCCAAAGTATGATTGGTTCCAGCAACCATCGCCAGCGTCTGATAAACATGGTGCAGGAATATCTAGGGGCAAGGTCAGACTTGGACACCTTCCCCACCGAAAATCCTCTGGCTTACTGGGTCTTGAGGATGGATCACTGGCCAGAGCTTGCACAGTATGCAATTGAGCTACTGGCCTGTCCTGCATCCAGCGTTCTTTCGGAACGCACATTCAGTGCTGCTGGAGGATTTGTCACGGATCACAGGGTGCGCCTGTCCACCGACTCGGTTGATCGACTGACTTTCATCAAGATGAACCAGTCTTGGATCACCACCAGCTACCACACACCTGATGCTGATATAACAGACTAATTGATTTTAAAATGTCACATCCCTTCAAGACTGATGCTGATGCTGAGTGCCTGTGCTGTTATGTTGACTGCCTATCCTCCTCCTCCGAGTCCTCAATGATACGATTGATGATGATAGCTTGGAAGATCATTTTTGTTTATGGGTGCCGCCACCAGTGCCTAACGCCCAATTTTTCAGCCCCTGTTTAACAGGGGCGTGTAATTACAATTTTTGAAGCAATACTTTGCAACAGGGCTCATTGCTGTGCTCCAAGTACAGTATCTGTGAGGAGTTGCAGTGTTGTGCCACCAGTGCCTAAGGCCCAATTTTTCAGCCCCTGTTTAACAGGGGCGTGTCATTACAATTTTTGAAGCAATACTTTGCAACAGGGCTCATTGCTGTGCTCCAAGTACAGTATCTGTGAGGGGTTGCAGTGTTGTGCCACCAGTGCCTAAGGCCCAATTTTTCAGCCCCTGTTCAACAGGGGCATGTAATTACAATTCTTGATCTAATAATTCACAGCAGGGCCCATTGCTGCACCCACCAAGAGTAACTGTCAGGGCTTACAGTGTTGTGGCACCAGTACCACCATCAAAGGCACAATTTTTACTACCACTGTTCAACAATTATATGTAATTAAAATTCCTGATATAATAGGTGACAGCAGGGCGTTCCAGCACCAACCAAGAGTAACTGTGAGTGCTTACAGTGTTGTGCCAACACCAACAACTAAGGGGCCTATTTCTGCAGAGTATATACGGCAGGTCCCTACTTTCAAACATCCAACTTACAAACGACTCCTACTTGCAAACGCAAGAAGACAACAGGAAGTGAGAGGAAATCTACCACTAGGAAGGAAAATTCTCTCCTGTAAGAATAAATATGGGAGAAAGGTGTCTCCTCTGTACTGATGCTTTATCAGCAATCCTTGTTTCAAGAAAAACACCACATTTCAAAAACAGTTGTCATTGGGACGGAAAGTGAGGTGAAATGTTCTGAACAGGGGCACAGACAGCAAAACAAATGTTACAGGGGTGATAACCCTTACCTATGTTTTCCAAAAAGTTTAAAAATAGATTTTTGGGCTGGAGCTACACTTCAACAATGTACCTGTTCAAAATTACAAACAGATTCTACATAAGAACAAACCTACAGTCCCTGTCTTGTATGCACCGCCTGTATACGGCTGTTCAGAGTATATAGGGCCTTTTTTATTTTATGTGCGGGGTTCCCCTTAATATCCATACAAGACCCAAAGGGGCTGGTAATGGGCTGGGGTAGGGGGGGGGGGGGTCATGGGGTAGCTATGCCATTTTTCTTAAAGAATTTCATCCATATTACCGGGACCAGACATTACATTAAAGCCGCAAGCAGTTTTAAATGGCTTTTTTTTCCTTTAGAAGTGTCATTTTGTGCAGGGACAGTTCTAAACACGGGAAACACGTGGCACTTCACAGGCATACTTTAGACACCCCCCAGGTACGATATTTAAAGGAATATTTGACTTTTTTTTTTTCACTTTATGCATCATTAAAATGACTGCTCCCGAAAAACGACCGTTTTTAAAACTTCTTTTTGCATTGATACATGTCCCCTGGTGCAGAACCCGGGTTCCCAAACCCTTTTTAGGACAATAACATGCATAATAGTTGTTATAATTAGCACTTTAGAATTCGAACGTTCGCATCCATTGTATTTAATAGGGTTCTAATGTTCGTTCGAACTTCCGGTCCGTTCGCGGGTTCTGGTGCGAACCGAACCCGGGGGTGTTCGGCTCATCACTACTGCTGAGATTGTGAGCCCTCCAATAAGCTCCAATCAATACTCCAAATATTGCTTTCGCTGTGTTCCTCAATCAGAGACACATCTCGCCATAGGATATCCAATGAATGAGGAGAAAGAAGAAGAAATGCTTCTCATAGCGTAAGACAGTTCTAACAGGTATTTATTAAAACAGATGCAATTCCATTTACATGTTTTGAGTGCCCACCCGGGACTAAGGATAACACGCACAGCTCAAATAGTCGTTGTGCTCCGGTCGCATCACATATCGCAGGCTTTGACTACTTACACACGATATCGTCAGCATCCCTGCCCCACTCTACGCACATTTCGTCCAATGACATCCTCACGGACGTCTGATGATGTCCTCAGAAAAATACTGAAAAACAAACCCCCATCAAATGCAGCCACTTGTGCCCATGAATTGCAGCCATTGTGCCCATTATATGTACCTACTTGTGCCCATCATATGCAGCCACTTGTGCCAATCAATTGCAGCCATTTTGCCCATCAAATGCAGCCACTTGTGCCCCTCATATTCAGCCACTTTTTTTCCATCATATGCAGCCACTTGTGCCCCATCAAATGCAGCCATTTGTGCCCATCATATGCAGCAACTTGTGCCCCATCAAATGCAGCCACTTGTGCCCCATCATATGCTGCCACTTGTGCCCCATCAAATGCAGCCACTTCTGCCCATCATATGCAGCCATTTGTGCCCATCAAATGCTGCCCCTTGTGTCACATCAAATGCAGCCACGTGTGCCCATCGTATGCCGCCACTTGTGCCCATCAAATTCAGCCACTTGTGCCCATCATATGCAGCCACCTGTGCCCATCATATGCTACCACTTGTGCCCATCAAATGCCGCCACTTGTGCCCCATCATATGCAGCCACTTGTCCCCATCAAATGTCCCCACGTGTGCACATAAAATGCCACTTGTGCCCATCTTATGCCGCCACTTGTGCCTATCATATGCTGCCACTTTGACCTCTGCCTGCTGTCTGCCCGGCACTTACCCCATCTTTTTGGCGGGTCAGGCAGCGGGGGACAGCGGCGAGCTGTGGGACAGCTCTTGTGTCTTCCTTGCTTCCCCCTCCTCTGTTCTTCCATCCTGCTAGGCGTCCAACAGGGGCACCTGTGCCTTCTGTCAATCAGGTGACGGGTATTAGTCCCGCACTCAGGGCCGGCCCTACCATGGGACCCGATGGGACCATTGTCCCAGGCGGCAGATTCTGAGGGGCGGCACATTGACGCCCATAAATACAGTAATCCCGCCCAATCGGGCTCCGCTACGCCCACCCGCTCCGCTCTTCATCCCACTATGTGGATGGCCCAGCGCCGCTGCTATTAGAAGTATTGGCAGACCATTCGCTGCCATAACCACACAGCTGGCCGCGCGCCCATCCTCTCCACGGCTCCCCCCCCCCCCCATGCTGCTGACGAGAAAGTCAGCTGACGAACAACAGCGTAAAGGGGGAGGAGCTTTCGGCTGAGCAGAGACCCCATGATGGAAGAGGGATCGCTATAGGCGCGGCTGACACTGAGAGAAAGTAAGTGTCACTAATCCCATCTCCACCACCCCTGCCTGTTTCTAACCTCCCCTACCACCCCTGCCTGTGTCTAACCCCCCTGCCTGTGTCTAACCCCCCCTACCACCCCTGCCTGTGTCTAATCCCCCCCTACCACCCCTGCCTGTGTCTAATCCCCCCTACCACCCCTGCCTGTGTCTAACCCCCCTGCCTGTGTCTAACCCCCCCTACCACCCCTGCCTGTGTCTAACCCCCCTGCCTGTGTCTAACCCCCCTGCCTGTGTCTAACCCCCCCTACCACCCCTGCCTGTGTCTAATCCCCCCTACCACCCCTGCCTGTGTCTAATCCCCCCTACCACCCCTGCCTGTGTCTAACCCCCCTACCACCCCTGCCTGTGTCTAACCCCCCTACCACCCCTGCCTGTGTCTAATCCCCCTACCACCCCTGCCTGTGTCTAATCCCCCTACCACCCCTGCCTGTGTCTAATCCCCCTACCACCCCTGCCTGTGTCTAACCCCCCCTACCACCCCTGCCTGTGTCTAATCCCCCCCTACCACCCCTGCCTGTGTCTAACCCCCCCTACCACCCCTGCCTGTGTCTAATCCCCCCCTACCACCCCTGCCTGTGTCTAATCCCCCCCTACCACCCCTGCCTGTGTCTAATCCCCCTACCACCCCTGCCTGTGTCTAATCCCCCCCTACCACCCCTGCCTGTGTCTAACCCCCCCTACCACCCCTGCCTGTGTCTAATCCCCCCCCTACCACCCCTGCCTGTGTCTAATCCCCCCTACCACCCCTGCCTGTGTCTAATCCCCCCCTACCACCCCTGCCTGTGTCTAATCCCCCCTACCACCCCTGCCTGTGTCTAATCCCCACCTACCACCCCTGCCTGTGTCTAATCCCCCCCTACCACCCCTGCCTGTGTCTAATCCCCCTACCACCCCTGCCTGTGTCTAACCCCCCCTACCACCCCTGCCTGTGTCTAATCCCCCTACCACCCCTGCCTGTGTCTAACCCCCCCTACCACCCCTGCCTGTGTCTAACCCCCCTACCACCCCTGCCTGTGTCTAATCCCCCCTACCACCCCTGCCTGTGTCTAATCCCCCCTACCACCCCTGCCTGTGTCTAACCTCCCTACCACCTCTGCCTGTGTCTAATCCCCCTACCACCCCTGCCTGTGTCTAATCCCCCCTACCACCCCTGCCTGTGTCTAACCTCCCTACCACCCCTGCCTGTGTCTAATTCCCCCTACCACCCCTGCCTGTGTCTAATTCCCCTACCACCCCTGCCTGTGTCTAACCTCCCTACCACCCCTGCCTGTGTCTAACCTCCCTACCACCCCTGCATGTGTCTAACCTCCCTACCACCTCTGCCTGTGTCTAATCCCCCTACCACCCCTGCCTGTGTCTAATCCCCCTACCACCCCTGCCTGTGTCTAACCTCCCTACCACCCCTGCCTGTGTCTAACCATCCCTACCACCTCTGCCTGTGTCTAACCTCCCCTACCACCTCTGCCTGTGTCTAACCCCTTACCACCCCTGCCCGTGCCTAACCTCCCCTACCACCCCTGCCTGTGTCTAAACCCCCTACCACCCCTGTCAGTATCTAAACTCCCTACCACCCCTGCCTGTGTCTAACCTCCCCTACCACCCCTGCTTGTGTCTAATCCCCCCTACCACCCCTACCTGTGCCTAACCTCCCCTACCCCCCCTGCCTGTGTCTAATTTCCTCTACCACCCCTGCCTGTGTCTAACCCCCCTGCCTGTGTCTAACCTCCCCTCCCCCCTCACCACAACCGCCGCTGCCTCTGTCTGAACCCCACCACCACTATTACGTGGAAATCTGACTTCCTAATAAATGTAATTTTGTTTTTTATTGTCATAATATAAAATAATAAATGTGGGGGCCTTTTGGTGGGCGTGATTATTATTATTTAATTTTTTGGGGGGGGGCGGTAGGGAGGAGAGGGGCAGCATTTTGATCCTGGGCCCAGGCAGCACAATGTCTTGGGCTGGCCCTGCCCGCACTTCCCGATTGGCGGAGAGGCGATTAAGTGTTAGAAAAGCAAATCAAATGAATATTTGCTTTTCTAACACATCTGGGTGGACTGTGAGCGCAATGCTCTGCGCTCCAAGTCCACCTTTTTTAAGCCTATCAGGTGCTTCAAAAAAACACCCCGTCGCTGGAATTAAGGCGCCCATCGTCCAAAAAGGGTCTGGAAGCCTAAATAGGGGGTGGCAGTGGCGGCCACAGATAGATTCATGCAATGCATGAATCTATCCATTAGTCATATGGGGGGTGTGGCGTGACAGAGGGGGTAGCGCCGTGCGCCCTTAATGAACGGGCCGCCCCTGCTGTAGAGTATTGTGGACCTGCACTTATAGCAATCTATGTACTTGTCATTACTATTTATAATTGGATTTTATATGATATTACCTTTTTATCTATCTATTCACTTCTTTGTCATTTTTTACTGCAGGTCTATATATATTTATCTCTTATTTTTAAATGGGGTGGCGGGTTCGTTTTTCCTCAGTAAGTATATGTTAACCCTAGAGCAGGGATATGCAATTAGCGGACCTCCAGCTGTTGCAGAACTTCAAGTCCCATGAGGCATTGCAAGACTCTGACAGCAACAAGCATGACACCCAGAGGCAGAGGCATGATGGGACTTGTAGTTTTGCAACAGCTGGAGGTCCGCTAATTGCATATCACTGCCCTAGAGGTAGCATGATCTCATGCCTAGCCTAGTATGATGTGTATATATAATTTACCATTCTCCCCCCCCCCCCCATGCACCACCCGGATTTCCTCCCCCCTTCTTTTTTCACGCCACTGCAGTCCGTTCCAGTGCGTTTCAGAAAGAAAATAAAAAACTGGTCATGCTGCATTTTTTATGTACAGAGCTGTACTGGACCGCAGTAAAACGCATCAAAAACGCACCGGAACATACCAGAAACGCACTGGAACGCACCAGAACTCACCTAGGTGCAGCGGAGGCACACTGCAACACACTTGTCCTTATTTAAGGTTAAGTAAGGAGAGAGGAAAAAAGCACTGGACTGCATCAAAAGCACACCAAAAACTTTAAAAAACACACTGGAACGCATCAGGGACGCGCATGCAGAAAAGCACCTGGAACGCATCCAGACTACCTTTCTATGGTGTGAACTGGCCCTTATATAGTATTAATTTAGTTGACAAATTAATTGATTTAATATGTTATTGGTTTATCTGAGATGAATTATCATCATTAATAATCTACCTCACAATGATACTGATTGATATCGTATCACCATTCTTCATAATGTATAATATATATTTTTTATCATATATATACAGTCAGGCCCATAAATATTGGGACATCGACACAATTCTAATCTTTTTGGCTCTATACACCACCACAATGGATTCTAAATGAATCGAACAAGTTGTGCTTTAACTGCAGACTTTCAGGGTATTTACATCCAAATCAGGTGAACGGTGTAGGAATTACAACAGTTTGTATATGTGCCTCCCACTTTTTAAGGGACCAAAAGTAGTGGGACAATTGACTTCTAAGCTGTTCCATGGCCAGGTGTGTGTTATTCCCTCATTATCCCATTTACAAGGAGCAGATAAAAGGTCCAGAGTTCATTTCAAGTGTGCTATTTGCATTTGGAATCTGTTGCTGTCATCTCTCAATATGAGATCCAAAGAGCTGTCACTATCAGTGAAGCAAGCCATCATTAGGCTGAAAAAAACAAAACAAACCCATCAGAGAGACAGCAAAAACATTAGGTTTGGCCAAATCAACTGTTTGGGACATCCTCAAAAAGAAAGAACACACCGGTGAGCTCAGCAACACCAGAAGACCACGGAAAACAACTGTAGTGAATTCTTTCCCTGGTGAAGAAAACATCCTTCACAACAGTTGGCCAGATCAAGAACACACTCCAGGAGGTAGGTGTATGTGTGTCAAAGTCAACAATCAAGAGAAGACTTCACCAGAGTGAATACAGAGGGTTCACCACAAGATGTAAACCATTGGTGAGCATCAAAAACAGGAAGGCCAGATTAGAGTTTGCCAAACAACATCTAAAAAAGCCTTCACAGTGCTGGAACAACATCCTATGGACAGATGAGACCAAGATCAACTTGTACCAGAGTGATGAGAAGAAAAGAGTATGGAGAAGGAAAGGAACTGCTCATGGTCCAAAGCATACCACCTCACCAGTGAAGCATGGTGGTTGTAGTGTCATGGCATGGGCATGTATGGCTGCCAATGGAATGGGTTCTCTTGTATTTATTGATGATGTGACTGCTGACAAAAGCAGCAGGATGAATTCTGAAGTGTTTCGGGCAATATTATCTGCTCATATTCAGCCAAATGCTTCAGAACTCATTGGACGGCGCTTCACAGTGCAGATGGCCAATGACCCGAAGCATACTGCGAAAGCAACCAAAGAGTTTTTTAAGGGAAATAAGTGGAATGTTATGCAATGGCCAAGTCAATCACCTGACCTGAATCCGATTGAGCATGCATTTCACTTGCTGAAGACAAAACTGAAGGGAAAATGCCCCAAGAACAAGCAGGAACTGAAGACCGTTGCAGTAGAGGCCTGGCAGAGCATCACCAGGGATGAAACCCAGTGTCTGGTGATGTCTATGCATTCCAGACTTCAGGCTGTAATTGACTGCAAAGGATTTGCAACCAAGTATTAAAAAGTGAAAGTTTGATTTATGATTTATGAATTAAAGCTGAAAGTCTGCAGTTAAAGCACATCTTGTTCGGTTGTTTGCACTTTGCACTTTATACTGCCTCATATCATTTGGCTATTGTACGTTTAATTTGTAAGGGGGGTATGTTTGGGTTAATAAATCTTTAACAGTATTACGCTATGTGGGCATTACAATTCTTTTCACATGGTACCCTTGCAAACGTGGTGGAAGTTCAATGGTGAGCGGTGGACAATCAGGAATTGATCAAAGGCGTGCATTATACTGATTTGTGGTGAGTGCATCCCCAAAGGGGAGAACCATTCACGTGGTGAAACTCTGCTGGTGGAAGGTGGTTGCTCTAATGCCGCGTACACACGATCATTATTCACGGCGGTTAAAAAACCGCCGTGAATAATGACAGGAAAAACGAGGGAACCGCTTGGTTCCCTACACACGGTCGTTTTTCCCGTCATTTTTTCTCTTGATGAGAAAAACGACCGTCTGTGGGCTCCGCGGCAGTGTCTCCCTATGGGAAAAAAATGCTGGAAAAAACGATGAGAAAATTTAGAACATGTTCTAATTTTTCTCGTCGTTTTTTATGCCGTTTTTCCTCAACGAGAAAAACGACATAAAGCCCACAGACGATCGTTTTTCTCGGCGAAAAAAAAAAATGCAGTTTTTCTCGTCGAGAAAAGCGGTCGTGTGTACGCGGCATCAGAATCTACATAATACAAGTCACTATTTGATCTGGTTTCTCCACTATCTCTCTCATATGGACAATACATATGAAATCTTGTCAGAATTGAACATAGTTTGACAAAGCGCCGTTGCAATATATAAAGGACTCTTTCACTCTGAGGACTTTTTACTGTTTTTTACTATTTTATTACTGTTTGGATTATATATTGTCTTTAACCAATATTGCTTATTCCTAAGCACTGAGTGGTGCTTTTTAAGATAGGTGGGCGAGTTTAAGGCATCCTTTTTTAGAAAATGTATTGTATATGTTCTATTAATAAAATATATTTTGGTAGTTAACTCTTCAGGGTGTGTAGAAGTCCTTGCTTTTTTTTTTTTTGCTTTTTTTTGTTGTTGCTCTATCATAAATATATACCCATAAATACATAGTGATAATTGTAAACCATACACAATACATAAATTTTATCAATCCTGTGAATATTTTCAAGGTGGTCATCACACTCCCTCCATCCCTGTGAAAATAAACTCACAAGAAGGCAAGACCCATTAAATTAATGAGCAAGTCAAACATGCTTGATATATTGCAGAAGTACTGTACTCCTTCATTACCCTTGTTCCAGGATATTCAATAAGTAATATGCAAAGCAAAAAGCAGAGGATTCTCCATTGCATAAAACAATTTATTAGATAAAGGGATTTTTATAACAGCTTACCTGTAAAATCCTTTTCTTGGAGTACATCACGGGACACAGAGCGACTTAGTCATTACTAATGGGTTATATAGATTACCTTCAGGTGTTGGCACTGGCCAATTCCAAACCGGAAGTACCCTCCCCTATATAAGCCCCTCCCACCCGGGAGCACCTCAGTTTTGTAGCCAAGCAATAAGTGTCCCAAAAAGAGGGGTGGGAGCTCTGTGTCCCGTGATGTACTCCAAGAAAAGGATTTTACAGGTAAGCTGTTATAAAAATCCCTTTTTCTTTTTCGTACATCACGGGACACAGAGCGACTTAGTCATTACTAATGGGACGTCCCAAAGCAATGCCAAATGAGGGGAGGGATACATAAGCTGGGCGCCATCAGGCATGAGGATCTTTTGCGGCCTGCAACACACTGCGCCCAAAGGCGACATCCTCCTGACTTCTAACGTCTACCTGGTAGAACCTAGTAAACGTGTGTACCGAAGACCATGTTGCGGCCTTACATACTTGAGCCAGGGAGGCCTGGTGATGCACTGCCCATGAAGTTCCAACTGCTCTTGTGGAGTGCGCCCTAACTTTGAACGGAGGCGGTCTCTTTCTCAAGCCATAGGCTTGTATTATGACCTGTCGAATCCACTTGGCTAAAGTGGATTTTGATGCTGCCTGACCCTTTCTGGGGCCCTCCGGCAGAACAAATAAAGAATCCGTTCTGCGAATCTGAGCAGTGGCTTTTAGATAAGCTTTAACTGCTCTTACTACATCCAAAGAATGTAATAACTTTTCCTCTACCGAGCTAGGTTTGGGGAAAAAAGAAGGAAGAACCACATCTTGGTTCAAATGAAACCTCGATACCACCTTAGGAAGACAGGCTGGATGAGAACGTAATACTACTCTGTCCTTATGGACAACCAGATATGGCTCCTTACAGGACAAGGCGGCTAATTCCGATACTCTTTTAGCCGAACAAACGGCTACTAAGAAAATCAATTTCCTGGTGAGAAGAACCAAGGAAATGTGTTGTAATGGTTCAAACGGTTGTTTCTGTAGAACCGACAGAACCAGGTTTAAGTCCCAAGGACATATGGGAATACTAACCGGAGGGCTAATACGCATCACTGCTTGTATAAAGGCTTTGACTAGTGAATGCGAAGCCAAGGGCCTTTGAAAAAATATTGACAAGGCCGAAATCTGACCCTTGATAGTACTCAAGGCAAGCTTCCTATCTACAGCCCACTGTAGGAAGTCCAAAATCCTCCCTATCACGTACTTACGTGGATGCCATTTCCTGGCCTCACACCACGTAATGTATGCTTTCCAGATCCTATAATAGATCTGCCTGGATACCGGTTTCCTGGCATTGATCATGGTAGATACCACCGAATTAGAGAGCCCTCTCTTTTTCAGAATGTGGGCTTCAATAGCCAGGCCGTCAAACCTAGGGCTGGTAAGGAAGGGTGGTATATCGGTCCCTGCGACAGCAGGTCCGGACGATGTGGGAGGGTCCAAGGACTCCTCACTGACATTTTTACAATCTCCGCGTACCATGCCCTTCGGGGACACGCTGGAGCCACCAGAATCACTGGTTTCTTTTCTACCCTGATTCTGCGGAGTAATCGCGGTAACAATTGTGGCGGTGGGAATGCATATATCAGCTCGAACTGATCCCAAGGGAACACTAGGGCATCCGAGCCGCAAGCTAGGGGATCCCTTGTGCGAGACACAAATCTGTCCACCTTTGCGTTGAATCTGGATGCTAGCAGATCTACATCCGGTGTTCCCCACCGCTGGCATATTGCCTGGAAAACCTTGGGGTGAAGAGACCATTCCCCCGGGCATAATTGTTGGCGACTTAGAAAGTCCGCTCTCCAATTTTCCACTCCTGGGATGAAAACCGCGGATATGGCTGGGACATATTTTTCTGCCCACTCCAGGATGCAATTTGCTTCCCTCTGGGCTGCACGACTCTTGGTGCCACCCTGGTGATTGATATATGCCACTGCCGTGGCATTGTCTGATTGAATTCTGACAGGGGACCCTTGGAGTTTGGATGTCCATGCTACTAGGGCATACCGGGCTGCTCGTATCTCTAAGAGATTGATGGGCAGGGCCTTTTCTGCTTCTGACCACTTGCCCTGGAGAGACCATTGCTCCAGTACTGCCCCCCAGCCTATGAGGCTGGCATCTGTAGTGACCACCTTCCAAGAAACCGGACTGAAGGGTTTCCCTCTTTCCAGATTCTGGGGCACCAACCACCAATGGAGGCTCTTGCGAACGGAAGGGGACAGGGACATTGGTAAGTCTAAAGCCTGAACTTTTTTGTTCCAGGCTGACAGTATGGCCCTTTGCAAATTCCTTGAATGGAATTGACCGTAGGGTACCGCTTCGAATGAAGCCACCATCTTTCCCAGCAGCCTCATGCAGAGGCGTATGGATGGTTTTCTTTTTGTACCCACTAAGTGGGTCAAATCTTTTAAAGACGACACCTTCTCTGGAGGTAAGAAAATCTTTCTCTGATTTGAATCCAGCCTTAGCCCTAAGTATTCCAGACTTTTGACTGGTCTTAGAGCTGACTTGTCCCGGTTGATAATCCAACCGTGATATTCCAGATACTCGATTGTCTTGTGAATAGCTACTTCCAGCTTTTCCACTGAGTGGTCTATTAGTAGCAGGTCGTCTAGATATGCCATTATCGTTACACCCTGTGTTCTTAGATTGGCCAATAATGGGGCCAGAATTTTTGTGAACACTCGTGGTGCTGTGGCCAGACCGAAAGGTAAGGCTCTGAACTGAAAATGGCGCCCTTCTACTGCAAAGCGTAGAAATTTCTGGTGGGCCGGAAAGATGGGAATATGCAGGTAAGCATCCTTTATGTCGATCGAGGCTAGCCATTCCTGCCCTTGTAGGGCGGTGGCCACCGATCGGATCGACTCCATCCGAAAAGTCCTGATATTTAGGAACTTGTTTAGCCCTTTTAGATTTAATATGGGCCTCACGTCCCCATTTGGTTTGGGGACTGTGAAAAGGTTCGAGTAAAACCCGAATCCGCTTTCTTCCAGGGGAACCTTCATGATTACACCTTGGAGCAATAGTTGTTCTAGTGCCAGAAGGAGGGATCCTCTCTTTTGGGGATCTCTTGGCACGTTTGACCTCATTAATGGGGAGGAGGAGTGCCTTTTAACTCCAGCTTGTATCCCAGACTTACTGCGGAGAGCACCCATCTGTCTCTGATGGTGTCCCGCCAGGTCTCTGTGAACAACTGAAGTCTTCCCCCCACCCGATTGAGTGGGGGCAACGCTTCATGCCTTGGGGGGAGGTTTTGTACCTCTCTTGATCCAGGGCTTCTTGTTACCCTGTGATTGTCCCTGATTTCTGCCCCCTGAATTTGACCGCGGAGGCCGTCGGAACTGCTTCACAGCCGATGTGCCCGGGACTGGAGAAGTAGGCCTCTTAAAAGAAGGACTTCTACCCTTGTTCTTAACCGGTAAGAGTGAACTTTTACCGGCAGAAATTTTCTGGATATATTTGTCCAGATCTTCTCCAAATAAGCGTTCTCCATGAAATGGGAAGCTAACCAGCAGTTTTTTACAGGGAGCTTCAGCAGACCAGTTTTTGAGCCACAGAAGCCTACGCATATGTACTATAGACAGCGTAAAGCGGGAGGCCTGTTGGATTGTATCCTTTATGGCGTCCACCGCAAAACACAAGGCTCTAGGCAGGTCAGCTAGGGCATGAGCCTGCTGATCTGGTAAGTCCCTTAAGACTTGTTTCAACTGATCTTTCACTGCTTGGCAGACTCCAATCGCTGCTACCGCAGGTTGTGTCACCATACTTGCTGTAGAGAAAGCAGATTTTAGTAAAGACTCCAATTTTTTATCTATTGGGTCTTTGAACATTGGAACATTATCTACTGGACATGTCAGTGATTTGTTAACAGAAGAGATGGCTGCGTCCACTGTAGGGACCCTCCATTTTCTTATGAACTTATCCTCCATGGGATAGATCACCGGAAATCTCTTGGGGGGAGCAAATATTTTATCAGGATGCTCCCAATCCTGGTAAATAAGCCCTTCTAATAAAGGGTGGATTGGGAAGGAACAGACAGCCTGGGGAGCTTTTAGCGACCCCAGCGAGGAAACCGTAGTGGATGGTGGTTCCGCCAGAGGCATTTTAAATGCTGATCGGACCATATTAGTCAGAGACTGAACCCATAATCTTTCAGCCTGAGAAGCTGAGAAAGGTTCTTCCACTGTTGATTCCTCCATAACTGAATCAACCTCATCCTGATCCCCTTCAGGTAGGTCGATCTCTGTGTGGGGCTGTTCCTCCACTAACAGGCACTCTGAAGGAGGAGACGGAGATCGGACGCGCTTTTCCTGAGACAGGGAAGCAGCGATCAATGCTGTTAATCTCTCTTCCAATCCTCCCAGAGTTGAGGATAAAACCTCCTCTGTTATATATACAGGAGCAGGTGGACTGGGGACAGCCGCAGCACCAGGCATTCCTGCGGGGTTTCTACGGCTACTGACCTCTGAATTCTCAGGGGAGATTGGTGCAGTACAAGCATGCCCAATATCCTCAGAGCCCGATGGAGACCCCTTTGGCTTCCTGGAAGATCTATTTCCGGAGCGTCTGGACGACATATCCTTTAAGCACAAAGCTGAGGTATTCCCGTCATCATACACCAATTTTGCTGGTAATAGTCTAACACAGGTGCTGCTATATACCAGCTGGTGTCCACTAAAGTGCCTTTCTATGGGGATGCCTGCATCAACCGCCTCTGTGTGCCACTGTTTGTTGCTAGCTCTGTTTGCATGCAGCTGACACTTGTACTGTGTCTTTTAACCATGCTGGGACGCCCGCACATGCGCAGAAGCGCCGCGGCACGCATCGAGCGTCATCCACCCGCCCCGCCCCTTTTTTTCATAGGAGGCGCGTGCACGCGCCTGCGCGCGCGCCCGTGCGCCATTGGCGCCCTTTTCGAAATCAAACAGGGGACTAGGAGCCAGGGCCCTTTTTGCCGGAGGGCCTGTGCGGTGGATGAACGCAGCAACAGGGCAGAGGAAGTGGATTCCCACAGAGAAACTTACCAGCTGCCTGGATCTTTTGACTTGAGAAAACCAAAGATCCACATGACAAGAAAAATGGACTACAGCGGCCTCTAGTGGTTTAACACAGGTACCGCGGTCCCTGTTTTTTTTTTTTTTTTTCTTGACTACTATTAAAATTTTACATTTTCAGTAGTTATAGGCAAACACAGATATTTAGCGGGAATACCGTTAGGTAACAGACAGAAAGACAAATTAGGCTTGGGGGTCCCCCAATAGAACCAAGTTCCTGGGGGCCCCCACTTACCTGATCCCCGCCGCAGGACTTTGTTTGGTCCACAGAAGTCCAAACTTCACCTATCACGGCAGGCATTGTAATTAAACCTTCAGGGACCGGGTTCCCAAGGATTCCACTCCCCTGGACCTGTATAGCACCCTGCACAGACAACATCTTGGTCGTGGGTATGACCAGAGCTCTGGATCCCAGGGTCCAGCCCTCCTAAGAGAAGCATTACAGGCAAAACCTTGCTCTTCTGCTGCAAGGCCCGGGTACCGACCGTTTAGCTATGAAGCTTTTTTGGTGGGATCCGGAACAGCTTACTAAGGCCCAAAAGAACCTGTACGCAAGCCCAGTGAAAACACATGTTACTCTTTGGCCAACACCTTAGACACTGGCAAAAAACTGAGGTGCTCCCGGGTGGGAGGGGCTTATATAGGGGAGGGTACTTCCGGTTTGGAATTGGCCAGTGCCAACACCTGAAGGTAATCTATATAACCCATTAGTAATGACTAAGTCGCTCTGTGTCCCGTGATGTACGAAAAAGAAAAAGTATGTTTAAAACAAACAGTACAATTACACTCACAGAAGTTTGTGTCTATTCCCAGCATTCAGGAAGTCTCGTAAGTTCATACAATGGAGCCCTGCTTCTGTAAATACTGCTTGTGTGCAGTCCTACACTTCACTAGTGTGGAATAACATTGTGGACTTGCCCACAGTACACATTGGCAAGTGGACAAGTGGGGAGGGCCTGATATAATATATATATAATATATATATATATATATATATATATATATTGTTGCTATATATCAGGCCCTCCCCACTTTGAATATAATTCCTGCTGTGAGCTCCGTGCTCCTGGCCTGTTGAATGGTATTGGCTGAACTGAGGGAGGGGATAGAGGGTTCATATAAAAGCAGGCTAGAGGGGGTAAGGGTAGTGACCTGAAGAAGGAGGCCGCGTCTCCGAAACATGTAGTCTTTGCAACCGCTTTGTTAGCTAAGAGGAGTTACCTTACTCACTTGGTCTTTCCGTTCCGGCCGCGAGTGACATCATGCAGCGCCAGCTGGACCGTGCGCGTGTCTTGCAGCAGACACAGCCTGACGCAATGAGGAAGCAGAGCCTGCAGTAACATCCCACATCAATATCGCTCGCTTCTGGAAGCCAACCCATTCATACAGGCCAGGAAGGGAGACATTTACCCTGCTGTACATCCAACTCAGTCCCATGTTTGTCAGTGTAATCCTCTATTAATTGATTTTGCATTTTTAGCATTAAAACGGTATCACACTAGGGCAGTCTTGCGCTCTGTTTTCCTTGTATATTTCAGATTAAGTCTGCCACCCAGTGGATCTTTGTGAGCGCTGCAGCACCTAGAGCAAGAGAACCTTTTCTATGTAGACTGTTACAATTTGAGAGTTGGTTGTGAAGGGACAGCGCTGGTTTGGTTTTTTTGTGTGTTTTGGGCAAGCGGACAATGGCAGCTGAGGTGTGGATCAAGGAGAGTGGTCTGTCATTTAGAGATCTTCCAACAAGTCTTCCTGCAAAGAGGGAATGCTGCTCTTCTGGCATTGTGCCTCAATCAAAATGTGGAAAAGTTTAAACCAGAACAAAGGACCCTTGTACGGACACCACAGAAGCATTGGTGGCTCCATGGGTTGTGTATATACTGATATAAGTTTATTCTTTGGTAAATCTTTCACCCTGGCTATTAAGCTCAATTGAAGCTCAGTTGAAGTCGAAGAATTCTAAGTGGTTGCTTGCTTGGTAGTGGATGCCCTTTGGCATTTACCAGTTACAGACCTGTTGTTTCAGGGTCATGTTTACCGCCTTGCTTTACATCTGCTGGCTTTAACGGCTTGGTTGTTGAAACTAAGTGCTAAGGGAGAGGGAATTATTGGATGGAGTCATACTCACAAGTCCACATCTTGCAAGAATAATTATCTGACACGGAAGACATACTTTGCATGGTGTGAGTTCCTAGGAGCACATGCTCCACTCCTTCTTTGCCTGCCTCTTGGCTTTTCTCCAGCATGGGGTGGATCAGTGGTTGGTCTTAAGCACAATTAAAGTTCAGGTGTCAGCATCGGCAGCCCTATTTCAGTATCCTCTGGTGTCGCTTCCAAACCACCACACTTTTATTCAAGGTGTTGCACATGTCACCCCTCCGATTAGGCCACCATTGTCAATGTGAAACCTAAACCTATTATTGTCACTGTTACAACCCACCTTTCAACACTGTTTAATGGGGATCCCACTACTAGCACTCTCTCAGAAAGTAGTGTTCTCAGTAGCCATTGCTTCGCCACATAGAGTCTTGGAACTGGTGGTGTTGTCTTGCAAGCCTTCATTCTTGGTCTTTCATAAGGATAAGGTCAATCTGCATCAGAGACTCACCTTTCTGCCTAAGGTGGTATTGACTAATAAAGACATTTTTCTCTCATCCCTTTGACCCAACCCAGTCCATCGACATTGCTTTACATGTCCTGGATGTGGTCAGTGCATCCTGGGTTTTCTGGAATTAAGCATCCATTTCTCAGTATAGTAAGGCAACCAATTGGGAAAGTTTTTATGTTCGCCAAGTGTTACAATGTAGATATAGCAGCATTGGTCCATGCCCATTTTGCAGACGACAATCTCACTAACCTGTATCATTTTCTTTAAAACATTTATACAAGTCTGGTTTTCCATTCTAACTTTCCCACTCTCTTTGGGCACTGCTTTGGGATGTCTCAGTGGTGATGATCGAAAGCAGAGCTGTGTCCTCCAATAAGTGAAGAAAATGGGAATTTTTTGTCTTTACTGTTAAAACTTTTTCTCTGCTCTTATTAGAGGACACCAGCCTCTCTAGTTTTGCTGCTGCATAGATGTCCAAATATTTTTTGTTTGCACAAAACCCCATTTAAGTCATTTAAGTGAGCCTGTTCCAATGTGTAGGGGGTTTTGGCCACCAGCAGGGACCACCCCTGGATAGTTTTTTGTGTTTACGAGCTGTACCTAGCGTCTTGCTCCTGCAGGTAGCAGTGTACCCCAGTGGTAATAGTCTAAAGCAGAGCTTAGCCCTTCAATGAGCACAGAGAAAAGGATTAATGGAGAGTGCAAAAAATATTACCAATCTTTTTTAATGAAAGTGCATTTTGTGGCCCTTTAGAGTAATGGCTGCGTAAAAGGCCGTCCAGTTATAACAGGATGCCTATTATTTTCTTGCAATCCTTGTTCCCATATTACTCCACAAGATGATAAGTAACATAAGGTCAATATGTGGCTATCCCTTAGTAAACTGCTTTTAAAGCCCAAGTGTAGCTATAGCCACATTTTCAAGGTGAAATCTGGTCTTACATGTGCTGCATAGATAGAAAAGAGGTAAATATCTGCTGTAAAAAATAGGAATGAGAGATATTGAGAGTTTTTATTTCCATGAAATGTCAGCCAAAATTAGGAGATTGTTCTAAAATTTTGGTTAAATGCATTGGAAAGGCAAAAATAAAGTGGTTTGTGAGTTTTTAAGGGGTACAATGGCCTTTAATGTTAAAGTGTTCACCTTTACAGAAAATCAGTTTGGTGCTATCTTGTTTTTGTGTTACTTTTTTAGATAAAAACACAATTTATTTGCAAAAAAATTAAAAACTCCAATATCAGAATTGTTATTTACTTGGGATAGATGATGGAAGGGCCACACTGTATCTGCTTTGATAAAGTCCCTCCAAAGACTGAATTTGCATTTGATTAATTTTCATTTGTATTCTATAAATCATTCACATTCTTTAAATGCATATCTACAGATGTTTTTATTATTAATTTCAAATCATTTAAACTGATGCTACATGAATAATTTTGAATCTTTGTATTGAATCTTGTAAGATTACATTTAAAAACAAGTTGTAAAATAAATCTCAGAGACATAGCTAGAACCAGTGGCCCAAATATACTCCCCAAATATATCACATGAGCAATTATTTTCCTATAGTGATCCTGTGCAGCGCGTCCGCCCTGTAGCAGTAGAACTGCTATAGGGCGGTCGGCAAGTGGTTATAATGGCATGGCTTAACAATAAGATGTTAGCACTACAAGGTCTAAGGCATATCCAAAACATGGAGCAAAGCATTTCCTGTGGTGCTGGTTAGTAATTCCCAATGTAATAAGGTGGGTATAGTGGGAGGGGGGATCCTTTTCCTCCCAGATTGAATCTGGCCTTCCCCAGTTGTAGGCAAGATGGGGCTAATACCTTTTTGATAGCGATGAGGCTGCGTTTGTTTGGTCAGGGGCTGGAAGGCACAAGGAGCTCCCAGGGATGTGCCCCCTGGGGATGGCATCTCAGGGAGGCCAAGAAAACACTATGTGTTTGGGGCCCCAATAAGTTTCAATGAGCACTAGGGAGTGCGCATGCGCGGGGACTCGGAGAAGGACGTGTGCTGACCGAGCTCCCGGCACCCCGACCCACCAGAGCTAACGATAGCGCAGGCACTGAGGTCCGTGAGCCAGGACCGATCCCACACCAGCCCCGAAGTGGCGATGAACCGTAGGGCACAGGGGCAGCCGCGGAAAGGACACGATACGCAAACTACAGCCCAGAAGAGAGCAGGGCCTTCCCCTACAGCACAGCCGCGATCCAAGATGGCGCCGGGTAAGCCAGACACACGAGGCAGCACGGCAGCAGCCAGATCCGACGGCGCTACACAGAGAGGAGACAGGCAGCTAAATCTGGAGCCAACTAGGGATCCATTCTCCTCACAATCCTCGGGAGAGGTGGAGACCGGACAGCGGGGTGAGTCACTATCACATCCCCCATCCCCAACCATATACGCTGATAGACATGACTCTCCAAACTCCCCTGCCTCCCCTGCCTCCTCCATGGATAGGAACATGGCAGACTTAGCAGAAGTCCTCATTAGCCAATCCAGCCAATCCAGCCAGGATATGCCAATTCCCCAGCTCTCACACTATTCCCCTGATGCTGTACTGTTGGGCAGATTCTCCACCATGCTGCAGCAGGAGCTCTCTAAGGCCTGCACATTAATCACCACTGACCTGAAAAAAGACATCCATAGCTTGGGAGAGCGTTTTGAGCTAATTGAAACCAAAGTGGATGGAGCCATCAAAAGGGTCAACCAGAACTCAGCCATGGTGACAGACCTCCAGGATAGATTAGAAGAGGCATTCACAAAAATTGAAGATTTGGAGAATCGTTCTCGTAGGTACAATGTCCGCGTGCGTGGCCTCCCTGAAACTCACACAGATCTAGAGGGGGCTGTAAAAGACCTGATGAAAACCCTTATCCCTGATATAGCCAACCACCACATGGAAGTTGATCGCGTTCACCGAGCACTGACAGCCCCAAGGGCCGACGGCCTACCACGAGACATTATTGTTAAGCCACATTACTACCGCATTAAGGATAAGATGATGCTTGCGGCTCGCAACAGGCCGGACCTGTCGCTATTTGGAACACCAATACAGCTCTTTACAGATTTGGCGCCATCAACGGTCCAGAAACGCAGAAACCTACGGCCATTACTCCAGCAACTTATGGCCAAACAGATTAAGTATCGATGGTCGTTCCCTTTTAAGTTATCATTCACTTACAACGGAAAGTCCCACTCCTTTTCCACGTTCCAAGCAGGCGAAGACCTACTGCTTAGTCTCGGCATCATTGCACGGGACTCTCCGACTCCGATTTCATCTCCCCCTTGTCTGGATCATCGTCCCCTCTCCCCGATATGGCAGGATCGCACACGCTCACAGGCCAGAAATGCTCGCCGGAATACCTGAGTATTATTGCTCTTCTCTCTTTCTTTTTCGTACATCACGGGACACAGAGCGACTTAGTCATTACTAATGGGTTATATAGTTTACCTTCAGGTGTTGGCACTGGCCAATTCCAAACCGGAAGTACCCTCCCCTATATAAGCCCCTCCCACCCGGGAGCACCTCAGTTTTTTGCCAGTGTCTAAGGTGTTGGCCAAAGAGTAACATGTGTTTTCACTGGGCTTGCGTACAGGTTCTTTTGGGCCTTAGTAAGCTGTTCCGGATCCCACCAAAAAAGCTTCATAGCTAAACGGTCGGTACCCGGGCCTTGCAGCAGAAGAGCAAGGTTTTGCCTGTAATGCTTCTCTTAGGAGGGCTGGACCCTGGGATCCAGAGCTCTGGTCATACCCACGACCAAGACGCTGTCTGTGCAGGGTGCTATACAGGTCCAGGGGAGTGGAATCCTTGGGAACCCGGTCCCTGAAGGTTTAATTACAATGCCTGCCGTGATAGGTGAAGTTTGGACTTTTGTGGACCAAACAAAGTCCTGCGGCGGGGATCAGGTAAGTGGGGGCCCTCAGGAACTTGGTTCTATTGGGGGACCCCCAAGCCTAATTTGTCTTTCTGTCTGTTACCTAACGGTATTCCCGCTAAATATCTGTGTTTGCCTATAACTACTGAAAATGTAAAATTTTAATAGTAGTCAAGAAAAAAAAAAAAAAAAAAACAGGGACCGCGGTACCTGTGTTAAACCACTAGAGGCCGCTGTAGTCCATTTTTTCTTGTAAATGTGGATCTTTGGTTTTCTCAACTCAAAAGATCCAGGCAGCTGGTAAGTTTCTCTGAGGGAATCCACTTCCTCTGCCCTGTTGCTGAGTTCATCCACCGCACAGGCCCTCCGGCAAAAAGGGCCCTGGCTCCTAGTCCTCTGTTGGTTTTCGAAAAGGGCGCCATTGGCGCACGGGCGCGCGCGCGGGCGCGTGCACGCGCCTCCTATGAAAAAAAAGGGGCGGGGCGGGTGGATGACGCTCGATGCGCGCCGCGGCGCTTCTGCGCATGTGCGGGCGTCCCAGCATGGTTAAAAGACACAGTACAAGTGTCAGCTGCATGCAAACAGAGCTAGCAACAAACAGTGGCACACAGAGGCGGTTGATGCAGGCATCCCCATAGAAAGGCACTTTAGTGGACACCAGCTGGTATATAGCAGCACCTGTGTTAGACTATTACCAGCAAAAATTGGTGTATGACGACGGGAATACCTCAGCTTTGTGCTTAAAGGATATGTCGTCCAGACGCTCCGGAAATAGATCTTCCAGGAAGCCAAAGGGGTCTCCATCGGGCTCTGAGGATATTGGGCATGCTTGCACTGCACCAATCTCCCCTGAGAATGCAGAGGTCAGTAGCCGTAGAAACCCCGCAGGAATGCCTGGTGCTGCGGCTGTCCCCAGTCCACCTGCTCCTGTATATATAACAGAGGAGGTTTTATCCTCAACTCTGGGAGGATTGGAAGAGAGATTAACAGCATTGATCGCTGCTTCCCTGTCACAGGAAAAGCGCGTCCGATCTCCGTCTCCTCCTTCAGAGTGCCTGTTAGTGGAGGAACAGCCCCACACAGAGATCGACCTACCTGAAGGGGATCAGGATGAGGTTGATTCAGTTATGGAGGAATCAACAGTGGAAGAACCTTTCTCAGCTTCTCAGGCTGAAAGATTATGGGTTCAGTCTCTGACTAACATGGTCCGATCAGCATTTAAAATGCCTCTGGCGGAACCACCATCCACTACGGTTTCCTCGCTGGGGTCGCTAAAAGCTCCCCAGGCGGTCTGTTCCTTCCCAATCCACCCTTTATTAGAAGGGCTTATTTACCAGGATTGGGAGCATCCTGATAAAATATTTGCTCCCCCCAAGAGATTTCCGGTGATCTATCCCATGGAGGATAAGTTCATAAGAAAATGGAGGGTCCCTATAGTGGACGCAGCCATCTCTTCTGTTAACAAATCACTGACATGTCCAGTAGATAATGTTCCAATGTTCAAAGACCCAATAGATAAAAAATTGGAGTCTTTACTAAAATCTGCTTTCTCTACAGCAAGTATGGTGACACAACCTGCGGTAGCAGCGATTGGAGTCTGCCAAGCAGTGAAAGATCAGTTGAAACAAGTCTTAAGGGACTTACCAGATCAGCAGGCTCATGCCCTAGCTGACCTGCCTAGAGCCTTGTGTTTTGCGGTGGACGCCATAAAGGATACAATCCAACAGGCCTCCCGCTTTACGCTGTCTATAGTACATATGCGTAGGCTTCTGTGGCTCAAAAACTGGTCTGCTGAAGCTCCCTGTAAAAAACTGCTGGTTAGCTTCCCATTTCATGGAGAACGCTTATTTGGAGAAGATCTGGACAAATATATCCAGAAAATTTCTGCCGGTAAAAGTTCACTCTTACCGGTTAAGAACAAGGGTAGAAGTCCTTCTTTTAAGAGGCCTACCTCTCCAGTCCCGGGCACATCGGCTGTGAAGCAGTTCCGACGGCCTCCGCGGTCAAATTCAGGGGGCAGAAATCAGGGACAATCACAGGGTAACAAGAAGCCCTGGATCAAGAGAGGTACAAAACCTCCCCCTAAGGCATGAGGTATTGCCCCCGCTCAATCGGGTGGGGGGGAAGACTTCAGTTGTTCACAGAGACCTGGCGGGACACCATCAGAGACAGATGGGTGCTCTCCGCAGTAAGTCTGGGATACAAGCTGGAGTTAAAAGGCACTCCTCCTGCCCAATTTATGAGGTCAAACGTGCCAAGAGATCCCCAAAAGAGAGGATCCCTCCTTCTGGCACTAGAACAACTATTGCTCCAAGGGGTAATCATGAAGGTTCCCCTGGAAGAAAGCGGATTCGGGTTTTACTCGAACCTTTTCACAGTCCCCAAACCAAATGGGGACGTGAGGCCCATATTAAATCTAAAAGGGCTAAACAAGTTCCTAAATATCAGGACCTTTCGGATGGAGTCGATCCGATCAGTGGCCACCGCCCTACAAGGGCAGGAATGGCTAGCCTCGATCGACATAAGGGATGCTTATCTGCATATTCCCATCCTTCCGGCCCATCAGAAATTTCTACGCTTTGCAGTAGAAGGGTGCCATTTTCAGTTCAGAGCCTTACCTTTCGGTCTGGCCACAGCACCACGAGTGTTCACAAAAATTCTGGCCCCATTATTGGCCAATCTAAGAACACAGGGTGTAACGATAATGGCATATCTAGACGACCTGCTACTAATAGACCACTCAGTGGAAAAGCTGGAAGTAGCTATTCACAAGACAATCGAGTATCTGGAATATCACGGTTGGATTATCAACCGGGACAAGTCAGCTCTAAGACCAGTCAAAAGTCTGGAATACTTAGGGCTAAGGCTGGATTCAAATCAGAGAAAGATTTTCTTACCTCCAGAGAAGGTGTCGTCTTTAAGAAATTTGACCCACTTAGTGGGTACAAAAAGAAAACCATCCATACGTCTCTGCATGAGGCTGCTGGGAAAGATGGTGGCTTCATTCGAAGCGGTACCCTACGGTCAATTCCATTCAAGGAATTTGCAAAGGGCCATACTGTCAGCCTGGAACAAAAAAGTTCAGGCTTTAGACTTACCAATGTCCCTGTCCCCTTCCGTTCGCAAGAGCCTCCATTGGTGGTTGGTGCCCCAGAATCTGGAAAGAGGGAAACCCTTCAGTCCGGTTTCTTGGAAGGTGGTCACTACAGATGCCAGCCTCATCGGCTGGGGGGCAGTGCTGGAGCAATGGTCTCTCCAGGGCAGGTGGTCAGAAGCAGAAAAGGCCCTGCCCATCAATCTCTTAGAGATACGAGCAGCCCGGTATGCCCTAGTAGCATGGACATCCAAACTCCAGGGGTCCCCTGTCAGAATTCAATCAGACAATGCCACGGCAGTGGCATATATCAATCATCAGGGTGGCACCAAAAGTCGTGCAGCCCAGAAGGAAGCAAATTGCATCCTGGAGTGGGCAGAAAGATATGTCCCAGCCATATCCGCGGTTTTCATCCCAGGAGTGGAAAATTGGAGAGCGGACTTTCTAAGTCGCCAACAATTATGCCCGGGGGAATGGTCTCTTCACCCCGAGGTTTTCCAGGCAATATGCCAGCGGTGGGGAACACCGGATGTAGATCTGCTAGCATCCAGATTCAACGCAAAGGTGGACAGGTTTGTGTCTCGCACAAGGGATCCCCTAGCTTGCGGCTCGGATGCCCTAGTGTTCCCTTGGGATCGGTTCAAGCTGATATATGCATTCCCACCGCCACAACTGTTACCGCGATTACTCCGCAGAATCAGGGTAGAAAAGAAACCAGTGATTCTGGTGGCTCCAGCGTGGCCCCGAAGGGCATGGTACGCGGAGATTGTAAAAATGTCAGTGAGGAGTCCTTGGACCCTCCCACTTCGTCCGGACCTGCTGTCGCAAGGACCGATATACCACCCTTCCTTACCAGCCCTAGGTTTGACGGCCTGGCTATTGAAGCCCACATTCTGAAAAAGAGAGGGCTCTCTAATTCTGTGGTATCTACCATGATCAATGCCAGGAAACCGGTATCCAGGCAGATCTATTATAGGATCTGGAAAGCGTACATTACGTGGTGTGAGACCAAGAAATGGCATCCACGTAAGTACATGATAGGGAGGATTCTGGACTTCCTACAGTGGGCTGTAGATAGGAAGCTGGCCTTGAGTACTATCAAGGGTCAGATTTCGGCCTTGTCAATATTTTTTCAAAGGCCCTTGGCTTCGCATTCACTAGTCAAAGCCTTTATACAAGGAGTGATGCGTATTAGCCCTCCGGTTAGTATTCCCATATGTCCTTGGGACTTAAACCTGGTTCTGTCGGTTCTACAGAAACAACCGTTTGAACCATTACAACACATTTCCTTGGTTCTTCTCACCAGGAAATTGGTTTTCTTAGTAGCCATTTGTTCGGCTAAAAGAGTGTCGGAATTAGCAGCTATGTCCTGTAAGGAGCCATATCTGGTTGTCCATAAGGACAGAGTAGTATTACGTCCTCATCCAGCCTTTCTTCCTAAGGTGGTATCGAGGTTTCATTTGAACCAAGATGTGGTTCTTCCTTCTTTTTTCCCCAAACCTAGCTCAGTAGAGGAAAAGTTATTACATTCTTTGGATGTGGTAAGAGCAGTTAAAGCTTATCTAAAAGCCACTGCTCAGATTCGCAGAACGGATTCTTTGTTTGTTCTGCCGGAAGGCCCCAGAAGGGGTCAGGCAGCATCAAAATCTACTTTAGCCAAGTGGATTCGACAGGTCATAATACAAGCCTATGGCTTGAGAAAGAGACCGCCTCCGTTCAAAGTTAGGGCGCACTCCACAAGAACGGTTGGAACTTCATGGGCAGTGCATCACCAGGCCTCCCTGGCTCAAGTATGTAAGGCCGCAACATGGTCTTCGGTACACACGTTTACTAGATTCTATCAGGTAGACGTTAGAAGTCAGGAGGATGTCGCCTTTGGGCGCAGTGTGTTGCAGGCCGCAAAAGATCCTCATGCCTGATGGCGCCCAGCTTATGTACCCCCCCCTCATTTGGCATTGCTTTGGGACGTCCCATTAGTAATGACTAAGTCGCTCTGTGTCCCGTGATGTACGAAAAAGAAAAAGGGATTTTTATAACAGCTTACCTGTAAAATCCTTTTCTTGGAGTACATCACGGGACACAGAGCTCCCACCCCTCTTTTGGGGACACTTATTGCTTGGCTACAAAACTGAGGTGCTCCCGGGTGGGAGGGGCTTATATAGGGGAGGGTACTTCCGGTTTGGAATTGGCCAGTGCCAACACCTGAAGGTAAACTATATAACCCATTAGTAATGACTAAGTCGCTCTGTGTCCCGTGATGTACTCCAAGAAAAGGATTTTACAGGTAAGCTGTTATAAAAATCCCTTTTTTTGCTTTTTTGCCCCTTTTGGGAACTGTTAGTGCTTGATTGCACGGATATGGCCTGGGCCCATGGTGGACTATGGGCCTGATGGGGCCATCGTTACCGTTCACAGTTCACAGGTTACAAAGTCACGGGTTACAAAGTTACTGGAGTTCCTGGTTCTTCGGACTGGCTGCCAGCCGAATATTTTACAACCCCGACGGGCCCAACCTGGTCGAAGAAATTTTGCTTTTTGCTTTTTAGCAGTCTGGGGGCCTTAGTCGGACCGCAATGTGTTCCCCTGTTGGGCTGTGGCTCGGGGGCCGGAACGACCGATGGGGACCCTTCCGGCCCCGGCGCCACTGGCCTTGGGAATGCATGTTCCTATAGACAGCCTGTTATGTTAAAACTGTATTGATTGATTTTGTCATTTCCGATATGACCTCGAATAGCCTGCTCGTACAGAGTGTAACCATATTTGGGTCGGGGTGGTCATGCTTGCCACCCAACTGCAAGACTACCTATCCTACGACAAGGATGGTACCCTTGCACCTAATTTGCCGGATGTTGTCTCCGGCAGGGGTTATTCCCCATTCCTTCATTCATCAGCTAGGATTGAGTTATATTGATTGTTTGGGCCTAAGGCCTATGTATATGTTTTTTTGCTTTTATTTTTGTTTCTCTTCTTCTCTAATGCCTTTTCCTTCTCTCCCTTCCCCCTCTTTCTTCGGAGCCTCGGTTCAGCGCCCTTCCCTTATGTCATGGTCTGAGAGGTCACATAGCCAAACAGTCATCATCATCGGGACCCTTCTCGCTTCATTCATTATGCAAGGTAAGAGTGCTCTGCCCTACCACGATGGCCACCACATATAACACAGACTATTCGATAGTTAGCCACAATGTACATGGATTTAACTCCCCTACTAAAAGAACTAAGGCTTTCCAGTTTTATCATAAACAGAAGGCTGAAGTCCTGCTATTGCAGGAAACTCATTTCTCCAATGTCTCAGCGCCCCGTTACCTCAATGGGAAGTATCCACAGTTTTACTTGGCAGGGGGTCGGGAAAAGAAGGGCGGTGTAGCCATCTGCTTTTCGAAACGGACCCCCTTTACCCCCATCGCTATCGTTAAGGACAAGAGAGGTAGATATATTATGGCAGTGGGGCGGCTCCATGACCAGGAGGTGTCCTTTATATCATACTATGCCCCGAATACTGGACAGCCGGAATTCTTTAGCAAAATGCTGAAGATTCTTATGCCCAAAGTCCAGGGTCAGGTCATTATGGGAGGCGATAGTAATATTCCCTTGGACAGAATTATGGATAAATCGGACTCCTCTAGACCAACATTGAAACGCCCACCGACTGGAAGCAGCAAGGTTGCACGTCTGTTTCATTTCTATGACCTCATCGACGCCTGGCGAGAAAATAACCCTACGGTCAGAGACTTTACACACTTTTCACAAGCCCATCATACTTACTCGAGGATAGACCACGTTCTAGTACGTACGCCTTTGCTACCATTTATTAAGTCGGTTAAGATTTTATCTACCCCTTGGTCTGATCATTCCCCGATAAAACTCTCTACTTCAGGGCTATGGACTAAATCTAGACCCTCCCCGTGGAGACTTAATGTGAGCTTGCTGAATGACCCTACAATCTTTTTAGAGATTCAAAAGGAAATACAGGAATACTTTAGACTTAATAAGGCATCGGACACATCCCCCGCAATTAACTGGGTAGCTCATAAAGCAGCGATTAGGGGCATATTGTTACAAGTGGCAGCCAGGATTAAACGCAATAGGGAACAGGCAAATAAGATTCTGGAAACTAACTTAGATAACTTACTTAGTGAACAGCACAGAAATCCCCTGGTAGATATAAGGCATAAAATTGACGAGGCTCGACTAGCACTAAATCTTAGCTTGACTACTCAAGCGGAGAAACATATTAGTTGGTCTAAGCACAGGTTCTATACGATGGGTGATAAACCTACCACAATGTTAGCTAGAAAACTGGTTCCTCGACCGTACACACCGACTTTGCCTAAACTACGACTATCCACGGGCCTAACCTCCCAGAACCCCGAACGGATAATTGGAGAATTTCACAAATTTTATGCTAAGCTGTATGGAGTGCAGGACAAGTTCGATTCATCTGAAGCGAGCACATTCTTTCGCGACTTACAGCTGCCTAAATTGACACAAGCCCATGCGGAACTGATGGACGGTGCTCTTACAGAGCCTGAAGTCAGGGCTGCAATCAAAACCCTACACCCTACCAAGGCCCCTGGGCCAGATGGATTCCCGGGTCACTACTATAGGAAATATCACGATCTTCTGGCCCCACATCTCTGTACTTACTTTAATGACCTGAGAAGCGGCAGCAAGCTCCCCAGCCATGAAAATGTAGCCTATATAAGTGTTATCCCGAAACCAGGAAAGGACCATACAGACTGTTCCAATTATCGCCCAATTTCTCTGATCAATACGGATCTTAAGATTCTAACCAAAATACTGGCCCAGAGACTTAATACTTTTCTTCAGTGTTATATCCATCCTGACCAAGCAGGTTTTGTCCCGACAAGACAGGCATCGGACCAAACCCGCCGGATAATTAACCTTATCTCGGCAGTTCGGTCTGATTGGGATGGAAAGGGGACTAGGAGGGGAATGTTACTTTCATTGGATATCCAGAAGGCGTTCGATTCTATCTCCTGGGACTATCTTTTTGATGTTCTCACACGCTTTGGATTTGGGAGACGCTTTCTGGATCTCCTTCACATATTATATGATTCCCCCAGTGCCTCGCTAATGCTCAGAGGATATACATCCCAAACATTTCCTATCAGGAGAGGAACTAGACAGGGCTGCCCGTTGTCGCCACTATTATTCGCCCTGGCGATTGAACCACTAGCGCTCAAAATTCGCGCCTGCAGAGATATACAGGGCTTTTATTGCGGAGACTATGAACACAAATGTTTACTCTTTGCGGACGACTTGTTGCTGACCTTGACCTCACCGATCACATCCCTACCTAACTTGTATGCTATTTTGCAGCCTTTCTCCAACATTTCCGGGTTGGCAATTAATCATAGTAAGTCAAGAGCACTGAACTTATCTTTGCTAAGCTCCACTCAGGCTACGCTTGAAAAATCATTTCAATTCCGATGGGAATCCACAGCTCTCCCTTATTTAGGCATACAGCTGACCTCATCTATTGGTGAGTTGTACAAAGAGAATTATCCAGCCCTTTTCAAACGGCTAACAGCTGACATGGCTAAGTGGCAGGTTCACCCGCCATCGTGGTTTGGCAGACTTCACTCAATTAAAATGAATGTTCTACCTCGATTATTGTATTTCTTCCGTACCTTGCCAGTTTCATTGGCCCGTGATGACCTTAAACGATTCCAGAATAAAGTACTACAGTTTATTTGGGGTGATAAGAGACCCAGGGTGAATAGGAGCACTCTATACACGTTGAAGCGGAGAGGAGGACTTGGTCTTCCAGACTTATTAAAATATTTTTATGCTGCCCAGATAGCACAACTTACAAGGTTTCACTCCCAACAGGCACAGGCCATTTGGATGGCTATGGAATCTTATTCCTGCCGTCCCAAACCTATTTCTTATATTTTATGGCTCCCTATCAAGGAGCGACCTCCTATACTTTGCCCTACTTTATCCATGTCACTGGAACTATGGGACAGACTCTCCAGATCTCACAAATTCAAATCTCCTCATTCTCCACTGACACCTCTGCTTCAAAATAAAGCATTCACCCCGGGTCTCACTCCACTAGCGTTCGAATGGTGGACTAATAAGGGTTTTAAGTGTATTGCTGACTTGTGCGATCATAGAGGTATGCTGACCGAACGGACTATGGCTGACAGGCATCAAATGCCTCCAGCGGAGGGTTATAGGTTCGCCCAAATCTCACATTATGTACAAACCCTGGCTCGCAAGAGCAACCTAGCAACCCAAACTCCCATGGAACATCTATGCAAAAATTATGATAAAATTAAAGGACATTTATCTGCTATATATTCGATATTGCTGAGTGTATCGACAAAGCTGACTTATATGGTCCAATGGGAGACCGACTTGCAGGAAACCCTGGATCTGGACGAATGGCATAGGATAGCCGAGACAGCATCTCGTTCGCTCGTCAATACTTCAATAATTGAGGCCAATTATAAGGTTCTACTGAGGTGGTATATGGTGCCGGTCAGACTGGCAACTTTTGTCTCAGGAGCTACCCCGTTGTGCTTTAGAGGATGTGGCCAGATGGGCACCACCTATCATATTTGGTGGACATGCCCAAAGGTCCGGAGGTTTTGGATCAGGGTGTATAATTTAGTTTACTCCCTTACCCAACTAAACCTAACTAAATCAGCTAAGCAAGCACTACTGGGGGGAGGAGATGTGGAAGCCTCCAAGTCCTGCAAGAGGCTCTTGACATTTATTTTTATTTCAGCCAAAATCACTATTGCTAGGAACTGGAAATCGGCAGCTCTACCATTCGATCAGCTTAAAGGCAAATTGTCTTGGTTGATGCTAAACGAACGCTTGACCGCTCTGGCCCAAGATAAAATGAAACTGTTTCATGGAGTTTGGGACCCATGGCTTCGTTACCTAACTAATGACCCGGAGATGTTTACAGCATAGCCTAGGGGATTAGGTTGAGATGTCTGGATGCTGAATCGGGGCTCCTCCCCCCCCTCCCTCCCCCCATTCCCCCCTCCTCAACTGTCCTTTCCTTACTCTGTCTCCTTCCTTCTATTCTTTGTCACTGTCCTCTTTCCTCTCTTTTGAAATTTGTTTATTGTTTATTTTTGGAGTCAGATCCAGACCTTAGAGGTTTGTGCTGCTCCCTGTTTTCTCAGCTCCTACGGGACCATTGTCAGTCTGATCAGACCTCTGGGCTGCCCACACGGCCGGCTGAGTTGCGCCCCCCCCGATAGATGGATGGGGGGGCGGCTCATCTGGGTGGACGGTTCAGATATGATCTGCGATGCTAATAGGGGTTAACGGCTCTACGGAGCTTCGGACTACTCCAAGGACCCCTACACTTGGTGATCTTCATTGTGTTACCCCAAATGTTGATTGTGACTGTACAATGTTATGTGGCGACTTTTATACATTTTGTATGACAAAACTTGAATAAAAAGATTGAAACACAATGAGCACTAGGTCATGTCACTAAAGGAGTCCTTTTAATAACAGCTGGAAGGTTTTCCTAGTGTACTGCACTAGAGAGCCTTCACCAAGTACTTGGAGGACTGGTTCAGTAGGTCCCTAATGAGCAAGGTCCACCTTGGTGGACAAGAGTATCTTGCCCCTGTCAGAAGCCTTGCATCTCAGGGGGTTCATGGATTGAGGGTAATACTGTACCCTCGTGCACTCTTTTCATGTGCTGCGATTTCATGTTCACAGGTATCAACAAGCACCGCACCGTGGAACTCCATAAGTAAAGAAAAAAAAAAATACTGTAGGGTGAATGCAACATAGTCACATTAGAAATGGTATTGCTTTTCTGTACACTGAAAATCATAAATTTATTTATATATTTTTATATTTTTATTGTTGAAATTCTTTCAACAATATCCATTGCATCTATATAAATCCACATTCTAAAATACACCCTTCAGTCATGCCAGAACCCTTACCCACCCTACCCAAATAGTAGAATCAAAAAAGAAAAAACAAACCCCCCCCTCCCCCCCCCCCCCCCACGCCTCCACCTCCCGCTGAAATTATCATATCTTTATACCAATCTCAGGTCTGGACCCCACCTTGCGGTCCCCCCTGCCTCACTCTCATTCAATCAGGAGGAAAATGATAATGTGTACAGATTAAGGAGAACATTTTTTAAATTGAAAACAAATTATTGCAATTAAAGCTGAAGTTTTGTCTTTTTTTGGAGATATGCAATTGTTCTGTGTACTGCAGACTGCTGCTTCTTGTAAAATGTCTCCCTCTGTACCCCCTTCATAGCTGCCAGATATTGCCCTGAGTTCTTCTGGTTCTGTTTGGGTTGCCCCGTTCTACCCTCTCTGCCATTTAGAGATCTCATTCTACTATTCTCCCAGAATGCATCATGTTTTCTGAATAACCGGTGGAGATCCTGTCATTCATCCACTTCTCCTTCATTTAGACAACACATTGCATTGTGGGAGAATAGTAGTACAAGGTCTGTAAATGATAGAAAGGACAGAAAAGGGGGTGGCTTAGTGGCTCAACTCTTCACATTAGCAGCTGCTGATGTTAACTCAAACAGCACCGGAAGACGGCCTCTCAAGGCAATATCCAGCAGCTATGAAGGGGGCATGAATGGATTTTTACAAAAAAATATTTTCATCAGGAGATGGGAAACATCATTACACGCAACTAATGTGTTTATAACACACATTCAAGCAATTGGGTTTTATTGCCATCAAATATGAGCAAATAGCAACTCCATGTAAAACATACATATTTTATTTATGCATTGCATAGAATCATATACTAAAACCAAACATATTTTATATTACTAAAATCTGATACTGATAATACATGGTTTTGGTGCACACCTATACATCATGTATCCATCTTTCTAATATCCATATTGCATAATATACACTATATTACCAAGTATTGGGACACCTACCTTCACATGCACATGAACTTTAATGGCATCCCAGCCTTATGGCCCGTACACACGATCTGAAAATCGGACGACAGATCGTTCAGGCTTTTTTTTTTGCATGCTATGTAATGTGTTGTGTATTTGTATTGTATTTTCAGATGACAACTGTACTGATTAAATGAAAATCGTATGATCTAGTATTATACGAGAAACATTTTCGTGCTTGTCCAATCGGATAATATCAGATGAACTGTCGTGATTGGCTCTCGAGAGCTGTGTACTAACGATCCGATTATCGTACGATCACTTCGAAATCGGTATTTTTCATCTGTTTTTTGGATCGTGTGTACAGGCCATTAGTCCATAAGGTTCAATATTGAGTTGGCCCACCCATTGCAGCAATAACAGCTTCAACTCTTCTGGGAAGGCTGTCCACAAAGTTTAGGAGTGTGTCCGGGCTCGCAGTCTCCGCTCCAATTCATCTCAAAGGTGTTCTGTCGAGTTGAGGTCAGGACTCTGTGCAGGCCAGTCATGTTGCTCCACCACGAACTTGCTCATCTATGTCTTTATGGACCTCGTTTTGTGCAATGGTCCAAATCATTTGGTGGAGGGGGGATTATGGCGTGGGGTTGTTTTTCCAGTGAAGGGAACTCTTAAGGCGTCAGCATACCAAGACATTTTAAACAATTTCATGCTCTTAACTTTGTGGGAACTGTTTGGGGATGGCCCCTTCCTGTTCCAACATGGAAGACATGGCTGAGCGAGTTTGGGGTGGAGGAACTTGACTGGCCTGCACAGAGTCCTGACCTCAACCTGATAGAACACCATTGGTATGAATTAGAGTGGAGACTGCGAGCCAGACCTTCCCAGAAGAGTTGAAGCTGTTATAGCTGCAAAGGTTGGGCCAACTCAATATTGAACCCTATGGACTAAGACTGGGAGGCCTCTAAAGTTCATGTGCGTGTAAAGGTAGGTGTCTCCATACTTTTGACAATAAAGTGTATATCAATTAACCAATTTTTACACCCAACTGGCGTTGAGGAAATCTTGCAAATGGATTCTTCAAAGATCAACTGGAGGGAGGAAGTGCCACCTGAAATCTTTTCTCATTTTGCAGCCAATTATGCTGCTTCTTTAGGAGCCCAGTATATCAGAATCTATATTAAAATGTGTTGAACCGTGGTTAAGTGGTTGGCACTTCTGCCTGGCACAACTAGGGTTGGTGGTTCAAATCCTAACCATGGCACAACCTTCTTGGAGTTTGCATGTTCTCCCTGTGCCTGCATGGGTTTCCTCAGGGTTCTCAGCATGTTCCTCACACTCCCAAGACATTCTAGTAGGTTAATTTGTTCCTATCTAAATTGGTCCTAGTTTGTATATGTACTGTATGAATATGAGTTAGGGACCTTAGATTGTAAGCTCCTTGATGGCAGATACTGATGTTAATGCACAATATATACACAATACAATACAAACAAACCAATTTACATTTCTTACCCCCAATGTGTGTGGATCAGCGTGACCGCCTGCAGGGGCGTACCTAGAGCATTTGGCACCCGGGGTGGATCCTATATCTTGCACCCCCCCCCCACCTTAAAATGTAAAAATACCCCACTGTGCCCCCTGCATACTTCTGCATCCTTCAATATCTTTTTGTCAATTCTGTGTACCCCCTCTCCACAACTGCACCTCTGGACCCCTTTACATTACACAACCCTTGTACCTCTGGAGCCCTTTACATTACACTGCACCCTGCACCTCTAGACCCCTTCACCTTACACAGCCCTTGTACCTCTGAACCCCTTTACATTACACTTCACCCTGCACCTCTGGATCCCTTTACATTACACAGCCCTTGTACCTCTGGACCCCTTTACATTACACAACCCTTGTACCTCTGGACCCCTTTACATTACACAGCACCCTGCTTCTCTGGACCCCTTTACATTACACTGCACCCTTCACCTCTGGATCCCTTTACATTACACAGCCCTTGTACCTCTGGACCCCTTTACATTACACAGCACCCTGCACCTCTGGACCCCTTTACATTACACAGCCCTTGTACTTCTGGACCCCTTTACATTACACAGCACCCTGCACCCCATCACATTACACAGCCCTTGTAACTCTGGACCCCTTTACATTACACAGCCCTTGCACCTCTGGACCCCTTTACATTACACGGCACCTTGCACCTAAGGACCTCTTTACATTACACAGCACCCTGCACCTCTGGACCCTTTTACATTACACAGCATCCTGCACCTCTAGACCCCTTTACATTACACAGCCCCCCACAGCTCTGGACCCCTTTACATTACACAGTACCCTGCACCTTTAGATGCCTGTATGTTACACAAACACCCCCCTCAACAGTTCTGGACCCCCTGCATGTTACACAGACCCCCCTACTGTGCAGACCCCCCCTACAGTGCAGACCCCCGCTACAGTACAGGCCCCCCTACAGTGCAGACCCTGCTACAGTACAGGCCCCCCTACAATACAGACCCCACCTACAGTGCAGACCCCCCCTTCAGACCCATAATGTACCTCAGAACACACACCACAGACAGCTTCTTATGACTCTTTCAACAATGGATTTCTTCTTGCCACTCTTCCATAAAGGTCAGATTTGTGGAGTGCATGACTAATAGTTGTCCTCTGGACAGATTCTCCCACTTGAGCTGTGGATCTTTGCAGCTGCTCCATTTTTTGGGCTTAGTGGGCATTATAGAGAGGAAGACAATGAGTCTGGACCCGTATCTGATCAGGTGAATATGACAGATCAGGAACTGAGCGTAGTAAATCTATTCTCTCATACATTAACATTATGCAAGATACAAGTTTAGAAGTTGGGACTTCGTTTTTGCTCTGTCCAAGAGTTTGACAAATATGAACTTATAAAGAACCTCCACTGTTTTGCTAGAAGTTTGACATTCAAATACCTGTACAATAAGGATTGCCAAAAGGCTTATTTGGATACTAAGTACATTTGGAAAGGTTATACAGATTTTCGTGCCCTTAAGGCTCTTATACAGCTTTTGGAGAAAAATTTAACTGGGAATTCAAATTTGGAAGTTTTTCCTTCCTTCCTGTAAACCATCTGCTAAATCTATCAACATGATGAACAAATCCCCATTTTTAAATATGTCTACTACGTTCCCACCTCTGCAGACCAGTTGGTAGACATTGAGATTGACGTTACAACGCCTGACCTGCAAGAATTTCAGACCAATGCCTCAAAATATTCAATTTTTGGGGGAATTCTTGCAGGATTCCTTTAATTCGGTAAACCAAGCCAAGCATAGTAATACCAGCGGTAACCTAAAGATGGCGGCAGACAAATGCATTTCGGGTACACCGATCAGCCTTTATTATCTAAAGAATGCTTGAAATGTAATTATACAGCACCTTTACTTGTTACTGTCATGGCATTTCAATATCCACTTTATTAAAATGTATTTCGTAGCGTAAATCTATTGGAAGCAAATTTTATTATCTTTAAATTTACTTTCTGGGATGGATGTTCTTGTGTTTTTGGACTTCTAGATATATGTATACAGCATTTCAGACACAATCTTGTGATTATTTTTTTACTTCTGATGAAATTATTTTTTAAGCAGAATAAAATTCCTATATTTCAACAATAGATCATCCCGAGATTCCCTCATTATTGCAGGCAGACCTGACCAATGGATGTTGCTATAAGAAATCTTTGGCTGGCTTTCCCCTTCAGCATCTACCAAAATCCACAATATCATTTGGGTGGTCTTAAGCTGGTTATCCATGAAGTGAATATCAGCTGGCTCATCAGGAATTGGGGACATTTGCTCAGTGGGTGGCCCTGTTGGCCCCCTCCTCCCCAGTATCCACGAACTTAAAGGAGCTGGGCAGAAATTTTTTGGCTGAAAACCACCTGCATCCAATCAGATGCAGGCAATGTTCAGGTATATTGACAGCTGGTGGAACCAACTATCAAAATACAATAGTCAAAGTGGGAGGTTTGTCCATCCATGCTGTGTAGCGTGGATGGAGGAACCTACAGGCCGAGTGAAAAAAAATCTACATGTGTGTATTGCCAGCTTTCACATACTGTATATTCAATCTCTTTTTTTTCCGTTGAGGGTGGAGTAGGGAAGGGTCAAACCTGCTGTTGGTTTCTGTTATACAGTATTTGTTTTAGGCCTTGTTTACATTTGTAGTTGGATGGCAGTAAAAACATGCAGTTGAGCAGCAAAAAGTGTCCCCTCTGTCATGCTTGGTGACGGAATAGGGGCTACACCGCAACCATGTGCAATGCACATTATAAGGGTTTATATGGGTTGAAACAGGTGGTGAGGAGGAGACATAATGGCTCCTCACCCCTTGTCAAAAGCCATCTGAAGAGCAATCCAACTCAGAAGGCTAACACTATTGCAAACTAACCCTATGTTCAATTCGTAAAATTTCTCTTTGATTCCTGCAGTGGAGATGCAAAAGAAAGCAAACGCAAATCTTTACAAAGTGAAGTAAATTTCCCTCTTAGTTGTCACGGGAAACAGGTGTCACTATTGGAAGATTTTCCCTCACATCTTGTTCTAGTGACAACTATAACATTTTGTATTTTCAATCACTCTGTTTCGGTGACAGTGGTCACCAGGACAAACAGATGGTGAATCTACCTAATGGGGACACATCGGTAAATACCACTTAGAGGTTCTATGGCTTGAGAAAGTCATCAACTATCATGGCCTACATGATGGTATCAATACTTTGAGACATGTCAGTGTCTCAAAGTATTGATACCAGCCACTGCCAGGAAACTAGCATTTTCAGAAATCACCAGCGGCTAATTGCAAAGCATTGCGTTCCATTGGCATGCTTATGATTAGTTCTTAAATTTAGGTCTATTTAATGGTAAAATATTGTCTGTAGTCTATTAACTTCCTTGGCAGTAATGCCGAGTGTGGCTCGGGGTTAATTTTCAGTACTAATAGCGGTAACCCTGAGCCACACTCGGGATTACACCGCAATATCCTTGTATAGTTACTTACCTTGTCCCCAGGATCCTGCGATGTCCTCCCGCTGTATCCCCTGCCAGATCCTTCGCCCGATGTATCACTGTTCCAGGCTCCGTTCCCTGCGAGCGTTGCAATGTATGGGGGCGGAGCCCGGCGGCAAATTCAATAAAGTACAACAAACATAACACACACAATACATTGTAATCTGTTAGGATTACATTACTGTATCAAATCATTTCACCTCAGTTTTGTCCCTAGTGCGTTGTCCAGTGCCCTGCATGCACTTTTACCATTATTTCTGCCTGGAAACTTCCATGGCATCCAAAAAGCGTCCCTCTACATCAAAAGCGGTTTTAGACCAGCTAGAAAACAGCAATAGTGAATTAGAATCACTTGCAGAATTAAGCGATAGTGATTCGTCATCAGACACTGAAAATTAGTACAGCGACAATTCTGTGACTGAGCTCAGTGATGTGCGAACTTGGTGCTCTATTGACTGTGGTATGGATCACGCAGCACTGAGCTCGGTCGCAGAATTGTCGATGTCGTCAGTGTCTGATGACAGATTTCTCCACGAATCACTATCGCTCAATTCTGCAAGTGATTCTAATTCACTGTTTTCTAGCTGGTCTAAAACTGCTTTTGATGTAGGGGGGCGCTTTTCATTGTCCTGATTGTGACGTCGGACTTTGTGCAGTCCCATGTTTCAAAATATTTCATACCCAGGATGTTTACTAAACCACTGTGCAGTGTCTAATAATATTGCACCCTTGTATGGACAAATTTCAGTGTTTTTGATTTGATTACATTATTGAATAAAATGTATTTTATTTTTTTTATAATTATTTATAGTTATTTATTATATTATAATTTATGATTTTGTGTTTCAAACTTTATCATACCCGGGATGTCTACTAGACTCTTGTTTGGACAGATTTAAGTGAGTTATTCCTAAGAATTACAGGCCTACAATATAAAAAAAAAAAAATTCCATGCAAAACAATGTACCGCTTCGACATTCAAAAATCAGAGATAATCAGACTGCCAGGGAGGTTGATACATATTAGGCAGATGTATCTATAATGTCGGACTGGTCTTGATGGGATGGTGATATTGGGGTTACAATAGGTATTTCAGCTCCCCTGATCACCTCCACCCAGCCAGATGTACACCAGCCAGGTACAAGAGTCATGTGGACTTGATAATCCCCAAAATGTTCTACAAATACACGTCACATAATAAATATATTGGGAGATAACAATGACATGGCTTGATGGATGTCACTGTTTACATGTACTGGTTGCCTGAGAGTGGCTGTAGGTTCAATTTGGCTTATAGAGTGAAATATTGAGTGCAGATAAAATCTGAGGTATTTAATATTTTCCCATCTAGAAATAAATGACATGTTAAAAACTGAAAAATATCTGCAGAAATAACAGCAGGAAATATAAATGGATGTCATAAAAGAGCTGATTTGACAAATCTGAAGGAAAGCAAACCTTGGTGTAGCCAGATGTCTACCATCTGTCATTTTTAGGGCAGGTGTAGCTAACACAAATACCGTCCTCCTTTATTCATTTTTTTACTCTGATGGTTAGTGATCATAGCAAATTTGGAAAATATTATAATAAGTGAAATGCTTAAAGCAGACTTCCATCCACATTTCCACGTTTGCACCATCCACAGTATTGTAGCTGCTGACTTTTAATTATTTTCCCCCAGGCTGGAACTCCTTTTTAATTATCAATAATGTTTATATGCAATATTGGGCCCTCTGATTCCTTCTGTATTGAATTGTATTGCAACTCTAATGTCTGCCTTCATGTTGTAAAGCACTACGCAAACTGTTGGCGCTATATAAATCCTGTATATTAATAATATTGCTCATCCTTTTTGTGTATAAGTGCAAAGAGACTTGTGCGCTACTCAAAGTGTGAATACAAAAATAAAATAAAACATATGTTATAAATAACAAAATAGGGGCAACACGACTTCCAGCGCGATTTTATGAGGCAACTCAGACACGATTTTATGAGGCAACTCAGCACGACCTGGAGCTATTTACAAGGCAACTCCAAGTTGCCTGCAGGACAGGAGACATTCCAGTGGCCAATCAAACAAGAATCAGCTCTGTGGGAGGGAGGGGGGAGTGAGAGTTTTCCTGATAAATGTATGTTATCTTCCTGGAGAGTCGCTCCTATTAAGACAGTGAGACCCGACTCCCATTGAAATGAATGGTTACAGGTCGCCTAGGAGTCGGATTGAAGTAGTACAGGGACCTTTTTTGAAGTCGGAGCGACTGCAGTAGTGTGCATAAGGACGGCTCCATTAACTTACATTGATTTCTTCAGCCAGCGCGACCTGAGGCGACTAGGGGCGACCTGGGGCGATTTGGAGTCGGATCCAAAGACGCCCCTGTGTGAATGGGCTCTAAGTGAGTATGAAGAAACAGCTGCCAATTCCTAAAATGCCACTAACACCAATAAAAGCATATAATTAATAAAAGAGCGGTGCTAAAATCAAACAGCATAAAAGTGATCAATGACATGAAATATAGAAGTAATATGTAAATATTCAAAGAATAAACAAACACGTCTGATCATTATAATAATAATGGGTGTAAAAAGTACAGTGCCAGAATGGAATAGTGAACACTTATTGGTGAAAATAGGTGCTTCAAAAGGATATCCCAGTGTCGGGGATCACCATCCAGTGCTAAATCCAGAGACACAAATACACTCCACCACCATGTGCAATGGCCGCTCACCTCCAGTCCAAAGACAATAGGCATCAAACTGCTGGAGCGATCTCCATAAGATGTAATCCATCACAGATTATCTCACATGAATGCTGTAAAAACCGAACTTCCCGTTTCAGCCGTAACCGGAAGTGACGTCGCTTGGCTCCTCCCAGCGCGTTGCGTCACTCTCACATGACTTTCTCAAGAATTCTTTTATTTATTGCATCCCTTTTGTGGCCTTCTATGCCAACTCAGAGGTTTTCTTTTCATCTGACTGATGCATTTCAGGTGCAAAATAAAGTCATCCAGCAAAAACTTTTCTTTGTTTTAGTAGAGTAGAGAAGGGTAAGGCCCCATTCACACCTATGCGAATTGGTTGCGTCCAATTCACATAACATTATAAAATACATTGATTTCAATGAGGCTGGTTCACATATGTGCGATGCATTCGCACTGCGCATTGCCGAAATAACGTGTGCGTTCTCTAGGCATTGCGGATTCAGGTGCGAATTCAGGCCCATTATGTTCTATGGGCACACATCTGATTCGCACATGTGTTGTGTTCTGAACAGGGATCTTGAGGGGGAACTCCACGCCAAATTTTAAATAAAAAAACGGCATGGGTTCCCCTCCAGGAGCATAGCAGGCCCTTAGGTCTGGTATGGACTTTAACGGGAACCCCTACGCTGAAAGAACGGCGTGGGGGTCCCCCCAAAATCCATAGCAGACCCTTATCCGAGCACGCAACCTGGCAGGGAGAGCGCGCCCCCCCTCCTGAACCGTACCAGGCCGTATGCCCTCAACATGGGGGGGTGGGTGCTTTGGGGCAGGGGGGCGCCCTGCGGCCCCCCACCCCAAAGCACCCTGCCCCCATGTTGATGAGGACAGGGCCTCTTCCCGACAACCCTGGCCGTTGGTTGTCGGGGTATGTGGGCGGGGGGCTTATCGGAATCCAGGAGCCTCTTTAATAAGAGGGCACCCAGATCCCAGCCCCCCACCCTATGTGAATGAGTATGGGGTACATCGTACCCCTACCCATTCACCTGGTGGACAAAAAATGTCAATAAAAACACTCCACAGGTTTTTTAATTAATTTATTACACAGCTCTTGGGGTCTTCTTCCGACTTCGGGGGTCTCTTCCGACTTCGGGGGTCTCTTCCGACTTCGGGGGTCTTCTTCCGACTTCAGGGGTCTCCGGTGTCGTCTCCGCGCTCTCCGGTTCTTCTCTCGATCTCCGGTTCTTTCTTCCTTCTGCCGGGCCTCCGCTATCTTCTTCCAGCTCTTTTGCTAGGGGGGGGCCCGGTCTTCTTCGCCGCCTTCTTCCCTCTTCTCTCCTGGAGATGTTGACTCGTCGCTGTCTCCGGCTGTAATGCCGTGTGCGCGGAGCGCATTCACTTATATAGGCATGGGCGTGGTCACCGGGTGATGCCACCCAGTGACCCCGCCCCCATATGACGTGACAGTCCCGGGGAATGATGGGACTGTGACGTCATATGGGGGTGGGGTCACTGGGTGGCATCACCCGGTGACCACGCCCATGCCTATATAAGTGAATGCGCCACGCGCACACGGCATTACAGCCGAAGACAGCAACGAGTCAACATCTCCAGGAGAGAAGAGGGAAGAAGGCGACGAAGAAGACCGGGCCCCCGCTAGCAAAAGAACTGGAAGAAGATAGCGGAGGCTCGTCAGAAGGAAGAAAGAATTGGAGATCGAGAGAAGAACCGGAGAGCGCGGAGACGACACCGGAGACCCCCGAAGTCGGAAGAGACCCCCGAAGTTGGAAGAAGACCCCTGACATTGGAAGAAGACCCCCGAAGTCGGAAGAGACCCCCGTAGTCGGAAAAAGACCCCCGGAGCTGTGTAATAAATTAATTAAAAAACCTGTGTAGTGTTTTTATTGCCATTTTTTTGTCCACCAGGTGAATGGGTAGGGGTACGATGTACCTCATACTCATTCACATAGGGTAGGGGACCGGGATCTGGGGGCCCCCTTATTAAAGGGGGCTCCTGGATTCCGATAAGCCCCCCGCCCACATACCCCGACAACCAACGGCCAGGGTTGTCGGGAAGAGGCCCTGTCCTCATCAACATGGGGGCGGGGTGGGGGGGCCGCAGGGCGCCCCCTGCCCCAAAGTACCCACCCCCCCATGTTGAGGGCATGCGGCCTGGTACGGTTCAGGAGGGAGGGGGGCGCTCTCTCGTCCCCCCCTCTTTTCCTGCGGCCTGCCAGGTTGTGTGCTCGGATAAGGGTCTGCCATGGATTTTGGGGGGACCCCCATGCCGGTTTTTCGGCGTTGGGGTTACCGTTAAAGTCCATACCAAACCTAAGGGCCTGCTATGCTCCTGGAGGGAAACCCATGCCGGTTTTTTATTTAAAATTTGGCGTGGAGTTCCCCCTCATGATAACAGCGGCGAGACTTCCCAGGTCGGCAAGTCCTTAGCTAAAAACGCAAAGGAACCGCTGAATGACTGATTGCGAACTTGGCAAAGACTCCAAGCTCAAAAACGCAACGCATAGGTGTGAACCCAGCCTTAGAACCTCTGTTAAGATTTGGGATGTCTGTGACTCCATTGGACTTCCCAGTGACATCAGGACATGATATAAGGGAAGTGGGGATCAGGGAACAGATAAATACGACAATAAAAACCTTAACTCCACATTTGTGGGAATTTTTTCGTGTTTTGTGTTTTTTCTCAACAAAGGTGGAGTTACTCTTTAAAGAAGAAGTTTGGGATATAAGAAAAAACTTACATACTTACCTCCATGATGCAGTATCAATGTGATGCTGCAGCTATCCAACACTGACTCTAAAGCTGGCTACACAATATATAATTTTTTTTATTTAATTTTCTTTAGATTTACCTTTAAAGTGATTGTAAAGTCTTGTTTTTTTTCCCTCTAAAAATAACAAACATAAGTTGGTGGAAGATATTGGGGATATAGATGGGGACCAGTGGGACGTGGCTCTAGAATCCATACCTGCGATATCTGTTTCAGCATAACAAACATAAGTGGGTGGAAAATATTGGGGATATAGATGGGGACCAGTGGGACGTGGCTCTAGAATCCATACCTGCGGTATCTGTTTCAGCATCTCATAAACTGTCACAACTATTTATCTTGCATAGAGCCTATAGAACACCTGTGCAACTTCATAGGTGGGGAAGAAGGGATTCTCCCTTATGCCCAAAGTGCAAAGTACATCAGGGGGACTTTATACATTTACTCTGGAGATGGCCGAAGCTCCATCGGTATTGGGCGGAGGTATCCCAATGCATCGCCAGATTAGCTCAGGTACCTGTTCCCTTGGACCTCCTGGTGTACTTGCCAGAAAACTTATCGCACAGTACTGGATGGCATCTGCGATCCCCACAGGGAAACAATGGATCAGCTATGTTAACTCCTTACTTCTTAGAGAACGTTTGGCCTATAGCCGCAGGAAGGCGGTAGGTAAATTTGATCTCATCTGGCAACTGTGGTTGGAAGACCCTAGCCCTTACACCACCACAATTGGTAATGGACAGACTTCTTATGTAGAGAGCTCCTGTTAATGTGGGGGGGGGGGGGGGAGAAGGGTAGGAAACACAGGTTCAGTCTTGTTCACAGTTACACTGTATGCATCAGAACCGGGTCATAAGTGCTGGTTAGTGTTCGGGGTTAGGGGGGGGGGGGGGTATAGAAATGTTATATATGCACTGTATCCTGTTATTTCTCAAATAGTATGGACTCCTGACATAATATGGTCTATACCTGTACTGTCCTGTTTCATTCACTGCAATGATTGTATGTACCATATGAGCAATTTATCGATAAACAAGTTTTGATAAAAAAAAAATAACAAACATGTTATACTTACCTGCTCTGTGCAGTGGATTTTCACAGAGCAGCCCAGATCCTCCTCTTCTCCGGTCCCTCTTCTGCTCTCCTGGCCCCTCCCTCCTGTCGAGTGCCCCCACAGCAAGCAGCTTGCTATGGGGGGCACCCAAACTCCCTGTGTCCATTCAGACACTGTTCCCTGGTTCGGCCCCACCCCCGCTCTCTCCTGATTGGCTGAGACACAGCAGTGACCCGCTGCTGCCAGTCAAAGTCAGTTAGCCAATCAGGAGGGGAGTCCTAGACAGCCGAAAAACTTGTGGACATTGCTGGCAAGAGATGGGGCTCAGGTAAGTATTAGGGGGTGCTCGAGGGCAGCTGCAGGGCACTGAAGGTTTTTATCTTAATGCATAAAAAGCATTAAGATGAAAAACCTTCTGACTTTACAACCATTTTAACTACAGTGTCTTAAAAAAGTATTCATACCCCTTGAAATTTTTTCATGTTACAACCAAAAACGTAAATGGATTTTATGTGATAGACCAACACAAAGTGGCACATAATTGTGAAGTGGGAGGAAAATGATAAATGATTTTCAAATTTCAAATTTCCAAACAGCTTTATGAAGGCCAAGGAACACACCAGACAGGTCATGGATAAAGTTGTGGAGAAGTTTAAAGCAGGGTTAGGTTATAAAAAATATATCCCAAGCCTTGAACATCTCACGGAGCACTGTTCAATCCATCATTCGAAAATGGAAAGAGTATGGAACAACTGCAAACCTACTAAGACAGGGCTGTCCCCCTAAACTGACAGGCCGGGCAAGGAGAGCATTAATCAGAGAAGAAGCCAAGAGGCCCATGGTAACTCTGGAGGAGCTGCAGAGATCCACAGCTCAGGTGGGAGAATCTGTCCACAGGACAACTATTAGTCGTGCACTCCACAAATCTGGCATTTATGGAAGAGTGGCAAGAAGAAAGCCATAAGAATTCCCATTTGCAGTTTGCGAGAAGCCATGTGAGGGACACCTGGAAGAAGGTGCTCTGGTCACATGAGACCAAAATTGAACTTTTTGGCCTAAAAGCAAAACCCTATGTGTGGTAGAAAACTAACACTGCACATTACCCTGAACACACCATCCCCACTGTGAAACATGGTGGTGGCAGTATCATGTTTTCATATATTTATTTGTAAAACATTTTGAAAAACATTTATCTTTTTCCTTTCACTTCACAATTATGTGCCACTTAGTGTTGGTCTATCACATAAAATCCCAATAAAATACATTTACGTTTTTGGTTGTAACATGACAAAATGTGGAAAATTTCAAGCGGTATGAATACTTTTTCAAGGCACTGTAAGGGCCTGCCTAATTGTCTAGGTTTGACCTTATATTATATGGTTTGCAAATCTAAAGGAAAATTGTACAAGAAAATTGTATAATGTGTAGCCAGCTTTAGCCCGATAACCGAGCAGTCACATGACTGCTAATCTGTCAGCTCTCAGTCTGCTCAGAGCAGAGAGCAGTGACTGCCAGTCACCACTCTCCACTCTGCTCCTCCAGCACTCATCATAGTGCCAGGCTGGGGAGGGGGTGAGCACGGCTGGCTTCGGATCTCAGCTGAGTGCTTAACAAGCGAAGCCAGCTGTCAAACAGGCAGCCAGGTGGATCTATAAAATATTGTCAGAATCCTTCTTAAGCCTGGTGTGGCTCTGCCCAGTCAGCTGATATCAGGTAATTGCCTGCTATCAGCTGACTCTGGGTCACAGAAGTGCAAGAGTAAATATATTCCTGTGACCCTAAGAAGAAGTATAGCCAAACAGGTTTGGGAATACTTCTCTTTAATTAGTGATTCTAAAATGTTTCAGCACAAAAAAAATTATTTTGCTACTGTAAGATAGAGATTTTCCTTTTTTTCCTATCCCCCCTGGACAGGAAGTAAGGTGCAATTCTCCAAATAAATCACAGACAGCAGTAATTATCCAGTAGAAGTTCTAACCCTTCTCCACTCTGTTCAAAGTTTAGAACTAGAACAAAATGTTCTGGGTATTACGCTTGGTTCACACCTATGTGAAATCATGCTGCTCTTAGGAGACATGCGGGAATGGCACCCACCCGCATTTCAGCATGCAGCGCGTTTGCGAGTACGGGAACCACAAGGAAATTTTTTTGATCATGTGATTTACCTGAATCCACATTTTTGAAAAGGTACATGCACCTTTTTTTTTTTTCAGAAACGCAGGCACAGCAGCCCATTCATTTGAACAAAACGCAGAAGTGTGAACCTAGGGTTAATCAGTCCTAAGTTGGCCATATACCAGTAGAATGTTGTTTGAAAATGTTCATTTTTGGATCATTCATTTGATTTACAAGAAAGAATGTTCTGATTATTATTATTATTATACAGGATTTATATAGCGCCAACAGTTTGCGCAGCGCTTTACAGCATCAGGGAAGACAGTACAGTCACAATACAATTCAATACAGGAGGGATCAGATGGCCCTGCTCATTAGAGCTTACAGTCTTACGATATACAATATTTACGATTATATTTACGATTCAAATATTGTACGACAGATCGTACGACTTTTTTTGCTTAATAGTCGCAAGTAGAAATGGAATAGGTTACTAAAGTCACGAAATTTCCTGTACGACAGAAGAAAAAATCGGAAGTGATGTCATGTGTTGTAATGTATTTGTATTGTATTTTTGGACGACAACTATACTGACTAAACGAAAATCGTACGAGGAAAATTTTTGCGATTGTCCGATCGAATGATATCGGATGAACTGTCGTTATCAGCTCTCGAAAGTAGTGTACACACGATCCGAAAATCGTACGATTCTTCCTCTGACGACCGTTTTCGTACGATTTTCGGATCGTGTGTACGGGCCATAACGTTCGATCAAACATGTAATCATGTATGGCCAGCTTTAGAGACACTTCCATTATTAATTTGGGCCTGTTAGCACTTGCTTGTTAACCTTTTCTCACCCTGATTATCTAAAAAGATAAAAGACTTGTATCACTCACATTGCTCGCAATTGGACCACGCATGACTGCCCTTAGAAAACAGCTGAACTCAGGATAATCAGTAATAGGTAGAAAGAGGACAAGCAAAGAGTGACCCAGTTAGCCTGGCCTTTTCTTTGAGTAAAAAGATTTTGCAAACACACATCCAACCCTTTCCTTAGGCTCTGGGCTTGCCATCAGATTTATGACACCAGTTGGGGGTCGAGAATTTCCCTCTTTGTTAGCTGTCTATTTCACGAAGCTGCTAACACATAACACATGGGGGGGGACTATAGAATTTGAGGAGGCGGCTGAGATGCCTATTTTACACAGTACATTTAAGGAGATGTACACGGAAGCATCTCTCTTTCATTTACGTCCATAAAGTGTGTATGAAGTGTATTTGTTACCGATTCAGTGTTCATTTTATAGCAATGAGTATTTTTAATAACCCTAACAAACAAGTTGTTAATGTAAACTTGCACCTAGTACAGATATACTTCAAGTGGTATGAAACCCAAAAGCAAACATTTATTATATTGCATCTTACCAATTCTTATGCCGCGTACACATGTCCGTTTTTCATGAGATGAAAAATGCCATTTTTTAAATTGGTCATTAAAAACGATTGTGTGTAGGCTCCAGAGCATTTTTAATGATGTGAAAAATGGCCTAAAAAATATTAGAACCTGCTCTATTTTTTCACGTTGTTTATCACGTCGTGAAAAACAGTAGTGTGTATGCTTTTACGAGGGGAAAAAAAAGGCGCATGCTCAGAATCAAGTATGAGACGGGAGCGCTCCTTCTGGTAAAACTAACGTTCGTAATGGAGATGGCACATTCGTCACGCTGTAACGGACTGAAGAGCATGAGGATGAAAAGCGTGAATCGGCTCTCACCAAACTTTACTAATACGAGGATCAGCAAAAGCAGCCCAAAGGGTGGCGCCATACGAATAGAACTTCCCCTTTATAGTGCCGTCGTACGTCACCACGCTTTGCTCGATCATTTTTTTTCACGATAGTGTGTAGGCTTGAGAGGAAACACAAAAAATCACATCGAGAAAAACTTAGTTTTTTTAAATGACATTAAAAACGGCCGTGTGTACGCGGCATAAGAGGTGACTACGGCATTCGGTTTCATTTTTAGTCTTTCTTTCTTTTATTTTCATTTGGTGACCTGGCCAGTAAGTCTGTTGTTTTTTCAAAAGAACAAGCTCTCTTGCAGATTGTATCAGTTACAGGGATGAGACAAACCATTTACCACTGACAGGGTTGATTTTTATGTTTTTTGTTTATGAAAACCTCTATCCAAAAAGAACAAAACTGTTGCTGTAACTGCTTATAAAGTGTTAGCTGGAATTTGGCTTCAATTTGTTAGTGTGTTAGTGTATCTAAATCTACTAATACATCAAACACTTCCCTTCCTCAGACTGACAATGCTGCTGTCTGAAAGGTGTCTCTGTAAGGCCAGCCATACACAGTTCGAATCTCAGCAAGAACCGGCTGAGATTCTGAGCCATTAGTAGGCAGGCTGAATGTACCAAGTTGATAGATCGATCAACATGGGTACGATCAAGCATGCCAGATTGTCTTGCGGTTATCGATAGAGGCTGCTATAGCTGCTAGCAATAATCACTGTCTTCTCCCAGTGGGGAGATATAGCTGCAATATACAGAAAAATGTTTTGAGTTTACCGGTAATACTGATTTAAAGCTTACGTCAATGTTTCCTTTTGCTTTAAACAAACTGTTTCATAACTAAGTTATTCTACCGCAGTTAACGCTGTATTGTACTGTAGCAGTATTAGCCACATACAGTATGCAGTGCTGAGTTCCAGTAGCATCTAGGGGGACTTCTCATCTGCTGCTGGGAAAAAATCGAGTCAGGCTGAGTGCTATTTTGGGTCCTTTCACACGGGCTGTTCGATCAGGTACGCCTGTCAGTGTTTCAGGCAGACCTGATCGGACCCTCCATTCACTCCTATGGAGCAATGGATGTCAGCGGTGACATGTCCGCTGACACCCGCCGCTATCCGATCCGATCCTGTCTGCCAAATCCAGACGGATGGTGACCCTATTTTCCATCCGTCTGCAGGATCGGATCAGATAAGATAGGGTAAAAATGGACAGGCGGTCCGTTTTCACCCGATCTCCCCATAGGGGAGAGAAGGACTGACCGTCTCTGACCTGTCATCCGACTGCTCAGCGGGGATCAGCGGAGTGATCCCCCGCTGAGCAAATTGGAGTCCGCCGAGAAGACCGCCCGTATGAAAGGACCCTTAGCCATTTTTTGAATGAATGCAAGTCGTCCTCTGATTGGCTGAGGTGGAGAGGTGGGCGGGTGACATCATGTTTTCCATCTTGGACATACAGAGAAACCCTTGTAGTAGACTAAAACTGGGCATAGATGGATGGAAATTCAGCTAGTTCAGCAGGGAACGGTCAAAGTTTGTTCCATTCATGACCGTTCCTGTTCAAGAGAAGTTGATCTAATGATTGCCTTCTCTTGAACTTGCTGTGGTGCTGATCAATGTATTCTGACAGAGATGGAGTTCCCGCTGTCAGAATACAATAGCACAGCGGGGAGGATTCCTATCCACCTCACTTGTGTGGATATGGGAATCCGTTCTGTTTTTTCTGTTTAGACTTATTGTTGTTTTTGTCCAGGGAGCTGATATGTGGAATGTTCTTCTCCATACCAGTTCACGTTTAGGCAGGGCCGTTTGAAGGAATTTGGGGGCCCCATATTTGGGGGGTGCTACTGATTTTTTTTTGGAGAAGCGGGGGGGGGGGGGTGCTAACACGGTAACATGGGACATCGATGCCGATCACGAGGGGGGGCGCCAATCGCGGGATGGGGGCCGCCAATCGCGGGATGGGGGCCGCCAATCGCGGGAGGGGGGCCGCCAAATCTGTACTGATTCTGTCCTGTGCTGGAATTTTATATGTACATATCGAGGTTGTTCTTGATCTGGCCTTGATTGATAACTACACCACTATCCTGAATAATGCAGATCCCCCACTTACCTAATCTCTCCCCGGTGACTACATCAAAATTGTTAACCTGGAGTGTATGGGATCTAAAAACTCCAAAATCAAATGCTCCCTTGTATTTTGTTTATGTAAAAAAGACGTGGCTCCATATCATACTCTTACAAGAAACATCTAATGGGTGCAAAAGTTATGGCCCTAAAGGGACCCTCAATGACACATGCTTTCCTCTCCACTGATTTCTAGTCAAGGGGAGTCTCTGATCTTTTTGGGGGGTTGCTTTACTAAAGCTGGAGAGTGCACAATCTGGTGCAGCTCTGCATAGAAACCAATCGGCTTCCAGTTTTATGTTTGTCAAAGCTTAAAGTAAACCCTCATTTATACCAAGTGAAGTGATCAGCCTCAGATGATACACAGAGATGAAACAAATCTCCCTACATAAGTTTTACATGTGTATCTGCTGTCTTCAGCTTTATATATTCTTTAGAAATTTCAGATAGTGTTAGAAGATTTTCTCTTCCTGTTCAGCACTGCATTGAAGCCTGGACATACAGCCAAGACAGCCAATTGGAGGAAAGGCACACACCCCTCTCCTCATAGGTAGAGACTTTCAGTTCTGTTCGTTGAATTGTTCAGCACACTGCTAATCTATTTATAGCATCCTTCCCAACACAAAACTCAGGCTGCTTTTATCTCCTGTGTCGGAGAACCTGTCAGACGTTCTCATGCTGATAACAGAAGAACGGGGCAGGAGAAAGCTACAGGTAGGGCCGTCTTTAACGCAGGGCAAAAGGGGCAGCTGCCCTGGACCCAGTCATTGTTGTGGGGCCCAAAGCAGCTGCGACTTGAGCCCACACTGCCCGCAAATAGTTGATAAGTGGATTTGGGAGGGCCCAAGAAAATGTTTGCCCAGGTTACAATCAATATTAAAGACAGCCCTGGCTACAGGACTTTGAGGTGCTTTGAGGAGAGATAAGAAAACACTCCAGATTTGTGTGCCCAGCTCAAATTTCATGAATCTGGTTTACATCCATGTGATGGGAGTCACTCTGGGCGAGGGGGGCGTGGAACCCAGCTCCCCATGCACCTCCTATGTCTAAGTCACCCTGTGTCTCTAATAGGGTCACAGGGTGACCGAAAAATCCAGTCTGATCTGTACTAATCGGACTCACTGTATTACCTGTGTCCCTGTGTTTCAATAAACAGTTCATGTTGAGCAGCAAACGAGTACTGCCTAGTTTGTGGTTGTCAGCGGTTGGAATATCTGATATCTATATTCAGACTGGGAGGAAGCGGTATATGACGAAAGCACTCAAGCAGAGTGTGGGACATTTCGTACAATCCACTTTAATTCTGCAAGCTGAAGTTAGAAGCTGATTTGGCTACCATGCACAAGTGCACCAGATTTAGAGGTTTAGTAAATGAACCCCTATGTGTCAAAGTGTAATGCCGCGTACACACGACCGTTTTTCATGACGAGAAACATGCCATTTTTTTAATTGGTCGTGAAAAATGGTCGTGTATAGGCTCCAGAGCATTTTTCTCAACGAGAAAAATGGCCATTAAAAATATAGAACCTGCTCTATTTTTCCTCGTTGTTTTTCACGTCATCGTTTTTCTCGTCGTGAAAAACGGTCATGTGTACGCTTTAACGGCGGGGGAAAAAACGCGCATGCTCAGAAGCAAGTTATGAGACGGGAGCGCTCATTCTGGTAAAACTAGCGTTCGTAATGGAGATAGCACATTCATCATGCTGTAACGGACTGAAAAGCACGGAGACTGAAAAGCGTGAATCGTCGCTCAACAAACTTTTGCTAACACACGGTAACACGAAATCAGCAAAAGCAGCCCTAAGGGTGGCGCCATCCGAATGGAACTTCCCCTTTATAGTGCCGTCGTACGTGTTGTCATACGTGTTGTACGTCACCGCGCTTTGCTCGAGCATTTTGTTTCACAATAGTGTGTATGCAAGGCAGGCTTGAGAAGAATCACGTCGAGAAAAACTTCGTTTTTTTTCCATGACATTAACCACTTATGACCCAGACCATTACGCAGCATAAGGACCAGGCCCCTTTTTGCGATTCGGCACTGCGTTGCTTTAACTGACAATTGCGCAGTCGTGCGACGTGGCTCCCAAACAAAATTGCCGTCCTTTTTTTCCCACAAATAGAGCTTTCTATTGGTGGTATTTGATCACCTCTGCGGTTTTTATTTTTTGCGCTATAAACAAAAATAGAGCGATAATTTTGAAAAAAATGCAATATTTTTTACTTTTTGCTCTAATAAATATCCCCAAAAAATATATAAAAATTTTTTTTTTTTCCTCAGTTTAGGACGATACATATTCTTCTACATATTTTTCGTAAAAAAAATTGCAATCGGCATCTATTGACTGGTTTGCGCAAAAGTTATAGCGTTTACAAAATAGGGGGTAGTTTTATGTCATTTTTATAAAAAATTTTTTTTTACTAGTAATGGCGGTGATCAGCGATTTTTTTCGTGACTGCGACATTATGGGGGACACATCGGACACTTTTGACACTATTTTGGGACCATTGTAATTTTTAAAGCGACCAGTGTTATAAAAATGCACTGGTTACTGTAAAAATTACACTGGCAATGAAGGGGTTAACCAGGAGGGGCGCTGTAGGGGTTAAATGTGCCCTGATTTGTGTTTCTTACTGTGGGGGGCGTGGCTTAGCGTGTGACATCACTGATCGTCGTTCCCTATTACAGGGAACAGACGATCAGCTACAGGCACACTAGGAAGCACGGGGAGAGGTTTGTTTACACTTACCTCTCCCCATTCTTCCTCTCTGTGACCCGATCGCGGGACACCAGCGGCGATCGGGTCCGCTGTTCCCACGGGGACGGTCACAGAGAAGAGGACCAGGTTGCGAGCCATTTTGCCGACGTACATCGGCGTGCGGCGGTCCTCAAGTGGTTAAAAACTGTCGTGTGTACGCGGCATTAGAGATGAAAACTGACCACTTTGGTATATTATTTTAGTAGTAGACTATAATAAACATTGTCGCTGATCTCACCAAACTGAACAGCTTTATATGCTGGCTCCTTTCCCTTACTTAAGCACAGTTTATAAATTTATACAGTGTTGGACACCAAAATTGATAGGTTGGGTAGTCTAGACAGATACCACACCCTGTGTTGTGATTTTAAATGAATAAAATAGTAGCGCTGTGTTCACAAACTAAATGAACATAACCTAAAACACCTATATATATATATATATATATATATATATATATATATATATATATATATATATAGCGCTACCCCCAGTTAAGAGAGCCGCTGATATTGATTTGGGCCCTGTAGTGCACTGCTGTCAACCCCCGGCAATCGGCTCTAACCTCCCGTGGCACAGCTGGTGATAGAGGGATAGGACCGCGTGACCGCAACTGTTGGTGACGCAGTCCTATAACAAACATACACAGAATATACTTTAAAACTCCTATTAAAGTAAGCGGAACTGACACCAAATGTACTTTACCCAGATATTTTACTGAGGCTAATGGGCAAGTAATAAACAACAGTATAACAAGTTGCAGATCCCTGCAATAAACAGTAATAAAGATAAACAGAGTAATCAGAATAATAAAGTATTGCTATGCAACTCTAGCGCTGCCCTTTTACAGCTACTTCCCCTCATGGGTAGACTAACACCCAGCAATGTCTACCTATGCAGTCAGGCCTGACTGATCTAGATGGAAGTTCAGTGAAACAATATTCGCTAGCAATCTTTTCGGTGGTGCACTTGAAGAACAACTTTGTAATCCCAACGAATAGTAAAGATAAAGGTATCTGTCTTTAAACAGCTCTCACCACCCGGGCAAGTCAAAGTCCGTTTCCTCCATCGATTCGTCTAGGAACAGGAATCCACCGACATCCAAGTCTTCAATCCTTCTGGTGTACTGCAGCAAGGAGGATTAGATGTCTCTAAGGCTCTGCTAGGCTGGCAGAGGGCTCTTTGGAAAGGAGCACACGGCCCAGGCTTCAGGCCTTGTGCACACAGCAGTTCAGCACAGACATCCTCTTGCTAGGAGAGGGGTGTCCAAAAAGACCGACCAAAACTCCGCCTCCCCTTTATAAAGTCTGCCCCAGCAGTCTCTGTTCTGGAGCAATGCACCCTGGGTGCTGCAAGATGTACTGGGAGATGTAGTCTCTCTCTCCTCTGCTTTCACTTCCATAATGTCTCTTTACTTCCTCCCGACTCACCTCTCACCTGGAACTTCTTGTCTCTCTGCATTAAAGGGGAACACCCCGCTACATATATATAAATAAAACACCCTGTGAAAAAAGTGTCAAACATATATATATTGTGAGGGGGTTAGCTCGGCAGCGGGTGTGTGTGACCCCCGAGATGGGCTCCCCACACAAAAACAGGCCCAGCAAACGGAGGTTGTGGTTTTCAAAATCAAAAAGGTGCGGTTTATTTTCTATTTACAGTGACAAAACACAGCAAAGCAAAAGAAACATAAACAAAATAAATCCTGGTCAACTTGACCTCTGACTAAACATACAGGTTTCCTAACTAACAACTGGGATCAGCCTAGTGCTGTCCTAGTCCCTAAGTCCCTGGTTTTAAATGTCCAAGCAAATAGCCACACAGGCTTTGTCTCACCGCACAGGGGTTCACTCTCCCTAGACAGTCCACACAGGTCTGGTTCCAGGCATGAGCTAACATCTAATGAAGCTGGGAGTTCTTATAGAGGCCTAAATGAGCTGACAAGCTTCAGCTGGTCTCATCAACTCCCTGTCTGTACGACGCCCCACACTCTCCCTAGAGGTATGAGTCATCCATGAGCCCACTAGCCTTATACAACTCTCCACCTAGTTGTATAAGTCGGCGTAAAGCCTGAATCTGGGCGAAATATATCTACCCCCCTGGATGCAACCAGGTGACTTTACCTTCCTGCTGTCACATACCCCCCCCCTCTTGTTTTAACCTCGGGGTTGGAACACCAGCAATCAGGCATTCATGTACTCGAGACAAAGCATCCACATTCCCCATTTGAACGCCAGGGCGATGCTTTACTGTGAAGTTGAATTCCTGGAGGGCCAGGAACCACCTATTCACTCTTCTATTTGTTTCCTTGTTTTGAGCCATCCACTTTAACGGAGCGTGATCCGTAACCATGTCAAAGTGCCTACCTAGCAGGTAGTACCGAAGGGAATCTAGAGCCCACTTCACCGCTAAACACTCCTTTTCAACGGTGGCGTAATTTACCTCATGGGACTTCAACTTCCTGCTGAGGTAAATGACTGGGTGCTCTTCCCCGTTCCAGACCTGGGACAATACTGCTCCTAACCCCACATCTGACGCATCACTTTGTACGACAAAGTCTTTAGAGAAGTCGGGTGAGTACAACACTGGCTGGCTACATAAGGCTTGTTTCAAGAATTGGAATGCTGCCTCAGCCTCGGGGGTCCATTTAATCATGACCGACCCTTTCCCCTTCGTCAGGTTGGTTAGGGGCACAGCCTTAGAAGCAAAGTGGGGAATGAATCGCCGATAATACCCAGCGATTCCCAGAAAGGCTCGTACCTGCTTCTTGCTGTTGGGACGTGGCCAACTCTGGATGGCCTCGACTTTGTTGAGTTGGGGTTTTATTACTCCCCTCCCAATGGTGTACCCAAGATATTTGGCCTCCTCCTGCCCAATGGTACACTTCTTGGGGTTAGCCGTAAACCCCGCTTCCCGAACAGAGTTCAGGACTGCTTGCACTTTTGGCAGATGTGAGGCCCAATCTGTGCTATGGACAATTATGTCATCCAGGTAAGCCGCAGCATACTTCCGATGGGGCCTCAGCATCTGGTCCATTTTCCGCTGGAATGTGGCCGGCGCATTCTGTAACCCGAACGGCATTCTTTTATATTGGAACGCCCCGTCTGGGGTTACAAATGCGGTTTTCTCTTTGGCCGACTTGGCCAGGGGGATTTGCCAATACCCTTTTGTGAGGTCAAGAGTCGTCATGTATCGGGCTGTTCCCAGCCGGTCGATCAACTCATCTATACGTGGCATGGGGTAGGTGTCAAATTTTGTAACTTTGTTCAACTGTCGAAAATCGTTACAAAATCGCCAGCTCCCATCCGGTTTAGGCACCAACACAATGGGACTAGACCAATCACTTTGGGACTCCTCTATCACCCCTAAGTTCAGCATTTTCTGTACTTCCTCCCGTATTGCCTCCCGTCGGGCCTCTGGGATCCGATAGGGTTTTAACTTCACCCTTTCACCGGGCGGGGTAATGATGTCATGCTCTACCCCAGATGTTTGTCCCGGCAGCTCAGAGAATACCTCCTTGTTGCGAAGCACAAACTCCTTAACCTCCTGTTGTTGGGGTTGTGACAAGGTGGCTGCTATTCCAACCTCCGGAATCACGCAACCAGTTTGAGCTGGTGACCAAGTGTCTGCGACTAGGGACTCTCTATCCCTCCAGGCTTTCAACAGATTAACGTGATAGATCTGTTCGGGCTTTCGCCTTCCTGGTTGTCTGACCTTGTAATTCACTTCGCTCACTTTTTCCATTATCTCGTAGGGGCCTTGCCATTTGGCAAGGAATTTACTTTCAACCGTAGGGACAAGTACCAGTATCCTATCCCCCGGGGAAAAGGTACGGGTCTTGGCTGCACGGTTGTACACTCTCTGCTGTGCTAACTGCGCTTGGGCCAAATGTTCCTTCACGATGGGCATTACCTGTGCAATTCGGTCTTGCATCAGGGCGACATGCTCAATCACACTCCTGTGGGGAGAACTCTCACTTTCCCAAGTTTCCTTGGCAATATCCAACAGCCCTCTTGGGTGTCTCCCATACAGTAACTCAAAGGGGGAGAATCCCGTAGAGGATTGGGGCACCTCCCTAATAGCAAACATCAGATAAGGAAGTAGACAGTCCCAATCCTTTCCATCTCTATCCACCCTCACCCCTTGGAATCCTCTTATCTGCCCCTGGGGATGGTCTGGTCTTAGGGTGGAAAGTCCGAGTGTCTCTGGAAGAGGCCGTCAGGTTCTCTGTAGCCAAGTATTTCTCCACACGATCCACAAGACCATCGGCCGTCTCTGGGTCTCCATGGCTTACCCACTTTTGGATGGCAGTAGGAAGAGCTCTCAAAAACCGATCCATTACAACACGTTCCACAATCTTTGGTGCGGACAAAGTCTCTGGCTGTAGCCACTTTCTGCTCAGGTGAATGAGATCATACATTTGAGACCTGGGGGGTTTTCCAAGCTGGAAAGTCCAGTTATGCACACGCTGAGCCCGGACAGCCTGGGTGACACCCAGCCTTGCCAATATTTCAGCTTTTAGCATCGCATAGTTTTTGCTTGGTTAGGCTCTAGGTCATAGTAAGCTTTCTGCGATTCACCAGTTAACAGAGGAGCCACCAGTCCAGCCCACTGCTCCTCAGGCCACTTTTCTCTTTCAGCGGTCCTTTCAAATGTGGTCAAAAATACCTCTGGATCATCCCCTCCAGTCATTTTTGTCAATAAACGACTCACCCCAAAGGACGCGGTATTAGTGGGACGGCTTTCCTCACTGGTCTGCGGACGTTGCTGCATTGCTGCTTCCATCTGTTGTTGTAGTCTCTGCTCTTGCTTCTGTAACAGGTCTATGAAGCGGGCCTCAGATTGCTGCTGGGCTTGTTGCTGAGCCTCCAGACTCTGTTGCAAAGTTGCGTTTGTCTGCTGCTGGGCTGCAAGGCTCTGTTGATGAGCTTGCTGCTGGGCTGCAAGGCTCTGTTGATGAGCTTGCTGCTGGGCTGCGAAGTTCTGTTGTTGAGCTGCAAGGCTCTTTTGCAAACCTGCATTTGTCTGCTGTTGATTGGCATTTGCTAGAGCCAGCTGCTTCAGTATCTCCTCCATGCTGGCTTAAAAAAAAACTACCTGCATTCTCCACCAACTGTGAGGGGGTTAGCTCGGCAGCGGGTGTGTGTGACCCCCGAGATGGGCTCCCCACACAAAAACAGGCCCAGCAAACGGAGGTTGTGGTTTTCAAAATCAAAAAGGTGCGGTTTATTTTCTATTTACAGTGACAAAACACAGCAAAGCAAAAGAAACATAAACAAAATAAATCCTGGTCAACTTGACCTCTGACTAAACATACAGGTTTCCTAACTAACAACTGGGATCAGCCTAGTGCTGTCCTAGTCCCTAAGTCCCTGGTTTTAAATGTCCAAGCAAATAGCCACACAGGCTTTGTCTCACCGCACAGGGGTTCACTCTCCCTAGACAGTCCACACAGGTCTGGTTCCAGGCATGAGCTAACATCTAATGAAGCTGGGAGTTCTTATAGAGGCCTAAATGAGCTGACAAGCTTCAGCTGGTCTCATCAACTCCCTGTCTGTACGACGCCCCACACTCTCCCTAGAGGTATGAGTCATCCATGAGCCCACTAGCCTTATACAACTCTCCACCTAGTTGTATAAGTCGGCGTAAAGCCTGAATCTGGGCGAAATATATCTACCCCCCTGGATGCAACCAGGTGACTTTACCTTCCTGCTGTCACAATATATAAAAAGGAAAATTAAAAATAAGTGTTCATAAGCGTTCATCCAATAACCAAAGTGAAAGGTGGTTAAACACTCAAAATCAAGTCCATAAATAATTGTGTTGTTTCCAAGTGATTAAACTCAAGTAAACAGGCAATTTTTTTAAAATAGCTTGAAAAAATCTTCCACCATACCATTTGTGTTCAGTGACTCCGCTCCCTTAAGAATTGCCCTCACCAATAGGATATTCCTTGCACTCTCATGCTCGGCAATACAGCTTAATAAACCCCCCAGGGGTATCAAACGATTCCAACGGTGTTCAGCACACAAAGACACTCCACATGTAAGAACAAAAGTGCTTCCAATAGGGACGTGGAGTAAAACTATTTATTGTAAACCGCACACGTAACCTTCAAATATTGCACTTACATCCTTCAAAACAAACAGGATCCCAATGAAGAAGTCTTAGTGACGAAACATGTCTGGGCGTGGCTACACGGCAACTACAAGTGTTGTTTGACGTTCGGATTTACCAGTCACCAAGTGTGCAGTTGCTTCGGAGGAGAGGGGCGAGCGAGTGAAGTGGAGGGTGAGACCAATAGCTTTTACTTTGGGTCCGCTGAGACCACAATACATTGCGTGTACCACTGCAAGCTCCCTGCTTTGGAAAGTTTACTTTTGAAGTGCCTCTGTTTGTTTTGAAGGATGTAAGTGCAATATTTGAAGGTTACGTGTGCTGTTTACAATAAATAGTTTTACTCTATGTCACTATTGGAAGCACTTTTGTTCTTACATGTGGAGTGTCTTTGTGTGCTGAACACCGTTGGAATCGTTTGATACCCCTGGGGGGTTTATTAAACTGTATTGCCGAGCATGAGAGTGCAAGGCATATCCCAGGGGTGCTCAACCTGTGGCCCTCCAGCTGTTGCGGGAAAGGGTTATAAAAGTATCTCCAAAAGCCTTGCTGTTCATCAGTCCACGGTAGGACAAATTGTCTATAAATGGAGAAAGTTCAGCACTGCTGCTACTCTCCCTAGGAGAGGGCGTCCTGTAAAGATGACTGCAAGAGAACAGCGCAGACTGCTCAATGAGGTGAGGAAGAATTCTAGAGTGTCAGCTAAAGACTTACAAAAGTCTCTGGCATATACTAACATCCCTGTTAGCGAATCTACAATACGTAAAGCACTAAACAAGAATGGATTTCATGGGAGGATACCACAGATGAAGCCACTGCTGTCCAAAAAAAACATTGATGCACGTTTACAGTTTGCACAAGAGCACCTGGATGTTCCACAGCAGTACTGGCAAAATATTCTGTGGACAGATGAAACCAAAGTTGAGTTGTTTGGAAGAAACACACAACACTATGTGTGGAGAAAAAGAGGCACAGCACACCAACATCAAAACCTCATCCCAACTGTGAAGTATGGCGGTGGGGGCATTGTGGTTTGGGGCTGCTTTGCTGCGTCAAGGCTGGACGGATTGCTATCATCAAAGGAATAATAAATTCCCAAGTTTATCAAGACATTTTGCAGGAGAACTTAAGGCCATCTGTCCACCAGCTGAAGCTTAACAGAAGATGGGTGTTGCAACAGGACAACGACCTAAAGCATAAAAGTAAATCAACAACAAAATGGCTTAAACAGAAGAAAATACGCCTTCTGGAGTGGCCCAGTCAGAGTCCTGACCTCAACCCGATTGAGATGCTGTGGCATGACCTCAAAAAAGCGATTCACACCAGACGTCCCAAGAATATTGCTGAACTGAAACAGTTCTGTAAAAAGGAATGGTCAAGAATTACTCCTGACCGTTGTGCACGTCTGATCTGCAACTACAGGAAACGTTTGGTTGAAGTTATTGCTGCCAAAGGAGGTTCAACCAGCTATTAAATCCAAGGGTTCACATACTTTTTCAACCTGCACTGTGAATTTTTACATGGTGTGTTCAATAAAAACATGGTAACATTTAATTCTTTGTGTGTTATTAGTTTAATCAGACTGTGATTGTCTATTGTTGTGACTTAGATGAAGATCAGATCACATTTTATGACCAATTTGTGCAGAAATCCATATCATTCCAAAAGGGTTCACATACTTTTTATTGCAACTGTATATATATACTTACATCGATTTTTTTTCTTGGGCGCAGTGGTGGTGTGAGAAGGGAGAGGGGTGCGTATCACTATTTTCCACCAGTTTTTCAGATACCCTACCCTACTGGCACTCTGAAATTCATAAGACTTTATCTTTATTAAATGTGATTCTTTCCACTCCAAACATCCCACCACTTGTATCACAAGTTGACTACCTACTGAGAGCTATATTTGATCACTCTCCACTTGCTCTTACCCTTACACTAACAAACCCCATGGTGTTCTTAAAGCGGAGCTCCGCCGGAAAAAAAAAATTAAAAGCCAGCAGCTACAGCTACAGCAGCTGCTGGCTTTTAATATTTGGACACTTACCTGTCCTGGAGTCCAGCGACGTCCGCAGCAGAGGATGAGCGACCGCTCGTCGCTCTGCTGCTCCCTCCGCCATCCTCGCTGAGGGAACCAGGAAGTGAAGCCCTGCGGCTTCATGCCCGGTTCCCTACGGCGCATGCGCGAGTCGCGCTGCGCCGTTCTGATTGGTGCTCCTGTGTTCTGGGAGCCGAGTGTCTCCCAGAACACCAAGGGAAGTCTGCGGGAAGTGACGTAACTCCCGCAGATTCCCGGAGAGAGGACTCCCGGATGTGGGTGAAAATACCTGTCTTAGACAGGTATCTTCACCCCCCTCCCCCCTGAAAGGTGTCAATTGTGACACCGGAGGGGGGGAGGGTTCCAAATAGCAAAAGTTGCTATTTAGGGTGGAGCTCCACTTTAATAAAGAGAATGGGGCTACTGTGGCTCCCTCAGATATTATCATACAATACAGATGTATTGAGGATATTAAAAACTATAGGAGTGAGAGTGGAGTGTAAGGCCCCATGCACACGAGACGCTGTTATTTGCTGTTGAACGCGCGTTCAGAGGCAGTTGGACGCTTTTTTCAACTGCTCCTGAACCCATTCAATGTTATCCTATGTGTCCATGCACACACTCGTTTTTTGGCGTTTACAAGCAGTTGCGTTTAACCTCGTTTTTCCAGAAGCAAAAAAATGGGTTCAGACGCAAAAGTTTTCCACGTTTCAGACGCTAAACGCTGCTAAACGCGGCTAAACGCGGTACCGGCGTTTTGCCACGTTTGCGTTTATAAGCGTTTTTAAAGGTGACCTATTTTTTAACATTAGAAATCTCAAGAATGATGGCAAATGATGAAAAACTATTAAAAAATATAAAAGAAAACTGTAATTGCTTGCATTGCATTGTGGACAATCCACAACTTGTGGCAGGTAACGTGGCAAGTGGACAATCCACAGCTTGTGTCAGGTGATGTGGCCAGGTGACGTGGCAAGTGGACAATCCACAGCTTGTCGCAGGTGACGTGGCCAGGTGACGTGGCAAGTGGACAATTCTCAACTTGTGGCCAGCTGACGTGGCAGGTAACGTGGCCAGGTGACGTGGCAGGTAACATGGCCAGGTGACGTGGCCAGGTAACGTGGCAAGTGGACAATCCACAACTTGTGGCAGGTGACGTGGCACGTGATGTGGCCAGGTGACATGGCAAGTGGACAATCTACAACTTGTGGCAGGTGACGTGGCAAGTGGACAATCCACAACTTGTGGCAGGTGACGTGGCCAGCTGACGTGGCAGGTAACGTGGCCAGGTGACGTGGCAGGTAACATGGCCAGGTGACGTGGCCAGGTAACGTGGCAAGTGGACAATCCACAACTTGTGGCAGGTGACGTGGCACGTGATGTGGCCAGGTGACGTGGCAAGTGGACAATCCACAACTTGTGGCAGGTGACGTGGCCAGGTGATGTAGCAGGTGACGTGGCAAGTGGACAATCCACAACTTGTGGCAGATGATGTGGCAAGTGATACGCTAAATACAAGTACACTGCTGCTCTCTCAGCTGCTGCTACTCACTCTGGTCTCACAAACTGTCTGAAATGGTTAAAATGTACTGTTTTTTGAGCTTAGGGAGGGTCTATGATGAAACGCTTATAAACGCAAACGCGGCAAAACGCGCGTTTATAAACGCCGGTTTCAGCGTTTAAAAACGTGTGTTCAGCAGAGTTTGCACCTGCGTTTCGTGTGCATGGGGCCTAAACCTTTGCAGGAGCCAAATAGTAAGCATTTGAAGCCTCACTGAAAGGCTCTTTTATGTCAGTGACAGGGATAGGGATGAAACCCAATAGAAAAAAAATCCTTACATTCAAGATGAAATGATCCAGGGCTGAGTAAACCTATATTCAGCACCCTTCTCCAGACTCTACACAAAACTGCAGACTTCGAGACTAATAATTTGAATACCTATTTCCCTTTAAAAAAAAACTCCTCCTCTGTGAATAATGTAAACCCATATCCTTAACCACTTCAGCCCCGGAAGAATTGGCTGCCCAATGACCGGGCCATTTTTTGCGATTCGGCACTGCGCCGCTTTAACTGACAATTGCGCGGTCGTGCGACGTGGCACCCAAACTAAATTGACATTCTTTTTTCCCCACAAATAGAGCTTTCTTTTGGTTGTATTTTATCACCTCTGCAGTTTTTATTTTTTGTGCTATAAACAAAAAAAGAGCGACAATCAATATTTTTTACTTTTTGCTATAATAAATATATATATATATAAATATATAAAAATGTTCCTCAGGTTTAGGCCGATACGTATTCTTCTACATATTTTTAGTAAAAAAAAAAAAAATCGCAATAAGTGTATATTGATTGGTTTGCGCAAAAGTTATAGCGTCTACAAAATAGGGGATAGTTTTATGGCATTATTATTATTATTATAATTTTTTTACTAGTAATGACGGCGATCAGCGATTTTTATCATGACTGCGATATTGCGGCGGACACATCGGACACTTTTGACACTATTTTGGGACCATTGTCATTTATACAGCGATCAGTGCTATAAAAATCCACTGATTACTGTGTAAATGACACTGGCAGGGAAGGGGTAAACCACTAGGGGGAGAGGAAGGGGTTAAGTGTGTCCTAGGGAGTGATTCTAACTGTAAGGGGGCTGAGCTACAAGTGACACGATAGCGATGACAGGGAGCAGGAGATCACTGTCCTGTCACTAGGCAGAACAGGGAAATCTCCGTGACACAATCGCGGGACACCGGCGGACATCGAGTCCGCGGGTCCTGCGGGTACGGTCACGGAGCTCGTGGTGGGCGTGCGCCCGCTAGGCGGCAGTTTAAAAGCAACGGACAGGTACGTTGCTTTGCCTGCCCGTGCCATTCTGCCGACGTAAATGTACGTTAGGCAGTCGGCAAGTGGTTAATAACACTTATGTCAAAATAGCTCATTTAAAATTGCTCTATATCAGTGGTTCTCAACCCTGTCCTCAAGTACCCCCAACAGGCCATGTTTGCAGGTTTTCCTTTATCGTGCACAGGTGCTTTAAATTAGAGTCAATGGCTTGGTATTTTGGACAGCTATTTTATCTAAGAGAAATTCCAAAAACATGGCCTGTTGGGGGTACTTGAGGACAGGGTTGAGAACCACTGCTCTATATGACTCAAACCTTTAACAAAAAGGATTTGGCCATGATTTTATCTCCTGGATTTAAATTCTTTATAATAACCCCACAACATGTGTCCGTGTCAATGTCTCAGACCCATCCCCTATACAGAGAAGGGATGAGCAAGGCTTCCTTCTCTCTCACCTCCCTTTCACACTAGCCAGAGAGCCATTAGCTGAACTCATCAGGCAATCCCACCAATTCTTTGTAAGTGGATGTCATGTTAGTATATTTGTCAGATCCTAGTACCTCCAGAGAGCCACTACTAAGTCTCATCATGAGATTCAGTGTCTTTTCAGGTTTTCCAGTAAATCACATATAGATGAGTTGGAATACAGGGACCTTGCTGCATCCTGTCCCATTAAGATTAATAACAAAAATCTGATATTTGTGTTTATATATTCAGTTGCCTCTCACCTGTTATATAGAAAATAACCTAATCTGCTCAAAACTACCTTTAAAAACAAATGACAATGTTCAAACAAATTCTCCATGCTGGGTAATATCATAAAAAAAGGTCTGCAGTGGAAACAATTATATTATAAATTGCCCCAATTCCACAGAATTCATAAATAAATTGTGTCCAGGGGCAGCATAAATTCCAATGTGGACTATATCAAATCCTTATGAAGATTGTCCCCAAATCCACATTCACTAGGCTCCTCCCCCCTACGCGTTGCGTCACTGGCACGTGATTAAGTCATGTGCCAGTGACGCAACGCGTAGGGAAGGAGCCTAGTGACGCTCATAGCAGTCTGAGTGAGGAGCACACTGGAAACTGAGCTGAACAAGCGCTGTTTGTTTCGGAGGTTATGTGAGTGCAGGCCACAGCTGGTACAGGTTGTGTCTTGTGTATGATACATTGCGCAATGATCTGGTTTTCTCTTCTTTTCACATCCATATGGTAATATTCCGGGAATCTGAGATTTATGTAAGAAGAAGGACTCCGTCTTAGGAGTCATTCACTGCTAATCAAAATAGCGGTGTGAAATAGGATTTTTTCTCAATTGTATTGGGTCAGCGGCCTGTATGAATGTGGATTTGGGGACAAGCTTCATAAGGATTTGATATAGTCCACATTGGAATTTATGCTACCCCTGGACACAATTTATTTATGAATTCTGTGGAATTGGGGCAATTTATAATATAATTGTTTCCACTGCAGACCTTTTTTTATGATATTACCTAGCACAGAGAATTTGTTTGAACATTGTCACTTGTGCACTATAATTAGGTTGGTGTTTAGCGCATCATTAATTTATTTAATTCTTCACTCTGCACAGACACAGAAATCCTTTGTTTGATTGCAGCTTTCACCATTTGGTCATCTTTTTGTTGATTTTTCACTATTTATTTTCACTAGCGCTTTAGTAATATTTATTTATTTTATTTACCTTTAAAAACAGAATCTCCACACGGTCCACTCTTTAATCCAGTAGGTAGACTTAATCTATTTAAATAGGTGTATCTTTACAAATTTCTATACATCCTAGCTAACTCCTATACATGTATTCCTGTAGCACTACCCCCAAAGGAGCTGCTGGTAAATGATAGGCTCTCCTACTGTTGCTGGAGATGACCTGAACTGTAACTGGACCTGACAATACAGCGAGACACCAATGGCAATAATTGGACTTTATTAAAGTAGCAATAAGCTCTGCAGGAAAGCACTGGTTAAACATTTCTGACAATTGTTAAAAGTAATGATACTATGACAGCAATAATTCAATGATATAATTAAATAAATGAAAGGCCTTGCCTGGAACACACTAGGTGAATGGTGAATGATGCTGCAAGCAGCAATTAATGCAACAAATATCCCAGATATGTAGCAGGAGGGATGCAGCTATCCATTGGACCCTAACTATCCATTGACCAGTGGGTAAATCTGCACAAAGTCTGCTGGCTGTGGGGCCCTTTTAACCTTTGTGTAAGGGTACTCGTAATCCACAGAATTAATATATCATTGCAAAGTGTCCTAAAACAACTGTCATTGAAAAGAAAGGGTGGTCACCTTTAAATAATAAATTTGTGTCTAACTCTCCGACAGTTCTTGCAGATGCTGAGTGATCCCCTCTGGCAGCCTGTCCTCCCAGCTTCCCTGGTGGCTAGTAGTCTTGCAAAGGCAGAATGGGAGGTGGGCCACTATATCCTGGCCTGCATGGACATTCCCAAATCCTCTCTGCTGTCTAGTGGATTCCCCCGTGTATTTTATCTACAGGAGTTGCAGTGGCTTGGTGGTTGGCATTTCTGCCTTACAGCACTGGGTTCCATGGTTCGAATCTCAGCCAGGACACTATCTGCCTAGAATTTGCATGCTCTCCCTGTGCTTGTGTTGGTTTACACCAGGTTATTTAGTTTCTTCATGCACTCCAAAGACATGCTCAATTAGCTTCTGTTTTGAATGGGCCTGGTATGTGTGTGCATGTTTGTATACATGTGAGATACATACAGTGGTTACGGAAAGTATTCAGACCCCCTTAAAAAATGTCACTCTTTGTTATATTGCAGCCATTTGCTAAAATCATTTAAGTTCATTTTTTTCCTCATTAATGTACACACAGCACCCCATATTGACAGAAAAACACAGAATTGTTGACATTTTTGCAGATTTATTAAAAAAGAAAAACTGAAATATCACATGGTCCTAAGTATTCAGACCCTTTGCTCAGTATTTAGTATTTGCACCATTTTGATCTAATACAGCCATGAGTCTTTTTGGGAAAGATGCAACAAGTTTTTCACACCTGGATTTGGGGATCCTCTGCCATTCCTCTTTGCAGATCCTCTCCAGTTCTGTCAGGTTGGATAGTAAACGTTGGCGGACAGCCATTTTTAGGTCTCTCCAGAGATGCTCAATTGGGTTTAAGTCAGGGCTCTGGCTGGGCCATTCCAGAACAGTCACGGAGTTGTTGTGAAGCAACTCCTTCGTTATTTTAGCTGTGTGCTTAGGGTCATTGTCTTGCTGGAAGGTAAACCTTCGGCCCAGTCTGAGGTCCTGAGCACTCTGGAGAAGGTTTTCATCCAGGATATCCCAGTACTTGGCCGCATTCATCTTTCCCTCGATTGCAACCAGTCGTCCTGTCCCTGCAGCTGAAAAACACCCCCACAGCATGATGCCACCACCATGCTTCACTGTTGGGACTGTATTGGACAGGTGATGAGCAGTGCCTGGTTTTCTCCACACATACCGCTTAGAATTAAGGCCAAAAAGTTCTATCTTGGTCTCATCAGACCAGAGAATCTTATTTCTCATCATCTTGGAGTCCTTCAGGTGTTTTTTAGCAAACTCCATGCGGGCTTTCATGTGTCTTGCACTGAGGAGAGGCTTCCGTCGGGCCACTCTGCCATAAAGCCCAGACTGGTGGAGGGCTGCAGTGATGGTTGACTTTCTACAACTTTCTCCCATCTCCCGACTGCATCTCTGGAGCTCAGCCACAGTGATCTTTGGGTTCTTCTTTACCTCTCTCTCACCAAGGCTCTTCTCCCCCAATAGCTCAGTTTGGCCGGACGGCCAGCTCTAGGAAGGGTTCTGGTTGTCCCAAACGTCTTCCATTTAAGGATTATGGAGGCCCCTGTGCTCTTAGTAACCTTAAGTGCAGCAGAATTTTTTGTAACCTTGGCCAGATCTGTGCCTTGCCACAACTATGTCTCTGAGATCTTCAGGAAGTTCCTTTTGACCTCATGATTCTCATTTGGTCTGACATGCACTGTGAGCTGTAAGGTCTTATATAGACAGGTGTGTGGCTTTCCTAATCAAGTCCAATCTGTATAATTAAACACAGCTGGACTCAAATGAAGGTGTAGAACCATCTCAAGGACGATCAGAAGAAATGGACAGCACCTGAGTTAAATATATGAGTGTCACAGCAAAGGGTCTGAATACTTTAGGACCATGTGATATTTCAGTTTTTCTTTTTTAATAAATCTGCAAAAATTTCAACAATTCTGTGTTTTTCTGTCAATATGAGGTGCTGTGTGTACATTAATGAGGAAAAAAATGAACTTAAATGATTTTAGCAAATGGCTGCAATATAACAAAGAGTGAAAAATTTAAGGGGGTCTGAATACTTTCCGTACCCACTGTAGGTACCTTAGATTGTAAGCTTCATGTGAATGTACATTATATAAAACGCTGCATGAATTGTCTGTACTATATAAATGCCTGTAACAAATAAATATACCCCTGGCATATTGAATGAAGTGAAACTGCTGCATGTGAGTGAAACAGGAAGTGACAAACAGATCCCAGCAATGACTAGCCCTCAATTTATATCCCCAGAGGGCCCAGTGAGCTCCACCTCCAACGCCATGTGTGTGTGACAACAAGGCACGCAAACATGAATGACGCTCGCCGCCAAATGGAGAAGTGCCTGCGCAGACGCCCCCAAGTCACACATGCTGACATTCCACGCAATAGCGAGCTGACGCCGCAACCACGGACATCGCACCAAATCTTCCCTTGTCAGGTGGACAGGGCTAATTCTGAGGCTTTAGATGCGGCAAATCAGAGTTTTTCTCCTCATCTGCCCCCTCCCACATACCTGTCAATCCAATTGCCCAGGAAGCAAAGGTAGGATGCTGGGGCTGTTCTACTCCCAAACCTTAAATGGGCCATTGGCCAGGGCTACATTTATCAATCAAAGTTTAATGGAATGCACTCTTTACTTACTACTTTTATATGGGGGGGAAAAAACTATTTTGTCCAAACTCTACCCTCAACTAGCACAATCCTTGCCCAATTTGGGATTGTACTACTTTGCTGCTCAGCTGGTTTATATACACGTGTGCAACAACCACAACAGAAGCAGCTAGAGTTTCCTTCTCCTTAATACCTACACGTGAGACATGCAGCCAGTGCGCTATTAGAGATAAACGGAAGTACTCCTTGGCGGGGCATTTACTAAAACTGGAGTAGACAGAATCTGGAGTAGTTGTGCATAGCAACAAATGAGGTTTTAATACCTACAAGTAAGACATGCAACCAGTGCGCTATTAGAGCTAAACTGAAGTGCTCTTTGGGGGGCATTTACTAAAACTGGAGTAGACAGAACCTGGAGTAGCTGTGCATAGCAACCAGTGAGTTTCTAGCCTCAGCTTGGTAAGTTAAGCTTATAAAAAATAAAGCTAGAACCTGATTGGTTGCCATGCACAACTGTTTCAGATTCTGTCTACTCCAGTCTTAGTAAATGTTCCTCTTTCCTCTGCTCTTTCCCCTACTGTGGAACACACCAAGAAACACTAGACCAAAGATATTCCAAAGCTCACCAAACAAAACTGGAATGATTTGATCAGCCTCTGCATGGTAATATCGGCCAAGGACAAACTCCTGAACTCAGGTACTTTCACAGATCCTTTCACCCCAGTTAGATGGGTAGGCGGGAAGATCCTATTTGTCATAAATGCCAAGCAGCTGATATGAACGTCCATATGATATGGAGCTGTAGTAAAATTGGACTCTTTCAGTCACAAGTAAAATTATTTATTTATGAAAAAATTGCGTTACTGAATGTGTGCAACCCTGGAAGATGCATTCTTGGGGATAATGACCTAAGCAATACTAAATAGGCCTTCTGAGAATACTATGCTTCTATGCTACAAAAGACCATAGTGCTGAATGGAATAAACACTAACTTCCTGGGCATCTCCTTATGTAAAAATCTTAAAAATCAAATGCTACTGCAGTACAAACTGACATTTGAGGCTCAGAGATACCTGGGAAAATTTGGCAAAGTTGGAGTAGGTAAATTTGTCTAAGCCCTGGTTCACACTGGGCTGCGAGAGTGAAGCTGTGTGAGTTCAGCTGAACTCGCATGATTTCACTCCCGCTGATCAGTCCCGATTTCGCCCGCGATTACAGGGACATCTGTGCAGGTTTCTGCACAGATGTCAATGTAAATCGTGCACCAAAATCGCAAAAAGTAGTACAGAAACTACTTTTTGAAATCAGTGCGGTGCCATTGCCGACAATTTGACGTGCGATTTGACATGCTAAATCGCATGTCAAAACGCACCAGTGTGAACCAGGGCTAACACAAGTTACCAACAATTTAGGCTCTGAACACCTTATTACCTATCTTGTGTTGTTAAGCTGGGGGATAACCTCCCTGAATGCTTTGCTGGATTATTAGTAACTGGCAGCAGACATCAACCTAAGGTTCATGTATGAACCCTTTATTCAAAATCATGAGCACAGATCCATCTGCACTGTACAGAATAGCTCTCACAGATCATCTTTTGTAGCTGGTCTCCTACTTGTGGTTCTAAAGATCAGCAGCAAGGCTATTCTGTGCCTTGTAGTTCCACAAATATGCAAGGCTGGTTTGCCTCTTGTATTTCTACAAACACATGGTCTGGTCTTACCTCCTTGCTGCACATGACAGGAAGCTATAGATTCTTTGCATCTCACCTGTTGATTAATATTGTTTGTATTATGGCCATTTCTTGTCCAGACTTCCAATCCATCCATGAACACTCCTGTGACCCCACTGTCTCCAGTAACCTCTGTATTGTGTCCCCCAGTGTCTTCAAGTCCATTGTCCCATAATTCTGGAGTTGTCAAATTCCTCTGTGCCTATCTCTTCAGTTATCATTCTCGACCATCATAGGTGTGCGCAGCCTATTGCATTAGGGTGTGCACCTCAAAGCTCCAACACATATGCAGGTGTGACATATTTACCGGCCTCTTATCCACTCTCCATCCTGAAACAATGGGTGGGGGAACAAGGGCACACATAGGGGGACCCAGGCAGCGGAAAGAAGAGAAACGGGGACAGGAGGGGTGGCGGGGGTGGCATATTTTGGTACTGATCACCTGTATTTTCCTCCAGTGGCAGCTGAATGTCGGCAAGAGGGAGAGGAGGAGAAGCCTACTTTCAGCTGCTGCAGGAGGAAAATACAGATCAGTTCCACTAAATTCCACCTCCACCGCCTCTCCTATCCAGGTTCTGGGGGGTCGACAAGGAAGGATCGCAGTTTAACTGTCGCCTCCCCACAGGGTAGATCAAGTTTGACAGGTTGCCAACCCCAGGATTAGGGTGTGCCCAGGCACACCTGGCACACCCCTTGCGCACGCCTATGTCGACCATGCTCTGACCATACTTGTCTGCAGCCTGCCCTGTCCCTTGACCTGTCTCTGTTTCCCAGATTGCTTATTGATGCAGTACTTTATTCTGGTTCTTTCCCTGGTCAATTGTCTTCTGCATGGTATCCAAGGGCCACAACCTTGGAGCCATCATGCAGCAAAGCCCACACCCCTTTGCAGGGTACACAGCACTGATAAATAACAGATAGCCCCTAGACTCTGTGCCTTTGCCCTATTTGCGGCTAACACCTCTACCAATTGTGCAGATGGCCCAGAGAGCCCACAATCCTACTAGCTCATAATAACATAATTGTATTGTTACTTGCCTTGTGCTCACTGTTTTTGTTATGCCTTCGTACACTGTACCTTTCCACTGTACAGTATTTGCCGATACATGTGTAGCGGGTATCAATATTTAGGGGAAGTGTCTGGGCGATAGCATGGCCCAGATGCACTAATTACTAGGGTTTTATGATCGTTTTGGTTCGTGGAAGATGTCAATGGTGTCCAGTTCCCTGCGGCCCCTGGGTGGCGCTGTCGCATTGGGCTGGGGTTGAACCACCATTGTAGGGCCGTGCCCTTTTTGTCCTCTCGCGGCGGTGGTGCAGCGGGGGGCCCGCTGTGCTTGCTGGGAGAGGGTATAAAGGGAGCGGACATCTTGCGCACAAGGTCCGAGCTCCAGGCACCTTTAGCCTGGAGGCTGCTGTCCATTCGTCTGTGCCCAGGTGCCCTTGGCCTGGGCACGTGGAGTCGAGTTCCATCCCCGGCACCTTAATCCTGGGGTGAGGTACTTAGCAAGAGAGCCTGGGGCCCAGTACCTTCCACTGGGTCCCGCGAGGGATGAAGTATTCCTAGGGTGCCCCTGGAATTGGGTGCCCGAATCCAGGGAGTGAGGGACCAGAGATGTGACCCTCCCGAAGAGCTGGTACAGCATAATGCCGGTGACGGTGTGGGCCTCTGGAGACCGTCCGGATGGATGTCTTTCCCTGACAGGGGCCATTTATCCTAACGGAGGTATTCTATGTTCTTATGGTCAGTAGAAAAGAAACGTACCGCTCAAAGCTGTGAATGCTCCAAATAGCTGCTCCCGCCCTGTTATTCACACAGGTGCTGGCTCTGCACTAATGCACGGGAAGAAAAAAGCCCTGGACTGCCGCACTCTGTATAGACAGTTTTATTTTTCAAAAAATGGTATTTAAAAATCCAAAACAACCAAAACGAACAGTGGTCATGCAGGGGTAGATGGCTAACGCGTTTCATGTCAGTGTTTGACGCTTACTCATAGCTCATGGTTGTTTTGGATTTATGGATTCATTTGGGATTTTTAAATACCATTTTTTGAAAAATAAAACTGTCTATACAGAGTGCGGCAGTCCAGGGCTTTTTTCTTCCCGTTCTTATGGTCAGTGGCGGGGATCCAACTGAACCAGGTCGGTGGCAGAGACCTATCATCAAGGTCTGTGGAAGAGGCCTCTACTTTCACTAAGGTTTGTGGCGAAAACCAAGTTTGCGGTCCGTGGCAGCGACTGTGCGCCAAGCCTGTTTGCGCTATACGGAACAGGAGAGAACTTTAATTCTTTGATTGTGCCTGGACCTTCTCCTTCCCACACCTGTCTGTTCTTCAAGTTCAACCAGTCTACTCTTCTAGGACTATTTGTTGCTCTAACAGAATAAATAAGTGTTGGACTTTATTTGGTGTGGAACTCGAGTTACTGGGAGCTAAGTGCCCTGCCTGTAACAGTGGCAATCATCCTCCACAAGAGAAGCTGAAGCTCCGGTCGTGAACACAGACCCGAAGGTAAAAGCTTTAGCTCACACCTCTGTATAACACACATCAGAGGGCACGAGCTGGTGGTGCGTCCCCCCCCCCCCCCCATTCTTCTCCCTGGTACCCCTAGACGAGTCAGCCAGTCGCAAAGAGAGAAAGAGGGAGAAGCGGTTTAAGGGGGTGCCGCTACACATGCATAGAGGTCTATGCTCATGTTCTGTAATGCATGCTGTATGCATCACTTTTTACTATCACTTTGTACATACATGATGATATGTACTAATATGCACTGAGCTTCCTAAATTGAAAAAGCAAAAAATGGGTCCCTTAGTCTCCCAGTTGTCCCTCATTTGGAGGGACTTTCCCATTTTTGGAACCAAATCTCTTTGTCCCTCTTTGCTCCTCAGTTTTTCCCTCTTTTAGGTAGGCCTCTATAATAAATGCAATACCTAATACTTTTACACTACACTAGACCTTTAACACAAACCTTTTTATTATCACTTTAATATTTTAAAAAGCCAGTATAATGGAAACATTGTGATCAAAAATAGCATTTGTGGGTTTAGACAATCATGTTTTGCTTATTAATTCCTAATGGTCCATGTAACCTGGAGTGTCTCTTTGGCCTACACACTTTGCGCTAAAATGTGGCGCTCATGTTTCCATCTCAAAAAGTTGGGAGGTTTGTTTTAGTTTGTTTAAATTAGGTGTGAAGATGGTTCATACTAAACTACAACCACAGATAGCTTGATACCTGGACTCTCCAAATTAAAACAAGCAGGGGGCAACCACACCTCATAATCTACAGATCCCAGATTGTCACAAAGCCAGAGAGGAGTGTGAAAGGAAGACTGAGAAGCTGGAGTTGATCTGAACCCTAGTGTGATACTATCTTCACTAATGTATTTTCAATCATAAGGAAACTAGGAGTAGAAGCCAGCAGTAATTGCAAATGCAGCAAATCCAGGGACTTGCTGTATGTTGCCAACAAACTGTGAGAGTGGGGTGAGAATACAGGTGACACCATTAATAGCTAAGAAATAGGGTCACAAGTTCAAGGAATTGCATTTAATAATAACAATTAATCTTTGAATATGTAGCATGCCCTGAATATTTGCAACTACTTTATCCCTTGAACTGCTTGGAACAATTCTCAATAATGTAAGCTTCAAGTAGGTAAGGCTGGGTTCACACATGTCCAGCTGCGGTTTGCAGTCTGGAGCATTTCTGTACACTGGTTCAGGTGCTATTTAGATGCGATTCAGGTGTGAATGTTTAGAATAAATGTGTTACTTGTGCCAAGATGCTTATGTAGCGGAGCCTCACTCTCCCTCTCGGTTTTTCTCGTTTGAGTGGCTTGTGTCTAGGAGTACCTGGGAGACGAGAGTGTAGGAACACTACACCAAGCCCTCCCCTCGTATGTGTATGAGGGTTGAGCAAAGTCACTTGAATTACCTCTGGGTCTGTTCACTGCGTACAAAGCCTCTCCTTGTGCCGTGGAGATGTGTCAGCCAATAATAGAGCCCCACACCAATCAAAAGTCCAACACTCTTTTATTTCTCTGCTTTCAGGGTGAACACAATCAGTTGAACTTTTAGTAACAGACAGACAGGGGTGTGGATACGAGTAGGCCCAGGCACAAATGGACTCTCCTATTCCTTTGCTAGCGAATAGGCCTGGCGCACGGTCTCTGCCACCGACCGTGAGTTTTGGTCGCTGCCACCGACCGGATGAACTGTTGAGGCCCCTGCCACAGGCCTAATAGCAGGTCCCTGCCACTGACCTGAGTTGAATAGTTGGACTGCTGCCACCGGTCATAGAACATGAACCACCTTCCTCTATGAACTTGGCCCCTGTTCGGCAAAGATATCCCTCCGGGCGGTCTCCAGAGGTTCACCCGGCACTGGCAATATGCTGCACCAGATCTTCGGATGAATCCCTCCTCCGGTCCCTTACGCCTCTGGATTCGGGTGCCCCAATCCCGGGGCCCCCTAGGACAATCCCTCCCTCGCGGGACCCAGCGGAAGGTACTGGGCCCAAGACCTCCGGCTGAGTACCTCACCCCAGACTGAAGGTGTCTGGGATGGAACACGAACTCCAAGTGTCCAGGCCTAGGCCGCCTGGACACCGACCGTGAACAGCAGCCCTCAGGCTGAAGGTGCCTGGGACTCGACCCTCGTGGCGAAGATGTCCGCCCCCTTTATACCCTCCCCCAGCAAGCACAGCAGGTTCCCCGCCCCACCGTACAACTGCTGTGAGAGGTCACAAAGGGTACGGCACTGCAGCGATGGTTCAACCCCGGCCCAAAGTGACAGCGCCACCTGCTGGGCTGCAGGGAACTAGACATCACTGATGTCCTCACCAGATTTAAAAGTACATACCCGCTACACTCTCCCCCTGGTTATTGGACACTGGTCCCCAGTGTCTGGAGCAAACTATGCCCAAGAGAGTCTGATATAGTCCAATCCAGAAACCGACTAAAGATTTCAAAATATAAAAAGTTTTGAAAAAAAACTAACTAAACAGTTGTGCCTGAACCTGACATGAAAGGGGAGGGAAGGGAAACAAACAACACATAACAACATTATTTGAAACACATGTTCACATTAACATTCCTTCCCACCCATCCTGACTAATACCCACCCCATTCTCAGTGGTCTTGATGAGATGTTCTCCTGCAGAGGGGAAAAGAAACGTTAAACACACAGATCCCTGACACATATGTTCGTGTAAGAACGAAAGAACCTCTCCGCAGAGAAATCCTTTCCTTCTATAAGTGTGTGAGTGAACAGTGAATATCGGTGTGCAACACTGCCACCTGGTGACAGTGCCGCGGTAACTGCACTGGTTGAAGATCCTCTTCTCTTTTTTTTTTCTGCGGCTCTAACTACCCCAAAGTCCATGATCACTTTGTGGGATGGAAGAATGAAGAACAAACAATGGCTACAGTCCTTCCATTCCTCCAGAGAGCACAAACACCCATTAACACGGGTATAGTCACTGGGTTTTCCTGGGAAACAACCCCGGAAAGTTCAGCAGCAGCAAGGTAAAGCAAGAACGGAGTCTGTTTTTTTTTCTCCTACAAATAGAATTTTGGGTGCGGCAAGACAAGGGGTTTTAAGTGCTGGTCCATAGTCTCTACATGGTATTCGACATCCTCCCCTTCTTTGCGCCGAATCAACACCTTGTCTGCGTGGATGTGCCGACCCAACATCCATTCTGCCTTGCAGTCCTTGAACCGTTGAGATGCTTTGGGGGAACACGCGAGGTACCTGCGGGCATGGGGGACCTGAATGTGTGTCCACACAAAATCGTTGTACCAGCGTTCCCGACTTACTTCCACTTCATACAAAAGTTCCTTAGGTAAGTACGGGTACTCCCACCCGTACTCGTTGGCAACTTTTTGGCAGAAGAGGCGTTGTAGTCTCGCCAGCGGAGGCATAGTGGCCCGGTCTCCCTCACTGGTAGGACGATGGCGCCCGGGTGACGAGGTGCCTTGATCACCTCCATTCTGGGCATAGGCACCCGCAGCAACAGTCTCTTTTCCCTGGTGCTAGATACAGGTGGCACTGGAGGTAGAAGGGCAGATTGGGGACGGGATCCCTCCTCAGGCGCTGGTGCCTCCACCCAGGGTGTACTATCCCCTGTAGACATGGGTGGATCCCTGACTCTGCGGGATGAGGAGAGAGGCATCTTGTCCCAACCCTTCTTTGCAAATAGTTAATCTATGATGACGTCGTCTCCCGGTTAGGAGAGCGACTCTAGGTCGGAGGTGTCACACTCCTCCACGGCCTGGTAGCTTGTAGTGAAGGCTGAATTGCTACCCCCCGCGGGCACACAGGGCCGTGAATCCCCGACACCTCCGCCCCAACACCAAGTCCCTCCGCCCGGCTTACCTCGGCCCAAAGTTGAGAAGGGATGCCTGGGACTCTTCTTACCGGATCCATCCGGGGCGGGCGTAGGCGAGCAGGGTGATCCACCGCGACCGCTGGACGGGGCAACCAAGCCGGTCTTCCTCTTTGGCGGTGGACGCTGGGAAACAGTGGTGACCGAGTCAGCATTCTCGGATTTCTCCCGTACCTCAGTGATTGCGACCTCCCCTGCGGTCGCTGCAGTGTGCACAGGGATGGCTGTCAAAGCAGCAATTCCTCCTTCTTGAGTGGTGTGGCCTGTTGCGCGGTTGAGGTGGATGGTTCTGGGTTTCTCAATAGGTGGTTCCACCTCAAATAAGAATTCTCCGCAGGCCTCGCAGCGCCCGAATGGCTTCAGCTGACACACCAGTCCCGAACAGCCGGGACAAATCAAACCCAGGGCCTCAACGTCCATGCATGAGTACAGGGCGAATCGTCCCCGGGGCTTTAGCCGAATCCCTGTCCCCGTTATCGGAAAAGAAGTAGTCAGACTCGTGGTAGTAGGATGAAGTGGAATCCACGATGCATTGCTGAACATGGCGACTCTCTGCTGATCCATTGCGCACTGCCTTGTTGGCGCCAAAGTCCCCACGTGTAGTCCTTCACACGATTTGGACTCCTCCCCTCTTGGGCTCCAGTTCGCAGGCTTTCTCCTTCCCTGGGTCACGCCCACAAACTGAGCAGGGAGGGTGTGCCTCGTGGCGCAGTGGCCAATATGGCCGATCTACTCGGAACTCTTCTGGGCAGACACTTTCAAATTCCAACAACTTCAGCTCCATTGTAGCACAAACACATCCCGGACCAGAGCCCCCACGTGTAGCGGAGCCTCCCTCTCCCTCTCGGTTTTTCTCGTTTGAGTGGCTTGTGTCTAGGGGTACCTGGGAGACGAGAGTGCAGGAACACTACGCCAAGCCCTCCCCTCGTATGTGTATGAGGGTTGAGCAAAGTCACTTGAATTACCTCCGGGTCTGTTCACTGCGTACGAAGCCTCTCCTTGTACCGTGGAGATGTGTCTGCCAATAATAGAGCCCCACACCAATCAAAAGTCCAACACTCTTTTATTTCTCTGCTTTCAGGGTAACAGACAGACAGGGGTGTGGATACGAGTAGGCTCAGGCACGAATGAACTCTCCTATTCCTTTGCTAGCGAATAGGCCTGGCGCACGGTCTCTGCCACCGACCGTGAGTTTTGATCGCTGCCACCGACCGGATGAACTGTTGAGGCCCCTGCCACAGGCCTAATAGCAGGTCTCTGCCACTGACCTGAGTTGAATAGTTGGACCGCTGCCACCGGTCATAGAACATGAACCACCTTCCTCTATGAACTTGGTCCCTGTTCGGGAAAGATATCCCTCTGGGCGGTCTCCAGAGGTTCACCCGGCACTGGCAATCTGCTGCACCAGATCTTCGGATGAATCCCTCCTCTGGTCCCTTACGCCTCTGGATTCGGGTGCCCCACTCCTGGGGCCCCCTAGGACAATCCCTCCATCGCGGGACCCAGCGGAAGGTACTGGGCCCCAGGCCTCCGGCTGAGTACCTCACCCCAGACTGAAGGTGTCTGGGATGGAACACGAACTCCAAGTGTCCAGGCCTAGGCCGCCTGGACCCCGACCGCGAACAGCAGCCCTCAGGCTGAAGGTGCCTGGGACTCGACCCTCGTGGCGAAGATGTCCGCCCCCTTTATACCCTCCCCCAGCAAGCACAGCGGGTTCCCCACCCCGCCGTACAACTGCTGCAAGAGGTCACAAAGAGTACGGCACTGGTTCAACCCCGGCCCAAAGTGACAGCGCCACCTGCTGGGCCGCAGGGAACTAGACATCACTGATGTCCTCACCAGATTTAAAAGTACATACCCGCTACGCTTATTTACTACAAACAGTTTGCTGCAATTAAATATACAACCAATATCGGCTGAATGAAATTATGTGAAATAAAGTGAATTGCGCTAACTTATAAAATAAATATCCAATCCTATATCCCTATGTTTGTCAAAACAATTAGGTGTGTGAATCTTGTGAACTTTCTACTCTAATGCCGCGTACACACGACCGTTTTTAATGTCATTGAAAAAAACGAAGTTTTTCTCGACGTGATTCTTCTCAAGCCTGCCTTGCCTACACACTATTATGAAAAAAAATGCTCGAGCAAAGCGCAAAATGTACGACAGCACTATAAAGGGGAAATTCCATTCGGATGGCGCCACCCTTTGGGCTGCTTTTGCTGATCCTCGTGTTATTAAAGTTTGGTGAGAGACGATTCGCGCCTTTCAGCCTTGTGCTCTTCAGTCTGTTACAGCGTGACGAATGTGCTATCTCCATTACGAGCGCTAGTTTTACCAGAACGAGTGCTCCCGTCTCATCACTTGCTTCTGAAAAACGACGAGAAAAATTAGAGCATATATAAAACAAGAAAACCCTCGCGCTAGCTAAGTAGTGGCACAGATGAGAGGTGTAAGGGGAACGGATGGGATACTGCAGCAGTGACCGGAGGGTCTGGTCCAAGTGAACAATAAAATATATATAAAACGTGATGGTGACTGCGCTGTAGTGTGTAAAAATAGGATGATGGGAAGGGAGAGAAAAAATTAAACTCGGAGGGGATGTGGCAAGGAAGGGTGGGGTATGGAGGTGTGGAGAGGAGGGGGAAGGGGAGGGGAAGAGGGAGAGACTGGGAGACGAAGTGGGTGAGTAATAAGCTAGTACTGGACTAACTAGCAGTGATGTGCAATGTGCACAGTGACACAAATGAAAATACACTAATAAAAGACTGATCAATGATAATCAGAAAAATATGTAACACAGTGAATAATAGACAAAGATGTGACATATAAAACCAATATCCAAATGGTCGAGGTATGCAACACGTGATAAAGATAAACCACTTAGACATAATAATAATCCACAAACAAATCCATGAATGGGAAAAGTGAAATGGATGGGATAAATGAAAACACACACTCAGTGAATGAGTGAACTATACTAGTAAGGAGAGGCAGTCCCAAATAAGTCCTGGTGATGACTTCCCAATCCTTCCAAAATAACTATATGGTATATGAATAAGTCATATGTGGATAAAGTCCCGTCACCGATGAAGTGCTTGAAAAGAATCCTGTGGCGTCCACCCTGTGATCACACCTGGCTTACCTCCCTATTGGAAGGGGGGACAGTATACAGCAGTTCTCTGTAGTGAAGGGGGGTATCACGTCCTTATGGCCTGATCTTTATGGCACCGTTACTCATTGGAGTATATAAGAGAAAACAAAAACAGAGAGTACATCAATAGCGCAACTCTGTGAGTGCAGCAAGAGGAGTGGCTGATGCATACATTCACACACTCACTTGTGATGGAGTGAGCATGGACCTCAATCCAAACGAGCGCCGAGCTCGTGCCAATGGGAAAGAGTGTGACAACTGTGTGACAACTGAGGGTTGCATCGGATGCACCATAGATGTCACACTCTTTCCCATTGGCAAGAGCTCGGCGCTCGTTTGGATTGAGGTCCATGCTCACTCCATCACAAGTGAGTGTGTGAATGTATGCATCAGCCACTCCTCTTGCTGCACTCACAGAGTTGCGCTATTGATGTACTCTCTGTTTTTGTTTTCTCTTATATACTCCAATGAGTAACGGTGCCATAAAGATCAGGCCATAAGGACGTGATACCCCCCTTCACTACAGAGAACTGCTGTATACTGTCCCCCCTTCCAATAGGGAGGTAAGCCAGGTGTGATCACAGGGTGGTCGCCACAGGATTCTTTTCAAGCACTTCATCGGTGACGGGACTTTATCCACATATGACTTATTCATATACCATATAGTTATTTTGGAAGGATTGGGAAGTCATCACCAGGACTTATTTGGGACTGCCTCTCCTTACTAGTACAGTTCACTCATTCACTGAATGTGTGTTTTCATTTATCCCATCCATTTCACTTTTCCCATTCATGGATTTGTTTGTGGATTATTATTATGTCTAAGTGGTTTATCTTTATCACGTGTTGCATACCTCGACCATTTGGATATTGGTTTTATATGTCACATCTTTGTCTATTATTCACTGTGTTACATATGTAGCGGCCTCACCCCCTTCACATGTTTATCGGTTGTCCGAAAGCTCTTGTCTAGGGGTACCTGGGTTTCGAGAGTGAGGTGCGCTACGGCCCATGTCCTCCCCATGGCTGTGGGTGAGGTGAAGGCCAGTATCAACATCTTCCTCGGGCCAAATGTGCATTGGGTTGCGGAACTTAGCCCTGCTATGCTGGAATCTCCCTTTGCTCCCATCAACAGAGTCCATACACCGATCACAGTCCAACTGTTAGTTTTATTTCGTAGCTCCACAACAAACAATATATGGCAGGATACGGTGGGATGAGCAGGCCGAGGCACTATCCGGATTGTAGTCCCTACACCCCCTGTGCTATGACCAGGGGTTGCTGATTAGAACAACTTCGCTGCGCTGCGGCCCCTATCAGGGGAAGATGACCCTCCAAGGGAGTTACCGGAGGCCCGTCCGTCACCGGGTTGACGCTGCTCTGGAGTCTTCAGATGGGTGACCTCCCCAGCCTCCTCACCTCAGATGCGGGTCCCCTCGCAAGGGGCACCCTGGAATCACTTCACCCTCGCGGGACCCGGTCGAAGTCACCAGGTCCCAGGCCTTCTACAAAGTACCTCACCCCAGGCTGAAGGTGCCTGGGATGGACTCCAACTCCAGCTTCATTCCGGCCAGGCCTAGGGTGCCCAGGCCGGAACCTTGAACCGCCCGCACCCAGGCCGAGGGCGCCTGGGTACGTCAAGAGATGATCCCCCAACAGACCTCGTGGCGAGGGCGTCTCCCCCTTTTATCTCCTCCCATCGACACCACGGCGGGTTCCCCGCCCCAGCCGTACCATCTCCAGGAAGGGACAAAAAGGGTAACACTGTGGTAGTGATTCTACCTCGAGCCTGTAGGTACCCCGCCACCCACAGGCCAAGGAGAATATTGCACCACCCAATCCTCCACGAATAACAAAAAGGGGTCTAATCCCTGACATAATTACACACCTGGGTCTCTCTACCCCCAGGTGTATCCCACTAACTTTGAAGACCCCGCTACACACTCCCCCTTGTGATTTGACGCTGGTCCCCAGCGTCAGGTGCACACCCATGTCTCCCAAGAAGTGGTGACATGAAGTGGGCCCCAGAGGCTATCCCTCAAATTTTGGATACTGTGTGTGCCAAGACCTGCTCCAGGGAAAGGGAACTATAAAACATTAAAACTTTTGTATAAAACATCTGTCATGTACACATATACAATCCCTCCCGTCACTGTCTAAGAACCACCCCATACTCAGTAGTCTTGACCGACGAATCTCCTGCAGAAGGGAAACAAAAAAAAAAACACATCCTAACACTCTGTGTTAACTTGGCATGAGTGGGTCCGTCAGCCGAGAGACCCACTCACTCCAATAAGTAAGTAATGCATGTGGAACATTTCAAACAACCGTTGCACAACACTGCCACCTGGTGAGATCTTCATTCTTCCTGCTTTCCTACTCTGACTCTACCCCAAAAGTCTCTGCCTTTGGCACATGAAGAAAGGGGAGAAAAAAAAAACAACAGCTCCCAAGTCTCCAGTGAGTAGAAGAAAAGCCCAAATCAAAACAAAAGTAGGGCACAGTTCTAGGCGTCTGGGAATGTCTCTTCCAGAAAGTTTCAACAGCAACAAGATAGGAGCTCACTTCTCCTATAAGTAGAACCTTGGATCCGGCAGAAACAGGGGCTTCAGGTGCCCGTCAAACACTTCCACCGAATACTCGACATCCTCTCCTTCTTTCCTGCAGATGAGCACCTTATCGGCATGAATATGGCGCCCAAGTCTCCAATCAGCTCTGCAGTCCTTGAACTTTTTAGACACAGGCGGCGAACATGACAGGTATCGCCTGGCATGGGGTACTTTAAGCTTTTCCCATACAAACTCGTCATACCACCTTGGTCGCAGGACCTCGACTTCATACAATAAGTCCCGAGGCAAGTAGGGGTACTCCCACCCATATTCACGGGCGACTCTCTGGGAGAAAAGTCTCTGCAACCTGGCTAGAGGCGGCATCACATCTCGCTCACCTTCTCCTGGCTGCACGATGGCCTCCGGGTGCCGAGGTACCTTCACCATCTCGGGTTGCTTTGTCTTTGGTGCCCGCAACGAAGCACGCTGCATCCCCACCATCAGAGCGGGTGATGTAGTTGAATGAGGAAAGTTGGCCCGAGGACTAGATTTCCTCGGGAACTCTGGGGCCTGCGCCCGGAGCGTACTGTCTTCTATGGACATGGGGGAATCCTGCGGTTTACTCAGCACAGGTAGTGGGCGTCTGTCCCAGCCCTTCCGGTGAAACAGTTCGTCTATCTCTCCGTCATCCCCACAGTCTGACAATGACTCTAGGTCGGAGGTGTCATACATCTCAGCGGGAAGGTAGTCTCTAGTAGACAGAAGGCTACCCTCCCTTGCGGGCTCCACCGACTGTGGACCCCCGACACCTCCAACCAACACCACAGTCCCAGCCCCTGGCTCACCTGGACCTTCTGAAGAACTGGGATGTCCGGGACTCTCTTCTCTACCGGCGCCATCCAGGCCAGGCAAGCGGCGGGGTGAAGCTCGACCACGACAATAGGATGCCTGTACCAGGCCGACTTTCCTCTTCGGAGGTGGGAGCAGGGAGTCTGTAGTGACCGAAGCAGCGTCCTCGGATTTTCCTCTCTCAGTCTCTGATTGGGCAGTCCCATCGCCCTGGTCAGCGCGCACGGGGACCTCCGCAAAGGCCTGGATCTCTCCCTCTGGAGTGGCGGTTCCTGTGATGCAGTTGAGGCGAAGGGCCCGGGGCCTTACTGTGGATGATTCGACCTCAAAAAGAAATTCTTTGCACGCTTCACATCGCCCGAACGGCTTCAGTTGGACCACCAGTCCCGAGCATCCGGGACAGATCACACCGAGGGCCTCCGTGTCTCTGCATAAATACAGAGCCAACTGTCCTCGGGGCCTGAGCCTTATCCCCGTGTCTGTAATGGGCGCAGCAAATGCAGTCATTTTCGTGGGGTAAGGTACCGGCATCCACGGGGAGCTTGAGGCCATCCCGACCACCTGCTGTTCCATCACGCACTTACCTCGCGCCGGAGTCTCCACGTGTATCTCCACACGTGGCCAGACTCCTCCCACGACTTGCACGTTTTCGCGGGCTTCCTTCAGTCTCCTCCCACGAATTGCGCAGTCATGGGGTGCCTCGTGGCGCAGTGCATTAACAGTCCCCACATGTAGTACTTCACACGGCTGGACCTCTCCCTTTTTACGCTCCTCCGCGTGGGCCTTTCCCGACTTAGGGTCATGTCCACAACTCCGAGCAGGGATGCACTTTGGCCAATCACATGGCCGACCTGCTCGGACCTCCTCCGGGCAGCAAAGTCCAGACACAGCCGTTCCAACCCTTAGGATCAATACACATTTCATCCCGGACGAGCCCCCACGTGTAGCGGCCTCACCCCCTTCACATGTTTATCGGTTGTCCGAAAGCTCTTGTCTAGGGGTACCTGGGTTTCGAGAGTGAGGTGCGCTACGGCCCATGTCCTCCCCATGGCTGTGGGTGAGGTGAAGGCCAGTATCAACATCTTCCTCGGGCCAAATGTGCATTGGGTTGCGGAACTTAGCCCTGCTATGCTGGAATCTCCCTTTGCTCCCATCAACAGACTCCATACACCGATCACAGTCCAACTGTTAGTTTTATTTCGTAGCTCCACAACAAACAATATATGGCAGGATACGGTGGGATGAGCAGGCCGAGGCACTATCCGGATTGTAGTCCCTACACCCCCTGTGCTATGACCAGGGGTTGCAGGAGTCTTGATTAGAACAACTTCGCTGCGCTGCGGCCCCTATCAGGGGAAGATGACCCTCCAAGGGAGTTACCGGAGGCCCGTCCGTCACCGGGTTGACGCTGCTCCGGAGTCTTCAGATGGGTGACCTCCCCAGCCTCCTCACCTCAGATGCGGGTCCCCTCGCAAGGGGCACCCTGGAATCACTTCACCCTCGCGGGACCCGGTCGAAGTCACCAGGTCCCAGGCCTTCTACAAAGTACCTCACCCCAGGCTGAAGGTGCCTGGGATGGACTCCAACTCCAGCTTCATTCCGGCCAGGCCTAGCGTGCCCAGGCCGGAACCTTGAACCGCCCGCACCCAGGCCGAGGGCGCCTGGGTACGTCAAGAGATGATCCCCCAACAGACCTCGTGGCGAGGGCGTCTCCCCCTTTTATCTCCTCCCATCGACACCACGGCGGGTTCCCCGCCCCAGCTGTACCATCTCCAGGAAGGGACAAAAAGGGTAACACTGTGGTAGTGATTCTACCTCGAGCCTGTAGGTACCCCGCCACCCACAGGCCAAGGAGAATATTGCACCACCCAATCCTCCACGAATAACAAAAAGGGGTCTAATCCCTGACATAATTACACACCTGGGTCTCTCTACCCCCAGGTGTATCCCACTAACTTTGAAGACCCCGCTACACACTCCCCCTTGTGATTTGACGCTGGTCCCCAGCGTCAGGTGCACACACATGTCTCCCAAGAAGTGGTGACATGAAGTGGGCCCCAGAGGCTATCCCTCAAATTTTGGATACTGTGTGTGCCAAGACCTGCTCCAGGGAAAGGGAACTATAAAACATTAAAACTTTTGTATAAAACATCTGTCATGTACACATATACAATCCCTCCCGTCACTGTCTAAGAACCACCCCATACTCAGTAGTCTTGACCGACGAATCTCCTGCAGAAGGGAAACAAAAAAAAAACACATCCTAACACTCTGTGTTAACTTGGCATGAGTGGGTCCGTCAGCCGAGAGACCCACTCACTCCAATAAGTAAGTAATGCATGTGGAACATTTCAAACAACCGTTGCACAACACTGCCACCTGGTGAGATCTTCATTCTTCCTGCTTTCCTACTCTGACTCTACCCCAAAAGTCTCTGCCTTTGGCACATGAAGAAAAGGGAGAAAAAAAACAACAGCTCCCAAGTCTCCAGTGAGTAGAAGAAAAGCCCAAATCAAAACAAAAGTAGGGCACAGTTCTAGGCGTCTGGGAATGTCTCTTCCAGAAAGTTTCAACAGCAACAAGATAGGAGCTCACTGCTCCTATAAGTAGAACCTTGGATCCGGCAGAAACAGGGGCTTCAGGTGCCCGTCAAACACTTCCACCGAATACTCGACATCCTCTCCTTCTTTCCTGCAGATGAGCACCTTATCGGCATGAATATGGCGCCCAAGTCTCCAATCAGCTCTGCAGTCCTTGAACTTTTTAGACACAGGCGGCGAACATGACAGGTATCGCCTGGCATGGGGTACTTTAAGCTTTTCCCATACAAACTCGTCATACCACCTTGGTCGCAGGACCTCGACTTCATACAATAAGTCCCGAGGCAAGTAGGGGTACTCCCACCCATATTCACGGGCGACTCTCTGGGAGAAAAGTCTCTGCAACCTGGCTAGAGGCGGCATCACATCTCGCTCACCTTCTCCTGGCTGCACGATGGCCTCCGGGTGCCGAGGTACCTTCACCATCTCGGGTTGCTTTGTCTTTGGTGCCCGCAACGAAGCACGCTGCATCCCCACCATCAGAGCGGGTGATGTAGTTGAATGAGGAAAGTTGGCCCGAGGACTAGATTTCCTCGGGAACTCCAGGGCCTGCGCCCGGAGCGTACTGTCTTCTATGGACATGGGGGAATCCTGCGGTTTACTCAGCACAGGTAGTGGGCGTCTGTCCCAGCCCTTCCGGTGAAACAGTTCGTCTATCTCTCCGTCATCCCCACAGTCTGACAATGACTCTAGGTCGGAGGTGTCATACATCTCAGCGGGAAGGTAGTCTCTAGTAGACGGAAGGCTACCCTCCCTTGCGGGCTCCACCAACTGTGGACCCCCGACACCTCCAACCAACACCACAGTCCCAGCCCCTGGCTCACCTGGACCTTCTGAAGAACTGGGATGTCCGGGACTCTCTTCTCTATCGGCGCCATCCAGGCCAGGCAAGCGGCGGGGTGAAGCTCGACCACGACCATAGGATGCCTGTACCAGGCCAACTTTCCTCTTCGGAGGTGGGAGCAGGGAGTCTGTAGTGACCGAAGCAGCGTCCTCGGATTTTCCTCTCTCAGTCTCTGATTGGGCAGTCCCATCGCCCTGGTCAGCGCGCACGGGGACCTCCGCAAAGGCCTGGATCTCTCCCTCCGGAGTGGCGGTTCCTGTGATGCAGTTGAGGCGAAGGGCCCGGGGCCTTACTGTGGATGATTCGACCTCAAAAAGAAATTCTTTGCACGCTTCACATCGCCCGAACGGCTTCAGTTGGACCACCAGTCCCGAGCATCCGGGACAGATCACACCGAGGGCCTCCGTGTCTCTGCATAAATACAGAGCCAACTGTCCTCGGGGCCTGAGCCTTATCCCCGTGTCTGTAATGGGCGCAGCAAATGCAGTCATTTTCGTGGGGTAAGGTCCCGGCATCCACGGGGAGCTTGAGGCCATCCCGACCACCTGCTGTTCCATCACGCGCTTACCTCGCGCCGGAGTCTCCACGTGTATCTCCACACGTGGCCAGACTCCTCCCACGACTTGCACGTTTTCGCGGGCTTCCTTCAGTCTCCTCCCACGAATTGCGCAGTCATGGGGTGCCTCGTGGCGCAGTGCATTAACAGTCCCCACATGTAGTACTTCACACGGCTGGACCTCTCCCTTTTTACGCTCCTCCGCGTGGGCCTTTCCCGACTTAGGGTCATGTCCACAACTCCGAGCAGGGATGCACTTTGGCCAATCACATGGCCGACCTGCTCGGACCTCCTCCGGGCAGCAAAGTCCAGACACAGCCGTTCCAACCCTTAGGATCAATACACATTTCATCCCGGACGAGCCCCCACGTGTAGCGGCCTCACCCCCTTCACATGTTTATCGGTTGTCCGAAAGCTCTTGTCTAGGGGTACCTGGGTTTCGAGAGTGAGGTGCGCTACGGCCCATGTCCTCCCCATGGCTGTGGGTGAGGTGAAGGCCAGTATCAACATCTTCCTCGGGCCAAATGTGCATTGGGTTGCGGAACTTAGCCCTGCTATGCTGGAATCTCCCTTTGCTCCCATCAACAGAGTCCATACACCGATCACAGTCCAACTGTTAGTTTTATTTCGTAGCTCCACAACAAACAATATATGGCAGGATACGGTGGGATGAGCAGGCCGAGGCACTATCCGGATTGTAGTCCCTACACCCCCTGTGCTATGACCAGGGGTTGCAGGAGTCTTGATTAGAACAACTTCGCTGCGCTGCGGCCCCTATCAGGGGAAGATGACCCTCCAAGGGAGTTACCGGAGGCCCGTCCGTCACCGGGTTGACGCTGCTCCAGAGTCTTCAGACGGGTGACCTCCCCAGCCTCCTCACCTCAGATGCGGGTCCCCTCGCAAGGGGCACCCTGGAATCACTTCACCCTCGCGGGACCCGGTCGAAGTCACCAGGTCCCAGGCCTTCTACAAAGTACCTCACCCCAGGCTGAAGGTGCCTGGGATGGACTCCAACTCCAGCTTCATTCCGGCCAGGCCTAGGGTGCCCAGGCCGGAACCTTGAACCGCCCGCACCCAGGCCGAGGGCGCCTGGGTACGTCAAGAGATGATCCCCCAACAGACCTCGTGGCGAGGGCGTCTCCCCTTTTATCTCCTCCCATCGACACCACGGCGGGTTCCCCGCCCCAGCCGTACCATCTCCAGGAAGGGACAAAAAGGGTAACACTGTGGTAGTGATTCTACCTCGAGCCTGTAGGTACCCAGCCACCCACAGGCCAAGGAGAATATTGCACCACCCAATCCTCCACGAATAACAAAAAGGGGTCTAATCCCTGACATAATTACACACCTGGGTCTCTCTACCCCCAGGTGTATCCCACTAACTTTGAAGACCCCGCTACACATATTTTTCTGATTATCATTGATCAGTCTTTTATTAGTGTATTTTCATTTGTGTCACTGTGCACATTGCACATCACTGCTAGTTAGTCCAGTACTAGCTTATTACTCACCCACTTCGTCTCCCAGTCTCTCCCTCTTCCCCTCTCCTTCCCCCTCCTCTCCACACCTCCATACCCCACCTTTCCTTGCCACATCCCCTCCGAGTTTAATTTTTTCTCTCCCTTCCCATCATCCTATTTTTACACACTACAGCGCAGTCACCATCACGTTTTATAAAAATTAGAGCATGTTCCAAATTTTAATGCCCATTTTTCACGTCGTGAAAATGCTCTGGAGCCCACACACAATCGTTTTTAATGACCAAATGAAAAAATTGCATTTTTCTCGTCATGAAAAACGGTCGTGTGTACGCGGTATAAGGGTGTGGTATCCACAATTGCTTGTATAATACCAATCCAAAAATCCTGCTGCGATTTTAAACATAAAATATATAAAGTGCAATGTCCAAAAAAAGGTATATAAGTGCCAAAAAACTCATATTATAATTAATTTAGTCCATCAGATATTTTATATAAATAAAAGGAGATGTGCAGTGAAATATAACTCCAATGACCAAATAGCTGCAAAGAAAAATGCACAAAGAGTCCTATGTGAATAATTGCTCTTTTCACTGGTGACTTGCTGTGCTTCCACCTTCACCGTGTTTGTGCCTACACCACCACCAAGTAGAATGGCCACTCACCAGATAGGCTAGATTATGCGCCTTTGGTTCATAAGGATAACCACTCCGTCTCTCAGACTTGTCAGCAGTTCCTCCCAATGTACTGGTAGAGAATCTTGCTCTATGATCGCTCATGGAACATATAAAGGACTATCATGGTGTAGTATATCATAAAAATTTTTTATTGAGATTTAAAAAAATTCCATCCACTCACATGTAAGAGTGCCTTGAAGCCGGCACTGAGCTGATCCAGCTATACATAGAAGATATATATGCCTGGTTCCGCACGTGTGTCCCTATGGTTCCTTCACATGCTGGCTTGCATCCCTAGCCTCATTATCAGGGTCGGCCCTACCATGGTCCCAGGCGGCACTTTAAGAGGGGCGGCAACAGGGGCGCACTGTCTGAGGACCTGGGTTTCCCTCCATCTAGTGTGCAGTGTCATACTTGTACTGCATCACCGGCGCCGCTCTCACTGGCCGCAGTGGCAAGACCCACTTCAAGGGTCTCACCAGCGGCCCTTGCTTCCCTGCCCAAACTTGTTGCTAGCCGCGGACCGCTTTGTGTCTAGCAACCAGTGACGTCAGGAGAGAAGGAGAGAGAGACCCACCATTCATTGCGGAGGATTTAACTTCCTCCTCCTCCGCTAGCTCCACCCTCCTACTCCTCCGCTAGCTCCACCCACCTCCTCCCTGTATGTTCCCCTCAGCAAGTTAGGAGCGGCGTGCGGTGCGAGGATCAGTGCTGCCTGCCTCCTCCCCCCTCGAGGCACCGCTATCTCTGTTATTTCCTGCCCATTCGCCCTTCTATTAGCGGGCAGCAGAACAGCATGAGATCGGAGCGGCTGTGTGTGAGGAGAGAGAGCAGCTGCGGGCTCTCCCCCCCCTCCTTCTCCTCCTTATGCTGCTGTTCTCAGGACAGCCACCGCTATGTTTCTTCCCCCTTTTCCTCCCATTGGCCAAGGACAAAAACAAAAAGGAGAAAAGAGGATTATGGGATATGTAGTGCAAATAACTGGCTGGCCCACTGCAATTCTAGGGGGGAAGCTGCAGCCCCCAGCATGCCCAGCTGAAGGGGAGGGAGAGAGAGCCAGGCTGAGTGACAGGCTGCATCTGGTGACAGGCAATGGTGACAAGTGACAGGCTGCATCTGGTGACAGGCAATGGTGACAAGTGACAGGCTGCATCTGGTAACAGGCATCGGTGACAAGTGACAGGCTGCATCTGGTAACAGGCATCGGTGACAAGTGACAGGCTGCATCTGGTGACAGGCAATGGTGACAAGTGACAGGCTGCATCTGGTGACAGGCAATGGTGACAAGTGACAGGCTGCATTGGTGACAAGTGACAGGCTGCATCTGGTGACAGGCAATGGTGACATGTGACAGGCTGCATCTGGTGACAGGCAATGGTGACAAGTGACAGGCTGCATCTGGTGACAGGCAATGGTGACAAGTGACAGGCTACATCTGGTGACAGGCATTGGTGACAAGTGACAGGCATTGGTGACAAGTGACAGGCAATGGTGACAAGTGACAGGCTGCATCTGGTGACAGGCATCGGTGACAAGTGACAGGCTGCATCTGGTGACAGTCAATGGTGACAAGTGACAGGCTGCATCTGGTGACAGGCATCGGTGACAAGTGACAGGCATTGGTGACAAGTGACAGGCTGCATCTGGTGACAGTCAATGGTGACAAGTGACAGGCTGCATCTGGTGACAGGCATCGGTGACAAGTGACAGGCATCGGTGACAAGTGACAGGCTGCATCTGGTGACAGGCATTGGTGACAAGTGACAGGCTGCATCTGGTGACAGGCATTGGTAACAAGCGACAGGCTGCATCTGGTGACAGGCATTGGTGACAAGTGACAGGCTGCATCTGGTGACAGTCAATGGTGACAAGTGACAGACTGCATCTGGTGACAGGCATTGGTGACAAGTGACAGGCTGCAATCTGGTGACAGGCATTGGTGACAAGTGACAGGCTGCATCTGGTGACAGGCATTGGTGACAAGTGACAGGCTGCATCTGGTGACAGGCATTGGTGACAAGTGACAGGCTGCATCTGGTGACAGGCATCGGTGACAAGTGACAGGCTGCATCTGGTGACAGTCAATGGTGACAAGTGACAGGCTGCATCTGGTTACAGTCAATGGTGACAAGTGACAGGCTGCATCTGGTGACAGTCAATGGTGACAAGTGACAGGCTGCATCTGGTGACAGGCAATGGTGACAAGTGACAGGCTGCATCTGGTGACAGGCAATGGTGACTGGTGACAGGCAATGTTGACAAGTGACACGCTGCATGTTGTGGCAGGCTATGGGTGGCAAGTGGCACAGCTGCATCTGGTGGCAGGCAACGGTGGCAAGCAACAAGCTACATCTGGTGGCAAGCAATGGTGACAAATGACAAGCTCAGGGCTTCCGCTGATTCTGCATTATGGTGAGTTGAACTATTTCATTATATATTACAATGTAGTAATAGAAATAATGTGATTTGATCATCCTGACACCATATCAATCATAATGTTAGGATGATTTAAGTGCTAACACCAGCCATTCGCCCGACAAATCACCCGCTGCCAAATTCCCTGTCAGCGAGACTACACCCCCCCCCTCATCTTTTTTTGGGAAGGAAGGGGGGTATCCCTGAATAGCAGTTTGGAAATGTGGTCACCCTAGCCGCCACTGCAGCGCTGTTGTTGCAGCATGTTGCATCATTGAGCTGGGATCAGAGCGTAGCTGGTCGGTGGCAGTGGAGAGAAAGGGGGGAGCTTTCGTGGTTCTACACAATACTCTTTGCAGGAAGGGGCATGTCTCTTTGCTGAATATATAGGGCTGTCTCTTTGCTTTATGGAATCGTCTCTTTGCTGGATGGGCATAGGATTTATTTTTTGGGGGGGGCAGCATTTCATTCTATGCAGCCTCTATGCATTATTGCATCAAATGCGTCATCAGGAAGCTGCCTCATCACTGCTCGTCCCCTCATTTATACCCCCTTGCGCTTCATATTATCCTATCCCCATTTTTTAGATGAGGAACAGCCGCTCCGTATGACAGGAAGTGGTGAATCCGCCATCTTAGCTACTGGCGTGGCCCCATTGATTATAACTTCCGGTCGGAAGCACCCCCTCCGCAGATTGTCCAATTGCCACGTCACCTGCCACAAGTTGTGGATTGTCCACTTGCCACGTCACCTGCCACAAGTTGCGGATTGTCATTTGCCACGTCACTTGCCACAAGTTTCGGATTGTCCACTTGCCACGTCACCTGTCACAAGTTGTGGATTGTCCACTTGCCACGTCACCTGCCACAAGTTGCAGATTGTCTACTTGCCATGTCACCTGCCACAAGTTGCTTGTTCAAATCTAACAACATATGGGTCAAACTCCAATTATACTTCGGATAACAGCAATGCTAGTGGTGTATTGGATTGGATCAAGGGCTCATTAGGGTATATAAATGGTCTAGGAATCATTGCAAGCAATTACAATTTTTTAAAATATTTTTTTAATGTTTTTTCATCATTTGCCATAATTTTTTAGATTTTTAATGTAAAAAAAATAGGGCACCTTTAAAAACACTGTAGCGGCCTCACCCCATCTCCTTTGTCTAGGGGTATGTCACACGACAGGGTGAGATGCGCTACGGCCCATGTCCTCCCCATAGCTGTGGGTGAGGTGAAGGCCAGTACCAGATATTTCCTCGGGCCTATGTGCTTTTGTCTAGAATCAATTCCCGCTGTGTCAACACTTCCCTCTGCTCCCATTAACCAGAGTTCCACACACCGATCACAGTCCAACTCTTGTTTTATTGTATATCTCACAATAAACAGTGCTTCAGTAGCCAACTGGTTGCGACTTGATAACATTTTGATACGGGGAATGAGCAGGTCGAGGCACTATCCTGGTTATCAGCTAAACCACTGTGATCTCGCCAGCGGTTACTATAGCATTAGCTAGAAAGGATTTAGAACTTGAGAGTCTCTACCAGTGACTCAAGAGAACGTAGATAGGAGTACCTTCGCTGTGCTGCGGCCCCTGTCAGGGGAAGATGTCCCTCCAAGGGAGTTACCAGAGGCCCATCCGTCACTGGGTTGATGCTGCTCCACACTCTACGAATGGGTAACCTCCCCGGCCTCCTCACCTCAGACATGGGCCCCATCCACCTCAGGGACCCTCGGACTTCTCCACCCTCGCGGGACCCAGTCGAAGTCACTGGACCCCAGGCCTCCTAGTTTAGTACCTCACCCCAGGCTGAAGGTGCCTGGGATGGACTCAAACTCCATTCTGGTCAGGCCTAGGGCGCCTGGGCCGGAATCCAGAACCGCCCGCACCCAGGCCTAAGGTGCCTGGGCGTGTGAAGAAGATCCTCCTGAAGACCTTGTGGTTAGGGCGTCTCTCCCTTTTATCTCCTCCCATCGACACCACGGCAGGTTCCCCGCCCTCGCCGTACCATCTCCGGAAAGGGACAAAAAGGGTAGAACTGTGACGGCCAATCTACCTTGAGCCTCCAGGTACCCCGCCACCCAGAGGCCAAGGAGATTATTACACCATCCAATCCTCCACGAACACAAATGGTCCACTATTCCCATACTTACACACCTGAGTGTCCCACCTAAATTTAGAGACCCCGCTACATACTCCCCCCTGTGATTTGACGCTGGTCCCCAGCGTCTGGTGCAAACCCATGTCTCCCATGGAGTGATGACATAAGCCTAGCCCCAGAGGCTATCCCTAAAATTTTGAACCTCAACCATACCAAGACCTGCTCAAAGGGGAAAGGGAACATAAAACAATAAAACTTTTCCCTAAAAACATCTATCATGTACACATATACAATCCCTCCCTTCACTGTCTAAGAACCATCCCATACTCAGCAGTCTTGACAGACGAATCTCCTGCAGAAGGGGGAAAAAAAACAACACACAAGAAAAGCCACATCCTGACATTTTTGTGTTATTTTGGAATGAATGGGTCCATCAACCAATAGACCCATTCGCTCCAATGAGTAAAGTGATGCGCGTGAAAAAAAACCAAACAGCCGTTGCACAACACTGTCACCTGGTGACAGTGCCGCGATAATGACACTTGGTGCAATCTTCATTCTTCCTGCGTCCCTACACTAATTCTACCCCCAAAGTCTGTCTTTGAGCCGTGAGGAAGAGAGAACAAACAAAAACTGCTCTCATTCCTCCAAAAAGTAGAAAACAAAAGCCAGAATAAAAAAAAAAACTAGGGCACAGTTCGGATGCTCCGGCAGGAACACTTCTAGAAGATTTGTAGGAATGGAAACAACAAGTGAGTCTCTTCTCACAAATAGAACTTCGGGTCAGGCAAGAACAAGGGCTTCAGATGTTTATCAAAAACCTCAATCGAATAGTCAGCATCCTCTCCATCTTTCCTGCAGATGCGCACCTTGTCTGCGTGGATATGGCGGCCCCACATCCAGTCTGCTCTGCAGTCCCTAAACTTTTTCAACACGGGTGGCGAACAGGACAAATATCTTCGTGCATGGGGTACTTTGAGTTTTTCCCAAACAAATTCGTCATACCATCTCTGGCGTATGACCTCAACTTCAAAAAGTAAGTCCCGAGGCAAGTAGGGATATTCCCACCCATACTCACGGGCGACTCTCTGTGAAAAAAGTCGTTGCAATCTGGCCAAAGGAGGCATGGCTTCCCGCTCACCTTCTCCGGGTTGAACGATGGCCTCCGGGTGCCGAGGTACTTTCACTACCACTGATGGCTTTTCTCTCGGTGCTCGTAGTGATGCGCGTTGCATCCCCGCCACCAAGACGGGCGATGTTGTAGATTGTGGGAAGGTAATTTGAGGACTAGACTTCCTCGTAGACTCCGGGGCTTGTACCTGGGGCGTGCTGTCTCCTATTGACATAGGGGAATCCTGCGGTGCACATAACACAGGCAATGGGCGTTTGTCCCAGCCCTTCCGGTGAAACAGTTCATCAATCTCACCGTCATCTCCACAATCTGACAGCGACTCTAGGTCGGAAGTGTCATACATCTCGGCGGGAAGGTAGTCTCTGGTTGACGTGGTACTACCCTCCCTTGCAGGCTCCACCGGCTGTGGACCCCCGACACCTCCAACCACCACCACAGTCCCAGCCCCTGGCTCACCTTGACCTTTTGTAGAACTGGGATGTCCAGGACTCTTCCAACCGGATCCATCCAGGCCAGGCAAGCGACGGGGTGAAGCTCAACCACGACCACAGGAGGCCTGCACCAGGCCGACTTTCCTCTTCGGAGGTGGGAGCAGAGAATCTGTGGTGACCGAAGCAGCATCCTCTGATTTTTCTCTCTCAGTCTCTGATTGGGCAGTCACATCGCCCTGGTCAGTGCGTACGGGAACCTCTGCAAAGGCCTGGATCTCTCCTTCCAGAGTAGCGGTACCTGTGAGGCTGTTGAGGCGAAGGGCCCGGGGCCTTACTGTGGATGGCTCCACCTCGAACAAGAACTCTTTGCATGCCTCGCAACGCCCGAATGGCTTCAGGTGGACCACCAGTCCCGAGCATCCGGGACAGATCACGCCGAGGGCCTCCGTGTCTCTGCATGAGTACAAAGCCAACTGTCCTCGGGGCCTGAGTCTTATGCCCGTGTCTGTAAGGGGAGCAGCGAACGTAGTCATCTTCGTGGGGTAGGGAACCGGAATCCACGGGGAGCTTGAGGCCATTCCGACTGTCTGCTGCTCCATCACGCACTGACCACGCGCCGAAGTCTCCACGTGAGTTCCTCCACATGGCCAGACTCCTCCCATGACTTGCACGTTTTCGCGGGCTTCCATCAAGCTCCGCCCACGAACTGTACAGTCACGGGGTGCCTCGTGGCGCAGTGCAATAAAAGCCCCCACATGTAGTACTTCACACGGCTGGACTCCTCCCTCTTCTCGCTCCTCTGCATGGGCCTTTCCCATCCTAGGGTCATTTCCACGACTTTGAGCAGGGATGCACTTTGGCCAATCACATGGCCGACCTGCTCGGAACTCCTCCGGGCAGCAAAGTCCAGACACAGCCATTCTTTCTTCCAAAGTCAAAACACATATCATCCCGCTACACGAGCCCCCACGTGTAGCGGCCTCACCCCATATCCTTTGTCTAGGGGTATGTCACACGACAGGGTGAGATGCGCTACGGCCCATGTCCTCCCCATAGCTGTGGGTGAGGTGAAGGCCAGTACAAGATATTTCCTCGGGCCTATGTGCTTTTGTCTAGAATCAATTCCCGCTGTGTCAACACTTCCCTCTGCTCCCATTAACCAGAGTTCCACACACCGATCACAGTCAAACTCTTGTTTTATTGTATATCTCACAATAAACAGTGCTTCAGTAGCCAACTGGTTGCGACTTGATAACATTTTGATACGGGGAATGAGCAGGTCAAGGCACTATCCTGGTTATCAGCTAAACCACTGCGATCTCACCAGCGGTTACTATAGCATTAGCTAGAAAGGATTTAGAACTTGAGAGTCTCTACCAGCGACTCAAGAGAACGTAGATAGGAGTACCTTCGCTGCGCTGCGGCCCCTGTCAGGGGAAGATGTCCCTCCAAGGGAGTTACCAGAGGCCCATCCGTCACTGGGTTGACACTGCTCCAGACTCTCCGAATGGGTAACCTCCCCGGCCTCCTCACCTCAGACATGGGCCCCATCCACCTCAGGGACCCTCGGACTTCTCCACCCTCGCGGGACCCAGTCGAAGTCACTGGACCCCAGGCCTCCTAGTTTAGTACCTCACCCGAGGCTGAAGGTGCCTGGGATGGACTCCAACTCCATTACGGTCAGGCCTAGGGCGCCTGGGCTGGAATCCGGAACCGCCCGAACCCAGGCCTAAGGTGCCTGGGCGCGTGAAGAAGATCCTCCTGAAGACCTCGTGGTTAGGGCGTCTCCCCCTTTTATCTCCTCCCATCGACACCACGGCAGGTTCCCCGCCCTCGCCGTACCATCTCCGGAAAGGGACAAAAAGGGTAACACTGTGACGGCCAATCTACCTTGAGCCTCCAGGTACCCCGCCACCCAGAGGCCAAGGAGATTATTACACCATCCAATCCTCCACGAACACAAATGGTCCACTATTCCCATACTTACACACCTGAGTGTCCCACCTAAATTTAGAGACCCCGCTACAACACTTATAAACAAAAACGCGGCTAAGCGCTGGTACCACAATCAGCCGCGTTTAGGCGCGTTTGGCGTCTGAAACATGGAAATCTCCGGCGTCTGAACTCATTTTTTTGCTTTCAAAGAAACGCTGTTAAAAGCAACTGCCTAAAAACAACTGTAAACGAAACTGTGTACATGGTCACATAAGATAACATTGTATGAGTTCAGGGGCAGTTGAAAAAAGCATCCAACTTCCTCTGAACGTCCATTTAACAGCAGCAGTGTACATGGGGCCTTAGAGACAATGCTACACAATCCTGGGTCTTTTGTCTCTTTACATATTAAACACACCCTGTTGCTGAGGCTGTCTGATGTTCTGGCTGCTGTTTACCATCCAGTGTACATAGAGGCTTTTGATGAGAGACACATGGACATCCTTCCAGTGGATATTTGAATCCAAACAAGCGCTTTGTGATTCCCGTGAGTAAGGGTGGTCGCTGGCTTTCTGGTAAGCCTTTTATCTTAACTATGGTGATGGGTGACACGCTGCCAAACATCTGACCAACGCTGTCCACTTCTTGTGGGTTTTCCTCCACTGAATACTAGTGGGATCTCCTTCACTGAACAATAGTTTACAATAACTTTTCTCTCTTTTTCATCAGTTTTTTTTTTTATATTTGTATATCAGTCACATATGATTTTTTTTATTCACTTTGTTATTCCATATTGCACAATTTGCACATTTGTTTATTGCACGTTTGCACATTATAGTATGTTATATGTGTAGCGGGGTATTCCCCTTTGTTATCCAGAGACTACAATTCCCAGGACACTTTCAGGCACCCAGGGTGCATTGCCCCAGAGTGGGGACTGCTGGGGCGGACTTTATAAAGGGGAGGCAGAGTTTATTCTCTTATACTCTTTGGACACCTCCCGCCTAGCAAGCAAGAACTCTGTCTGAGACTGCTGAAAAACCCAGGCCTGAAGCCTGGGCACTTTCTTCCAAAGAGCCCTCCGCCAGCCTAGCGGAACCTGAGAGACATCTTTTCATCCTTGCTGCACTGTAGACTTGTGCACAACGGAAAAATTCGTTCCGTTTCGGTTAGTTTCTTTCCGGTCCTGTTGATTCGTAATCATTCGTAATTTTGCTAGACGGGATTTTTCGTGTTCGGACTCATTCGTATTTTTGCAAGCGACATTTTTCGTTGAATTTTTTGTTGCTTTATAATTCGTACTTTCGGTAGAGTACGTTGTTTTTCGTTGATTCTGGACACAACTCCTACTTTCGTAACTTTTTTTGGGTTCGTACTTTCGGTAGAGTACGTTGTTTTTCGTTGATTCTGGACACAACTCCTACTTTCGTAACTTTTTTTGGGTTCGTTGATTCGTAATTTTCCGTGTCTCTCTCACAACGACGCTGCCTATTATGCCTAATGTGCTTCGAATGGATTTGTACTTTTCTAAATACATTGCGGTTATTTGTAACGATTCGAAATCTCGTATTTTACTTTCGTTTTTTACATGCGGCTATAGGCTCCGCCCCTGTACACCATTTTGAGAGGGTTCAGCACGGTGAGGGAGAAGCAGAGAGCAGAGCAGAGTGTTATTGTGCTTCGAATGGATTCGAAATCTCGTATTTTACTTTCGTTTTTTACATGCGGCTATAACCTCCGCCCCTGTACACCATTTTGAGAGGGAGTTCAGCACGGTGTGGGAGAAGCAGAGAGCAGAGCAGAGTGAGTGTTATTGTGCTTCGTATGGATTCGTACATTCGTAACTTTTTCATAACGAATTATGCCGAAGACATTCGGGCATTCGCTATTTGCGGTATAATTTATTTCGGATTCGGTCTTATTCGTAATTGCTTTGTTCGGAAATTCGAATGCTTCCGAATGTCCGAAAGTTGCTAAATTCGGACGAATTTCAATTCGTTACGAAACGAATTGCACAAGCCTACTGCACTGTACCAGGAGGACCGAAGACCCGGATGTCGATGGATCCATGTGCCTAGACGCATCGGTGGAGGAGACGGACTGGGACCGGTCCAGTTGGTGAGAGAGCATTTGCTCGCAGACAAATACTGTATTTCTACTACCCTGTTTGGATTACAAAGTTTGTTCATCAAGTGCACCACCGAGTTTTGCTAGCAAAGATTCCTTTACAGAACTTCCGTTTAGTTCAGTCAGGCCTGACTGCATAGGTAGACATTGCTGGGTATCAGTCTGCCCACGAGGGGAAGTAGCAGGAAAAGGGTATCGGTAGAGTTGCATAGCAATCTATGTCTATTCTGTTTGTTTGAATACTGTTTATTGCAGGGAGCTGCAAATAATCTTATACTCTCGTTTATTACTTGCCCTTTAGTCTCAGTAAATAATACCTAAGTCAAGTACATTGTGTCTGTTTCTTTTACTTTATACAGAAGTTTAGACATTTTACTGTGTGTGTTTGTCATAGGACAGTGTCACCCAGAGTTGCTGGTCACGCAGTCCTATCTCCCCTTACTAGCTGTGCCACGGGAGTGTAGAGCTGATTGCCAGGGGTTGACAGCGGTGCACTACAGGGCCCAAGAAATCAATACCAGCAGCCCTCTTAACTGGGGGTACCGCTTTACGTGGGGGCTCGAGTCCGGGATCCTTGTATATTGCACGCTGCAATCAAGCCGGTCAGAAGTACTAGCATGGACCCGCTGGCAATGGAACAGTGGTGCGGCGGTAGTCATGGTACTCCCGGGGGAAAGATGGCCGGAAGAGGAGATAAAACAGTTAGTGTTGTCACTGTCACCGAGCCACAAAGCATGGGTGATGGATTTCAAGCCAGATCCAGTGAACTCGTTTACATACGCACTGGTAGAATGGAAAAACGATATCCCAGAACATTTTAAAGGTCCGAGTATACAAGCCATAGATAATCAGACCTATCACTTGATACATACGCTGCCAGTGAAGGGAGAATGGTTTTAGATACCAAAACTACCATCCCCGCGATTATCTCCACCACTATCCCCTAAAACAGGGATATACAATTAGCGGACCTCCAGCTGTTGCAAAACTACAAGTCCCATCATGCCTGCCTCTGGGTGTCATTCTTGCTGCTGTCAGAGTCTCGCTATGCCTCATGGGCTTGTAGTTTGGCAACAGCTGGAGGTCCGCTAATTGCATATCCCTGCCCTAAAACATAAAAGCCTATGGAACTATTAAGCCCGGGGTCACCGCAGGCCGCAATAGGGCCTGAACTGTTGAATGCTTTAGGAGACTTTGTAGCCAAGTGCCAAAAAAGCAATACGGTGCATGTGGAAGCCGGTTAGCGGAAGCTTCGCACCTTCTCAGGGAAGCAACCAGTGCCTGCCGGAGAAGAAGAATTTGAAACCTGGATTGAACAGGCCATGCAAGCGGTAGAAGGATGGGAGGTACCAGAGGCGCAGAAGAAGCAGCGCATCAGCGAAAGTATAAAGGGCGTGGCTGCTGAAGCTGTAAAGAACCTCAGGCTCAGCAATGCTACTTGTACTGCATACGATTATCTGGCAATGCTGCAAGAGGTGTTGGCCACCCTGGAAGAGTGTGCCCCAGTCCAAGAAAGAACAGAGGTACAAATTCACAGCCGGCGGAAAACTTCAGAGGGCCCCGGTGAAGGAGTCAGCCGGGCGCCCGCTATTTACAGAAAGCTCCACTAAGATCCAGAAAGAGGAAAAAGTAAAGAGCAAGAGAAATAGAGCCCCTCTCAAACCACTCAATGCCCCATGTCAGGAGTTAAAGTCTAACAATCTGCAAGGAATCAATGCATACCGGGCCCAAAAGGGGCTGAGATCCAGAGATAAATGGACAAAGAAGAAAACCGCCAAGGGAAAACCCCAGAGTCCAAAGAAGAAGCCGCCTCGGGAGAGCTTTCCGGATAAGTTGGTGGGACCCTCTCCGCTAGTCCCTATTCAAGTGGAGGGAGTTTACACCAGAGCCATCTTAGACACGGGAGCACAAGTGACACTCCTGTATAGAGACTTTTACCAGAGACACTTGAACCACATACCTCTACAGAAGCTCGACGACCTCGAGATATGGGGAATTGGTGCACAGAGCTTCCCTTACGATGGCTACGTCTCAAGCAGGCTGGCATTCGATCCCTCTGTAACGGGAAAAGCGGAAGTTTTCGACACTTTGGCAGTAGTTTGCCCTCGCCCACCAGGAGCCAATAGAAGTTCCCTAATTATAGGAACCAACACTGACTTGGTCAGGAGACTACTGGCCCCCATAGTGCAAGAACAAGGTGTTTCGGTATCCAGGATCCATCCCATGCTACAACAGGTTTACCAGAAGTTGGTCCTGGAGCAGAAGGCCCCAGAAGAGGGGGTGGGAAGAGTCTGGAGATTATCCAAGAAGGAGAAGGTGCTGCAACCTGGTGAGATGACCTGTCTACAGGCTACTGTCAAACTCTCCTGGGAGCAGCCTGGCCCCTTTGTGGTTTTGGAGCAAGATCTGCTGGATACACACCCAGGGCTAGAGGTGATTCCCGAAGTGGTCCCGTTAAGAGCATTGGAGAAATCGAGGGGCCAGGTTCCAGCGAGTATCAGGAATGTCACTGACTCCCCTATGATAATTCCGGCCTGGATGTTACTGGGGAAAGTGAACCCTGCCACCCCAGTGGGCCTGTCCGATCTAAGGAGACCAGGAGGAGGAGAATCCCCTTTGGAGGAACTCTGTCTGGAAAACACCAACCTACCACCAGTGTGGAAGGAGAGAGCAAGGGCTCAACTAACAAAGTGGAGAAAAATATTTTCAGAAAATGAGTTTGACGTGGGGTGTGCAAGGAGTGCCACTCATAAGATCCGTCTGCAGGAAGATAAACCCTTTCGGGAAAGGGTTCCGGCGAGTTCCTCTCGCTGATCTGGAAGACCTACGTGAACAGTTGGCCGAGTTAAAGAGAACTGGAGTGATTAAAGAGTCCAGGAGTCCGTATGCATCCCCTATTGTAGTAGTCAGGAAGAAAAATGGATCATTAAGACTACAGGACTCTCAATAGGAGGACCATACCGGATCAGTACACCACTCCCATGATTGAGGATGCTCTGCAGAGTCTGTCAGGAGCCAAGTGGTTCAGCGTTATGGACCTAAAGAGTGGGTACTACCAAATCCCAATGCATCCTGCAGACAGGGAGAAAACGGCTTTCATCACTCTGATAGGGTTCTATGAGTTCAACAGGATGCCCCAAGGCCTGTCGGGAGCCCCTGTACTTTCCAGAGGCTGATGGAGAAGACGGTGGGGGACATGCACCTTATTGAAGTCCTAGTGTACTTAGACGACATCATTGTCTTTGGAAGGACTCTAGAGGAGCATGAAGAAAGGCTGGAGAAAGTTTTGAAAAGACTCAGTGAAGAAGGACTCAAACTCTCCAGAGAAAAGTGTCCGTTCTACCAGTCGTCAGTACACTATCTAGGACACATAGTGTCTGAAGTTGGAGTGTCTACTGATCCTGACAAGCTTGAAGCCGTTACCTCTTGGCCTCGCCTAACCACTGTGACTGAACTCAGATCCTTCCTCGGGTTTTGCTCCTACTACCGTCGATTCGTGGAAGGATTTGCAAAAATAGCCAAACCTCTGAATGAGTTGCTGAAGATGGAGGGAGAGGAAGATGAGACTGGCCCCAGAAAGCCGGGAGAGTCCGTGGAAGGGCAGTGGACAGAGAGATGTGAAGAAGCCTTCAAAATGCTAAAGAAGAGTCTGACCACTGCCCCGGTATTGGCCTATGCTGACACCAAGAAACCGTATGAACTGCATGTGGATGCCAGCCATGATGGCCTGGGAGGTGTGCTGTACCAGGAATATGAAGGACAGCTAAGGCCAGTCACCTATGTCAGCAGAATTCTAACACCAGCGGAGAAGAATTACCCCACCAACAAGTTAGAGTTCCTGGCCCTAAAGTGGGCAATTGTGGACAAGCTCAGAGATTACCTGTATGGGGCTGAATTCACTGTAAAGACTGATAATAACCCACTTACCTATCTCTTCACCACAGCCAAGTTGGATGCCACCGGCCACCGTTGGTTGGCAGCCCTTTCAAGCTTCAACTTCAGCCTGAAGTATAGGCCCGGAGCGGGGAACCGAGATGCTGACGCGTTGTCAAGAAGATCTCATGCTCCCACTTACCGCATTGAAGAGTGGACCCAAGTGGCCCCAGACGGAGTGAGCAGGGCCGATCCTAGACAGGGTGTGAGGGGTGCAGTTCACCCAGGCGCCACAGAGGTGGGGGCGCTCAAGCGCCAGAGTGCTTTCCTCCCTCCTCCTCCTTGCTGGTATTCAGAGGCCGCTCACCGCTGCTATTTCATCCCGCCCAAGCCCGTCCCCCATCCATCCTCCTATCAGAGGAGATCGGAGCGGGTGCCCTGGGCGGAGAGTAAGAGGGGGCGGATTTCTCCCCCTCCCTCTGTGCATAATATGAGAGCCTCGCATTGCCACGGCCACCCAATCTGCTCCCTCCCCCTGCATCCTCATTGGCAGGGAGGAGAGCGACTTCAGGAAGGGCTCCACCAGAAAGGGGGGGGGACAAGCCTCCCTCTATGTCAGTAACCGTGAGAAATCAGTCTGTAGATTCTGAGATGACTGGTGGCTGCAGCTCTGTAAAGTGTCTGTGACAGTGACACTTACACAGCCCAGCGAACACACCACCTCCCTCCTCACTGACGGGAGATCAGTGAGGAATACAGCTCCTCCCACCTCTGCTCCTCCAGTGACTTCCCGCCCCGCCCACACTATCTCCAGCGTACAGCTGTATCTGGAGAAAGGATGTGTGGGCGGGAAATATGAAAACAGCAGCTGCAGATTCCTCTGTGAGACTGATTTCTGCTTCCAACCTGGAAATGTGAGTGAGTGTGGAGGGGAGCGCAGTGGAGGGACTATTTTCTTATTTTTGGGCACATGTACATCATGCCGCCCCACTATTCTATTAGTCCCGGCTGGCGGAGTGATATTGCAATTCTCCGTTTGGCTCCCGGCTGCAATCCTAGCAAGATGTGAAGAAGTTGAGTGGCTGACAGAAGAGCAGGAGGACAGTGTGGCTGCACTGGACACAGTGAGTGGGGATTAGAGGATAGAATACTCACTGTGTCCTATTATGTATTTCACAGCACAGCAGGTTATCAGCATTTCAATTATCACACAGGTAGCAGTAGCACTGTAAGCAGGTGCTCTATCATGTCTCTATCATGTCTCCATGTCACATTGCTTTTGGGTGCTGACTTTGTTATGGCTGTTAACTTATTGCTGTACTTACTGTATGTAACAGCCAGTGCCGGCCTAAGACATTGTGCTGCCTGGTACCAAGAATTAAATGCTGCCCCCCCCCCCAAAAAAAAATAACGCCCACCAAAAGGATATAATTTTATATCATGATAACTTAAGAGGATCTGTCATGGCTCTATACATGTATGTAGGAGTATAAAGAGGACCTGTCATGGCTCTATACATGTATGTAGGAGTATAAAGAGGACCTGTCATGGCTCTATACATGTATGTAGGAGTATAAAGATGACCTGTCATGGCTCTATTCATGTATAGGAATATAAAGAGGACCTGTCATGGCTCTATTCATGTATAGGAATATAAAAAGGACCTGTTATGGCTGTATTCACGTATAGGAGTATAAAGAGGACCGGTCATACATGTATATATAAGTATGAAGAGGACCGGTCATGGCTCTATACATGTGTATAGGGGTGTAAAAAGGACCTGTCATGGCTTTATACATGTATTTAGGAAAATAAAGAGGACCTGTCATGGCTCTATACATGTATGTAGGAGTATAAAAGGACCTGTGTGTGGCCCCGATGTCAGCCGGCCACCCGCGATCGCAGAGAGCCAGAACGGGGATTTGTCAATGTAAACAGACAGATCCCCATTCTGACAGGGGAGGAGAGACAGATCTGCTGTTCCTAGTGATTAGGAACAGAGATCTCTCTCCTCCTCCAGTCAGTCCCATCACCCCCAGTTGGAAACACCTCCCAGGTAACACATTTAACCCCTTCCACACCAGTGACATTTACACAGTAATCAGTGCATTTTTATAGCACAAATCGCTGTATAAATGTCACTGGTCCCAAAAATGTGTCAAAAGTGTCCGATCTGTTCACCGCAATGTCGCAGTCTCACTGAAAATCGCAAATCACCGCCATTACTAGTAAAAAAATTATAATAATAATAATAATAATAAAAATGCCATAAATCTATCCCCTATTTTGTAGACGCTATAACTTTTGCGCAAACTAATCAATATACACTTATTGCGTTTTTTTTTTTACCAAACATATGTAGAAGAATACGTATTGGCCTAAACTGATGAAGAAATACCACCAACAGAAAGCTCTATTTGTGGGAAACAAAGGACGTAAATTTTGTTTGGGTACAGCGTCGCACGACCGCACAATTGTCAGTTAAATCGACGCAGTGCCGTATCGCAAAACAAAATTAGTGAAGTGCGTCATTTCTATTATTACATTGTTATATAATATATAAAATAGTTCAACTCACCATAATGCAGAATCAGTGGGAGCCTGAGCGTGTCACTTGCCACCGTCACCTGCCACCAGTTGCGGATTGTCACTTGCCACGACGTCACACATTGCAGATTGTCACTTGCCACAACGCCACCTGCCACACATTGCGGGTTGTCACTTGCCACACATTGCGGGTTGTCACTTGCCACGACGCCACCTGCCACACATTGCGGGTTGTCACTTGCCACAACGCCACCTGCCACACATTGCGGGTTGTCACTTGCCACACGTTGCGGATTGCCACTTGCCACAACGTCACCTGACACACGTAGCGGATTGTCACTTGCCACGACGTCACACATTGCGAATTGTCACTTGCCACACGTAGCGGATTGCCACTTGCCACAACGTCACCTGACACACGTAGCGGATTGTCACTTGCTACGACGCCACCTGCCACACATTGCAGATTGTCACTTGCCACACATTGCGGATTGTCACTTGCCACAACGTCACCTGCCACACGTAGCAGATTGTCACTTGCCACTTCACCTGCCACATGTAGTGGATTGCCATTTGCTGTGTCCCAGAGTGAAGGCAGGCAGGAGAGAGATGACAGAGAAGAGGGGGATCTGACAGAGAAGAGGGGGGTCTGCTGTCAGAGAAGAGGGGGGGTATGCTGACATAGAGGAGGGGGGGTCTTCTGACATTGAGGATGGGGAGGTGGCTGACATTGAGGACGGGGGGGTGGCTGACATTGAGGAGGGGAGGCGGCTGACATTGAGGAGGGGGGGGCGGCTGACATTGAGGAGGGGGGGCGGCTGATATTGAGGAGGGGGGGCGGCTGACATTGAGGAGGGGGGGCAGGTGACATTGAGGAGGGGGCGCGGCTGACATTAAAGAGGGGGGGCGGCTGACATTGAGGAGGTGGGGGGGAGGCTGACATTGAGGACGGGGGGGTGGCTGACATTGAGGAGGGGGGCGGCTGACATTGAGGAGGGGGGGTGGCTGACATTGAGGAGGGGGGGCGGCTGACATTGAGGAGGGGGGGTGGCTGATATTGAGGAGGGGGGGCGGCTGATATTGAGGAGGGGGGAGGTGACATTGAGGAGGGGGCGTGGCTGACATTGAGGAGGGAGGGCAGCTGACATTGAGGAGGGGGGGCGGCTGACCTTGAGGGGGGGCAGTTGAGGAGGGGGGGCGGCTGACATTGAGGAGGGGGTGCAGGTGACATTGAGGAGGGGGGGCTGACATTAAAGAGAGGGGGGCTGACAGAGACGGACCTCAGGAGACAGTGACACACAGCGAGTTAGGAGCATGCAGGGCAGGCGCGATTATCCACAGACACAGTCCAGCTCCTCCAGGCTCCAGGAGAAGCAGTACTGGGGCGGGTCTTCACAGTTGTGATCACATGATTAGGAGCAGGCTCCCGTCCTGTGTTCACCATCAGGATACAAGGGAGCTCCTCCAGGCGAATCACAGAGCCTCATGTCCGCACATGACCTGCTTAGCCAATCACAGGACACCCGCCTCTGCCAATTGCTGAGCTGAGCTCGGCTCAAACACAGAGCGCACCGAGGCAGTAGTGTGATTGTGAACTGGATGATCGTGCCCCTCTAGCCAGGGATTCGGCTGCCGCAGGACAGGTATGTGTGCCTGGGTTTCTGACGGGTGGAAACCCAGGCACATGTGCAGCGGAGCGGGCTGGCAGGCGGCAATTTGCCGCCCCCTGAAAGTGCCGCCTGGGACCGAGGTACCATCGGGTCCCATGGTAGGGCCGGCCCTGGTAACAGCCATAACAAAGTCAGCACCCAAAAGCAATGTGACATAGAGATATGATAGAGCACCTGCTTACAGTGCTGCCTGTGTGATAATTGTAATGCTGATGATAATAAGAAACAGTGTAATGCTAATTTACACTTCATTTTAACTGCTTCCCGTCCAGCGATGTATCAGTACGTCGCTGGATTGGAAGGGTGATATCTTGGTCATCACTACAACAATGATCAAGATATCATTTTTTAACACCAGGAATTCTGCACAAAGTAAAAGTAGTCCTAGTGGCTAAGAAGCCCCTGTATTACTTTTACAGGAAGTGGAAGGGGGTTCCACCACCACCTTTACTGCTAGATGTGACCAGTAGCATCTGGTTACTGGGACACAGTGAGAGGGATGGATGTTGTTCCTCCCATTGTGTGATGTCAGAAACTGGAAGTGATGAGGATTTTATCACTTTCTGTTTCGGGCTCATGTAATGACACCATTACCGGCTTGAACAAATATCTGATCAAACTGATCTCAGTTTGATCTTATGCTTTGGAGGCCAGAGGACAGATATGGGGTCTAAAAGACCCCAGATCCCTCCATAAAGAGGACATGTCATGGCCCATGCTATCACAAGGGATGTTGTTCATCTCTTGTGAAAGCAAAAATGAAAAAAAAAAAAATGTAAAGATACAGTGTAATATTTGTTTTTCTGTGTAATAAAATAAATAAAATACAATTTAAAAGAAATTTAAACTGTCCCAACTCCTTCATGCTTATTAATTGCAAAGACATTCACTAACTTTCACTTTCAGTTAGGCTGGTAATATACAGTACAAATTTCTTTCCAGCAACCACAGATTGCAGGAAAGAAACTTGCATGATTCCCCCATGCAGTCTCTGACCATCTCCTGTAATATGTCTGCAGTCTCTGACCATCTCCTGTAGTATATTTGCAGTCTCTGACCATCTCCTGTACTATATCTGCAGTCTCTGACCATCTCCTGTAATATGTCTGCAGTCTCTGACGTCTCCTGTATTATATCTGCAGTCTCTGACCGTCTCCTGTATTATATCTGCAGTCTCTGACCGTCTCCTGTAATATGTCTGCACTCTCTGACCATCTCCTGTAATATGTCTGCACTCTCTGACCATCTCCTGTAATATGTCTGCACTCTCTGACTGTCTCTTGTATCATGTCTGCACTCTCTGACCGTCTCCTGTAATATGTCTGCACTCTCTGACCGTCTCCTGTAATATGTCTGCACTCTCTGACCATCTCCTGTAATATGTCTGCACTCTCTGACCGTCTCTTGTATCATGTCTGCACTCTTTGACCATCACCTGTAATATGTCTGCACTCTCTGTCTCCTGTAATATGTCTACAGTCTCTGACCATCTCCTGTAATATGTCTGCACTCTCTGACCGTCTCTTGTACTATGTCTGGGGGCTCTTCCTAACAGACTCTGTAACAGAAGCCCTCTCTGTGTGCATCAGAGAGATTATCCTCCAGGTGTCATTAGTGTATGTTCTTCCTGTATTTTCTTTATTGTTAAAGGATCATGGGAGGATCTCTGTGTTTGAGTCGTTGCCATAGAAACATGTGTAAGGGGAGGAGTTTGTAAGATAACCAAGCCCACGTGGGGCGCCAGAAATATTTCTGCACCCAGGCGCCTGTGACCCTAGGATCGGCCCTGGGAGTGAGGACCCTATGTCAAGGGGCACAGCTTCAAGCTAGTGGCGGATCCAGAGCCAAAGAAGTCGGAGTTTCTATGGTGGGAGTACCCAAGTCCTATTGTGATGTGACCCAGATTGGCGAGGATGACTTGCCAAAGCTATCCAAGAAGGACCTCAGAAGGGATCGGTTGGAAGACCCCTGGGGAAGATTAGCTTTGGAAGTTCTGGAGGATCAGGATCCGGATAGGCTCCTACATGACCCCTCAAAGGAGGCCCGATCCATACACAAAGAATGGGACAAGTTACAGGTGCATCAAGGGGTGGTCTACCGAAGGTGCCCCTCTGATGACCTGGAAGATAAGTGGCAGCTGTTCTTGCCAGAAAAGCACAGGAAAACTGTCTTAGCTGCTCTGCATGATAATCATGGCCACTTAGGGGCTGAACAAACCTTTCAATTAGTGAGGAGTAGGTTCTATTGGCCCGGCATGCAGGCTGAAGTGGAGGAGTACTGTCACTCATGTGCTCGCTGCATACAAAGGAAGACACTGCCACGTCAAGCTGCCCCAATGGGCCATCTAGAAAGTCAGGGACCCTTGGACTTTGTATGCATTGACTTCCTTTGTCTAGAACCTGACCTGAGTGGACATGGAAATGTTCTGGTGGTAACTGACCATTTCACTCATTACGCCCAGGCTTTTCCAACCAAGGACCAGAAGGCCTCCACCGTTGCTAAAATCTTGGTGGAAAAGTACTTTGTCCATTATGGATTACCTCAACGCCTCCACTCAGACCAAGGAAGAGATTTCGATTGTCGATTAATCAAGAAGTTTCTGGATTCTTTAGGCATAAAGAAGACTCGCACTACTCCCTACCACCCTCAGGGGGATGCCCAACCAGAGAGGTTCAACTGGACTTTACTAAACATGTTGGGAACCCTGTCTAGTGAGGAAAAGCAGCATTGGGGCAAGCACATATCAGCAATAGTGCATGCCTACAACAGCACCATCAGTGATGTTACAGGGTATTCCCCCTATAGACTCATGTTCGGGAGAGAGGCGAGACTGCCAGTGGATTTGGTTTTCAGCACTTTCGTGGACCATACATCTGCTGCCTCACACAAAGGGTATGTGGACAGGCTGAGGAAAAGCTTAAAGTTGGCCTATGAGAAGGCTCAGTTAACCTCCGACCAGAGAGGAGCCCGAAACAAGCGGAATTTCGACTTGAAGGTTCGGATTCAAGACCTGCAGCCTGGAGACCGAGTGTTACTAAGAAATTTAGGTGTTCCTGGAAAACATAAGCTGGCAGACAGGTGGAGATCAGAGCCTTATGTGATCTGCAAGAAGTTACCGGATCTGCCAGTCTACCAAGTGAAGCCAGAAGGGAAAATAGGGCCACTGAAGACCTGGCACCGTAACCATCTGTTACCTCTGTCTGAGGCCGTTAGAATGCCACCTACTTTGGATTCTCCTGAGCTACCTTCTTCCACTCATACTCCTCGACCTAGCACTAGGTCACAAGTAACTTTACCTAGGGAGGAGGAAGCCTCAGGCCAAAGTGAGGAGGAAACAGAACTCAGCTGGTTGTGGCCGTTTCAGGCCCCTGCACCATTGTCCATTGACCTTCCACCCTGATCTTGTGGATAACACTTTAAATGTAGAAGCCACTGAATTCGTCCCATCCATTCTTCAGTTCCAAGAATGGGGAGATGTTCAAGACAACTTGCCTGCCGAAGACCCAAGGGATTCCATACACCTCTCTGCATCTGAGTTGGATGCCCAGGAAGCAGAAGAAGTTTTCACCTCAGTGTCAGAAGAAGAACTTGGAGTGGCTGAGACTCCCAGGGAACAAAGAATGAAGAGAGTCATTCGTCCTCCCCGGAAATTAACCTATGCCCAGATGGGAGAAAATTCTGAGGACACAGTCACGACCGCAAGAAGGACAATACCAACATCTGGCCCCTCCACTGTACCTTTGGTGGAGGGCAACCCCAGCTCACTCCCTGGCACAGTTAGGCAGGCCACTCTTGCAGAAGTGACCTGTGGGCAGGGTATTTCCCTTCCTCATTTCTGGTGGGAACTTCCCCTGCCAACATCTCTTACAGCCTTGAATGATGTAGTATGTGCCTTTTGTTGATGCTGTCTTTGGGGACCAAAGATTCCAAGTGGGGGGAGCGTGTAGCGGGGTATTCCCCTTTGTTATCCAGAGACTACATTTCCCAGGACACTTTCAGGCACCCAGGGTGCATTGCCCCGGAGCGGGGACTGATGGGGTGGACTTTATAAAGGGGAGGCGGAGTTTATTCTGTCTCTTTGGACACCTCCCGCCTAGCAAGCAAGAACTCTGTCTGAGACTGCTGAAAAACCCAGGCCTGAAGCCTGGGCACTTTCTTCCAAAGAGCCCTCCGCCAGCCTAGCGGAACCTGAGAGACATCTTTTCATCCTTGCTGCACTGTACCAGGAGGACCGAAGACCCGGATGTCGATGGATCCATGTGCCTAGACGCATCGGCGGAGGAGACGGACTGGGACCAGTCCGGTTGGTGAGAGAGCATTTGCTCGCAGACAAATACTGTGTTTCTACTACCCTGTTTGGATTACAAAGTTTGTTCATCAAGTGCACCACCGAGTTTTGCTAGCGAAGATTCCTTTACAGAACTTCCGTTTAGGTCAGTCAGGCCTGACTGCATAGGTAGACATTGCTGGGTATCAGTCTGCCCACGAGGGGAAGTAGCAGGAAAGGGGTATCAGTAGAGTTGCATAGCAATCCATATCTATTCTGTTTGTTTGAATACTGTTTATTGCAGGGAGCTGCAAATAATCTTATACTCTCGTTTATTACTTGCCCTTTAGTCTCAGTAAATAATACCTGGGTCAAGTACATTGTGTCTGTTTCTTTTACTTTATACAGAAGTTTAGACATTTTACTGTGTGTGTTTGTCATAGGACTGTGTCACCCAGAGTTGCTGGTCACGCAGTCCTATCTCCCCTTACTAGCTGTGCCACGGGAGGGAAGAGCCGATTGCCAGGGGTTGACAGCGGTGCACTACAGGGCCCAAGAAATCAATACCAGCAGCCCTCTTAACTGGGGGTACCGCTATATATGCTATACTGTATTATGTTAGTTGTATGTAGATTTTATTAATTTTATATTATTTAATGTTGCATATTAGTTACAGTGATATTGCATATTGATCATTGCACATTGCACTTTATTTTCACATGCTGGTATTATAAGGCGCATGCTAAAACATACGGTCTACAAAAAAAAGGTAACAGAAGCAAAACAGTGAGTTTAGTTGAACTTTATTCTACTATTTAACAATACACTCACATTGTTTTTCAGTCTCGTTGCCAGGTGGCTGTTCAGCAATGATGCCGGCTTTCGCGAAAGCTCGGACAACAGTTAAAGCAGATACCTTACTAACATACTGTACATATTACGTAATATTCTCTGACTGGTTTATCGCTGCCAGCGTACGTAGTGTACGTATTACTTCCCTGTGTCAGCGGGAAATGGTCCGACAGTCAACCAAGCGAAGCGCTTACCAAAGTCGCACAACAAAATTTTTACAGATTTTGGAACTCAGTGCACACAGAAGGCGCACCGGATTATAAGGCACACGGCCGATTTTTGAGAAAATTTAAGGCTCTTAGGTGTGCCTTATAGTCCGGAAAATACGTTAATAATAAAATTAATTTCCCCACGATTCACTATCGCTCAAGTCTGCAAGTGTTCTAATTTACTATCACTGTTTTCTAGCTGGTCTAAAACCGCTTTTGACGTAAAGGGACACTTTTTTGGTTGCTATAGACAATCTCAAGTTTCCAGGCAGAAAGAACAGTATATATATATGATATAAAAGTGCATGCAAGGCATTAGGGACAAAAGGGATGTGAAATTATTTGCTACAGTAATGTAATCTATAAGATTACAGTGTACTGTATGTGTTGTGTTTTGTGTACTTTTTGATGTTGCCGCTGGGCTCTGCCCCCGTGCATCGCGATGCCCGCCGGGAACGGAGCCCGGAACACAGAGCATCGGGTGGAGGACACAGTCCGTGGACACAGTGGGGGGACATCGCAGGATCCTGGGGACAAAGTAAGTAACCTGGACCAGGATCCTGAGATTCAATCCCGAGTGTGGTTCAGGGTTACCGCTAATGGTACTGAAATTTAACCCAGAGTCAGACTCATGATTACCGCCAGGGAGGTTAAGGGCAAACCATAATAAATACTTGTCTGGATTCTCATTGAGCCCAATCTTCATGCCTTTCATTAGCTCTTTATGAGCTTAGTATGTGATATTTTGTATTGTGTATGTAGCGGGTGGTTACATTTAGGGGGAAGCATCTGAGTGGTAACTAGGCTCAGATGCACTAATTGTTAGGTCTCATGGACCATTTCTATCCCTGGGAGATAGTACTGGTGTGTAAGTTCACTGGGGCCTATGGGTGACGCTGTTGCCGTGGGCCCGGGTTGAACCGCAGTACAAGGTTGTGTCCTTTTTGTCCCCTCTCGGCAGCAGTACGGTGGGGCGGGGAACCTGCTGTGCCTGTCGGGAGAGGATATAAAAGGGGGCGGCCATCTTCCAGAGGGGTCGGTTCCGCGCTCAGGCACCTTAAGCCTGGGTGCGTGTGTGTCGCCTCCGGGTGCCCTAGGCCCGGAGGCCTGGTCGGGTTGTCTCTGGGTGCCCTAGGCCCAGAGACGGAGCTGCTGTTCCATCTCAGACACCTTCAGTCTGGGGTGAGGTACTTTGGAGAAAGGCCCGGAGCCCAGCAGCCTTCGGCTGGGATCCGCCAGGGATCGAGACTCCCAGGGATCTGCCTTGCGAGGGGACCCATATCCAGGATGAGGAGGCCAGGGAGGTGACCCTTTCTGAAGACCCAGCACAGAGTCGTGGTGACAGATGGGGCCTCTGGTAACTCTCCAGAGGGATGTTCTTGTCCTATAAGGGCTAGTTCACTAACGGAAGGAAGTGCGTGTTCTTTAAATCACAGTGGCAGTGATACTCAGCACCCAATGTCAGTAGCAGTGGCTTTTTCATATGTTTTCACCCGGTCAGTGGCAGTGACCAACCTCATGGTCTGTGGCAGAGACCGTGCGCCAAGCCTGTTCGTGCTGATCAGAGCAGGAAAAACCCAAATTCAAGTTTGTGCCTGGACCTTCTCCCACCTTATCTGACCTGTGTTTTGTCCCAACCTGTCTGCTCTCAAAGAGACTGTTTATTGTGCAAGAAGGAATAAATAAGTGTTGGACCTTTCAGTTGGTGTGGACAGTTGTTTACTGGGGAGAATTAAAGACTTGTTTCTGACTACTACAGAAATGAGGTCAGCACTGGAGGCTTTTTGACACTGGCTTCAAGCAGGCCAGAGAAACTAACACCGCTCAACCTCCCTATTCAGGAGGGTATGGGCTTGTGGTGCGGTGTGCCTCATTCTTTTCCTGCGGAGTAGCCAAGCAGAAGAAAAGCCGGTAAAGTCTGGGGTTGGTGCGCTTCACATGGGGGCTCGAGTCCGGGATGTGCTTGCGGTCACGGAGTGAAACCCCCCCCCCCCCAGAAGCTGAACTTTTATTCCCCAGTGAAGTTTCGTGGAGGTCGGCCATGTTTGGAACTGCGCCACGAGGAGAACCCTGACTGCGTAGTTCGTGGGCGTGTCTATTCAGAAAAGCCCACGAGCGATGCAGGAGATGGGAGGAGTCTGACCATGTATGGAGTTACACGTGGGGACTTTGGCGCGAAAAGGTCAGTGCGCGATGGAGCAGCAGATGGTCAGCATGTCGTCTCATGCATCATGGGTTCCAGCTTCTACAACCGTGAAAATGACTTCATTCGCTGCTTCACTTACGGATACAGGGATTCGGCTCAAGCCCCGGGGAAGATTTTCCCTCTATGTGTGCAAGGACGTGGAGGCCCTCGGTGTGATTTGTCCCGGCTGCTCGGGACTGGTGGTTCATCTGAAGCCATTCGGGCGATGCGAAAGCTGTAAGGAGTTTCTGTTCGAGGTGGAGCAACCTACAGAGAGGCCTCGGGCCTTCCACCTCAATTGCCTTACGGGCGCCACCACTCTGGAAGGAGGAATTGAAGCTTGTACAGCCACCCCTGCGCGCACTGACGAGACTTCGGAGGAAGTCACAGAGGAGATCGCTTTAGCGAGTGAGAAACCGGAGGATGCTGCCTCGGTAACAACAGAGTCTTTTCTCCCACCGCCCAAGAGGAAGATGGGTCTTGTGAAGGCTTCCCGCGGCCGTGGTGGAGCAACGCCCCAGCGCTTACCCGGAACGGATGTCTCTGAAGGGAAAAGTCCCGGACGTCCGAGTCCTTCTTCAAGCCGAAGTAAGCCAGGAGGAGAGACTTTGTTAAAGGCCCCTAGCCCTGGGGATTCACATGCTAGTAAGTTGGCCAGAGAGGGTGAATCGTCCTTCACCAGGAATTTCTTCCCTGCAGAGGAGTACGATACCTCTGACCTAGAGTCCGTCTCAGATGCAGGTGATGATGCCGCGATTGACGAACTGTTTGAGAGAAAGGGATGGGATAAGATGCCCCTGTCCTTGTTCCGCAGGCCTGGGAACCCGCCCATGTCTACTGGGGAAAGTACACCCCGGGTGGTGGCCACTGAGCCTGAGGAGGGATCTGTCCCCTTGCCTGCCCTTCCACCGTCGGGAGCACCTGCTTCTGCCACTATCACTACTGCTAGACCGGTCTCACTGCGGGCCCCTGCAACTGGCCCGGAGACAGTTAAAGTGCCTCGACACCCAGATGCTGTTGTTTTGCCTGGCGCAGGAGACCGTGCCACTATGCCACCGCTGTCCCGGTTAAAGAGACTCTTCAACCAGAAGGTTGCCAGTGAATATGGGTGGGAGTATCCGTACCTGCCCAGGGAACTTTTGTTTGAGGTTGAGGCCTGTAGAGATCGGTGGTACTCGGAGTTTGTTTTGACACACATTAAGGTACCCCAGGCCAGAAGGTACTTTTCGTGTTCGCCTGCCGCCACTCTGCGGTTCAAAGATTGCAAAGCTGCTTGGATGTTGCGTCGGCACATTCATGCGAACAAAGTGCTTATCTGCAGGAAGGACAAGGACGATATGGAGTATCACATAGATACCTTCGATAGACATTGGAAGCCGTTGGTGCTGCCTGACCCATACTACTATTTGTGAGAGACCAGACTCTTGTGTTTTGCGTTTGAACTTTTTTCTTTTTCCTCTCCAGGAACTTTGCCCCATGTTAAGGGTACTTTACTCTTTGGAGGAGCGGGAGTTCATGGTGATGTTTGCACCAACACAATTTTAAGAATTTAATAAACTTTACCAAATGTTTTAATCCAGTTAAGTATTTATTATGGTTTGCCCTTAAGGTCCCACAGTACAGAGGGGTACTTTTTGTCCTTTACATTAAAGTTAGGGATGTTGGCAACACATATTAGAGATATATTCTCTCCAAGGGGGTTTCTCTCTTTTATAGACTGAGTCAGAGTTGGGTGTAACCATGTGCTATCTGTGCCTGGAGTTAAGTGTTGTGCAGGAGAGCGAGTAAGAAAGAGAGAGTAACAGTCTGCAAGCAAGAGATGTGCAGGAGGGACTGGAGTATCCAAGTGTATAGTTGTCCCAATGAATTGATATTCATTCAACCAATTGCTGCTCTACTGGGCATCCCATATATTCCCATCCCTATACAGTACAAGTTCAGATTCCCCAATAAAAATACAAAAACAAGCACATGGACTGTTCATTGTCTCCAAGGTGATTGAGAAGTAAATACTGGGCTGGGCAGGGTGACAGGTGGGCCACAACACTCAGCGGCTCCTGCTGGGGGCACGGCTACAACAGGATACACAGTGGTTATGTTTTTCTTAGCCAGCACATTGTGGTAACAATAGTAGTATGCCAACAACACCCTAAACATGAAGAAAAGGTTTTCACCATGAGGACTCCCTGAATAGATTCTGACTTAAAAAGTTAATTGGTGGTTACTCTCACATTAGGCTGCCGAATCTCAGAAAATGGCCACCAGTGTTTTAAATAACATTTACCTTTTGACAGGTTTCAACTAGCAGAGAAAATAAGTTAAGAGTCTATATCTAATGAATGCCGCATTTGACTGACACAGGCTATAGATGTTTGAGGGCATCATCTATGCTGCTGGGATACATACATGGTATGTGGCAGATAGGTTGGGAACCATTGATCTACAGCTAACACACTAGACATTGATGATAAAGGAGTTTGGTGACATTAGTGGAATCAGTGTCTCTGTATAGATTTTGATCAAAGAATATTGCAAAGAAGTAAAAGTTTGCACGATTTTAAGTTAATATTTTCTTATATTTATTCAGGAGTTATACAATATGATCATATGACGTCATATGACGTCATATGACGTCCTTGGCTTTCAGTGGGGATATCTGAATGATGCCTGCAGCTACAGGCATCATTCAGATATCATTCTTTTCTGCCGGCGATTCTGTGCACCATAAGAATGATCATAGCAGCAGTTCTTACAGGCAACATCCCCCCTCCCGCCGCCATCCAGTGCTTCTCTGGGCTCTCCCCTGCCATCGGGGACCCGGAGAAAGAATTGTCCACCGCCGGATAACGACTATAGAGAGGGAGGGAGGGAGGGGGGTGGGTAGGGGGGGTAGGGCACGGAGGGTAGAGGTCAAAGGGGGGGAGGGTTTAGAGAGGGAGGATGGAGGGAAGGAGAAGGAGGAGGGATGGTAAGGGAGGGAGAGGGAGGTACATCACAATCAAGTATTGAAAGATATCACAAACACAAGTCTGGTTACATATGTTTTATAAGCTCCGCCACTGATTGGCGGGTAAAACTAGGGAATCTAGGTGGTCTATATGGATGTATATTATATACTTGTATGCCAGGTAGGCTATTAAGGACAGGTGCCATTCAGAAGGGCAAATGTGCTTTGATCTATTTCTATGCTTTTATTTTCCTTGTGGTGGTATATGCTCAGTTCCTTTTTTATTCCTTGTAATGGTTAATGTGAAGAATATGGGTATAGTACTAATGACATGGAATGTGAGGGGTCTGGGGGATAAGGATAAAAGAAATGCAATATTTAAATATTTTGATAAAATGAGACCCCAGATAATTTGTTTACAGGAAACACACATGCAGCCCAACTCTGTCCACTTTCTGCATTCACGTAAATATCCGATACAGTTTCACTCCATGTACACCTCATATTCGAGGGGAGTTAGTATAATGGTCTCCACTGATGTTTCCTTTGAGTGCATTCAACAGAAAGTGGACAGAGAAGGTAAATTTATTTTTTTGCTCTGTAAGCTCAATGGGTTAGTATGCATTATCGCCTCAATCTATATTCCCCCACCATTTTCAATAACTTCCCTTAGAAGTCTTGCGCAATTTATGGCCTTATACCAGGATGTCCCGGTATTAGCATTGGGAGACTATAATAATACCCTGGACAACTGCCAGGATAGAATGTCCTTGATACCAAGAGTGGTGAGACAGACAGCTGGTAAGACGGCTTTCGCCTCTCTACTCTCGGAACTGGGACTCCGTGATGTGTGGCGAGAAAGGCATGAAGAGGACAGATGTTATTCATGCTACTCTGCTACACATGATGGACTCTCCCGTATAGATCTGGGTTTGGGAAATTAGGTACTTATGCAGCGGGTGATGGACTCGGCCTATGAGCCGCGTCTACTATCCGATCACTCTCCATTCTGGGTACGGATGGATGTCACTGTTGCATTGTGCCGCCCACTGTGGAGAGTGAACCCTTTCTGGTTAACTCTGCTCCCGTCCACAGACAGAACGAAGGGGGCACTGCAGGAATTTTTACACTTCAATAGGGGATCTGCTAGTGCAGCAGTAATATGGGATACACTTAAGGCATTCTTAAGGGGATGCCTTATTAGAGAGATTACGGGAATTAAAACCCGGTCCAGGGATTGGGAGAATAGGGTTTGGGACGAAATGAAAGTGAGAGAACAGGCCTTAATAGCAGATCCTTCCCAATCAAACCATGACTCTTGGACGGAGGCACAAGCAATGTACAACTCGGTTTTATTGTCCGCAGCAGAGAAGAGGAGATATTTTCAGCAGCAGAGCTATTTTGAAGAGGGGGAAAACACTGGCCGCCTTCTTGCCCTCATAGCTAAAGAGCAGCGGGAATCTGCTAATATCTCGGCGATAAGGGCAGAATCCGGGGAGAAGTATACCCTCAGCCCGGATATTCTAGATAACTTTCAGCGGTTTTATAAGGACTTATACTCCTCTAAAACTAGCTATATTTCATCTGACTTGGTTCAGTTTCTACAAGCCTGCCCTTTCCCACAGCTATCCGAGGTGGACAGGGAAATGTTGAATTCACCAATTACATTGGTGGAATTGACAGAGGCACTAGAGGGGGTATCACACCATAAATCCCCAGGCCCGGATGGGATACCGGTGGAGGTGTACTCCCACTATGGAGAGGACCTTCTACACCCCTGCTGCAGGCTATAATAGAGGCAGAGGAAATAGGCAGCCTACCAGATAGTATGCGAGAGGCAATAATAACAGTGCTTCCAAAGCCAGGAAAGGATAAACTCCTATTGGACTCCTATCGCCCAATATCCTTACTAAATGCGGATGTAAAGCTTTTTGCTAGAGTCCTGGCTGAGAGGCTATCCCAAGTAATTGGTAGGGTGGTCCATCACGACCAATCTGGCTTTATACCCACCCGCTCTACGGCCGATAACATTAGGCGACTATATATGAATCTGCAGGTGCCGGTGGATAATCCGGGAGGTCGGGCCATTCTCTCACTGGACGCTGCAAAAGCGTTTGATAGTGTGGAGTGGCCCTACCTCTTGGAGATCCTGGCAAGATTTGGAGTGGGGAATAGATTTATAACGTGGGTAAAGGTGCTTTATTGTAAGCCGAGAGCCAGACTGCGTATTAACAATAAAATTTCCTCTCCATTTGAGTTATATAGAGGTACTCGACAGGGATGCCCATTGTCCCCATTGCTGTTCGCCCTGGCGATGGAGCCACTGGCCATCTTGATCCGCAATTCCCCGGAAGTGGTAGGGTTTCGTAGGGCCAGAGGGAAGAAACGATATCTTTGTATGCGGACGACGCGCTTATATATCTAGGCGACACAGCCGCCTCGTTGAGAGCAGTGATGGGGATAATAGGGGATTTTGGAAGATTCTCAGGCTTCACCATCAACTGGTCAAAATCAACCTTAATGCCCATAGATCAGTTGAAGGAACAGTTACCAGAGGGGGCAGAACAAATAGTTATAGCCAATAGTTTTAAATATCTGGGAGTGGTGGTATCTCCGGACCCGGCTGAGTATCTTCAGCTGAATCTGGGTCCACTGTTGGCTAGGCAGAAAGTGAAATGTAACAGTTGGTGTAAGCTTCCACTGTCAGTGGTGGGACGGGCAAATTTAATAAAAATGGTATGGGCCCCGCAGCAATTGTATGTCTTCCATAACTCCCCTATGTGGATCCCGAACAAATGGTTTAAACAGATTGATACTCTGATGAGGGAATTAATATGGAAGAAAAAGGCAGCCAGGATTAGTCTAGCCACACTTCAATATGGAAAGGACAGAGGAGGACTGGCAGTACCCCACCCCAAAATGTATTTCTTGGCTTCACAGTTCCAGCAGATGGCAGGGTGGGGGCGGGAGGGAAATGAGGACCATATATGTAAATTGGTGACTGCATCGGTCCCCGCATTAGAGGCGGCCTCCCATATGGAAATGGACCTGCTAAGCATCCCAGGCTCAGCACCTACGGGTATCCTTCTCAAAAGGGTATGGGGGGAGGTCCGGAAAGCTCTGAAGATATCGGGTGTGTTGCCCTTTACTCCAATTTGGCATAATCAGAGATACCCAGAGGTACAGGAATTGCAGGGCTTTACTCCTTGGAAAGAAAGGAGGATCTGGTATTTTGTACAGCTATATGAGGGGGAGGTGTTGAAGACATACGAACAGCTATGTAGGGAATTCCAGTTAAACCCCAAGAGCTTCTATCAATATCTCCAACTTCATCATGCGTTGCAGGCCCAACAAACAACACATTCATTGACAATATCAACATCACCGATGATGAGTGAGGTTCTTGGGGCAGACACTAGGAAAGGATTAACATCAAAAATTTATAGGGAATTGCTTTCCTCAATACAGGACCATGCCTCCCTAAAATGCCGAAGCAAATGGGTGGAAGACATAGGGGAAATAGATGGAAATCAGTGGGAAAGGGCCCTTGAATCTATTCCAGTGGTATCGGTATCTGCATCCCACAGATTATCACAATTATTTATTTTGCATAGGGCATATAGAACATCAGTACAGTTGTATAAATGGGGAGGAAGAGACTCCCCCTTGTGCCCAAAATGTAAAGTACATAAGGGGGACTTTATACACTTAATTTGGAGATGTCCAAAACTACATAGGTACTGGGAGGAAGTCTCCCAGTGCATTACTAGACTAGCACAGGTCCCTGTCCCTCTAATAAGCCCTGTAGTGTACCTGCTTGGAGCCATAGATGTAGAAATGTTCCCAAGAGGAATATACTACATGTTAACTAGATTGATGTATTTAGCTAGAAAACTCAACGCAAAATGCTGGATGGCACCAGCGGTACCCACGGGGAAGCAGTGGATCTCTTACGTAAATTCCTTGCTTCTCAGAGAACGATTGACGTATAGTCGTAGAAGAGAAGTGGGTAAATTTGATACTATATGGCAACCATGGCTGGGGGATGCTGATCTAGCGCCAGCTCAACTGGTAGTGGAAAGACTCCAGATGTAGAGATCCCGGGGAGGTGTAGGGGAGGGAGGGGCAGAGAGGAGAAGGAAAGAATAGCTTGAAGGAGTAAAGGTTGAACATCTAGATAGGAGAGAACATTGGTGGAGGAAGAAACGACTTGGGGTGATCAGACATTAGAAGGTATAGGTGATGGATGTAGTATAGGGTTGGGGGGAGGTGGAAAGGGAGAAAAAGGGAAAAGAGGATAGAGTGATATAATACAGATTGTGACAGCAGGAAGGTAAAGTCACCTGGTTGCATCCAGGGGGGTAGATATATTTCGCCCAGATTCAGGCTTTACGCCGACTTATACAACTAGGTGGAGAGTTGTATAAGCCCAGCTGAGGCTAGTGGGCTCATGGATGACTCATACCTCTAGGGAGAGTGTGGGGCGTCGTGCAGGCAGGGAGTTGATGAGACCAGCTGAAGCTTGTCAGCTCGTTTAAGGCCTCTATAAAAACTCCCAGCTTCATTAGGTGTTTGCTCATGTCTGGACCCAGACCTGTGTGGACTGTCTAGGGAGAGTGAACCCCTGTGCGGTGAGACAAAGCCTGTGTGGCTATTTGCTTGGACATTTAAAACCAGGGACTTAGGGACTAGGACAGCACTAGGCTGATCCCAGTTGTTAGTTAGGAAACCTGTATGTTTAGTCAGAGGTCAAGTTGACCAGGATTTATTTTATTTATGTTTCTTTTGCTTTGCTGTGTTTTGTCACTGTAAATAGAAAATAAACCGCACCTTTTTGATTTTGAAAACCACAACCTCCGTTTGCTGGGCCTGTTTTTGTGTGGGGAGCCCATCCCGGGGGTCACACACACCCGCTGCCGAGCTAACCCCCTCACAGTTGGTGGAGAACCAGTGGCAGTTTTTTTTTAAGCCAGCATGGAGGAGATACTGAAGCAGCTGGCTCTAGCAAATGCCAATCAACAGCAGACAAATGCAGGTTTGCAAAAGAGCCTTGCAGCTCATCAACAGAGCCTTGCAGCTCAACAACAGAACTTCGCAGCCCAGCAGCAAGCTCATCAACAGAGCCTTGCAGCCCAGCAGCAGACAAACGCAACTTTGCAACAGAGTCTGGAGGCTCAGCAACAAGCCCAGCAGCAATCTGAGGCCCGCTTCATAGACCTGTTGCAGAAGCAAGAGCAGAGACTACAACAACAGATGGAAGCAGTAATGCAGCAACGTCCGCAGACCAGTGAGGAAAGCCGTCCCACTAATACCGCGTCCTTTGGGGTGAGTCGTTTATTGACAAAAATGACTGGAGAGGATGATCCAGAGGTATTTTTGACCACATTTGAAAGGACCGCTGAAAGAGAAAAGTGGCCTGAGGAGCAGTGGGCTGGACTGGTGGCTCCTCTGTTAACTGGTGAATCGCAGAAAGCTTACTATGACCTAGAGCCTAACCAAGCAAAAGACTATGTGATGCTAAAAGCTGAAATTTTGGCAAGGCTGGGTGTCACCCAGGCTGTCCGGGCTCAGCGTGTGCATAACTGGACTTTCCAGCTTGGAAAACCCCCCAGGTCTCAAATGTATGATCTCATTCACCTGAGCAGAAAGTGGCTACAGCCAGAGACTTTGTCCGCACCAAAGATTGTGGAACGTGTTGTAATGGATCGGTTTTTGAGAGCTCTTCCTACTGCCATCCAAAAGTGGGTAAGCCATGGAGACCCAGAGACGGCCGATGGTCTTGTGGATCGTGTGGAGAAATACTTGGCTACAGAGAACCTGACGGCCTCTTCCAGAGACACTCGGACTTTCCACCCTAAGACCAGACCATCCCCAGGGGCGGATAAGAGGATTCCAAGGGGTGAGGGTGGAGAGAGTGAGAGGGTGGGAGCTCTATCCCAAGTTTGGCGAGAACAGCCTGGGAAATCAGCGGCTCAAGAGGCGGCAAGAAGGATCGTTTGCTACCGCTGCCGGCAAGCGGGACATATTGCAGCCAATTGCCCGGTTGTGGAGGAACCCATGCAGTGTGACTTTCTGACGGGCAGACGTCAGTCGCTGTGTGCGACAGTCGCATGCACTGCCATTCGAGGAACTGAGAAACATTTATGCAAAATGTGTGTTAATGGTAGAAATGTTGTGGTATTGCTGGATTCAGGTAGCCTTGTGACCCTGATAAAGGCTGAGTTAGTTAAAACAGAGGTCTTTGGGAATAGCAAGGTAGCTGTTATTTGTGTGCATGGGGACACCCGAGAGTATCCAGTGACTACAGTGTGTTTCGAGACCCCCAAAGGTACCCTCTCTCATCCAGTGGGCTTAGTATCTCAGTTACCGCATGACGCCATTGTGGGAAGGGATTTTCCGAAGTTCTGGGAACTGTGGGATGATCCTGAGCCCCCCACTGGTGCCCCTATGTACCAGGAATGTGATAGCCAGAACTCCCCTGAGAGTGGTGAGGACTCTCCGGAATTTCCCTTATCAGCATTGGCAGGGGAGACTCAAGAAACTGGAGAGGAGCCCACCTCCTCAGACGAAAACCTACCGTCTGTGGAGTTTTCTGATCTTGAGGTTCACAGGGAAAACTTTGCCACAGAACAGTTGAAAGACCCCGCCCTAATAAAGGCATGGGAAAACGTAGTGAAAATAGATGGCGAGTTAGTGAACCCAGATAATACCTGCACTTACCCATACTTCAGCGTAGAGAAGGACCTACTGTATCGGGTGGCAAAAAGGGCAGAAGAAACCGTTGAGCAGCTTGTGGTGCCCAAACCTTACAGGAAGTTGGTGTTGGAGTTGGCCCATGGGCACATTCTTGGAGGTCATCTGGGGACAGAGAAAACCCGAGAGAGGGTATTACAGAGATTCTATTGGCCGGGGGTGATGAAGGACATAGAAAATTATTGTTCATCATGCCCTGTGTGTCAGAGGTCGGCCCCGATGCCACATTTCCGTAGCCCGCTGGTCCCTCTACCCATCATTGAGGTCCCGTTTGAGAGGATCGCCATGGATTTGGTAGGGCCTATAATCAAGTCCGCTAGGGGGCACCAGTACATATTAGTTATAATGGACTATGCCACCCGTTATCCAGAAGCGATCCCTCTCCGAAATACCTCGGCCAAAACCATAGCCAAAGAGCTATCTCTTGTGTTTAGCCGGGTGGGTATTTGTAAAGAACTGCTTACGGACCAAGGTACACCCTTTATGTCCCGGGTTATGAAGGAGCTGTGTAAATTGTTCAAAGTGACGCAATTACGTACATCTGTGTATCACCCCCAAACCGATGGGCTGGTTGAAAGATTCAACAAAACCCTAAAACAAATGTTGAAGAAAGTGGTGGATAGAGATGGAAAGGATTGGGACTGTCTACTTCCTTATCTGATGTTTGCTATTAGGGAGGTGCCCCAATCCTCTACGGGATTCTCCCCCTTTGAGTTACTGTATGGGAGACACCCAAGAGGGCTGTTGGATATTGCCAAGGAAACTTGGGAAAGTGAGAGTTCTCCCCACAGGAGTGTGATTGAGCATGTCGCCCTGATGCAAGACCGAATTGCACAGGTAATGCCCATCGTGAAGGAACATTTGGCCCAAGCGCAGTTAGCACAGCAGAGAGTGTACAACCGTGGAGCCAAGACCCGTACCTTTTCCCAGGGGGATAGGATACTGGTACTTGTCCCTACGGTTGAAAGTAAATTCCTTGCCAAATGGCAAGGCCCCTATGAGATAATGGAAAAAGTGAGCGAAGTGAATTACAAGGTCAGACAACCAGGAAGGCGAAAGCCCGAACAGATCTATCACGTTAATCTGTTGAAAGCCTGGAGGGATAGAGAGTCCCTAGTCGCAGACACTTGGTCACCAGCTCAAACTGGTTGCGTGATTCCTGAGGTTGGAATAGCAGCCACCTTGTCACAACCCCAACAACAGGAGGTTAAGGAGTTTGTGCTTCGCAACAAGGAGGTATTCTCTGAGCTGCCGGGACAAACATCTGGGGTAGAGCATGACATCATTACCCCGCCCGGTGAAAGGGTGAAGTTAAAACCCTATCGGATCCCAGAGGCCCGACGGGAGGCAATACGGGAGGAAGTACAGAAAATGCTGAACTTAGGGGTGATAGAGGAGTCCCAAAGTGATTGGTCTAGTCCCATTGTGTTGGTGCCTAAACCGGATGGGAGCTGGCGATTTTGTAACGATTTTCGTCAGTTGAACAAAGTTACAAAATTTGACACCTACCCCATGCCACGTATAGATGAGTTGATCGACCGGCTGGGAACAGCCCGATACATGACGACTCTTGACCTCACAAAAGGGTATTGGCAAATCCCCCTGGCCAAGTCGGCCAAAGAGAAAACCGCATTTGTAACCCCAGACAGGGCGTTCCAATATAAAAGAATGCCGTTCGGGTTACAGAATGCGCCGGCCACATTCCAGCGGAAAATGGACCAGATGCTGAGGCCCCATCGGAAGTATGCTGCGGCTTACCTGGATGACGTAATTGTCCATAGCACAGATTGGGCCTCACATCTGCCAAAAGTGCAAGCAGTCCTGGACTCTGTTCGGGAAGCGGGGTTTACGGCTAACCCCAAGAAGTGTACCATTGGGCAGGAGGAGGCCAAATATCTTGGGTACACCATTGGGAGGGGAGTAATAAAACCCCAACTCAACAAAGTCGAGGCCATCCAGAGTTGGCCACGTCCCAACAGCAAGAAGCAGGTACGAGCCTTTCTGGGAATCGCTGGGTATTATCGGCGATTCATTCCCCACTTTGCTTCTAAGGCTGTGCCCCTAACCAACCTGACGAAGGGGAAAGGGTCGGTCATGATTAAATGGACCCCAGAGGCTGAGGCAGCATTCCAATTCTTGAAACAAGCCTTATGTAGCCAGCCAGTGTTGTACTCACCCGACTTCTCTAAAGACTTTGTCGTACAAAGTGATGCATCAGATGTGGGGTTAGGAGCAGTATTGTCCCAGGTCTGGAACGGGGAAGAGCACCCAGTCATTTACCTCAGCAGGAAGTTGAAGTCCCATGAGGTAAATTACGCCACCGTTGAAAAGGAGTGTTTAGCGGTGAAGTGGGCTCTAGATTCCCTTCGGTACTACCTGCTAGGTAGGCACTTTGACATGGTTACGGATCACGCTCCGTTAAAGTGGATGGCTCAAAACAAGGAAACAAATAGAAGAGTGAATAGGTGGTTCCTGGCCCTCCAGGAATTCAACTTCACAGTAAAGCATCGCCCTGGCGTTCAAATGGGGAATGTGGATGCTTTGTCTCGAGTACATGAATGCCTGATTGCTGGTGTTCCAACCCCGAGGTTAAAACAAGAGGGGGGGGGTATGTGACAGCAGGAAGGTAAAGTCACCTGGTTGCATCCAGGGGGGTAGATATATTTCGCCCAGATTCAGGCTTTACGCCGACTTATACAACTAGGTGGAGAGTTGTATAAGCCCAGCTGAGGCTAGTGGGCTCATGGATGACTCATACCTCTAGGGAGAGTGTGGGGCGTCGTGCAGGCAGGGAGTTGATGAGACCAGCTGAAGCTTGTCAGCTCATTTAAGGCCTCTATAAAAACTCCCAGCTTCATTAGGTGTTTGCTCATGCCTGGACCCAGACCTGTGTGGACTGTCTAGGGAGAGTGAACCCCTGTGCGGTGAGACAAAGCCTGTGTGGCTATTTGCTTGGACATTTAAAACCAGGGACTTAGGGACTAGGACAGCACTAGGCTGATCCCAGTTGTTAGTTAGGAAACCTGTATGTTTAGTCAGAGGTCAAGTTGACCAGGATTTATTTTATTTATGTTTCTTTTGCTTTGCTGTGTTTTGTCACTGTAAATAGAAAATAAACCGCACCTTTTTGATTTTGAAAACCACAACCTCCGTTTGCTGGGCCTGTTTTTGTGTGGGGAGCCCATCCCGGGGGTCACACACACCCGCTGCCGAGCTAACCCCCTCACAAGATATAAATACACAAGATTGACACAAAACATTATATGGATGTAAGAGTAGACATGTTTTTCCTATGAGTAAGATTTTACAGAACAAAATGCACAAATTGAATTGTATTGAATTGTATGTATTATGAGAATAATTTTTTTCTAAAATAATAAAAAAAAAGTAAAGAGATTTACGGTGACCAGATGGTCACCAGTCATCTCTATGACCGTCGGAGGCCCGGGCGCGACGTTATGAAGTCACGTCCGGGCCGCGAATGTAAACAAAGCGGCTGGTAGGCATGAGATCGGTGAATTTTTTTTTCAATCTCATGCTTTCCAGCGTGGAGGAGAGATGTGGGGTCTTATTGACCCCGCATCTCTCCATAAAGAGGACCTGTCACGATAGATTCCTATTACAGGGGATGCTTACATTCCTTGTAATAGGAATAAAAGTTGTCAAAAAAAATAAAATGTAAAAGAAAGTGTAAAAATAAAAAAAATTAAGTAAAAAAATAAATAATTAATAAAAAAACATTTAAAACGCCCCTGTCCCCAGTAGCTTGTGCTCACAAGCGAACACACACGTAAGTCCCGCCCACATATCTAAACGCCGTTCAAACCACACATGTGAGGTATCGCCGCGTGCATTAGAGCACGAGCAACAATTCTAGCACTAGACCTCCTCTGTAACTCTAAACTGGTAACCTGTAAAAAAAAATAAAGCGTTGCCTATGGAGATTTTTAAGTACCGAAGTTTGGCGCCATTCCATGAGTGTGCGCAATTTTAAAGTGTGACGTGTTGGGTATCTATTTACTTGGTGTAACATCATCTTTCACATTATACAATAAATTGGGCTAACTTTACTGTTTTGTTATTTTTTAATTCATGAAACAGTTTTTTTCCCCAAAAAACGCGTTTGAAAAATTATTGCACAAATACCGTGCGAGATAAAAAGTTGCAACGACCGCCATTTTATTCCCTAGGATGTCTGCTAAAAAAACATATATAATGTTTGGGGGTCCTGAGTAATTTTCTAGCAATGTAAATCTGGGTACAGATTTAGGGAACACTAACTGGACAAAAGAGCAAGGCAAAAGTGATAACATTACCCAACCTGAAGCCAAGAGAAGTGATAATGACCATTAGGGATGAGCTTCGAGTTTTGAGTCAAACCCATGTTCGACTCGAACATCGGCTGTTTGACCGTTTGTCGAATTTCGAACATTATGGGCTATTCGCGCCAAATTCGGGTGGCGCGTCACGGCCCATAATTCACTGCGGCATCGCAGTGCATTGCTGACTGATGATTGGCCAAGCATGCACTATGACCTGCATGCTTGGCCAATCACAGCGCCGTAGGTACAGAGAGCAGTAACTGGCCAAAGCCAGGGTGGCTTTGGCCAATCATGGCTCAGAGGAGTAGGTACATGCCCCACACTATATAAGGCCGTCGGCTTGGTGGCCTCATGTAGTGTGTTGGCGTTGGTTAAAGGAAAGAGACAGAGCGAGAGACAGTGTAATTTGATTTGAGTTAGATAGAGCAGGCAGGCAAGTCAGTTAGCTGCAGTTACAGTGCGTAGAGGATTTATATGCATCCTAGGTGTTGTATATGTAGTGGGTATTTAAATTTAAGGGGGGCGCATCTGGGTGGTAGTATGACCAGGATGCACTGATTGTTAGGGAATTTGGGACCATTTTCGTTCGTGGAGGATCCCAGTGGTGTGCAGTTCCCTGCGGCCGGTGGGTGGCGCTGTCGCCCTGGGCCGGGGTTGAACCATTACTGAAGTGCTGTGCCCTTTTTGTCCTGTTTCGGCAGCGGTACGGTGGGGCGGGGAACCTGCTGTGCCTGTCGGGAGAGGAGATAAACGGGACAGACGCCCTCGACATGGGGTTCAGTCGTCGGAGGTCAGAGCCGTGCCCAGGCACCTTCAGCCGTCCTTGACCTGGCCGGAGCGGGAGATGGAGTCCATCCCAGGCACCTTCAGCCTGGGGTGAGGTACTACTGAGGAGGCCCGGGGCCCAGTACCTTTGACTGGGTTCCGCAAGGGTGGAAGAGTCCGAGGGGGCCTAAGGTGTTGGGCGCCCGAATCTGAGACGAGGAGGCCAGGGAGCGTAACCCCTCCGAACAGTCCGGCGCAGCATTGCTGGTGACGGCGGGGCCTCTGGTAACTCTCTTGGAAGGATGTCTTCCCTCTAACAGGGGCTGCACTTAGCGAAGGTAATTCTGTTCCTGTTCTACACAGTCGTTGGCGACACCACAATGGTTAGTTCTATTTAAGGATTGTGCCTTGACCTACTCCCCACTTATACTGAACTGTTCTTTGGGTCACAACCTGTCTGCTGTTAAAGAACGATTTATTGCTGTCAGAGAATAGATAAGAGTTGGACCTTTTCAGTGGTGTGGAACTTCAGTTACTGGGAGCAAAGGGGGGTCATCTGCAGAACGGACTTGGTTCTGGGTTATACACACGACCCGAAGGTAAACAGGTGTTGGCTTTCACCTCTACACATTAGAGGACATGGGCCGTAGTGTACCACACCCCTCCTCCCTGATCCCCCTAAACAAGACAACAAGCTGAGAAGAAGAAGGGGTGAGAGGGGTGAGGCTGGAACATATTTATATTTACACACTGTATTGAGTTTAGCTAGATCCGTTCCTGTTATTCTCTATACTGACAGGCAGGCAGGTGATTGTGCTAGCTGCAGTGTTTCACTTAGTGTCCTTTGCACAGTGTAAACCAAAAGCTTCCCTGAATACAATTTCTGGTGTTCTGATACAAATACAGGCAGGGAGCTGCAGTATTTTGCTTTAGTGTCCTTTGCACAGTGTGCACCTAAAGCTTACCTCAATACAATTGCTGGTGTTCTCATACTAATACCACAGGCAGGGAGTTCAAAATTACAAACAGATTCTATGTAACAACAAACCTACAGTCCCTGTCTTGTTTGCACCGCCTGTATACTGCTGTTCAGAGTATATAGGGCCTGGGAGCGTGGGGCCTTTCCTTTTTTAATTTGGGTGTAGGATTCCCCTTAATATCCATACAAGACCCAAAGGGGCTGGTAATGGGCTGGGGGGATAACCATGCCATTTTTCTCAATGATTTTCTCATATTGCCGGGACCAGATTTTACATTAAAGCCGCAAGCAGTTTTAAATGACTTTTTTTCCTTTAGAAATGTCAATTTGTGCAGGGACTGTTCTAAACATGGGAAACACGTGCCACTTCACAGGCATACTATAGACACCCCCCAGGTAGGATATTTAAAGGAATATTTCACTTTTTTTTTTCACTTTATGCATCATCAATGCAAACTTTTTTTTTGCATTGATACATGTCCCTTGGGGCAGGACCCGGGTCCCCAAACACTTTTTAGGACAATAACTTACATATTAGCCTTGATAATTAGCACTTTTGATTTTGAACGTTCGAGTCCCATAGACTTTAATAGGGTTCTAAAGTTTGCGCAAACTTTCGCTCCGTTCGCAGGTTCTGGTGCGAACCGAACCGGGGGGTGTTCGGCTCATCCCTAATGGCCATACTGAAGGACATTGGGCTCTTGTGTTCTGTGAATGAATCAACGGCTGACGGGTTGTAGTTCTAGGTGAGCTACCAGGGCGCTGGTGAGCTCTCTAGTACTTCATTGATTCTTCCTGTCATTCAGTAACTGCCTGCTTAAATGAGCCGCAGGAGCCTGAGATTGAACTGGGATTTGCTGATTGTGGGTGCAATGCTTTAATATTTTACAGGCTCAAAAAAAAAAAAAAAAAAAAAGCACATTTTTTTAAGTGCAAATGTTGCTCATTTATTATTATTTTTTAGAAAGGTGAACTTATCCTTTCAGACCAGATCTTTTTTTGTATGAAAATACTTGACTTGTACCTGGGCCCAGACTATGAACATTGTACTTCTTACATTTCCTTAACAAGCAGAAAAAGAGGCTTAAAACACGTTATCACTGACCTTTATAGCTACAGCCACTGTGAAGTGACGCCTCCGCAATATCACAAGAGACTGGAATTACGTTTCACTTGGATTCTAACATTTTACAAGCGCTTGGTGTTTATTTTCATTAGAAGCTAGCAGGCTGAAGAGATAATGCTTCCATAGAAAATATTTGTACAGGTGTGGGATTTTTAGTGCCTCTTGTGTGAACCTTTTTCTGCAATGTCTATAGGTACAGAGGTGAATGATATCTTCCAATGCTTATTCAGAGTATGCATGTATATTAATGTGCATAGTCTGTGCACAGGTTCATTTTAAAGCCGAACTTCAGGCAAACAGGTAAATGCAGATGAAATACATACAGTATATGAGAGCTGTTTTACCTACCACAGTATTTGTATTTCTGTCCATCTAGTGCGAGAAAGAGAAGGTAGAATATATGGACAGCCGCACTCCAAAACCATTGTGGTTGCCTTTATTGGGTAAAATACATGGGACACTGCAAGTCACAGCAAGAATAAAGGGGTACAGCCGACGCGTTTCACACAAGGGTCTAGTGCTTAGTCATGCCATGACTAAGCACTAGACCCTAGTGTGAAACGCGTCGGCTGTACCCCTTTATTCTTGCTGTGGCTTGCAGTGTCCCATGTATTTTACCCAATAAAGGCAACCTCAATGGTTTTGGAGTGCGGCTGTCCATATATTCTACCTTCTCTTTCTCGCATCAACGGCATTGCCAGCACCCGTGGTTCCTGGAAAGACACTGATTGCTCACCTGCACTTACCTGGAGCGGTGATCTTCTTTCTCTCTCTTTCTCTTCATTTCTGTCCATCTAGTCCTGAGATTTACACAGTCCTCTAACATAGAACAACTAGGTGAAGGGTAACACTTACAGTTATGGACAACAGTGATGCCAGTTCTATACCAAAGCTTGCTGCCTAGGCAGTGAAAGAGCAGCAGCCCAAAACTGAGGAGGTCATCTCTCTGCTCCCTCCTCCATTCAGCATGTTTCTTGTCAACATATTTTTATGCAGCCTTCCGTATTGACTCCCAGTTCTGTCCCTCCTTCTCCCAGTCTGATCTTTACTGTATAGCAGTGTTTCTCAACCTCAGTCCTCAAGTACCCCCAATGGGCCATGCTTTCAAGTTTTCCTTTACTTTGCACAGCTGCTTTAAATCTATATCAATGACATGGTATTGATAAGAGCTATTTTATCTAAGGGAAGTCCCCAAATATGGCCCATTGGGGGTACATGAGGACTGAAGATGAGAACCACTGCTGTAGAGGGTGTTACAAGTGCTTGATACCAAGTAGTTGCTAGTTGCTTTTATAATAAAATACATATCAATATATTTTTGAATACAGATCTACATTAATCTGTGCCTTTTCTATCTACCTGGAGTTCAACTTTATATGGTAGTGAAGGTATTTTAACTGGCATTAGAAGCTAATTGTGCCCTGTGACCTGGTGGTATAGGACTCCCACTCCCTTGGCTCAGATGTTTCCTGGAACCGATTCCAATTGTTGGAGCGGGTGTAATCAGAAGGGCACCTTTCTCCATCTTTGGTGGTTCTGCCCCAAAATGAAAGGTTTTTGGGACACAATTGCGCCTTTTGATACAGAAAATGCCACTTTATGATCCATCAAATGTACTCCTTTACAGTTTCTATTTCATGATATTCAAGCCCCTGTTAAATTTTATAGAAACAGTGTAACTCCCTATCTGCTAAATTCAGCAAAGTGCCTGATTTTGAGGTATTGGAAGCAGGCAGTTTGCCCAACGGTGGCCTGAGTGGAAGAGGGAGGTTAATTCCATTATGGAAGTGCTGGATTCACAATGCCAAGAATAGCACCCCTTTCACACTGGGGCCACCCATGCGGTAAAGCGCCGCTCGTTTTAGCAGCGTTTTACCGCTGTTTAAAGTGGTGTTCCGGGAAAAAAAAATTAAAAGCCAGCAGCTACACATACTGCAGCTGCTGGCTTTTAATAAATGGACACTTACCTGTCCTGCAGTTCCTCGATGTCGGCACCGCAGCTGATGTTTCCATCAGCTGTCGGGTGCTGCCGCCACCATTGTGGGTAAGGGAACTCGGCAGTGTAGCCTTTCGGCTTCACGGCGGGAACCCTACTGCGCATGCGCGAGGCCCCGCTCCTCTCTCCTATTAGCCCAGCGGCCGGGGGAGGAGGAGGAGGAGGGAGCCCCGCGGTGACGTCACGGCCGCGGCTGGACTCCCAGAAGTGGGAAAGGATACCTGTTTTTGACAGGTATCCTGTCCCCCCTCCCCCCGAAAGGTGGCAATTGTGGCACCGGAGGGGGGGCAGGAATCCGATGAGCGGAAGTTCCACTTTAGGGTGGAGCTCCACTTTAAGCAGGACTTTTCGGGTGTTACCCATTTAACACCAAAGAATGGGTTAAAAACGTTGTTGCGGTGCTTCCGAATCGCTTTTCAGGCGCTTCGGAAGTGCTGCCCATTCCTTTCAATGGGCAGGGGTGGTTTGGGAGCGCTGTATACAGTGCTCCCAAACCGCCCCAAAGATGCTGCTTGCAAGACTTTTTCTAACGTCCCACAAGCACACTGCTCCAATGTGAAACCACCTTATGACATTTAATTTTCTACGCCACAAGTTACTTGTTTCCCGTGCCTCTTTGCTCACATCCCGGTTTTCCTCTTTGTTTTTCTTTGTAAATGTAACGTGTAAGCCCCCTTGACTCTAGTTCTTTTTATTCTGATACCACAACTCCCTGGTAAGGACTGCACGTTAACTATATTGGATATAATGCGTTTAGTTGTACACTATGTAGACCACTCAAGTGGTTTCTTTGTATTGCTGCATGTATTTGTTTATTGGTGATCCCTTGGGGTCATTCTAATAATTTATTTTTATTTTTCTGTCGTTGTTTGTCATGTAAACGCAAAAAATTAAAAAAGCTGATTGTACCTACACATTTTACTGGAAAAAGGAGTTTGCTTGTCAGTAAGTAAGCTGCTGGTAAAATTCGGATGCAAGCTCTCACTGGTTGTTGTGAGAGTCGCTAAACTTACTGTCACTGTGGGAAGCAACTTATTCCATCCTGACCAAGGGAATAAAGCCATTATTTGTTACATATTAACCTGGAGAGGGAAAAGGCTCTGCCATTTAAAAATTTTGTATTGCTCATCAGTGGCAGTGCGTCCATTACGGGCGCTCGGGCACCGCCCCCTCTCTCCAGCCACCCCCTCTGTGTACTGTGGATAGATTCATGCATATTATGGACACAGAGGCTGCAGATGATGGGCACAGTTGGCTGCATTTGATGGGTACAGTTGGCTGCATTTGATGGGCACAGTTGGCTGCATATTATGGGCACACTTGGCTGCATTTTCTGGGCACAGTGGCTGCATATGTTGGGCACAGTTGGCTGCATATGATGGGCACAGTTGGCTGAATATGACGGGCACAGTTGGGTGCATATGATGGACACAGTTGGCTGAATATGATGGGCACAGTTGGTTGCATATTATGGGCACAGTTGGCTGCATATGATATGGGCACAGAGTCTGCATATGATGGGCATAGTAGCTCTATATAATGGGCACAGTTGGCTGCATATGATGGGCACAGTTGGCTGCATATGATCGGCACAGTTGGCTGCATAGTATGGGCACAGTTGGCTGCATATTATGGGCACAGTTGGCTGCATATTATTGGCACAGTTGGCTGCATATGATGGGTACAGAGTCTGCATATGATGGGCATAGTAGCTGCATATGATGGGCAGTTGGCTGCATATGATGGGCAGAGTGGCTGCATATGATGGACAGAGTGGCTGCATATGATGGGCACAGTGGCTGCAATTGATGGCACATTGGGGCTGCAATTGATGTTTTTGTTTCAGTATTTTTCAGTTCGTTTGCGCCCCCCAAATTTTTTTAGAGCACTAGCCGCCACTGTTACTCATGTCAAAACCTCTAATGCGTGAAAGAGCAGCTGCCTCTCACAACGGAGATTTGGGAGACACCTGTGCCTAAACCTGCTGACTAAACCCCTTATTATCACTTACATACAGCCTAAAATGGTACAGTATTTTTTTGTATTGCATTACACTTGCCGACCGCAATACATATTATATATATATATATATATAGATATATAGATATATATATCTATTGTGAGGGGGTTTGCTCGGCAGCGGGTGTGTGTGACCCCCGGGATGGGCTCCCCACACAAAAACAGGCCCAGCAAACGGAGGTTGTGGTTTTCAAAATCAAAAAGGTGCGGTTTATTTTCTATTTACAGTGACAAAACACAGCAAAGCAAAAGAAACATAAATAAAATAAATCCTGGTCAACTTGACCTCTGAGTAAACATACAGGTTTCCTAACTAACAACTGGGATCAGCCTAGTGCTGTCCTAGTCCCTAAGTCCCTGGTTTTAAATGTCCAAGCAAATAGCCACACAGGCTTTGTCTCACCGCACAGGGGTTCACTCTCCCTAGACAGTCCACACAGGTCTGGTTCCAGGCATGAGCAAACATCTAATGAAGCTGGGAGTTTTTATAGAGGCCTTAAACGAGCTGACAAGCTTCAGCTGGTCTCATCAACTCCCTGTCTGCACGACGCCCCACACTCTCCCTAGAGGTATGAGTCATCCATGAGCCCACTAGCCTCAGCTGGGCTTATACAACTCTCCACCTAGTTGTATAAGTCGGCGTAAAGCCTGAATCTGGGCGAAATATATCTACCCCCCTGGATGCAACCAGGTGACTTTACCTTCCTGCTGTCACATACCCCCCCCTCTTGTTTTAACCTCGGGGTTGGAACACCAGCAATCAGGCATTCATGTACTCGAGACAAAGCATCCACATTCCCCATTTGAACGCCAGGGCGATGCTTTACTGTGAAGTTGAATTCCTGGAGGGCCAGGAACCACCTATTCACTCTTCTATTTGTTTCCTTGTTTTGAGCCATCCACTTTAACGGAGCGTGATCCGTAACCATGTCAAAGTGCCTACCTAGCAGGTAGTACCGAAGGGAATCTAGAGCCCACTTCACCGCTAAACACTCCTTTTCAACGGTGGCGTAATTTACCTCATGGGACTTCAACTTCCTGCTGAGGTAAATGACTGGGTGCTCTTCCCCGTTCCAGACCTGGGACAATACTGCTCCTAACCCCACATCTGACGCATCACTTTGTACGACAAAGTCTTTAGAGAAGTCGGGTGAGTACAACACTGGCTGGCTACATAAGGCTTGTTTCAAGAATTGGAATGCTGCCTCAGCCTCGGGGGTCCATTTAATCATGACCGACCCTTTCCCCTTCGTCAGGTTGGTTAGGGGCACAGCCTTAGAAGCAAAGTGGGGAATGAATCGCCGATAATACCCAGCGATTCCCAGAAAGGCTCGTACCTGCTTCTTGCTGTTGGGACGTGGCCAACTCTGGATGGCCTCGACTTTGTTGAGTTGGGGTTTTATTACTCCCCTCCCAATGGTGTACCCAAGATATTTGGCCTCCTCCTGCCCAATGGTACACTTCTTGGGGTTAGCCGTAAACCCCGCTTCCCGAACAGAGTCCAGGACTGCTTGCACTTTTGGCAGATGTGAGGCCCAATCTGTGCTATGGACAATTACGTCATCCAGGTAAGCCGCAGCATACTTCCGATGGGGCCTCAGCATCTGGTCCATTTTCCGCTGGAATGTGGCCGGCGCATTCTGTAACCCGAACGGCATTCTTTTATATTGGAACGCCCCGTCTGGGGTTACAAATGCGGTTTTCTCTTTGGCCGACTTGGCCAGGGGGATTTGCCAATACCCTTTTGTGAGGTCAAGAGTCGTCATGTATCGGGCTGTTCCCAGCCGGTCGATCAACTCATCTATACGTGGCATGGGGTAGGTGTCAAATTTTGTAACTTTGTTCAACTGACGAAAATCGTTACAAAATCGCCAGCTCCCATCCGGTTTAGGCACCAACACAATGGGACTAGACCAATCACTTTGGGACTCCTCTATCACCCCTAAGTTCAGCATTTTCTGTACTTCCTCCCGTATTGCCTCCCGTCGGGCCTCTGGGATCCGATAGGGTTTTAACTTCACCCTTTCACCGGGCGGGGTAATGATGTCATGCTCTACCCCAGATGTTTGTCCCGGCAGCTCAGAGAATACCTCCTTGTTGCGAAGCACAAACTCCTTAACCTCCTGTTGTTGGGGTTGTGACAAGGTGGCTGCTATTCCAACCTCAGGAATCACGCAACCAGTTTGAGCTGGTGACCAAGTGTCTGCGACTAGGGACTCTCTATCCCTCCAGGCTTTCAACAGATTAACGTGATAGATCTGTTCGGGCTTTCGCCTTCCTGGTTGTCTGACCTTGTAATTCACTTCGCTCACTTTTTCCATTATCTCATAGGGGCCTTGCCATTTGGCAAGGAATTTACTTTCAACCGTAGGGACAAGTACCAGTATCCTATCCCCCGGGGAAAAGGTACGGGTCTTGGCTCCACGGTTGTACACTCTCTGCTGTGCTAACTGCGCTTGGGCCAAATGTTCCTTCACGATGGGCATTACCTGTGCAATTCGGTCTTGCATCAGGGCGACATGCTCAATCACACTCCTGTGGGGAGAACTCTCACTTTCCCAAGTTTCCTTGGCAATATCCAACAGCCCTCTTGGGTGTCTCCCATACAGTAACTCAAAGGGGGAGAATCCCGTAGAGGATTGGGGCACCTCCCTAATAGCAAACATCAGATAAGGAAGTAGACAGTCCCAATCCTTTCCATCTCTATCCACCACTTTCTTCAACATTTGTTTTAGGGTTTTGTTGAATCTTTCAACCAGCCCATCGGTTTGGGGGTGATACACAGATGTACGTAATTGCGTCACTTTGAACAATTTACACAGCTCCTTCATAACCCGGGACATAAAGGGTGTACCTTGGTCCGTAAGCAGTTCTTTACAAATACCCACCCGGCTAAACACAAGAGATAGCTCTTTGGCTATGGTTTTGGCCGAGGTATTTCGGAGAGGGATCGCTTCTGGATAACGGGTGGCATAGTCCATTATAACTAATATGTACTGGTGCCCCCTAGCGGACTTGATTATAGGCCCTACCAAATCCATGGCGATCCTCTCAAACGGGACCTCAATGATGGGTAGAGGGACCAGCGGGCTACGGAAATGTGGCATCGGGGCCGACCTCTGACACACAGGGCAGGAGGAACAATAATTTTCTATGTCCTTCATCACCCCCGGCCAATAGAATCTCTGTAATACCCTCTCTCGGGTTTTCTCTGTCCCCAGATGACCTCCAAGAATGTGCCCATGGGCCAACTCCAACACCAACTTCCTGTAAGGTTTGGGCACCACAAGCTGCTCAACGGTTTCTTCTGCCCTTTTTGCCACCCGATACAGTAGGTCCTTCTCTACGCTGAAGTATGGGTAAGTGCAGGTATTATCTGGGTTCACTAACTCGCCATCTATTTTCACTACGTTTTCCCGTGCCTTTATTAGGGCGGGGTCTTTCAACTGTTCTGTGGCAAAGTTTTCCCTGTGAACCTCAAGATCAGAAAACTCCACAGACGGTAGGTTTTCGTCTGAGGAGGTGGGCTCCTCTCCAGTTTCTTGAGTCTCCCCTGCCAATACTGATAAGGGAAATTCCGGAGAGTCCTCACCACTCTCAGGGGAGTTCTGGCTATCACATTCCTGGTACATAGGGGCACCAGTGGGGGGCTCAGGATCATCCCACAGTTCCCAGAACTTCGGAAAATCCCTTCCCACAATGGCGTCATGCGGTAACTGAGATACTAAGCCCACTGGATGAGAGAGGGTACCTTTGGGGGTCTCGAAACACACTGTAGTCACTGGATACTCTCGGGTATCCCCATGCACACAAATAACAGCTACCTTGCTATTCCCAAAGACCTCTGTTTTAACTAACTCAGCCTTTATCAGGGTCACAAGGCTACCTGAATCCAGCAATACCACAACATTTCTACCATTAACACACATTTTGCATAAATGTTTCTCAGTTCCTCGAATGGCAGTGCATGCGACTGTCGCACACAGCGACTGACGTCTGCCCGTCAGAAAGTCACACTGCATGGGTTCCTCCATAACCGGGCAATTGGCTGCAATATGTCCCGCTTGCCGGCAGCGGTAGCAAACGATCCTTCTTGCCGCCTCTTGAGCCGCTGATTTCCCAGGCTGTTCTCGCCAAACTTGGGGTAGAGCTCCCACCCTCTCACTCTCTCCACCCTCACCCCTTGGAATCCTCTTATCCGCCCCTGGGGATGGTCTGGTCTTAGGGTGGAAAGTCCGAGTGTCTCTGGAAGAGGCCGTCAGGTTCTCTGTAGCCAAGTATTTCTCCACACGATCCACAAGACCATCGGCCGTCTCTGGGTCTCCATGGCTTACCCACTTTTGGATGGCAGTAGGAAGAGCTCTCAAAAACCGATCCATTACAACACGTTCCACAATCTTTGGTGCGGACAAAGTCTCTGGCTGTAGCCACTTTCTGCTCAGGTGAATGAGATCATACATTTGAGACCTGGGGGGTTTTCCAAGCTGGAAAGTCCAGTTATGCACACGCTGAGCCCGGACAGCCTGGGTGACACCCAGCCTTGCCAAAATTTCAGCTTTTAGCATCACATAGTCTTTTGCTTGGTTAGGCTCTAGGTCATAGTAAGCTTTCTGCTATTCACCAGTTAACAGAGGAGCCACCAGTCCAGCCCACTGCTCCTCAGGCCACTTTTCTCTTTCAGCGGTCCTTTCAAATGTGGTCAAAAATACCTCTGGATCATCCTCTCCAGTCATTTTTGTCAATAAACGACTCACCCCAAAGGACGCGGTATTAGTGGGACGGCTTTCCTCACTGGTCTGCGGACGTTGCTGCATTACTGCTTCCATTTGTTGTAGTCTCTGCTCTTGCTTCTGTAACAGGTCTATGAAGCGGGCCTCAGATTGCTGCTGGGCTTGTTGCTGAGCTGCAAGGCTCTGTTGATGAGCTTGCTGCTGGGCTGCAAGGCTCCTTTGCAAACCTGCATTTGTCTGCTGTTGATTGGCATTTGCTAGAGCCAGCTGTTTCAGTATCTCCTCCATGCTGGCTTAAAAAAAACTACCTGCATTCTCCACCAACTGTGAGGGGGTTTGCTCGGCAGCGGGTGTGTGTGACCCCCGGGATGGGCTCCCCACACAAAAACAGGCCCAGCAAACGGAGGTTGTGGTTTTCAAAATCAAAAAGGTGCGGTTTATTTTCTATTTACAGGGACAAAACACAGCAAAGCAAAAGAAACATAAATAAAATAAATCCTGGTCAACTTGACCTCTGAGTAAACATACAGGTTTCCTAACTAACAACTGGGATCAGCCTAGTGCTGTCCTAGTCCCTAAGTCCCTGGTTTTAAATGTCCAAGCAAATAGCCACACAGGCTTTGTCTCACCGCACAGGGGTTCACTCTCCCTAGACAGTCCACACAGGTCTGGTTCCAGGCATGAGCAAACATCTAATGAAGCTGGGAGTTTTTATAGAGGCCTTAAACGAGCTGACAAGCTTCAGCTGGTCTCATCAACTCCCTGTCTGCACGACGCCCCACACTCTCCCTAGAGGTATGAGTCATCCATGAGCCCACTAGCCTCAGCTGGGCTTATACAACTCTCCACCTAGTTGTATAAGTCGGCGTAAAGCCTGAATCTGGGCGAAATATATCTACCCCCCTGGATGCAACCAGGTGACTTTACCTTCCTGCTGTCACACTATCTATATATATATATATATATATACACATTGCAGTCTGCAAGTGGTTTACACAAATTATGGCTGATGATATCAGCCATAACCCTGATACCATTTTTTTCTGCAGGTGCCCGACTTTCTCATAAAACCGATCTGAGTGGCTCATGAGCCACTGGGCCGGTTTCCAAAGCGGCAGGAAGGGACGCCCCCCCCCCTCCCACTTCTCGCCTGTGTTTCTGGGCATACCGTTTCTGCCGGTTCTCCCAAGAAACGATCCGAGGGTGTAAAAAGTAAAATAAATAACATTTAAAAAAAAAAGCGCTCCCCATCCCTCCAGAAGCGAACACATACGTGAGTCGCGCACTCATATGTAAACGATATTCAAAACCACACATTATAAAAAAACATTGGGGTAACTATTGCGTTTTTTTTTTTTAATTGTGTATGTGTATCAAGTGTATTTTTTCCCCAAAAATTGCGTTTGAGAACCACTGTGCAAATACTGTGTGACATAAAAAATTGCAACGATCCCCATTTTATTCCCATGGGTCTCTGCTAAAAATAAAAAGGAATGATATTTGGGGGTTATAAGTAATTTTCTAGCAAAAAATGCTGATTTAAACTTGTAAACAAAAAGTGCCAGGAAAAGCCTGGTTGGCAAGTGGCTAAAGTAATATTAAACCCTTATGCCTCGTACACAAACGACCGTTTTTCCTGGCAGTAAAACTGCCATGGCAGCTTTTCGCCAGGAAAAGTGGCCATGTGTATGCTCCATCGCAGTTTTCCCGACAGGAAAACTGCGGAAAAAAAAAGAGAACTTGTTCTCTATTTTCCCGTCAGGAAAAAATCCTGCCGAGAAAACCGGTCATCTGTATGCTTTCCTGAGGGGGAAAAAAAACGTGCATGCTTGTAAACAGTTCTACGCATGCGCGGAAGCATAGAACGTCATTTTGACGGCTCGTCGTAGTCTTTGACGTCACCGCGTTCTTGGCATTCAAAAGTTCAGCAGTCTTTTGTGTGACTGTGTGTTTGCAAGCTTGAGAGGAATCCCGTCGGGAAAAGCGTAGTTTTTTTTCCTGCCGGGAAAAACGGTTGTGTGTACGAGGCATTAGCGTTTTTTAGTCTAACACATTGAGCATAATAAAATAAACATTCCCCAGTAAACTATTTGGTAAATTACCCTAGCACTTGCAGTGTACAACTTTCAATGCTGCTGTTACCTGCTTCCTTAGTGCTGCTTCCCTATGCTTCCAGTTGTCACAGGAACGAATTAAAAGCAGACAGTGCAGTCTCCAGCCAATCTGTTAGCTTGGAGAAGGAAGGGGGGGGAGCAGGGGAGTTCCTTGCCATTCTATGCTATGGAGCTGTGAGTTTCTATTGATTCACAAAGTGTAGGGAGAAACAACTTTAGTCCCTACATGCAATAGTGGCTCCAAAGGATTGCTGAAAATCTGGGGTAGTGGTCATGGCACCAGCTTAAGCCCAGGTTCACACTGGGCTGCGGGAGTGAAGCCGTGCAAGTTCAGCTGAACACGCACGATTTCACTCCCGCTGGCAGCCCCGATTTCAGCCGCGATTACAAAGACATCTGACACAGATGTCAATGTAAATCGCGGCCGAAATCGCAAAAAGTAGTACAGAAACCATTTTTTGAAATCGGTGCAGCGCCGCAGATGCGACGTCGCACCGATTAGGACGGTGCCATTGCCCGCAATTTGCGGCAAATATCACCGATTTGACATGCGATTTGACATGTCAAATCAAATGTCAAATTGCACCAGTGTGAACCAGGGCTAAACAAGAGTCATACGCAAGGATTAAAAGTCAGATAAAGAAGCTGCATACTAAGTAAGTGATTAAATCAGCTGCTAAAAGTGCTTAAAACTGATGGTTTAAGATCACTTTAATACTGACAAAGGCAAGCTGAAAGTCACAAAAACATTAAGAAGAATTCTTTTAATTGCATTTGTTATATGTAATACTATATATAACATAAAAAATTGTGCATATACCTATTTTATAGGCCTAACCCAAGCACTACATAGATCACAGAGACATTCTTATGCCGCGTACACACGATCATTTTTCCCGTCGGGAAAAATTACATTTTTTCCTTTGGACGAGAAAAACGATCGTCTGTGGGCTTTTTGCCGTTTTTCCCGACGGGGGAAAAACGGCATTAATCACGATGAGAAAAATTAAAACATGTTCTAATTTTTCTCATCGTTTTTTCCAGCATTTTTTTCCGCGGCAGTTTTCCCATAGGGAATCACTGCCACGGAGCTCACACACGGTCGTTTTTCTCGACAAAGAAAAAAATGACGGGAAAAACGGTCGTGTGTGGGGGAACATGCTGTTCCCTCGTTTTTCATTTTTTTTCATGCCGTGATTCACGGCGGTGTTTTCACCGCCGTGAATCACGATCGTGTGTACGCGGCATAAGAGTAAAGTAGCAGATGAGGATACTCCGATGAGAAACACAGCTCAGCAGTACATCATTTGTATCTTGGAAGCTATAAATCAAAGAGCTCACCAGTGTCTGATATATGTCACATCTCTCCATGGAGTAGTAAGAGTTTTTATGGGATTACCATGTATGTGGTCCTATAATCTCCCTTCCTCCTAAAACACAATGAAATATGGATAGATTTATAATGTTGTTTTACACAAGATTTTCCACACAGATTGTAATACTAAAATGTTTATAGGTTTAAATCTTAGTAACATCCCTGTGACCTAATGCTCAGTGAAGCTGATGTAAACAGCTTATGAAATATGAGGCTTTCTTCCTTTGAACTGTATGTTTAGAATTTATGCATTCTATGTAGGCATAGCTAACATAGGTCAGTACTCTGCTATTTAGAGACTATCTTTGTCTATAGAATTGTAAAAATTGCAGCCCCTCCAATGTTAGCTGGAGCTTTTCATGTGACTGAAGCATCCATCATATCACAAGCGGTCATACCATGAGATTTGGCATCAAAGGTGATATTTGTGTTAACATTTGACTAAAGTCACCCGTTGACATCAGAGAATGTCAGACATGGATGCCCGATCTGGCCATCCTTAAGCCTAGTACACACGGGCCAAATGTTGAGTGGCATTGGCCAGTTCAATAGAAACTGGCCAACATTCGGCCCGTGTGTATGGCAGCCGGTCCGACTGTTGAAGGGTCATGATCGTAAAAGGTCTGCTGACCACCTCCCGATCAGCGCTGAGATCTGAGCTGACCGGAGCGTTTTGGTGTGATCTCCAATAGCACAGTAGGGGAGATCGCTGTACTAACATTGCATGATTAGTACAGCAGTTCCTCCTGAGCTGTCAGGTTTGTTTTTGTTCAGCCCTGCTGGGTTGAACAAAAAAAAAAAAATACTAGTGTGTACGAGGCTTTAAACAGTAAGATTGACCTGCATGACAATGAACAGGAAGATTCTACCCATCAGAATGGTACTCTTGATGTGATTAGAGCCGGTGGAGATGAGTGGTGCTGGCAAATGGGGAGAAACAATAATGTTCATGGCAGATGATCATCAAGATAGTGAGTAAGTGTCCCAGCTTAGCTACAGTATTATGATCTGTCTTTAGGCAGCTTCCGGTTGCTTTGATCAAGACAAGTTGCCTGCTAACTCTTCTAGTGGAGACATTGACTGTTGATAAGACCGGTCACCCCAATCATCATGGGTTGTGTGCAGGTTTGTAGTTTGCGTCTACATGATGTAGCCCTGCAGGCTCCTCCTCCTCACTAGTCTTGAAGGGTGAGCCTACATGATGGAACCATGCAGGCTTCTCCTCCCTGCCCTTCTGGAAGAGAAGGAAGTCAAACAATTACATCAACCAGGCTTGAACAAAGATTTCCTCCCAACAGGATAAAGGTAAGTTAAAAATATATGGATTCTCTAGAGCAATCTATTTCAACCAGGGTGCCTTCTGGGTTCTTCAGGGATGCCTGGGCAAAATGCCTAAAAATTGCCTCATATTGCTCAAACATCTTCAGCAAGCCAGATCAAGCTTGCCATTTTTGTTACTCAGAGCCACAAGTTTTTTTGTGCAGCATTACAACCTAGGGAACTGTGTAGGTCAGCTGCCACTAAACTAAGAACCAATGACATCATAGGTTGATAAGGATGAAGTTGGGTGCCCGATGATGTACTTGTTTGCCTCTCCCAGTCAGCACTGGGGTCAAGATAGTTAGTGAGGGAGAGAAAGGGAGGAAAAAGAGAAATGCTGGAATACTAAATCAGTACCAGGCAGTGTGGAAAGGTTTATTTGCTTTGTTAGAATAAATCACCTCTAGCCCTGGTCATCCTACGTGTGTTGATGCTGCTATGTTATGTAAAACTATCATTTTAGAATGGGGTGCCTTGAGATTGTGCGTAATTTTAAATGGTGCCTTGACTAAAAAAAGGTTGCTCTAGAGCAGTGGTTTTCAATCTTATTAAGACCCGGGTCTTGTAAATTTTTCCAAAAACCTTTCATGCCCCAATATATAAAAAAAGTTTATATTTACAGAATGAAAGAATTGGGATGCATAATATGTACTGAAACACTGGAAGATTCTTTATGAGTGTCAGTGTGTGTGTGTGTGTGTGTGTGGGGGGGGGGGGGGGGTTCTGGAGGGAGTTTGGGGACTCTGCAGCAGACCTGGTGGCCCATTAGGGACTGAGGTTTTTAGAGGGAGCTGGGGACAGCTGTGGGGGATAAGGTCTCTACAGGAGGATTTGCAGGGGCACTGTGGGAGACTCTAGGGCCCTGCACAGGCTGGGGGACACTGTTGGAGGATGGGGGCTTTGCAGCAAGCTAGGGATACTACAGGGTCCTGGTGGAACTGTGGGAGATTGGGGGGCACTGTGGATGCTGAAGACTCTCAGAGAGTCTGGTGTGGGCAGTTGAGCACCACTTTGGGCCACAATGGGAGGTTGAAGGCACTATGGAAGCTGAAAGGCACTTTAGTAGGGGATCTGCAGTTGCCTAGAGGCCAGGAAGGAGGGAGGCCGTGGCTCTTCAATGAGCCACAGTCTGGTAGTTGAGAATCACTGCTCTAGAAGGCTAGGGGAGTTTTAGGCTCTAAAATCTGACTTGCCTTGAAATGCCTGTGATGGATTTTAAGTAAATGTAAACAATAATGGTCTTTCGCGCTACTAAAGAGTAAATGAAAAGCAAGTGAAGTGTATTGTGCTAAAAGCTGCAAAAACTAATTGTGTTCACTATACACACTAATAAAAATAAAAATAAAAAAGGGGAGTGTTTTTGCGCTGAAAGCCAGCAGTTAAACTACATAAAGTACAGAAAGCCAAATGCTACTATTAAATAAGGTGCTAGAATATTTGGGTCTATATTAGTAGTCCTCAATCCAATAATGAATAAAGTGCACAAATATAAAAGTGCAATACTTATATATAAATAAGTGAATAGTGGTATAAAAACATAAATAATAAAGTGCACCAGTGCTATCTATATATATATGAACCACGACAATGCTATATATACATTAATAGTGAAAAATAAAAATAAGAATGAAAAGTAAAAAATAGTCCGTGTTCAAAAGTCCTTAAACGTGAATGTTCAAACAAAATGAACTGATGTGAAATATAAATCCTCTGCTGAATAGAGGGATAGAAATATCTCTAATATGTCCATGCAGTGGTCTCACAGAACTCTCACCACCATTAGAACATAACATGTATGTTAAAGCAGTATATCTCCTTAATGGTGGTTCTTCTGATCTATGTTGTTGCTACTCCCAACCTAGTCTCCTCTGTTTGTGATATTATTGCAGTCCCTAAGGAGAGAAGGAGGGGGAGGAGGGGGAAGGGGAGTGCAGCTCCAAGGGGATAGGATAAGAATAAGGAAGAGAGAGGGGGCTCCCCTGATGAAGTCACGAGGTGCGTGACGTAACGACGTAGGGACATCACGAGGTACCGCAGACCGGAAGTACCCGGAGGACGAGTAAGATGGCGTACATCGCCGCTGTTGTTACTTTTTAAGCCACACATTTTTGTTTTAATGTACGAGCATTACAAATTACTTTATAATAAACCAGTTTTGGACCAAAATACTACACTATTGGAGGCCCTTCTCTCTTCCTTATTCCTATCCTATCCCCTTGGAGCTGCACTCCCCTTCCCCCTACTCCCCCTCCTTCTCTCCTTAGGGACTGCAATAATATCACAAACAGAGGAGACTAGGTTGGGAGTAGCAACAACATAGATCAGAAGAACCACCATTAAGGAGATATACTGCTTTAACATACATGTTATGTTCTAATGGTGGTGAGAGTTCTGTGAGACCACTGCATGGACATATTAGAGATATTTCTATCCCTCTATTCAGCAGAGGATTTATATTTCACATCAGTTCATTTTGTTTGAACATTCACGTTTAAGGACTTTTGAACACGGACTATTTTTTACTTTTCATTCTTATTTTTATTTTTCACTATTAATGTATATATAGCATTGTCGTGGTTCATATATATATAGATAGCACCGGTGCACTTTATTATTTATGTTTTTATACCACTATTCACTTATTTATATATAAGTATTGCATTTTTATATTTGTGCACTTTATTCATTATTGGATTGAGGACTACTAATATAGACCCAAATATTCTAGCACCTTATTTAATAGTAGCATTTGGCTTTCTGTACTTTATGTAGTTTAACTGCTGGCTTTCAGCGCAAAAACACTCCCCTTTTTTATTTTTATTTTAAGTAAATGTATTTGCCATGAAATAGGTACAGCTGTAAACATTCCTTTTAGTTGATTTGGCAATTATTATTAGGCAATTTCCAAAGTTATAATTGTACGCTACTATATGTAATTACCTGTAATCACTTTCCAAAGTAAAACCATATTTTTTAACAGGGTTTCTCACTAGTGATTTCTGCTGCCAAAACAAATTACAGGACTGGGATAAACTCAAGAGAACCCGCCGAAGCCTATATCTTACTTTTTTTTCTTATTTAATATAAAAACAGAGGTCTAAATTGAATCATGGTATCCTAATCTAATCCTCCTCTAACATATGAGAACAACCATTAAGCACACTGTACATTTTAACAATATGCAAACTGTGAGCAATCTAGTCTAGCAAAAGACACATGAACACTTCTCATTTCCCACCAAATACAAAAACTAAGAAAAAAGCAGCTACTCAACCAATTTATAAAAATAATTATGTGTGCACATTGGAGGGATCGCTTGCATTCAGGAGTCACTGAAGAAATAGAAAAAATTATAGTTCTCAGAGATTAAAAAGTAAAAAAAACAAAAAAAAAATATATATATATATATATATATATATTGGTAAATTTAAAGAAATGGGGCAAACTCGTTGGACCACTTGGTCTTTTCTCAGCTGTCACTTTTCTATTAGTAAACACATGTCTGAGTCTTAATTAGCTAATGCTGCAAACTAAAGGCTGTTGAAGCATTATTAATCTTAAATATAGATTCTTAAATGCAATAACCCACAGAAACCAAACTGAATCCACATTGTATAGGTCTGCCTTCATGCACAGCTTCAGTAAAGTAAATTTTGGTTGGTGATTACAGTCAATGCACTAAAGAATTAGTACCAAAGAATAAGAACTTTGTTATGAATTAGGCTGGTCGTGAACAGCAGACCCTGATCTAATTAACAAATTCAGAAACCCTCATGACCTTTCTCCTAGTCTGAGAAGACTGAAAAAAAGTATTAAATGTGAGCATACTGCATCCCTTCACTGGATGAGTGAGAACTTAGATGACCCCCTGTGCTATGAACAGTGGCAGATGCCTCTCCATCCATCGTTCTCTGGGTGACATCTACTTGTCTATGTCCAGCCTTAGGCTGTGATTTTTAAATACATGAAAGATCATTATATTCAGTTATACCAACCCTGTTTTGAAGGAAGATCTGCTAGATCGTCTGTTAGATAAAGTGATGTCAATCTGCACAATGAAAGAGACCATTAAAACACAAGCTAAAGCAATGGGTGCCTTTACATCTGATGGGCCAGTGCAGACATTTTTTTAGTGTAAGCAAGGTACAGAATCTGAAAAAGGCAAAAATAATGATTTACACAAATCAATACTTAAGCTGGCAAAAAATCTTGTGAGAGTCGTCATTTGTTCATCCACAACTGTCAACTGTGTGCAGAACACTATACATTATACACAAGAGGTGAGGGACGGGGATCTGCAAGCAAAAAGCTAACCTTGGTTTTATGGGGGATGGGAGGAACAATAGTGATGGAAATGGGTTTTTGACCAGTCTGGTTAACTTTTTGAAGGGGTTGGAGTCAGGCCCGGACTGGGACAAAAAGTAGGTCCGGGCATTTTTAGCCTGAGCAGCCAAATTTTCCAGGGAACGGGGGGGGGGGGGGGGGAGTCGACATTTGCGGGGGTAGCTGGTGTCGGTCCTCCACACTGTAATGTGCAGGGACACTGTGATATAAAGGGGTCTGCACTGTAAAGGGGCACTGCAATGATTACAGTGCCCCTTTACAGTGCAGTCCCCTTTTTATCACAGTGTCCCAGTCCTATTGTGGCCATACAATGTCTCTGTCTCCTATTGTGCCCACACTGCCCAGTGACACTGACCTGCTCTTTCTCTGGTGGTGCTGGACAGCATGGCGCTCTCTCTCTGGTGGTGCGGGAACAGCGTGGCTTTCTCTGGTGGTGCGGGTACAGCGTGGCTTTCTCTGGTGGTACAGGTACAGCATGGCTCTCTCTGGTGGTGCGGGTACAGCGTGGCTCTCTTTCTCTGGTGGTGCGGGTACAGCGTGGCTCTCTCTGGTGGTGCGGGTACAGCGTGGCTCTCTCCGGTGATGCTGGGGCTATTAGTTCCCCCAGCACAGTCCTCTTTCTTTTTCCATGTCTCCTGTAGCTGCTACAGTGTAGCACTCCTCTCCTTGTTTCCGGGTTTTCTCTTTTCCCCCAGCAGAGTGCATGCTGGGGACTGTAGTCTGCTCCCTGCTGAGAACAACTGGGACTACATTTCCCATGATGCCCCTCTAGTTTTTTCTGATTTGCCCTCCGCTGTGGCCAATGGGGAGGGAAGAAGAACGGACAGGAAAGACTTCTCTTCCCCTGCTGCCGACATGAGAAGGAGAGGGGGGGGCGAGCGGGGGAGAAACATCCAGACAGCAACTTGCAGCTCTTACCCCACCTGTGCGGACGCTCATGCCTGGAGGAGAAGGAGTGGAACGTGGCATTGAGGCTGAGTTGTGTGTGAGAGAGCCGCTAGTTCCGCCAGAAATGACACAGGTATGGCCACATAGCGGTAGGTGAGATGCAGCCGCGGCCTGTGTTAACCGTGTCCAGGCCGCGGTTGTCGCCTACCTCCCGCTGTGCGGCCTGATCATCCACATGTCACGGAGCGGGCGGGTCTGCCCTATGGCTAGTCCAGGCCTGGTTGGAGTCCTCCCACAGACCTGAGGTCATCAGCCAACACCCAATTTGGCAGAAAACATCTGGTTTAGGTAACTAGCCTGCACCTCACTCTGGTCTTCTGGCGCCTGGAGTCTTTCTACCATCAATCTTCAGTCCACTTTCTTGTTTAAAGCCCTTATTCACCTCACCTATCCACTCTAGCCCTAAAAATGTTAGTGGAGGTGCTTCATTTACCAGGATACTATTGATGCCTTCTGCCATCTGACATCTGTCTAATGAAACTTGGTACATTTGAAGATTTATGCATTTGGATGCTGTAATTTTTGCCCAATTTTTTTTTTACAATACCCAAGAGGTCTGTCAGTTTGCATTAAGCTCATAAGTAAACAGACATTTAAAAAGTGTATTCCCACTTGTGCAGTCACATTTGAGAAAACCCTACTATACGTTTTGTGATGTGTTCCCATTCACACAGCATATCTATAATATATTTCTTGCTTTTCTAGTTGTTTCTTTGGAGCAGGATCATAGTCAGGGCTTAAAGCTATGCTATACAATTTCAGAGGGTCATAGTGGGGACAGAGTCAATTTCCTCTCAGTAACATAGAATGCAAACCTCAAGATCTTTACCCCTTTGTTAGTTAAGACTGTGTTGAAATCAATTTACACCCTATAATGAGATTTGCCAGCACAGTGCAGACAGCGCTGATTATAGTAAACATTAACTCCACAGACCCTCCTTAACATTACATAGGGGGTAGCTGGGAAGCTAGTTTAAGCAAGTAAAGAGCACTTACAAACATAAACAGCAATTTAAATTTGTTTTTAGTTATGCTATATCAGGGGTAGGGAACCTCGGCTCTATATGAATATAAACATGTATCAAATTCCAATGTCCACCCAACAACTCTTTATTGGGTTCAGATCTAAACTTTTTTTTTAGCCGCTCCAGGGTATTACCATTGTTATTTTAAGAAATTCTTGTGTAGGTTTGGCTTCATCTTTGAGTCATTGTCTTGCTAGAAAGACAAATCACCACCCTAGGCAGACTGCATTCATTTTCCTCTAGGATATTCCTGTACATTGCTGCATTCATTCTAATGTAGCGGCCTCCTCACTCCCCTCTTTCTCTCGTCTCGTCTTTCTCTTGTCTAGGGGTATCTTAGAGGAGAGGGAGCGGGGACACCACGCCTGGCTTACCACCACATGTGTCAGTGCGGTATAAGCAACGTTCTTGTATTACCTTCGGGTCAGTGTTGTGCACCTGGATCCTCCCTCCAAGAGTCACCTTGAACAATGTCTGTCAGGAAATGAGCCCCACACCATTAAAGTCCAACACTCCTTTATTCTTCTGCGAATGAACACAATCAGTTGAACTACCTTGATAGGAACAGAACAGAAAAGGAGGTGTGGATGCGAATAGGCCCAGACACAATGTAGTTCTCCACTTTCCTTCCTGAAAGTGGGTTACCGTCTCCGCACGAGGGGGAATTTCCTTCCAGGCGGTCTCCGACAAGAGGCTCACCTGTCACCGGCAATATGCTGCACCGGGTCTTCAAGTGAGGAGCTCCCCCCGGTCCATTACGCCTTCCGGATTCGGCAACCCACTCCCGGTGCTCCCTAGGATCTCCTTCCCTCGCGGAACTCAGTGTTGGGCACTGAGCTCCGGACCTCCATCCGAGTACCTCACCCCAGGCTAAAGGTGCCTGGGATGGAACACGACCTCCGGTTGTCCTCTAGGCCTAGGCCAGACCAGAGGACCGACACGAACCACCGTCCACAAGCTGAAGGTGCTTGGGACTCCGAACCCGTGACAAAGATGGCCGGCCCCCTTTATACCCTCTCCCAGCAAGCACGGCGGGTTCCCCGCCCCACCATACCGCTGCCGAGGGAGGACAAAAAGGAGGCATAGCACACAGCAATGATTCAACCCCAGCCCAGGGCGACAGCAGCACCTGCTGGGCTGCAGGGAATTTCACATCACCAATGTCTCTGTCAGGTTCAAATTTACACCCGGGAAAGTACATACCCGCTACACTACCATTTACCCTCACAAGCTTTCCAAGTCTGCTTTAGTGAAACATCACCGCAGCACGATGGTGTTGTCACCATACGTTATAGTATATTTATGATGATGTGAAGTGTTTGGCTTACACCAAAAAGGTCTTTGGTCTAATGGACAAAAAAGCGCAGTTTTGAACTCATTAGGTCATAAAATCTTCTTCCAGGTACTTTCAAAGTCTTTCCGGTGCCATCTGACAAAATGTTGAGTAAATGCCATGTTAATGTAGCACCCTCCTAGGTAGGTTGTAAGGGTGATACAGTAAGTCAATTAAGTTATTTTTGGCTCCTCTGTAATCATTGGAACAGCTATTTATTCCTAGATTGCACAGGCTGCAGGTTTGATTGCTCCCCCCAGTGTTTTTTTTTTTTTAAAACAGTGTTTTGGAAATCGTCTTGTATGCATCACTTGACTAGTAATTTTCCATTACCTTTTCACTGAGGTTCTTGAAGTATTTATGTGTCTTCCTGCTGTCAGAACTGATGTGCGAGCAGCTGAGCTGGAGCCCAATGGCACGCAGTGTCTCCTGAATATCAAAGGAGCTATCATAGGCAACTACCAGAATACTATGGTTGCATTAGGGTGCCCCCTTGTCCTTGCACAGCTTTTCACATGAGTTACCTGAGCTACCCTGCACTTCACTGTGAGGGACGCTGTTATGAGAATATTCACAAGTATCTTTGTTGGGGACAACTGGCATGTTAGTGTTCTCCGGGTTTTGTAATCCCGGATCGGGGCCTGGAGCTTGAAGGCTTCAAAGTGTCTTGAGTGGGACGGAGCCTTTAGTCCTGTCTCTGGTTCTTGCTGTGTACACAGGCATACAGATTAGTTTTAAGCAGGGATTTTTTTATGAGAATAGGCGCAGGTACTCCCCCCTTCCAAGTCACCCATTGGCTCCACTCCCTACCCACCTCCGAGCACCATCCCTTGGTTCTATCGTCTACCCACCTTCTTCTACTGCCCCTTTTAGAGAATACAGAATTAAATATAATTTTGTAGTGCTAAGTAATTTGTATGAAATGTGTTAATGATAACAAGATAAGCAGTAAAATAGATCCCCTGCAGCCAGTAAAAAATAGATCCCCGACCAACAATACATACCATACATACTTAATATTCCCATCGCACACGTTCCTGGATGAGCTCTGAAATTAGGGTGCTGCAGCAACAACCAGCTGGAAACTGGTTCAAATCACAATGTAGATATTTGCCCGCACACCATGGAACAGTGTTGCCAACCGTCCGTATTTTTACGGACAGTCCGTAAAAACTGGCACTCCCCCCCCCTGTCCGTAAATGTCCGTAGTTGCGGAAATGTGCCAGTAAAAATAGCCGAGATCGGTTCGGCTTGGAGCTGCGAATGCGCAGTTCTGGAGCTTGCCGAGCCGAGCTGAGCATATGCTGTATTCGGCTGGTGGGGGTGGGGGGGGGGGATTTCACAGAGGCTGTGCCGCGCGGCGCCGGCGAGTGATGTATCAGGACATCCCACCAGGCACGCGCGCGCCAGAATTTTATATCTGTAACTAACCAGGAGGTCGGAGGAGCACAGCACTGGAGCAGGGGCAGAGGGGGATCCGATGGAGGCAGGGGTGATGGTGGCACCGCAGAGGGGGACGATGGAGGCAGGGGGAGATTGAAGGCAGGGGATGTTAGTGGCAGGGGGTGATTGGAGGCAGGGGGTGATTGGAAGCAGGGGGTGTTGGTGGCACCGCAGAGGGGGATGATGGCACCGCAGAGGGTGGGGGATGGAGACAGGGGTTGTTGGTAGCACCGCAGAGGGGGGTGGAGGCAGGGGACGATGGAAGCAGGGGGTGATTGGAGGCAGGGGGAGATTGGAGGCAGGGGGGATTGGAGGCAAGGGGAGATTGTGGCACTGCAGAGGGGGGTGAAGGCAGGGGTGTTGGTGGCAGAGGGGGATGGAGACAGGGGGTGATGTGACTAAATAATTTGCCCTTATTATATCGAAAATAATAAAAATATGTTTTTTTACCTTAATATCTACCTTAAATCACATTGCTATTTGCCTAGCGTACTTGTTTGTAGCCTAAATACTGAAATTTGCACCTAAAAATGTAATTTAGTAAGTTTGTGAAATGCCAGTAAAAACGTGGCGGTGCCAGTAAATGTTGGGTCTGGTAGATTGGCAACACTGCCATGGAACGACATGAATAGCGTCCAAACAGATGATTTATTGCATGATCACAACACAAGGAGAGTGCAACGTTTCGGAGTCACGCAGGACTCTTTCGTCAGGCATGTGATAAATGTGGGGTAACAAATGTGCAGAATTTAAATAGCCATCAACCAATCAAAAATGTCAGAAAAAGAGAAAAAAAACAGGAAAAAAACAAAGCTCCTCCCACCCCCAGACTGGTATGAGGTCACAAATCCCGCCAAAAAAAACAGTTTAAATACTTTAAATAGATAAACACAGTATCACAGGTTTAAGAAAAACATACATCAAATAAAGTATTTGGTAAAAGGACATATTATTACTGCATATGCGGTACCTTTAAAAAGATTATTCAGATGGTGTGTATCCCCAAGCACTATGGAGCTGGATCAGCCAGTGGCGGAATTTTCAGGGTCGCAACAGTCGCAGTTGCGACTGGGCCCTGTAATTCCGCCAAGTCCCAGGGGCCCGCCACCCGTCCGTGAGAGGAGCCCGACCGCTGCCGCCGCCCGCCACCCACCTGATTTTCACTGGTGCGGTGCGCACTGTTCGTTCGGGAAGAATGCAGAGCACTGGCTGGCTGAGGCACAGAGCGAGGCAACAGTTACAGGCTGACTAAGACTGTGGACGGTCTGCACCTGCCTATCCAGAAACACAGCGATGTAGGGAGGCGGGGCGGACTCTGAAAAATTAAGTCAGCAGACCAGTTACATCAAATGAGAGAAGGGGGGAGGAGCTTTCCCCTCTGCGTGGAGTACCTACCCGGCGTCTACCCAGGCACGCATGAGGCAAGGCATCCTGGCAGGAGAACTGAAGGCCTGGCACAGTGAAAGTGACTCAGTCAGACCCTGCCTGACCCACGGAACAGATCGGGAGCCCCAGAATCGATTGATTGACGGTAAGTCAATCAAGAAGTGACAGAGCTCAGCTTAGTAATCGATGCCATTGCCAACCTCCGTCCACCACCTGTGTGCCTCTTACTGATCCCATCCCCCATGGCCCCACCACTGATCTCATCTCATCATCCCTATCCCCCTCATTACTTCTACAACAGAGGTGATGGGGGGATAGGGATGAGATCAGTGGTGGGGGGATAGGATCAGTAAGAGGCACAGGTGGTGGTGGGAGACAATGGCACCACCGCTGCCGCCCATCCCCAAGTACCACCGCTGCCGCCCATCCCCAAGTACCACCGCTGCCGCCCACCCTCAATTACCACCGCTGCCGCCCACCCTCAAGTACCACCGCTGCCGCCCCCCTCAAGTAACACTTGAGGGGGGTGGCTGTGGTGGTACTTGGGGGGGTGGCTGTGGTGGTACTTGAGGGGGGGTGGCTGCTTGAGGGGGGTGGTAGCGGTGGTACTTGAGGGGGGTGGTAGCGGTGGTACTTGAGGGGTGGTGGCTGTGGTGGTACTTGAGGGAGGTGGCAGTGGTGGTGCCATCCTCTCCCACCACCTGTGCCTCCTTACTGATCCCATCCCCCCACCACTGATCTCATCCCTATCCCCTCATTACTTCTACAACAGAGGTGATGGGGGGGATAGGGATGAGATCAGTGGTGGGGGGATGGGATCAGTAAGAGGCACAGGTGGTGGTGGGAGAGGATGTTACCACCGCAGCCACCCCCCTTAAGTACAACCGCTGCCACCCCCCCTCAACACAGTTACGGTGAGTTGAAATCAGAAACAGAAATGTTTTACTTTGTTGTACAGTGTAACAAAAATTAAGTATCAAAATCAAACTTTTCCGGGGGGGGGGTCCTTCATGATTTCTTGCACCGGGGCCCTGAAGTCTCTAGTTACGCCACTGGGACCAGCTGTTTAGGAGACATATGTGTGCGGCGCACAATCTAATTGTAGATCGGCGCCAGTGTGAGGGGGATCGCGGCGGCAATCCCAGGCCAATGCAGTGGCGTTACCCAGGCAACCAAGGACGCCATGACGTGCCATGCGCGTTGTGCCGGCGGTGAACAAAGCAAGGGACACTACAGTACTGGGGCCGCTGATGTCATGGAAATGAGTGACGTCGGCGGAGATCTCCCAGCATCCAGCATCGGTAGACACCTCCCTCAACAGTAGATCCCCCCGCAACAACTGACCCCCCAGCAACAATAGATCCCCCACCATCAATAATAGACCCCTCAGCAACAATACAGTAGATCCCCCAGAAGCCAGCATCAACCGACCCTTGCCATTAAATGCATTCTGTGCTGGAGGTGCTGGAACTGCCTTCCTCTACGTTGCTGCTGAAAAAAGGTCCTGGTTATAAGCCAGACCTGATCATAGCTCAGGGCTCCCATTTGGAGACAAAGCCCTGTCAGGAGAGAGCTGTGTGCTCCAACCAGACGGTAGGCATGCTCTTGTTTAAAGTTGGGTGTGTGATCCTGTCTGGAGACTTAAGAGACAACACTCCATGTGGGAAGGATACTATGTCCATCGAACCGAGGGAGTTGAGGAGCCATGCTAGTCTGGGAGATTAAAAGAGGGTCTGGGAGACTGAGAAGGCTAGGACTGAGGAAATCTGTAGGTCTCAGAGGAGTGAAAGAGCCCAGGGTGTCAGGAGACCCTCTATCGAGAGGCCAGGAGTGGGCCCATACAGCAGGGAGCTGTGACTACAGCCTGAGTGAGCCAGGAGAGAGTTCAGAGAGCCAGGAAAGCTGTTGAGAAGGTCTGAGGGACCAGTGACAAGAGCAACAGTGCTGCTGAAGAGAGAGCCTGGTGGCTTTGTATTTTGAGTAACCTGTTTTGCTGCATGAAACCGAAACCCCTGCAGTTTTCAGGTTTAAATAAAAGTGGCGCTATGTGTAAAAATAAAAATAAAAATAACACCCAAGTGCAGTGCTCTAAATGACTTAAATCACAAAGATTCTATAAATGAGTCCAACTGTGAAAAATAGTAAGTTAGAAAAAGTCTCTGATGACCAAAACGTGGATGTTGCTGAAACTTCCAAAACAGAATGGTGACCTTTCAAAAAACAAGTGACTTACGTAACGTAACCACCACCACATGGAGGGGAGGCTTACCGGATGAAATGGACCCAATAGACGTACGTCCGTAGGGTCAAACAGGCTTGGTATATGTATATCCGTACATATGGGATCCCAGTTGGCACTGCACACATGTATATCCAAAATCCGGAACAAGTGATGACACCAGATATCCAAGCCCGATGGATAGTAAAATGGCTCACATAGGAGTCATGGAGGAAAAAAGAAGGAGAGGGCACATAGCGTAATACCGTAAAGGATATTTAATAAATGTGGGTAAATACACTTACATTCAATCCATGAACATAGCGCTTTGCAAAACACTCAGTGGCAGCAGTGGAGTCTCCACTGCTGCCACTGAGTGTTTTGCAAAGCGCTATGGGTCCTGGGTCATGGGTCCATTTCATCCGGTAAGCCTCCCCTCCATGTGGTGGTGGTTACGTTACAAGTCACTTGTTTTTTGAAAGGTCACCATTCTGTTTTGGAAGTTTCAGCAACATCCACGTTTTGGTCATCAGAGACTTTTTCTAACTTACTATTTTTCACAGTTGGACTCATTTATAGAATCTTTGTGATTTAAGTCATTTAGAGCACTGCACTTGGGTGTTATTTTTATTTTTATTTTTACACATAGCGCTACATTTTTTGTATATTGTTTGTTTTTTGCCCTTCTCCACAGGTATTGTAGCTGCTGTGAGGGGGTTAGCTCGGCAGCGGGTGTGTGTGACCCCCGAGATGGGCTCCCCACACAAAAACAGGCCCAGCAAACGGTGGTTGTGGTTTTCAAAATCAAAAAGGTGCGGTTTATTTTCTATTTACAGTGACAAAACACAGCAAAGCAAAAGAAACATAAACAAAATAAATCCTGGTCAACTTGACCTCTGACTAAACATACAGGTTTCCTAACTAACAACTGGGATCAGCCTAGTGCTGTCCTAGTCCCTAAGTCCCTGGTTTTAAATGTCCAAGCAAATAGCCACACAGGCTTTGTCTCACCGCACAGGGGTTCACTCTCCCTAGACAGTCCACACAGGTCTGGTTCCAGGCATGAGCTAACATCTAATGAAGCTGGGAGTTCTTATAGAGGCCTAAATGAGCTGACAAGCTTCAGCTGGTCTCATCAACTCCCTGTCTGCACGACGCCCAGCCCTCTCCCTAGAGGTATGAGTCATCCATGAGCCCACTAGCCTTATACAACTCTCCACCTAGTTGTATAAGTCGGCGTAAAGCCTGAATCTGGGCGAAATATATCTACCCCCCTGGATGCAACCAGGTGACTTTACCTTCCTGCTGTCACATACCCCCCCTCTTGTTTTAACCTCGGGGTTGGAACACCAGCAATCAGGCATTCATGTACTCGAGACAAAGCATCCACATTCCCCATTTGAACGCCAGGGCGATGCTTTACTGTGAAGTTGAATTCCTGGAGGGCCAGGAACCACCTATTCACTCTTCTATTTGTTTCCTTGTTTTGAGCCATCCACTTTAACGGAGCGTGATCCGTAACCATGTCAAAGTGCCTACCTAGCAGGTAGTACCGAAGGGAATCTAGAGCCCACTTCACCGCTAAACACTCCTTTTCAACGGTGGCGTAATTTACCTCATGGGACTTCAACTTCCTGCTGAGGTAAATGACTGGGTGCTCTTCCCCGTTCCAGACCTGGGACAATACTGCTCCTAACCCCACATCTGACGCATCACTTTGTACGACAAAGTCTTTAGAGAAGTCGTGTGAGTACAACACTGGCTGGCTACATAAGGCTTGTTTCAAGAATTGGAATGCTGCCTCAGCCTCGGGGGTCCATTTAATCATGACCGACCCTTTCCCCTTCGTCAGGTTGGTTAGGGGCACAGCCTTAGAAGCAAAGTGGGGAATGAATCGCCGATAATACCCAGCGATTCCCAGAAAGGCTCGTACCTGCTTCTTGCTGTTGGGACGTGGCCAACTCTGGATGGCCTCGACTTTGTTGAGTTGGGGTTTTATTACTCCCCTCCCAATGGTGTACCCAAGATATTTGGCCTCCTCCTGCCCATTGGTACACTTCTTGGGGTTAGCCGTAAACCCCGCTTCCCGAACAGAGTCCAGGACTGCTTGCACTTTTGGCAGATGTGAGGCCCAATCTGTGCTATGGACAATTATGTCATCCAGGTAAGCCGCAGCATACTTCCGATGGGGCCTCAGCATCTGGTCCATTTTCCGCTGGAATGTGGCCGGCGCATTCTGTAACCCGAACGGCATTCTTTTATATTGGAACGCCCCGTCTGGGGTTACAAATGCGGTTTTCTCTTTGGCCGACTTGGCCAGGGGGATTTGCCAATACCCTTTTGTGAGGTCAAGAGTCGTCATGTATCGGGCTGTTCCCAGCCGGTCGATCAACTCATCTATACGTCGCATGGGGTAGGTGTCAAATTTTGTAACTTTGTTCAACTGTCGAAAATCGTTACAAAATCGCCAGCTCCCATCCGGTTTAGGCACCAACACAATGGGACTAGACCAATCACTTTGGGACTCCTCTATCACCCCTAAGTTCAGCATTTTCTGTACTTCCTCCCGTATTGCCTCCCGTCGGGCCTCTGGGATCCGATAGGGTTTTAACTTCACCCTTTCACCGGGCGGGGTAATGATGTCATGCTCTACCCCAGATGTTTGTCCCGGCAGCTCAGAGAATACCTCCTTGTTGCGAAGCACAAACTCCTTAACCTCCTGTTGTTGGGGTTGTGACAAGGTGGCTGCTATTCCAACCTCCGGAATCACGCAACCAGTTTGAGCTGGTGACCAAGTGTCTGCGACTAGGGACTCTCTATCCCTCCAGGCTTTCAACAGATTAACGTGATAGATCTGTTCGGGCTTTCGCCTTCCTGGTTGTCTGACCTTGTAATTCACTTCGCTCACTTTTTCCATTATCTCGTAGGGGCCTTGCCATTTGGCAAGGAATTTACTTTCAACCGTAGGGACAAGTACCAGTATCCTATCCCCCGGGGAAAAGGTACGGGTCTTGGCTCCACGGTTGTACACTCTCTGCTGTGCTAACTGCGCTTGGGCCAAATGTTCCTTCACGATGGGCATTACCTGTGCAATTCGGTCTTGCATCAGGGCGACATGCTCAATCACACTCCTGTGGGGAGAACTCTCACTTTCCCAAGTTTCCTTGGCAATATCCAACAGCCCTCTTGGGTGTCTCCCATACAGTAACTCAAAGGGGGAGAATCCCGTAGAGGATTGGGGCACCTCCCTAATAGCAAACATCAGATAAGGAAGTAGACAGTCCCAATCCTTTCCATCTCTATCCACCACTTTCTTCAACATTTGTTTTAGGGTTTTGTTGAACCTTTCAACCAGCCCATCGGTTTGGGGGTGATACACAGATGTACGTAATTGCGTCACTTTGAACAATTTACACAGCTCCTTCATAACCCGGGACATAAAGGGTGTACCTTGGTCCGTAAGCAGTTCTTTACAAATACCCACCCGGCTAAACACAAGAGATAGCTCTTTGGCTATGGTTTTGGCCGAGGTATTTCGGAGAGGGATCGCTTCTGGATAACGGGTGGCATAGTCCATTATAACTAATATGTACTGGTGCCCCCTAGCGGACTTGATTATAGGACCTACCAAATCCATGGCGATCCTCTCAAACGGGACCTCAATGATGGGTAGAGGGACCAGCGGGCTACGAAAATGTGGCATCGGGGCCGACCTCTGACACACAGGGCAGGAGGAACAATAATTTTCTATGTCCTTCATCACCCCCGGCCAATAGAATCTCTGTAATACCCTCTCTCGGGTTTTCTCTGTCCCCAGATGACCTCCAAGAATGTGCCCATGGGCCAACTCCAACACCAACTTCCTGTAAGGTTTGGGCACCACAAGCTGCTCAACGGTTTCTTCTGCCCTTTTTGCCACCCGATACAGTAGGTCCTTCTCTACGCTGAAGTATGGGTAAGTGCAGGTATTATCTGGGTTCACTAACTCGCCATCTATTTTCACTACGTTTTCCCGTGCCTTTATTAGGGCGGGGTCTTTCAACTGTTCTGTGGCAAAGTTTTCCCTGTGAACCTCAAGATCAGAAAACTCCACAGACGGTAGGTTTTCGTCTGAGGAGGTGGGCTCCTCTCCAGTTTCTTGAGTCTCCCCTGCCAATACTGATAAGGGAAATTCTGGAGAGTCCTCACCACTCTCAGGGGAGTTCTGGCTATCACATTCCTGGTACATAGGGGCACCAGTGGGGGGCTCAGGATCATCCCACAGTTCCCAGAACTTCGGAAAATCCCTTCCCACAATGGCGTCATGCGGTAACTGAGATACTAAGCCCACTGGATGAGAGAGGGTACCTTTGGGGGTCTCGAAACACACTGTAGTCACTGGATACTCTCGGGTGTCCCCATGCACACAAATAACAGCTACCTTGCTATTCCCAGAGACCTCTGTTTTAACTAACTCAGCCTTTATCAGGGTCACAAGGCTACCTGAATCCAGCAATACCACAACATTTCTACCATTAACACACATTTTGCATAAATGTTTCTCAGTTCCTCGAATGGCAGTGCATGCGACTGTCGCACACAGCGACTGACGTCTGCCCGTCAGAAAGTCACACTGCATGGGTTCCTCCACAACCGGGCAATTGGCTGCAATATGTCCCGCTTGCCGGCAGCGGTAGCAAACGATCCTTCTTGCGGCCTCTTGAGCCGCTGATTTCCCAGGCTGTTCTCGCCAAACTTGGGGTAGAGCTCCCACCCTCTCACTCTCTCCACCCTCACCCCTTGGAATCCTCTTATCCGCCCCTGGGGATGGTCTGGTCTTAGGGTGGAAAGTCCGAGTGTCTCTGGAAGAGGCCGTCAGGTTCTCTGTAGCCAAGTATTTCTTCACACGATCCACAAGACCATCGGCCGTCTCTGGGTCTCCATGGCTTACCCACTTTTGGATGGCAGTAGGAAGAGCTCTCAAAAACCGATCCATTACAACACGTTCCACAATCTTTGGTGCGGACAAAGTCTCTGGCTGTAGCCACTTTCTGCTCAGGTGAATGAGATCATACATTTGAGACCTGGGGGGTTTTCCAAGCTGGAAAGTCCAGTTATGCACACGCTGAGCCCGGACAGCCTGGGTGACACCCAGCCTTGCCAATATTTCAGCTTTTAGCATCGCATAGTCTTTTGCTTGGTTAGGCTCTAGGTCATAGTAAGCTTTCTGCGATTCACCAGTTAACAGAGGAGCCACCAGTCCAGCCCACTGCTCCTCAGGCCACTTTTCTCTTTCAGCGGTCCTTTCAAATGTGGTCAAAAATACCTCTGGATCATCCTCTCCAGTCATTTTTGTCAATAAACGACTCACCCCAAAGGACGCGGTATTAGTGGGACGGCTTTCCTCACTGGTCTGCGGACGTTGCTGCATTGCTGCTTCCATCTGTTGTTGTAGTCTCTGCTCTTGCTTCTGTAACAGGTCTATGAAGCGGGCCTCAGATTGCTGCTGGGCTTGTTGCTGAGCCTCCAGACTCTGTTGCAAAGTTGCGTTTGTCTGCTGCTGGGCTGCAAGGCTCTGTTGATGAGCTTGCTGCTGGGCTGCAAGGCTCTGTTGATGAGCTTGCTGCTGGGCTGCGAAGTTCTGTTGTTGAGCTGCAAGGCTCTTTTGCAAACCTGCATTTGTCTGCTGTTGATTGGCATTTGCTAGAGCCAGCTGCTTCAGTATCTCCTCCATGCTGGCTTAAAAAAAAAACTGCCACTGGTTCTCCACCAACTGTGAGGGGGTTAGCTCGGCAGCGGGTGTGTGTGACCCCCGAGATGGGCTCCCCACACAAAAACAGGCCCAGCAAACGGTGGTTGTGGTTTTCAAAATCAAAAAGGTGCGGTTTATTTTCTATTTACAGTGACAAAACACAGCAAAGCAAAAGAAACATAAACAAAATAAATCCTGGTCAACTTGACCTCTGACTAAACATACAGGTTTCCTAACTAACAACTGGGATCAGCCTAGTGCTGTCCTAGTCCCTAAGTCCCTGGTTTTAAATGTCCAAGCAAATAGCCACACAGGCTTTGTCTCACCGCACAGGGGTTCACTCTCCCTAGACAGTCCACACAGGTCTGGTTCCAGGCATGAGCTAACATCTAATGAAGCTGGGAGTTCTTATAGAGGCCTAAATGAGCTGACAAGCTTCAGCTGGTCTCATCAACTCCCTGTCTGCACGACGCCCAGCCCTCTCCCTAGAGGTATGAGTCATCCATGAGCCCACTAGCCTTATACAACTCTCCACCTAGTTGTATAAGTCGGCGTAAAGCCTGAATCTGGGCGAAATATATCTACCCCCCTGGATGCAACCAGGTGACTTTACCTTCCTGCTGTCACACTGCTTATATGTGTTAGTAGCGCGAATATTGTTTGTATTTTTAAATAAAAGTGGGCTGCCAAGCCCTAAAAAGATTGGACTGGCATGGTCTCACTTTAACAAAAATGCTTCTACCTCTGAGCTAAACATCCCCCATGTCACAACTTTTTAAATGTAATGATTCTCTGTTATTGTAGGATCTTGACTACAAAGCTACAGTAGACTACAGTGGAACCTCGGATTGCGAGTAACATGGTTAACAAGTGTAGCGATACCTTCAGTTAAGAGGGCCGCAGATTTAGTTTGGGCCCTGAAGACAGCTCCGCCAACCCCCGGCAATTTACTCGACCCCCTTCTGGCACAGTTAGTCTAGGGTAATATATATATATCTTATGCTCTATGGTAAAATTCAGACACCAATGCAATGATAGAAGAATAATGAGTTTACTTTCTACTGGCAATAAATCCAACAGTTTTAACAGATCACATGAATCTATCTGCAGAGCCCTGCAGCAATAGCCACACTATAACTAGTAAGATATGGCGCACATGCGCCTCGTGTAACAGTACTTCACTATGCGCCCTATGGCGCAGCTACTAAATAAACTATCTGGATGGCCAGGCCTGACCATATAACTCAGTCTCTAGGGGATGAATTCTTTGCATGCAAGTCTTTAAACGGTGGTGCACATTTCAGGAACACATTTGTAATCCAAAGGGTAAAAGTGCCAACACAGAACACTCCACTAGAGATCCGTTTGACTCAGTTCTGCTATGGATCTCCAGTGGGGACTTAAATATGAACTGGTGGGCCACGGCAGTCTGTAGGCCTAACAATATGGTACAGTATATGGATTGAGCAGGTGCTCGCTCACCCCTCCGGACGCGATCCCAGTCCGGGAACTTCCACCTGCTGTGTCTCCACACACAGCGTCTGCAGCGGTCGGGTCTCCGGCTCAGCAGTGGTTGAGGAAACCGAGTCAGATGCCACCCAGGCTCGCGATGGGGTGGAAGGCTCTTTTGGGCAACAGCGCAAGGCCCCAGGCTTCAGGCCTTGCTTTACAGCGGATCCGCACAGGAAGATCTCTCCACTGAAGTCTCATGTCCCAAAGAGACCGGGCACAGCCTCGCCTCCTCCTTATATAACTGTTGTGTTACACTATGTGATTATTCTTGCTCCCTTTTCCTCTAGTCCCGACGTCAGGACGTCAAACGTGCCTGAGAGGATCCGATCAGCAAGAGGAGGTAATAAATGATCACACTGCATACGTGGATTTACGGTCCCAGTGGGGAGAATCTGATTTCACCCCCTTATCATTCGAGCCTGCAGCTATCTATAGGATTTCGGTTACGGATCGTCACCTACATACATCAGGCTGTATTACACTAGCTATCTGGTAAGAAGATTGCATGAGAGGTGGTGGATCACAACCTTCTGTGTTTGGGGTGTTTTTTTGGCTTAAAGCTCCTTATGTAGTGCAATCTGGTAAGGAGATTGACTGTGAGGTGGTGGTTCACTTTTTGCATACTTCCCACATCGAGTGTTGTTCACAATGCTGATTTCTATTGACTAATTATCGAGATAGGATCACGCTATGTTTTTTTTTTTCTCTCTCCTTTTTGGGTCGAATGTAATACATAATATGGAGTCATAGTTCAAGCGACCATACCCAATAATTCTCTGACGAATCAACCTTGTGGGAATTGAAAGGCCCTGGCTGGGTAAAAGCCATATGTTCTATTGGCTTACTTATCTGGTAAGCATGAATTCTTCCAGGTTTATTCAGTAATTGGGATTTTTGTGTTCCTTTCACACCAGCCTGCCAAATTGGACTTTATTCAATAATTTGTGATTCCTTAGCGCGATTTTCTTTTTTATTCTTGCTCTGTGTCTTTAAGATCTGTCCCCTTCTTTCTAGCTGAACTCTCTCTCTCACCGTAGTTCTTTATATGTCTCCTCCACTTCCTGATTCTCGGTCATTACTCCTGTATTTCTTCCATGCTAACATCTTACATGTGGCTTACAACTGCAACATTTTTCTACCTATGAATATCCATCATTAAACGGAACATTCGAAAGGATTCATTGTCTGTCGTCCTAACTGTGAGTTTATTCATTGAGTTAAACTGCCTGTATCGATGCAAGGGATGAATATCAAACCAGCCTGAGTAAGACCTACTTAAACCTGGAGATGAACTTTATCGCTTTGTAGTTGAGACAGAACAGTAGAAAAACGGAGTTTCACAGCCTAATTACAAGATTTCTGCATGTCAGTACTGATACAGACAAGATTTACTGCCCTCATAGCAAGACAGAAGGGACAGAGCAGCACATGGCAGCCTTATAGCCTGAGACAATCTGCACAGTGTCATATTTCAGCACACAGATCCTGCCTGCTTTCACAGTCAGTCTGCTATCATGAGTGACCAAGCTTCTGCATGTGAACTCACATCTACCTCCCCACAAGTTCCTGAAGAAACTGAGTTACCCAAACGCTCAGTTAAACCCACTTGGAAAGTAATGGAGAATTATGAAGCTTCAAGGACTGAATTGTCAAATAGCTTGGAATTAGTCTGGGAGAAAATCCTTGCTGAAGCCAATACAGTGTCTGTTGAACGTGAACTACTGACACTAGAGGGCGCCATTAAACAACTTTCTGCCTCATATGAGCTTTATCAGCTTACCAGCATCAAATTCACTAATGTCTTACAAAACATGAAGTCAGAAAATGCGATGATGCAATTAAAGCGCGTCAATGCTCTCAATATTGAAAGAGACAGTTTTATCCAGCAAACCAGATTAAAGGCAGAAGCAGAAATAAAGCTGTTACAGGACACTGCATCTCACAGATCTGTTTCCACCAGACGTTCTAAAAACTCGTTAAGATCCCATAGTTCAAGATACTCAACACTCAGTGAGCGACTTATTAATGCCCGCGCTGAAGTGGAAGCCAGCAAAGTGCAGGTGGCATATGCAGAAAAAAGAGCAGAGTTGGAAGCGCAGTCAGCACGTCAAAGGGCAGAGTTGGAAGCGCAGTCAGCACGACAAAGAGCAACAATGGAAACCTTAAATGAACAGTGTAAACATGACGCAGCTATGGCAAAGCTAAGGGTCCTACAGCAAGCTATCAGTGCAGACGAAGGTGCAAGTGAGAAAGACAGCATTAACCTAAACATAGCAGATATGGAAGACCCCGCCCAAACGCACTAAAGACTATGTCCTAAGCCACTGCAGTGCACACTCCATTGTCTCCAATGCTCCCGACTACATAGAGACTCCTTCACAGCTTCAAGTTAAAGAGGTTCCAGCAACTTCCTGCACTCAAAATCACTCCACTGCATTTCCTACCTGCCTACCTTGCCTGCCTTCATACGTCACAGAGCATCAGCGCAAGCTTCAAGCAAGTCATCAATCTCCAGTCATCGGTACAGCCTTGAATCAACGTACCATTGGAACAACTGACTTCAAGCAAGCAACTCACCTGGATGCATCTGCTGCACCATATTTCCCTGTGTCCTTTAACAACAATGTCAAAGATAACGCAATCAGCACCATACAGCCAACAGCATCTCACATAAAGGCGGAGACAACTGAGACAGAAGAGTTTGTGAGGTACATGCTTCGCAGAGAGCTCACAAAGACTGGTCTTACAAGTTTTGATGACCAACCTGAGAACTACAGAAGTTGGAAATGTGCCTTCAGAACTACAATCAGCAATATTGGCATTACAGCTGATCAAGAATTGAATCTGCTGATCAAATGGCTTGGTCCTCTATCTGCTGCACGTGTTAAGCCATTAAGATCAGTTTTCATGGACAATCCTACTGCAGGCCTCACAGCTGCATGGGAGCGACCAGAGCAAAGTTATGGCAGTCCAGAAGCTATAGAAAATGCTTTGTTCATGCGTCTGGAAACTTTCCAAAAGATATCCGGTAAGGACAACAAGGAGTTCCAGAGACTGAGTGACCTTCTCCTTGAGCTTCAGCTAGCCAAGACAGACCCAAAACTACCTGGACTCAGTTACCTTGACACTCCAAGAGGGGTAAACCCAATTGTCTCCAAGCTCCCGTATGGTTTGCAAGAGAAATGGACTGCACTAGGGTCATCATACAAAAGAGAGAACAAGGTTTCCTTCCCTCTATTCTGTTTTTTTTGTGAATTCATCAGGAAAATTGCAGAGACCAAGAACGATCCAAGTTTTTCCTACGGTGAGTACAGCCTTTTCTCACCCTTTCCTAAGAGTACCAGTCTTCAGGGCAACTATAGAAACCATAGAGGCCCAGTGTCCGTGAAAAAGACTGACATCCTTCCCACTCCTACCACAGTTCTGGCCACGAACAAACAGAGTAGGAAGATTGAAAATCCTAACAGAGAGTGTCCCATACACAAGAAGCCACACCCCCTCAATAAATGTATTGGCTTTAGAAAAAAGCCTCTGGAAGAGCGCAAGGAGCTTTTAAAGACATTTAGGGTATGTTTCAGGTGCTGTGCTTCTACAGAACATTTTGCAAGGGACTGTAATGTGTCCATCAAGTGCATAGAGTGTGGCTCTGAAGAACATGTGCAAGCCCTCCATCCTCTTGAGCCCAGCTCTGCACAACCTGCCAACACTCCTCCCAGGTTAACGCATGGCGGGGAGAATACAGACCAAGTGCCTAATTCTACCATCATTTCTTCATCCTGCACTGAAGTTTGTGGAGAAGACCGCTGTAGTAAGTCCTGAGCTAAGATATGCTTGGTGAACATATACCACAAGGATCAACCAGAAAAGTCTCTAAAGGCATGAGCTATCTTAGACGATCAGAGCAATCGATCACTTGCAAAATCGGAATTGTTCAATCTATTTGAAATAAAAGGCGAAGCTCATCCTTACACCTTGGGTACCTGTAGTGGAACTATAGAGGTTTCTGGAAGAAGGGCTCATGGACTCATGGTATCTTCTCTCAAAGGTAACTTGCAATTACCCTTACCTACACTTGTTGAGTGCAATCAGATACCTGCTAACAGGGAAGAAATCCCTACTCCAGCTGCTGCTTTCCATCACCCTCACCTCAAGGTAATAGCAAATGAGATACCGCCGCTTGACAAAGATGCTCAGATCCTTCTTCTGTTAGGAAGAGACATTCTAAGAGTTCACAAGGTACACAGACAAGTCAGTGGACCCCCAGATGCCCCATTTGCCCAGCGCACGGATCTAGGGTGGGTCATCATAGGCAATGTCTGCATAGGCAAAATGAAAAGACCTACCAACATTTCGGCATTCAAGACAAATGTTCTGCCAAATGGCCGAAACACTTACTTTGAGCCATGCCCACATCACTACTGGGTGAAAGAGAAGATAGCCAGCCACGAATGGCAACATGGTATCTCAGGTGACACAAGCCCTTTCTCCTGCCATGATGGCGACTTCGGTTCTACAGTGTTTAATGCAACCAGTGAAGATGACATACTGGCTCCTTCAATGGAAGACAAAGAATTCATCAAGGTAATGGACAAGGAGTTCTTTCAAGATGACTCCAATAACTGGGTAGCACCCCTACCCTTTCGTCTCCCAAGAGAGAGATTGCCCAACAACTTACAGCAGGCCATCAGTAGATTCTCCTCCTTAAAGCGAAACTTAAGCAGGAAACCAGAGATGCAAAAGCACTTTGTGGACTTTATGCAAAATGTATTTGACAGAGATCATGCAGAGCCTGCTCCCCCACTAAAGGAGGGAGAAGAATGCTGGTACCTTCCATCCTTTGGCGTGTATCACCCACGCAAACCAGACCAAATCAGAGTTGTCTTTGATTCCAGTGCTCAGCACAAAGGTGTTTCTCTTAGCAACATGCTCCTTACAGGACCCAACTTGAACAACAGTCTAATAGGAGTCTTGATTCGTTTCAGACAAGAGCCTGTAGCAGTAATGGCCGACATTCAACAGATGTTTCACTGCTTCATCGTCAGAGAAGACAACAGAAACTACCTCAGGTTTCTATGGCACAAGGACAATGACCTCAACAAGGAAGTTATAGATTATTGCATGAAGGTACATGTCTTCGGTAACAGTCCTTCCCCAGCAGTGGCAACTTATGGACTAAGGAGAACAGCTCAGACTGGAGAAGTTGAATATGGATCTGATGCCCGTCAATTTGTTGAAAGAAACTTCTACGTTGACGACGCACTTAAGTCCTTTCCAACTGCTAAAGAAGCAATTGATCTTCTCACCAGAACAAAGGAGATGCTGTCTGTAGCAAACCTTAGACTACACAAGATTATATCCAACAGCCAGGAACTTATGAATGCCTTTCACTCTGAGGTCTATGCCACTAGTCTAAAAAACCTTGACTTAGGTACAGATGTGCCTCCTGTACAGCGAAGTCTGGGTTTGTTGTGGAACATCAAACAAGACAAATTCACCTTCCAAGTGTCAACTTGTGACAAACCCTTCACTAAGAGAGGAGTTCTGTCCGTGGTGAATAGCATCTATTAGACTTGTGCACAACGGAAAAATTCGTTCCGTTTCGGTTCGTTTCTTTCCGGTCCTGTTGATTCGTAATCATTCGTAATTTTGCTAGACGGGATTTTTCGTGTTCGGACTCATTCGTATTTTTGCAAGCGACATTTTTCGTTGAATTTTTTGTTGCTTTATAATTCGTACTTTCGGTAGAGTACGTTGTTTTTCGTTGATTCTGGACACAACTCCTACTTTCGTAACTTTTTTTGGGTTCGTTGATTCGTAATTTTCCGTGTCTCTCTCACAACGACGCTGCCTATTATGCCTAATGTGCTTCGAATGGATTTGTACTTTTCTAAATACATAGCGGTTATTTGTAACGATTCGAAATCTCGTATTTTACTTTCGTTTTTTACATGCGGCTATAGGCTCCGCCCCTGTACACCATTTTGAGAGGGTTCAGCACGGTGAGGGAGAAGCAGAGAGCAGAGCAGAGTGTTATTGTGCTTCGAATGGATTCGAAATCTCGTATTTTACTTTCGTTTTTTACATGCGGCTATAACCTCCGCCCCTGTACACCATTTTGAGAGGGAGTTCAGCACGGTGTGGGAGAAGCAGAGAGCAGAGCAGAGTGAGTGTTATTGTGCTTCGTATGGATTCGTACATTCGTAACTTTTTCATAACGAATTATGCCGAAGACATTCGGGCATTCGCTATTTGCGGTATAATTTATTTCGGATTCGGTCTTATTCGTAATTGCTTTGTTCGGAAATTCGAATGCTTCCGAATGTCCGAAAGTTGCTAAATTCGGACGAATTTCAATTCGTTACGAAACGAATTGCACAAGCCTAGCATCTATGACCCACTGGGTTTCCTTGCTCCAGTTACCATTCAAGGTTCCACTTCAACTGCTAACCGGAGAGAGATTCATATTTTCTCTGGTGCATCAGTTGAAGCTATTGCTGCAGTAGCCTATTTGAAGACCTCTGAACTGAATGGAGAATCACACTGTAGTTTTGTCCTAGGCAAGGCAAAACTCACTCCCAAGCCTGCACATACCATACCAAGACTTGAACTTTGTGCAGCCGTGCTAGCAGTAGAAATTGCTGAGGTCATACGAAGTGAAATGGACACTAGAATTGATTCTTTCACCTTCTATACAGACAGTAAGGTAGTACTTGGTTACATAAACAACCAAACAAAACAATTTTATGTGTACGTCAGCAACAGGGTTGAACGTATCAAGAGATTCTCTCTACCAAGTCAATGGCATCACGTTCCCACTGAACTCAACCCAGCTGACTGTGGGACCAGAGCCGTGTCACCTGCCGCTCTTCAGGACAGCTTATGGCTGTCACCTCCAAGGTTTCTGTGTGAGGACTCTTACTTACTCCCTATTGACACCACCTATGGGCTAGTAAACCCTGAAGATAAGGAAATAAGAACTGTGAACACCTCACGCCACACTTCTGTAAGTACAAAACAGAAGCTGCGGTCACACCGTTATGAGCATCAATGGAAGCAGGTGCAGCATCTAGCCAATGTGTTCTGGCATCGCTGGAAGAAAAAGTATCTTCACCACCTTCAAGGTCGTAACAAATGGCAAGCATCTAAGCCGAATCTTAAGGTTGGAGACCTCATCCTTCTAAAAGACAAGGAAGTTTGTCGGAATGAGTGGCCTATGGGTCTTATTACTAAAGTAATGCCCAGCGACGATAACAAAGTCCGGAAGGTAGAAGTCAAGGTAACCAAGGGAGGATCGACACAAACCTTTAGTCGACCAATTACAGAGTTAGTACTCCTTTTGCCAGGTGAGTGACTTGTGCAAGGACTAGCCATGCTGTTGGCACGGCGGGGAGTACATTGCTGCCATCTACAGGTTCTACTCAGAACTTTGGAATTATTTGAAGACATCATACTGTGACTTAATGTTCTTCATCCTGTTGAACTTACGTTTATTATTTGCTTGTTGCATGTTTTTCATTACAGGTTCCAGGACATTCGTCAGTATTGGACTTATTGAAAAAATATATATTAGTTTAAGGTTATGAAATCTAAAGATTTCAGACGGGGAGTGTTGTGTTACACTATGTGATTATTCTTGCTCTGTGTCTTTAAGATCTGTCCCCTTCTTTCTAGCTGAACTCTCTCTCTCACCGTAGTTCTTTATATGTCTCCTCCACTTCCTGATTCTCGGTCATTACTCCTGTATTTCTTCCATGCTAACATCTTACATGTGGCTTACAACTGCAACGTTTTTCTACCTATGAATATCCATCATTAAACGGAACATTCGAAAGGATTCATCGTCTGTCGTCCTAACTGTGAGTTTATTCATTGAGTTAAACTGCCTGTATCGATGCAAGGGATGAATATCAAACCAGCTTGAGTAAGGCCTACTTAAACCTGGAGATGAACTTTATCGCTTTGTAGTTGAGACAGAACAATAACCCCACCCATGAGTCTCTGGGGTGGAAACATTGCATCCTGGGTGCTGAATGGGGTTCTGGGCAAGGTAGTCCTGAGAGTCTCAAACGAGACCCCGCTACACACTCCCCCCACTTAAACTCTTTGGTCCCCAAAGATAATTCTAACATACACTGTGTACAACCCTAGACAACGTTGCGTATGATGTTGGCATAGGGAATTCCCACCAAAACAAAGGGGTTGAATTCCCTTGCCCACAGGTCACACTATCATGAGTGGCCTGCCTAACTGTGCCAGAGAGTGAGTGGGGGTTGCCCTCAACCAAATGAACAGTGGAGGGATCCGGATTCTCTGCACTCCTCCTGGCAGTGACCACAGAATCTTCTGAGCTCTTCCCCATTTGTGGGTAGGTCAACTTTTTGGGAGGCCTTATGACTCTTCAAGCCCTTTGCTCTCTTGGGGTTTCTGGCTCTGGCGCCACAGGCTCTTCTTCTTTAGCAGGTTCGGGTAACACGGCGGGCTCTGGAACATCTGCTTCAGTGGCCGAAGGATACATAGAGTCCCTAGGGTCCTCTTCTGAGTAAGTGTCACAGGCATCTTCCCAGTAATCTGATGAAGGACTAGATGGGATGAACTCAGTGGCTTCTGCATTCAGTTGTCCATCTATAGTGTCTTTGGTGGTTGGAAGGTCTATAGCAGAAGTCCCTGTAGTTGTAGAAGGCCACAGCCAGTCAAGTTCTCCTCCTTCATCTCCACTAAGCTCAGAGGCCTCTCCATCTTCAGCCCGAGAGGTCTGGGACCGAGTGTTTGGCCTGGGAGTATCCAGAATAGAGACTGGTTCAGGGGGGTCCCTCACTGGAGGTATCCTGACTGCTTCAGCAAGTGGGAGCAGGTGGTTTCGATGCCACGTCTTCAGTGGTCCTACCTTCCCTTCTGGCTTCAACTTGTAAACAGGCAGGCCCGGCAGCTTCCCACAGATGACATAGGGTTCAGATCTCCATCTGTCTGCAAGTTTGTGTTTTCCAGGGACCCCCAGATTGCGTAACAGTACTCGGTACCCGGGCTGAAGGTCTTGCACCCGGACCTTCAAGTCAAAGTTTCTTTTGTTTCGAGCTCCCCTTTGATCTGAGGCCGCTTGAGCTTGTTCATAGGCTACTTTCAGGCTGTGTCTGAGCCTGTCCACATATCCTTTGTGGGAGGTGACTGAGGAATGGTCTAAGGAGGTGCCAAAGGCCAGGTCCACAGGTAACCTTGCTTCTCTCCCAAACATGAGTCGATAAGGAGAGTAGCCTGTAGCATCACTTGTGGTGCAGTTGTAAGCGTGTACTATAGCTGCCATGTGTTTGCTCCAATGTTGTTTCTTCTCACTATCCAAAGTTCCCAACATGTTGAGCAGGGTTCGGTTAAACCTCTCCGGCTGAGCATCTCCCTGTGGGTGGTAAGGTGTGGTTCGGGTTTTCTTGATTCCTAACGAATCCAGGAGTTTCCGGATCAGCCGACTCTCAAAGTCCCTCCCTTGGTCTGAATGAAGTCGCTGTGGCAGCCCATAATGGACAAAATACTTCTCCATAAGTACCTTGGCTACTGTGGAAGCCTTCTGGTCTTTGGTTGGGAAAGCTTGGGCATACCGGGTGAAATGATCGGTTATCACCAGAACATCTCCTAGTCCACTCAGGTCGGGTTCGAGGCAGAGAAAATCAATGCATACCAGATCCATTGGGCCTTGACTTTGTAGATGGCCCATTGGGGCAGCTTGATGGGGTAAAGTCTTCCTCTGGATGCAACGTGCACATGAATGGCAGTACTCTTCTACTTCTGCCCTCATGCAGGGCCAATAGAACCGACTTCTGACGAGTTGAAAGGTCCTTTCCGCCCCTAGGTGGCCGTGATTGTCATGCAGGGCAATCAGAACAGTCTCTCGATGTTTTTCCGGAAGGAACAATTGCCATTTATCTTCCAGGCTATCAGAGGGGCCCCTTCGGTAGACCACTCCCTGATGCACCTGCAGCCTGTCCCACTCTTTCCTCAACAGGGGAGCTTCCTTTGAGGAGTGGCGCAGAAGTCTATTTGGATCCTGATTCTCCAGGGCTTCCAGGACCATTTTCCCCATGGGGTCTTCTAATTGGTCGCATCTCAGCTCCTTCTTGGACAGTTTCGGCAGATTGTCTTCCTCCAGTTGGGTTACTCCACAGTATTGTTTGGGGACTCCCACCATGGTAACTCCTATCTCTTCTGCCCTCGAGCCTCCTCTGGCTTGTAATTCAGCCCCTTGACAAAGGGCCCGCACCCCGTCGGGTGCCACTTGAGTCCAGTCTTCTGTGTCACTGGTGGGGGCATGAGATCTCCTGGACAGAGCGTCTGCATCTCGATTTCCAGCCCCTGGCCTGTACTTTAGGCTGAAATTGAATCCAGACAGTGCAGCCAGCCACCTGTGTCCAGTGGCGTCCAGCTTTGCTGTGGTGAAAAGGTAGGTAAGGGGGTTGTTGTCGGTCTTCAAAGTGAACTCCGCCCCATACAGGTAGTCTTTGAGCTTGTCTAGTACCGCCCACTTAAGGGCCAGGAACTCCAGCTTGTGAGTGGGGTAGTTCTTCTCAGAGGGGGTCAGACTCCTGCTCACGTAGGCAACAGGCCGCAGTTGTCCTTCGTGTTCTTGGTAAAGTACTCCTCCCAGACCGTCATGACTAGCATCTACATGTAGTTCATAGGGTTTGGTTGGGTCTGCGTAGGCCAAGACTGGGGCAGTGGTTAGGCTCTTCTTCAACGCCTGGAAGGCCTCTTCACACTTCTGGTTCCACTGATCTCGGACCGACTCTCCCGGCTTCCTGGGCCCTGAGTCGTCCTCTTCCCCCTCGGTCTTGAGTAGTTCATTCAATGGTCTGGCAATTCGGGCGAATCCTTCCACAAACCTCCTGTAATAGGAGCAGAACCCCAAGAAGGATCTGAGTTCTGTTACTGTTGTGGGTCGTGGCCAGGAGGTAACTGCCTCCAATTTCTCAGGGTCTGTGGCCACCCCTTCTTCAGACACTATGTGCCCCAGATAGTTCACAGAAGACTGCTAGAACCGACACTTCTCAGGCGAAAGCTTGGGTCCCTCCTCACTGAGTCTTCTCAACACTTTTTCCAGCCTCTCTTCGTGTTCTTCTAAGGTTCTCCCAAAGACAATGACATCGTCCAGGTATACAAGGACTTCAATAAGGTTCATGTCTCCTACAGTCTTCTCCATGAGACGTTGGAAGGTTGCAGGAGCTCCAGACAGTCCCTGAGGCATTCGATCAAACTCGAAGAACCCCACTGGGGTTATGAAGGCTGTCTTCTCCTTGTCTTCTGGATGCATAGGGATCTGGTAGTATCCACTCTTGAGATCCATAACGCTGAACCACTTGGCTCCAGACAAACTCTGTAAAGCGTCCTCTATCCTCGGAGTGGTGTACTGGTCGGGGATGGTTCCCTGTTGAGAGTCCTGTAGTCTATACAGAGCCTCAACGACCCATTCTTCTTCCTGACCACCACTATCGGGGAGGCATAGGGGCTTCTAGACTCCCGAATCACACCAGTCCTCTTGAGTTCTGCGAGTTGTTCCCTTAGATCCTCCAGATCTGCTAGTGGGACCCGCCTGACCCTCTCTCTGAAGGGCTTGTCTTCTTGGAGGCGGATTCGATGGGTGGCACTCCTTGCACACCCCACATCGAACTCATCTTTGGAGAAGATCTTCTCCCATCTATTCAACTGGGCCTTGGCTCTCTCTTTCCAAGCCCTGGGCAGATTCGGGTTTTCCATGGACAGCTTCTCCCACACATCTCCTCCTTCTCCCGTCCCTTTGACTTCTGACAGGGTAACCGGGGCAGCAGGGCTCACCTGGCCCAGCAGCATTCTGGCGGGGAACTCCATGGGGCCACCTGTAGTGTTCCTAACACTCACCGAAACTCTACAATGGGCCTTCTTCAGGGCCTTCAGCGGAATCACTTCTGGTATCACTTCCAGACCTGAGAACTCTCCCCTTGGGTTAGACTCCAGCACGACAAAGGGTCCAGGCTGCTCCCAAGTAAGCTTCACAGTGGCTCTGAGACAGGTTACTTCGCCGGGCTGCAACACTACCCCTTCTCTTCCAAGTCTCCACACCTTCCCTATCCCCTCTCCAGGGGTCTTCTGCTCTAGGACCAGCCGTTGGTAGGCCGTCTTCAGCATGGGGTGGATCTTGGTGGCTGCTTGCCCCTTCTCTTTCACTAGAGGGGTCAGGAGTCTTCGGACCAGGTCTGTGTTTGTCCCTATTATAAGGGAACTCTTGTTGGCTCCTGGCGGCCGAGGGCACACAACTGCCAGGGTCTCAAACACTTCGGCCTTCCCAGCCACAGATGGGTCAAAGGTCATCTTGATGGGCAGATAGCCATCATAGGGGAAGCTCTGGGTTCCAATCCCCCATATTTCCAGTTCCTCTATCTTCTGGATGGGCAGATGACTCAAGTGCTTATCGTAGAAATCCCGGTATAATAGGGTCACTTGTGCCCCAGTATCCACGATGGCTCTGGTGTAGACACCCTACACTTGAATGGGCACTATAGGAGATGGGCCTACCAGCTTCTCCAGATATGGCCTGGCAGGGGTCGCCTTCTTCTGGTCCTTTCCCTTCGGACTCTCTCTTGTCCAACTCCCTTTGGACTTTACTCTTTCTTGAGCCTGGTATGCATTGATTTCCCTCCTTTCAATGGGTGTACAGACCCACTGAGGGATATTATTGTTTTTCTTAGGTGTGCATCCCCTCTGGGGAATGCTGTGCCTCTTCTGAGGGGTCTTGCCCCCTTTCTCTGGGGTGTATCTCTGTTGAGGAATGTTATGTTTCCTCTGAGGGGTTTTGTCTCCTCTTTTCTTCCGCTTCGCATTCAGCTTGGAGCTCACTGAAGATGATGGGCACCCGGTTGACTCCTTCACTGGGGCCCTCTGGAGTTTCCCGCCGGCTTGCGGTTATCTGTTTTCTTCTTCTTGGGACTGGAACATGTAGCTGCAATGTGGCCAACTCCCCCACAGTTAAAACAGATTATGTCCCCCCAGTCTTGCAGAGATGCGGGTGCCGAAACAGCAGGGAACAGTTCCTTTCTCGTTACCTCTTTCTCTGGACCCTGAGTGTCTTTCGTCATCAGAGAGGTCAGCATCTCTAACACCTGAGACATTTGTGATTTCAAAGTGTCCACTTCTGAGTCCCTTTCTGGAGTCATGAGCGAGTTAACTATCACTGGTGTAGGGGCATGACTTGTCTTTATCATTGCCTGATCCTTCTGCAGTGCCTCCTCATCTCTGATGATTTTTATCAAATCAGAGTAAGTCAGTGACGTTCCTCCTCCTGAGGTTTTCAAGTGCAACCAGACTGGATCCGAGCGTAATGCTCCCTTTAAGACTTGCTTCATTCTTGCCGCATCTGTATCTTGGGGCATTATTCCCTTCTTCAAGACAATCTTACACAGCAACCTGTTCAGTCTTCTGACATACTCTGAAAGCTTTTCATTCGGCTGTTGGAAAGTATGTTCAAATTGGTAGACCATCTCTGTCACCTTTTCTAACTGACCGAACTCTTCCTGTAGCATGGCTAGACAGTCTTGAGCCGTGCAGTCTGTATTTCGAAACCGGAAACTTTTCACCGCTTCTGCTGCTGCGCCTTTAAGGCTTTCTATCACTCGTTGCCTCTTCTGCGCTTCAGGCACCTCCCATGCCTCCACTGCCTGCAACGCCTGTTCCACCCAAGTATCGAAGTCTTCCTTCCCCGCAGGGACAGGGAGCTTCCCTGAGAATGTCTTTAGTCTCCGGTAGCTAGTCTCTACATGAACCGTGCTTGTCTTCTGACATTTGGTTAGCAGATCCCCTATTGCCTTTATCAATTCTGGTGATATAGCAGTGGCAGGTGCAGGTGCCACCGGGGGCGTCACCCTGTCTCCTCTTTCTGGTGAGGTACGGGCCGCAGCCTGCGGTGATCCCGTTGGTGATGGCTCCTTTTTTACAGTTACTGCGTGCGCCAACCTATAGGTTCTGTTGTCTGGCGTCCGCACACACTTGCGCTTGCAAGCCTCCGGCATCCCGTCCCAGTACTCTACTAGTGCATACTGATATGAGATGTCTGGGTCTGACTTTATCTCCGTCACCCACGGTGTGTGATCTGGGGACACTGACTTCATTAACTCCTGTACCGTTTCAGTCGACCATTCCTCCCCAGGGAGGCTGATGACTATTGAGCGGTTTGGGTCTGCCCTAGAGGCTTTGCACCACGCTTCTACTGCTTGTGGGTCCATGGGGTCCATGCCGGCACTTCTGGCGTTCACCTGCTGTATCAGGATCCCGGACGAGAACCCCCACGTGTAGCGATACCTTCAGTTAAGAGGGCCGCAAATTTAGTTTGGGCCCTGAAGACAGCTCCGCCAACCCCCGGCAATTTACTCGACTCCCTTCTGGCACAGTTAGTCTAGGGTAATATATATATATATCTTATGCTCTATGGTAAAATTCAGACACCAATGCAATGATAGAAGAATAACGAGTTTACTTTCTACTGGCAATAAAATCAACAGTTGTAACAGATCACATGAATCTATCTGCAGAGCCCTGCAGCAATAGCCACACTATAACTAGTAAGATATGGCGCACACGCACCTCGTGTAACAGTACTTCACTATGCGCCCAATGGCGCAGCTACTAAATAAACTATCTGGATGGCCAGGCCTGACCATATAACTCAGTCTCTAGGGGATGAATTCTTCGTATGCAAGTCTTTAAACGGTGGTGCACATTTCAGGAACACATTTGTAATCCAAAGGGTAAAAGTGCCAACACAGAACACTCCACTAGAGATCCGTTTGACTCAGTTCTGCTATGGATCTCCAGTGGGGACTTAAATATGAACTGGTGGGCCACGGCAGTCTGTAGGCCTAACAATATGGTACAGTATATGGATTGAGCAGGTGCTCGCTCACCCCTCCGGACGCGATCCCAGTCCGGGAACTTCCACCTGCTGTGTCTCCACACACAGCGTCTGCAGCGGTCGGGTCTCCGGCTCAGCAGCGGATGAGGAAACCGAGTCAGATGCCACCCAGGCTCGCAATGGCGTGGAAGGCTCTTTTGGGTAACAGCGCAAGGCCCCAGGCTACAGGCCTTGCACCACAGCGGATCCGCACAGGAAGATCTCTCCACTGAAGTCTCGTGTCCCAAAGAGACTGGGCACAGCCTCGCCTCCTCCTTATATAACCACACCCATGAGTCTCTGGGGTGGAAACATTGCATCCTGGGTGCCGAATGGGGTTCTGGGCAAGGTAGTCCTGAGAGTCTCAAAGGAGACCCCGCTACACAAGCGTTTCACAATCCGAGCAATTATTAAAAAAAAAAAAATGACTCGGTTTGTGAGTGTTGTCTTGCAAAACGAGCAGGATTCAAGCCTCTGCGGTGTGCAGTACCACATTTGGCCAGAGGTGCGGCGGCGTCGGTGACACTCTGAGCTGTTTGGAAATACTCAGAATCACTCGGAAATACTCAGAAACACTAGGAAATTCTCAGTTCCCAAGTGTTTCCGAGCCTCAGCCAAACGATCTCAGAGTATTTCCGAGTCTCTCCGGCGCCCCTCCACCTCCGGTCATATGCGGCATTTCATGCTATAGAAGTCAATGTGGAACTAATTATTTTTGTTTCCATTGACTTCTATGGGGATGCGAGTGCTTTGGATTACAAGCATTCTCCTGGAACGGATTATGCTCGCAATCCAAGGTTCCACTGTATTCCATACAGCCAAATGTTACCCTGATAGAGTCACAGAGACATTGCTCTGAAGAGTCCCTGTTTGTACAGCTTTCATTATTCTGCAATGTATGCATTTTTTTTGCCACCCTGAACCTGTTTTGCTCTATTCATTCTAGCTTTCCACCTTTTCAAACTGCAAGTGACAGGTATTCTCTGTCTTCTATTCTGTTAAACTACTAGCTTTTGTGAAATACATGCATACATGTGTAGCGGGGTGTTCCCCTATAATGGGAAGAGACTACATCACCCATAACCCCACTCTTCACATGTTCCACCGCAGAGACTCATGGGAGGGGTTATAAAAGGAGGAGGCGAGGCCGGGCTCGGCCTCTTTGGGACACGAGACTTCACAGACGGATCCTCCTGTGCGGATGTGTCGGAGTGCAAGGCCTGAAGCCTGAGGCCTTGCTCTGCATCAAAGAGCCTTCCACCCCCCTCTGCGAGCCTGGGTGGCATCTGACTTTGTGCGCTACAGCCTTGTCGGATCCGGGGCCCGATCGTTGGAGAGATCGTGTGTGTGTGACACGGCCGGTGGAGGTTTCCCGGACTGGATCCGTAGTCCGGCGGGTGAGAGGGCATAAGCCCAGCTAAGATACTGTTACTGTATATAGGCCTATAGACTGCCGTGGCCTACAAGTTATTTTGATACCCCTATTGAAGAGCCTTGTCAGAACTGAGCCTGCGGCTTTATTTAACCAAGTTCTATACCCCTTGGATTACAAAGTTATACTCTGTTTAAAGTGCACCACCATTACAGACCTGCCGGTGAAGAAAGGAGGACTAAGTTAAATATTAGAACCAGGCCTGGTGGGGATTCTAGCGTGTTTAATTACTGCGCCATAGGGCACTTAGTTAACGGTCGCCCGTATGGCGCACCTGTAGCGTGTGTTACTACATAGTGTGTTAGAGTGGCAGGACGCTGCCCTTAGGAGTGATTATCTTAAACTGTGATTACTGTTACCCCCTTTTATCCATATTGAGAAAATAAGTAAAACACTTTATCTATTACAATTCATTACTGTGTCCTGGCTTAGTTATTATATTGCATAGGATATATCATTGATTATCAGTACTAGCTGTGCCAGAAGGGGGTAGAGCCTATTGCCGGGGGTTGGCGGAGCTGCACTCAGGGCCCAAATCTAATTCTGCGGCCTCCTTAGTTGGAGGTATCGCTACACGTGGGGGCTCGTCCGGGATCCTGATGCAGCAAGCGAACGCCAGAAGTGCCGGCATGGACCCCATGGATCCAAGAGCGGTAGAAGAGTGGTGCAAAGCCGCTAATACAGAGCCAAAACAGTCAATAGCCATTAGCCTCCCTGGGGAGAAATGGTCGAGTGAGACGGTAGAGGAACTAATGAGTTCAGTGTCCCCAGATCACACACCGTGGGTGATAGACATGAAGACAGACCCAGACATCTCATATCAATACGCATTAGTGGAATATTGGGACGGGATGCCAGAGGCCTGTAAGCACAAGTGTCTGCGGACGCCAGACAACAGAACATTTAGGCTGGCGCACACAATAACTGTAGAAAGGGAACCATCCCCTACGGGATCGCCACAGGCTGCGGCCCGAACTCCACCTGAAAGAGAAGACAGGGCGACACCCCCGGTGGCACCTGCACTGGCCACTGCTATATCACCAGAACTGATAAATGCAATAGGGGATTTGTTAGCCAAATGTCAGAAGACAAGTACGGTGCATGTGGAAACTAGCTACCGGAGACTAAAAATATTCTCAGGGAAGCTCCCTGTCCCGGCAGGGGAAGAAGATTTTGATACCTGGGTGGAGCAGGCATTACAGGCGGGGGAGGCATGGGAGGTGCCTGAAGCACAGAAGAGGCAGCGAGTGTTAGAAAGCCTTAAAGGTGCAGCAGCAGAAGCAGTGAAAAGTTTCCGGTTTGGGAATGCAGGGTGCACGGCGCAGGACTGTCTAGCTATGCTGCAGGAAGAGTTTGGTCAATTAGACAAGGTGACAGAGATGGTCTACCAGTTTGAACACACTTTCCAAAAACCGGAGGAGAAACTTTCCGAGTATGTCAGAAGGCTAAACAGGCTACTGTGCAAGATTGTGTTAAAGAAATTGATGAAGCCCCAAGATGCCGATGCGGCAAGAATGAAGCAAGTCTTAAAGGGAGCGCTACGCTCCGATCCAGTCTGGCTGCACCTGAAAACCTTGGGAGGAGGAATGTTGCTGACTTATGCTGATTTAATAAAAATCATCAGAGATGAGGAGGCGCTGCAACAGGACCAGCAGAAGGATAAGACAAGTGTTGTACCCGCACAGGTGCTGGTCAATCCAGTAATGACCCCTGAAAGAGAGGCGGAGATAGACACCCTAAAAACTCAGATGTCCAAGGTGTTAGAGATATTGACCTCTCTGATAGCAAAAGACACAGAGTGTCCCAAGAAGAAGGAAAGTCCAAGGAAGGAATTGTTCCCGATTGCCTCAGCACCCGAACCTTTACAAGAATGGGGAGATATAGTCTGCTTCAACTGTGGGGGAGTTGGCCACATTGCAGCCACATGTTCTAGTCCGAAGAAGAAGAGACCAGACAACCGCAAGCCGGCGGGAAACTCCAGAGGGCCCCGGTGAAGGAGTCAACCGGGTGCCCATCATCTTCAGTAAACTCCAAGCTGAATGCGAAGAAAAACAAAAAGAGAGATAGAACACCAAAGGGGAAACGCAATACCCCTCAACAAAGCTATACTCCAGGAGGAAGGGGGGAGACCCCTCAGGAGAGGCACAGCACTCCCCAAAGGGGGTGCCCACCCAAGAAAAATAATAGTACCCCTCAGCGGGTTCCTACACCCATTAAAAGGAGGGAAGTCAGTGCATACCAGGCTCAAGAAAGGTTCAAGTCCAAAGGGAATAGGACAAGAGAGAGTCCAAAGGGAAAAGGTCTGAAGAAGGCGGCTCCTGCCGGACCATATCCAGAGAAGCTGGTAGGCCCATCCCCTATAGTGCCCATTCAAGTGGAGGGAGTCTACACCAGGGGCCTCCTGGATACCGGGGCACAAGTGACCCTACTATACCGGGACTTCTACGACAGGCACCTGAGTCATCTGCCTATCCAGAAGATAGAAGAGCTGGAAATATGGGGAATTGGAACCCAGAGTTTCCCTTACGACGGCTACCTTCCCATCAAAATGACCTTTGACCCATCCGTGGCTGGGAAGGCCGAAGTGTTTGACACCCTGGCAGTTGTGTGCCCTAGGCCGCCTGGAGCCAACAAGAATTCCCTTATAATAGGGACGAACACGGACCTGGTCCGAAGACTCCTGACCCCTCTCGTGACAGAAGAAAGACAAGCAGCTACCAAAATCCATCCCATGCTGAAGACAGCCTACCAACGGCTGGTCCAAGAGCGGGAGACCCCTGGAGAGGAGATAGGGAAGGTGTGGAGACTTGGAAGAGAAGGGGTAGTGTTGCAGCCCGGTGAAGTAACCTGTCTCAGGGCCACTGTGAAGCTTACTTGGGAGCAGCCTGGTCCCTTTGTCATGCTGGAGTCAGACCCAAGGGGTGAGTCCTCAGGCCTGGAGGTGATACCGGAAGTGATTCCGCTGAAGGTCCTGAAGAAGGCCCATTATAGAGTTCCAGTGAGTGTTAGGAATACTACCAAAGACCCCATGGAAATCCCAGCCAGTATGTTGCTAGGCCAGGTGAGCCCGGCGGCCCCTGTTACCCTGTCAGAAGTGAAGAGGACAGGTGGAGGAGGGGATGTTTGGGAGAAGCTGTCCATGGAAAACCCGAATCTGTCCAGGGCTTGGAAAGAGAGAGCCAAGGCCCAGTTGAATAGATGGGAGAAGATCTTCTCTAAGGATGAGTTTGATGTGGGGTGTGCAAGGAGTGCCACCCATCGGATCCGCCTCCAGGAAGATAAGCCCTTCCGAGAAAGGGTCAGGCGGGTCCCGCTAGCAGATCTGGAGGATCTGAGGGAACAACTTGCAGAACTCAAGAGGACTGGTGTGATACGGGAGTCCAGAAGCCCCTATGCCTCTCCCATAGTGGTGGTCCGAAAGAAGAATGGATCATTGAGGCTCTGTATCGACTACAGGACTCTCAACAGGAGAACCATACCTGACCAATACACCACTCCGAGGATAGAGGATGCCCTACAGAGCTTGTCTGGAGCCAAATGGTTCAGCGTTATGGATCTCAAGAGTGGGTACTATCAGATTCCGATGCACCCAGCAGACAAGGAGAAGACAGCTTTCATAACCCCAGTGGGGTTCTTTGAATTCGACCGGATGCCCCAAGGTCTGTCTGGAGCCCCAGCTACTTTCCAACGCCTCATGGAGAAGACAGTAGGAGACATGAACTTGATCGAAGTCCTTGTATACCTGGACGATGTCATTGTCTTTGGGAGAACATTGGAGGAACATGAAGAGAGGCTGGAAAAAGTGTTGAGAAGACTCAGTGAGAAAGGACTTAAGCTTTCGCCTGAGAAGTGTCGGTTCTACCAGTCTTCTGTGAACTATCTGGGGCACATAGTGTCTGAAGAAGGGGTGGCCACAGACCCTGAGAAATTGGAGGCAGTTACCTCCTGGCCACGGCCCACCACAGTAACAGAACTCAGATCCTTCTTGGGCTTCTGCTCCTACTACAGGAGGTTTGTGGAGGGATTTGCCCGAATTGCTAGACCATTGAATGAGTTGCTCAAGACTGAAGGAGAAGAGGATGGCTCGGGGCCCAGGAGGCCAGGAGAGTCCATCAGAGATCAGTGGAATCAGAAGTGTGAAGAGGCTTTCCAGGAATTGAAGAGGAGCCTGACCACTGCACCAGTCTTGGCCTACGCAGACCCAACCAAACCCTATGAACTGCACGTGGATGCTAGTCATGACGGTCTGGGAGGAGTACTTTACCAAGAACACGAGGTGCAATTGCGGCCTGTTGCCTATGTGAGTAGGAGCCTGACCCCCTCTGAGAAGAACTACCTCACTCACAAGCTGGAGTTCCTGGCCCTCAAGTGGGCGGTAGTAGACAAGCTCAAAGACTACCTGTATGGAGCGGAGTTCACTGTGAAGACTGACAACAACCCCCTTACCTACCTGTTCACCACGGCCAAGCTGGACGCCACTGGACACAGGTGGCTGGCCGCACTGTCTGGATTCAACTTCAGCCTTAAGTATAGACCAGGAGTGGGGAATCGAGACGCAGACGCTCTGTCCAGAAGATCTCATTCCCCCACCATTGAACTAGAAGATTGGACCCAAGTGGCACCGGACGGGGTGCGGGCCCTTTGTCAAGGAGCTGAATTCCAAGCCCGAGGAGGCTCCAGAGCAGAGGAAATAGGAGTTACCACGGTGGGAGTCCCCAAACACTACTGTGGAGTAGCTCAATTGGAAGAGGACAACCTACCAAGACTGTCCAAGAAGGAACTGAGGTGTGACCAATTGGAAGACCCCATGGGGAGATTGGTCCTGGAGGCCTTGGAGAATCAGGATCCAAACAGACTCATGCGTCAACCTTCAAAAGAAGCTCGTCTGCTGAGGAAAGAGTGGGACAGGTTGCAGTTACATCAGGGAGTGGTCTACCGAAGGGGCCCCTCTGATGACTCAGAAGATAAGTGGCAGCTGTTCCTCCCAGAGAAACATCGGGAGACTGTTCTGATTGCCCTGCATGACAATCATGGCCACTTAGGGGCTGAAAGGACCTTTCAACTTGTCAGAAGTCGGTTCTATTGGCCCTGCATGAGGGCAGATGTAGAGGAGTACTGCCACTCATTTGCGCGATGCATCCAGAGGAAGACTTTGCCCCATCAAGCTGCCCCAATGGGCCATCTACAGAGCCAAGGGCCCATGGACCTGGTGTGCATTGACTTTCTCTGCCTCGAACCCGACCTAAGTGGACTAGGAAATGTTCTGGTGATAACCGACCATTTCACCCGGTATGCCCAGGCTTTCCCCACCAAAGACCAGAAGGCCTCTACCGTTGCCAAGGTACTTATGGAGAAGTATTTTGTCCATTATGGGCTGCCACAGAGACTCCATTCAGACCAAGGGAGGGACTTTGAGAGTAAGCTGATCCGGAAGCTTTTGGATTCTTTGGGAATTAAGAAGACTCGAACTACACCTTACCATCCTCAGGGAGATGCTCAGCCGGAAAGGTTCAACCGAACCTTGCTCAACATGTTGGGGACTCTGGAAAGCGAGAAAAAGCAACATTGGAGCCAACACATAGCAGCCATAGTACATGCTTACAACTGCACCATCAGTGATGCTACAGGCTACTCCCCATATCGACTCATGTTTGGGAGAGAAGCGAGACTACCGGTGGACCTGGCTTTTGGCACCTCACTGGACCATTTCTCAGCCACATCCCACAAAGGATATGTGGACAGGCTCAGACACAGCCTGAAAGTATCCTATGAACAAGCTCAAGCGGCCTCAGATCAAAGGGGAGCTCGGAATAAAAGAAATTTCGACTTGAAGGTCTGGGTACAAGACCTACAGCCCGGGGATCGAGTACTGTTGCGCAATCTGGGAGTCCCCGGAAAGCACAAACTTGCAGACAGATGGAGATCTGAACCCTATGTCATCTGCAGGAAGTTGCCGGGCCTACCTGTCTACAAGGTGAAGCCAGAGGGAAAGGTAGGTCCACTGAAGACATGGCATCGAAACCACCTGCTCCCACTTGTGGAGGCAGTTAGAATACCTTCCGTGGGAGACTCCCCTGAACCGGCCTCTATCTTGGATACTCCTAGGCCGAACACTCGGTCACAGACCTCCCGAGCTGAAAATGGAGAAGCCTCCCAACTTAGTGGAGATGAAGAGGGAGAACTTGATTGGCTGTGGTCTTCCCCAACTCCAGGAACTTCTATCATAGATCTTCCAGTCACCCAAGATACCACAGATGAAACACTGAATCCAGAGGCTACAGAGTTCATCCCCTTTAGTCCTTCAGCAGATTACTGGGAAGATGCCCATGATAGTTGCTCCGAGGAAGAGGAGCCTGTGGCGCCAGAGCCAGAGAGTCCAGGAGAGCAAAGAGCTCGAAGAGTCATTCGACCTCCTAAGAAGCTGACCTACCCTCAGATGGGGAACAGTTCGGAAGACTCTGTAGTCACTGCTAGGAGAAATGCTGAGATTCCGGATCCCTCCACTGTCCATTTGGTGGAGGGCAACCCCAGCTCACTCTCTGGCACAGTTAGGCAGGCCACCCATGATAATGTGACCTGTGGGCAAGGGAATTCTACCCCTCAGTTATGGTGGGAATCCCCTATCCCAGCATCGTTTTCAGAATTTGACCAGTGTTATATATAGTTGTTGTTAAAATTTATCTTTGGGGACCAAAGAGTTTAAGTGGGGGGAGTGTGTAGCGGGGTGTTCCCCTATAATGGGAAGAGACTACATCACCCATAACCCCATTCTTCACATGTTCCACCGCAGAGACTCATGGGAGGGGTTATAAAAGGAGGAGGCGAGGCCGGGCTCGGCCTCTTTGGGACACGAGACTTCACAGACGGATCCTCCTGTGCGGATGTGTCGGAGTGCAAGGCCTGAAGCCTGAGGCCTTGCTCTGCATCAAAGAGCCTTCCACCCCCCTCTGCGAGCCTGGGTGGCATCTGACTTTGTGCGCTACAGCCTTGTCGGATCGGGGGCCCGATCGTTGGAGAGATCGTGTGTGTGTGACACGGCCGGTGGAGGTTTCCCGGACTGGATCCGTAGTCCGGCGGGTGAGAGGGCATAAGCCCAGCTAAGATACTGTTACTGTATATAGGCCTATAGACTGCCGTGACCTACAAGTTATTTTGATACCCCTATTGAAGAGCCTTGTCAGAACTGAGCCTGCGGCTTTATTTAACCAAGTTCTATACCCCTTGGATTACAAAGTTATACTCTGTTTAAAGTGCACCACCATTACAGACCTGCCGGTGAAGAAAGGAGGACTAAGTTAAATATTAGAACCAGGCCTGGTGGGGATTCTAGCGTGTTTAATTACTGCGCCATAGGGCACTTAGTTAACGGTCGCCCGTATGGCGCACCTGTAGCGTGTGTTACTGCATAGTGTGTTAGAGTGGCAGGACGCTGCCCTTAGGAGTGATTATCTTGAACTGTGATTACTGTTACCCCCTTTTATCCATATTGAGAAAATAAGTAAAACACTTTATCTATTACAATTCATTACTGTGTCCTGGCTTAGTTATTATATTGCATAGGATATATCATTGATTATCAGTACTAGCTGTGCCAGAAGGGGGTAGAGCCTATTGCCGGGGGTTGGCGGAGCTGCACTCAGGGCCCAAATCTAATTCTGCGGCCTCCTTAGTTGGAGGTATCGCTACACATGTATAATAAATATAGTTTTGAAGGAAAGTGGAAAATATGTGATCAATTTTTCTTTGATCCTTTTTAGCTGAAAGAGTGCCTCAGTATTTGAGGTATTTCTGCAGGAATAGTGAATAATTGATTTATGTGCTTGATTGCTGGTACCTTCAACAAATAATCACAAGTACATAACAGTGTTAGCAGTAATTTGTTCATTATTTTAAAATTAGAATTTTGAAAGCCGAGTTTGTCACATTTTTCCCATTAAAGTAAGAAAGATGGTGTCTGAGTGTTCAGGGAGAGCACTGACGTGGAAAGTAAACAGAGCGTATTACACTTCTACTTAAATCTGATTGGTTCCATTGGGTTACAGTACATTGAAAAATGTCATCCTAATATATACATACAGTATAAATATATATATATATATATATATATATATATATATATATATATCATAAACTGTGTGTGTGTATATATATATATATATATATATATATATACTGTATACATATATTATTACAAAGTAGAAGGGAAAGCTGCCCCAGTAGCCATATTGGAGATGAACAGAGCAACCAGAGGGATTCACATGTGTCCACTATTGTAACAGAATTTCAGGTTTAACCTAACTAGCTTTAAAAATTCTCTCCTCCCTCCTAACATAGGTACATAGTTAGTCAGGTTGAAAAAAGACAAAGTCCATCCAGTTCAACCATAAAAAAAAATATCATACAATCCCATATACCCAATTCTATACCCACAGTTGATCCAGAAGAAGGCAAAAAACTCCAGCAGAGCATGATCCAATTTGCTACAGCAGGGGAAAAAATTCCTTCCTGATCCCCCGAGAGGCAATCGGATTTACCCTGGATCAACTTTACCTATAAATGTTAGTACTCAGTTATATTATGTACATTTAGGAAAGTATCCAGGCCTTTCTTAAAACAATCTACTGAGCTGGCCAGAACCACCTCTGGAGGGAGTCTGTTCCACATTTTCACAGCTCCTACTGTGAAGAAAGCTTTCCGTATTTGGAGATGAAATCTTTTTTCCTCTAGATGTAAAGAGTGCTCCCTTGTCTTTTGTGTTGACCGTAAAGTGAATAACTCAACACTAAGTCAATAACTAACACCTATGCTGACTGACCTATGTAAGAAAGATGCATATAGTTTCTTCCGGGTTTGCAGGCTCTGGCGCTTTGATTTGCCAGAGCCGCGATGACATCATTTCTACGCATGCGCACGGGTGCCGCCAGTCACAACACGGGCCCTGAAGAAACAGCACGAGCGGGCCAATATTTCAGTGCTTATGCACGGATTACGTCAGTGCAGTGCTTGAACAAGGCCATTTGGCACCCAGGGCAAAGATGGCGAACTGCGCCCCCCCCCCGTTTTTAAGAAAGAATCAATGTCTTAGGAAACATGTGCCCCACATACCTTGAGCTCAGGAGTAGTCAGCACAAGCTGCAGTGGGGCGGAAAGCTGCTAGATATATCTCGCAAGTGAGAGTCAGGACAGGAGCCAGGAGCAGGGAGCCGCGAGTAGCAGGGCGATGGGGCGGAGCGCGCACGTGATTTCACACCTGGCCAGGCACTCTTGTGACAGAAAACTGGGAGCCACGAGTAGCAGGGGGGAGGGTGGAGCATGCACGTGACGTCTCACCCGGCCAGGTGCTCTTGTGAAGACTGGGAGTGCGAGCCGAGGTCAGGAGGCGGGGTGCACATACGCAATGTCACTGGTTGCTGGGAAACCCGCAGTCCCAGCAAGTCAGTGACTGCTACTACAATGGCGGCCTGGTGGTCCGAGGTCCACGGGCCACCATTTAATGACTGCTGTTTTAGAAGGACACTTCACTGCGCCCCCCCCCACCCCCAATAAATTGTACCGCCCAGGGCATCCGCCCCCCCCTTGTACCGGCTCTGTGTCAGTGGCAGTGTATATAGTAAATATCTCCTAAACTGTGCAAGTTTAGGAGATATTTACAGTACCTACAGGTAAGCTTTACTATAGTCTTACCTGTAGGTACAATTAAAGAGGAAGACCTAACTTCCTGTTTAACCTGGAATGTGAAGGAAAAGGGATAGGGGGTTTCAAGTTCCCCCGACCCCTTTTCTAATAGGACAGTGGCAGCTAAAGGGGTTTCAAGGCTCCCCCTTGAAAGTAGGTCAGGGATCTCTGAAAAGTAGGTCAGGGTACCTTGAAACAGTAAGGGGGGGGGACCCTTGAAACCAGCCAAGGAAGATTCTAGAAGCCTGGGGGACCCCTATATAAAGGGGGTTCCGCCTGAAGCAAACTGGCAGTCACCTCAGGAGCTCGTCAGCGGCGGAGCTCTGTAAAAGAGCTATAATACTAAGCTATTTGCCGTTAACTCCTGAGGTGACATGAAGACTCTACTGCGACAACTGCTCGAGAGAGCGGGGACCGAAGGGGGTGAAGAGTGGCTGCGCCTGTGCCTCGCCTTACCGGATAGGCTGTAGGCTGAAGAACTGGCCCCTGAAGCAAGCGGTGTTGGAGCTGGGGACATCTGCGTCGGCGGTGTGATGAATGCCGGTGAGGAGGACATCGCGCAGGAAGAGCTCTCCCCCTTTCAAGTTCTTGAGAGGCGAGGTCAAGAGGTGGCTGAAGGAGATGTCTTCATCACTGGAAGAGAGAAGAGGAAAGGAAGAGCGCGCCGGCCATACAGCCCCCCAGTGGAGAAGAGAAAAAGTGCATCTGAAAAGTCGGCGCTGACGGGGGCGCGGCCGAAAGTGAGTGACGTCAGCGGAAGGCGTGCGCAAGCCGAAGAAGGGGCGGAATCCAGCAGCGTCAGGTGGAAGTCGGTCTCCCAGGCAACTGTATACACAGAATCCCAGGGCAAGCAGTAGCTGCAGCGGTGCCATGCCCAGAAGAATGATACAGACAGACAGAGAATTGCACACAGCAGCAGATGGAAGCAATGATTTTAAAGGTAGCAATGACATGCCATTGCCTTCTGCTGCTATACAAGGTGAGTTGGGAAACATTGATATGATGACTACCTTGTATAGATCTATTTCACAGCTAGCTTTTTCTTTGTCATGTCTAAAAGATATTAATAATACTAATACTCAGGATGTTTCTAGTGTTTGGAATGTCCCGGATAAATTGCGTTCTGATTTGCAAATTACTAATGATACTACAAATACTTCAGATCATATAGTACAGAGTGGTATCACTGGTAAAAATGTACCTGAAATTTGCTTAAAAGAAAGTCTACCGTGTCAGTCTTCGCCGCTAGGCTTTCATTTGGCAGTAGCAATAAAGGGAAAAATATGGAAAGAAGATTTTATTGATTTACTATAATTACTTCCGTCTAGCAAAGAATTCCTTAAAAGTGATGAAGATAAATCTGACACTGAGGATAGAAGAAGGCCTGTTGCCAGTTACAAGTATAATATGCGAAAAATATCCGGAACGTAGCATGGGTCTATTCCATCACAGAGACATTATTTTAGTAGCATATAAAAATTTCGGTGGATTTGGTTGGTTCATTTATGATGAACAATTTAGACAAAAATTGTCAGTACATAAAAACCTTCCTTGGGGTAGCAAAGATATTGGCCTACGGCTCAATCTTTTGCTACCACAAAGACCTCAGATGGTACGTCCTTTGCCTTTACAAGTAAACAGTAATGCTATGTCTTATAAAAAAGGTATTTGTTTCGCGTTTAACGACTTGCAATGTAAGTGGGCTACTAATTGCCAATATAGGCATGAATGTGCCTTTTGTTCTGGTCCACGTTCGGTGATGAAATGCTTCAAGAAAATGGCTTCAAACCAGACTCAGAACAAGGAGCTCTTTCTTAAAAGCTCCATCGCTGGTGAGTATTCAAAACATGCTGCCATGGCTACACAGGTATCCAGATCAGCGGACGGCACTCATGCTGTATAAGGGTTTTACTGATGGTTTTGAGTTACCATCATTTAATGAAAAGGGTTGTAAAATTGTGTAGCAATACCCCCTTCAGGGCTGCTGGTTAATTTTCGGTTTTGCACGTTACCTCTTCAGCTTCGTTGTCCGGGTAGGAAAGTCTGTAGTAATGCAATGTCCACGCAGATGTAAAACCTCAAACATTTAGGCTTTATTTTCTTATGCAGTAAACGTTGAGAAAGTAGAAGGTATAGAAGAGTAGGGGAAGGTTCAGGCACTCAGCAATACTAGCCAAAAATATCAGCTCACAGTCACTTACCACTCTCAGTGTTTAGAGTGGGTATTGGTCACCCGGATAGTCCCCTCTCACATGGCCTAGCAGCCGGGATGACACATGAATCAGCAACGGGGCAGTCTCTGCCACAGACTGCCCAAGATGAAATGGGTCTCTGCCACAGACCTCTTGGAATGAATAAAGTCTCTGCCACAGACCTTTTTTTAGTTGAGAAAATGGATAGTCCAGGAATAATCTGCCACAGGATTTCAATGTCCCAAACTTCCAGTCGTGCAGTTAAAGAGCCTTTAAGCCAATCCGGCAAACTGCAGGGCTTGTAGTATAGTGGATCCCTCCTTAATAAAGTTGCCAGGCCTCGCCCGAGACAGCAGCACTTTGCTGGTCTCCTCCAGGGCAGGTCCTCCCCTGGTCTCCTTCATTAAGACAGCTTCCTCCCATTTGGACGGACAGCTTGGCATCCCCTCTTAGTATGCAGGCCCCAGCCAGACTAGCTGGGCCTACTGGATAGTGATGCAGCCTCAGGCCAACGTGGCCCCCGAGACGAGAACCACACACACACATCTCGCACCCGGAGGGCTGCGGGGCAAAGACGGACCCCAATCAATGGCGTCTGCCCCTTAAGTATCCCTTCCCAGCAGGCACAGCAGGTCGACCACTCCCACTGCACCGCTGCCGAGAAGGGCCACTCAGTGCACCATGGTCTGCCCGTGTTCCAACAGGTGCCTAAGGTGGTAACGCCACCTACAGGCAATAAGGGAAAATGCTATCGGGCAAACCACAGCTAGAACAGAGGTAAATTTCAATGTAATTCAACCGTCTGAGCCCAACTACTAGCTCAGACATCCCTCTATATTTTAAATAGCGTCCCAACCTTTTGGGGAGGGCGCTACAATTGTAAAAAATCTGAATTCGGTAGATTCTTTAAAAAATATTGTAAGAGAAAAAATTGATAGTGAAATTAAAGCTCAAAGAATTGCAGGACCTTTTAAAAGTCCACCCTTTGTGGACTTTCGAATATCTCCTTTCGGAATTTTACCTAAAAAAGAAACAAATAAATTCAGGGTGATTCATCATCTATCATTCCCGGAAGGTAAGTCCCTTAATGATCAGATTCCTGATAAAATTTGTTCGGTTGAATATGCATCTTTTAAATATGCAATACTAATGGTAAGAAAATTAGGCCCAAATGCGTTATTAGCAAAAACAGACGTGAAATCTGCGTTTAGTTTGTTGCCTATTCACCCGAACAGTTTTAACTCTTTGGGTTTTTATTTTGACCAAAGATACTATTTTGATAAATGCTTACCGATGGGGTGTTCCCTTTCCTGTAGGTATTTTGAGGCTTTTTCTAGTTTTGTGGAGTGGGTAGTAAAAGAAATTTCAGGATCCCCATACATATTACATTACTTCTTGGAGCATATGAGTCAGAAGAGTGTATGAACCTTCTGAAGTTATTTTTTGAAATTTGTGAAGGGTTTGGTATTCCTTTGGTAAAGGAAAAGACAGTCTTACCAGTCAATTGCCTAGAATTTTTAGGAATTACAATTGATACAGCCAGGATGGAAGTTATTGCTGCGTTACTCATAGCTTTAATTCGTAAGAAAAAGGTGTCACTGAAAGAAATGCAAAAGCTACTAGGGTTGTTGGCTTTTGCAACACAAATTTTACCAGTGGGAAGAATTTTTTCCAGACGGCTTTATTTTGCTATAGCAGGATTAAAAAACCCTTATTCTCATATTTGCATAACTTCTGACATGAGGGAAGACATGATTGTGTGGATAAAATTTTTGTCACACTTTAATGGACGAACTATATTGCAGCATGAATTTGTTTCAGATAAAGATTTTTGCTTATCAACTGATTCTGTTGGATCAGTAGGCTTTGCTGCAATATGGAACAATCATTGGTGTGCAGAGAAATGGCCGGTAAGATGGGAACACCTAGTTTTGCTGAAGAATAGTGTCTTATTGGAGCTATTCCCTATTGTAGTAGCTTTAGAAATATGGGGAGAATATTTTAGTAACCATCGCCTGCTTATTAGTACTGATAATAAGGGAGTGATGTTTGCAATTAACTGTTTGGCATCTAAATCGCCTCCAGTTAATAAGCTATTACGGTATCTGGTGTTACAATGCTTATTACTAAATATTTGGTTAAAAGGAAAATATATTCCAGGTAAGGACAACATTGTAGCGGATGCTCTTTTTCGATTACAGATGACACGATTTTACAAGCTTCTCCCAGAGGCGGACAAGATAGGTATGGTATGTCCGCGCAGTCTTTTGGATATAGAGAATCTTTGAAAATATAAAAAAGTCTTTAGCACCCAAGACTTGGTTAGGATACTCTTAAACCTGGTTTTCCTGGATATCTTATTTTAATGCACAAGATATACCTTGGTCATCTTTTAATGAAAATATGGCTCTTTCTTTTCTTAATAGTTTGATGGAGAAGAAATTCTCACGGTCGCATATTAATAAAATAATATGTGGAATTTAATTTTTTCTAAAAATGAACGGTTTTCCTTCGCTTTTTAGTTTTTTCTCTTTAAGTCAGGCACTGAAAGGTTACAAGAAAGCAAACTTATCAGTGGATACTAGACATTCCATTTCGTCAGAGCTGTTAGAAAACTTTGCTTAATTACTGATAGTATTTACTTCTCTAAATATGAAGCTCAATTGTTCAAAGTGGCTTTTTCTATTTGTTTTTTCGCAGCCTTGAAAATTTCTGAATTAATAGCTAACAACAAGAAAGCATTAAATGGCCTTCGGTTTGAATCGGTTAAAAATAGTGACAATTGCGTTCGCATTTTACTACGGCGATCAAAAACTGATCAATTAGGCAAAGGTGCATGGATTACTCTATATCATTGTAATAATCCAGTAATTTGCCCAGTTCAACTTTTAACCACTTAACGACCGCCCACCGCCGATTTACGTCGGCAGAATGGCACCGACAGGCAGAATCACGTAGATCTACGTGATCGCCTTTGTGCAGTTGGGGGGTCCATCCGGACCCCCCTTCACTGCAGTGAGCGGCCGTTAAGTGTTCGGGAGTAGTGATGAGCCGAACACCCCCGGGTTCGGTTCGCACCAGAACCCGCGAACGGACCGAAAGTTCGAACGAACATTAGAACCCTATTAAATACAATGGATGCGAACGTTCGAATTCTAAAGTGCTAATTATAACAACTATTATGCATGTTATTGTCATAAATAGGGTTTGGGAACCCGGGTTGTGCACCAGGGGACATGTATCAATGCAAAAAGAAGTTTTAAAAACGGTCGTTTTTCGGGAGCAGTCATTTTAATGATGCATAAAGTGAAAAAAAAAAAGTCAAATATTCCTTTAAATATCGTACCTGGGGGGTGTCTAAAGTATGCCTGTGAAGTGCCACGTGTTTCCCGTGTTTAGAACTGTCCCTGCACAAAATGACACTTCTAAAGGAAAAAAAAGCCATTTAAAACTGCTTGCGGCTTTAATGTAATGTCTGGTCCCGGTAATATGGATGAAATTCTTTAAGAAAAATGGCATAGCTACCCCATGACCCCCCCCTACCCCAGCCCATTACCAGCCCCTTTGGGTCTTGTATGGATATTAAGGGGAACCCCGCACATAAAATAAAAAAGGCCCTATATACTCTGAACAGCCGTATACAGGCGGTGCATACAAGACAGGGACTGTAGGTTTGTTCTTATGTAGAATCTGTTTGTAATTTTGAACAGGTACATTGTTGAAGTGTAGCTCCAGCCCAAAAATCTATTTTTAAACTTTTTGGGAAACATAGGTAAGGGTTATCACCCCTGTAACATTTGTTTTGCTGTCTGTGCCCCTGTTCAGAACATTTCACCTCACTTTCCGTCCCAATGACAACTGTTTTTGAAATGTGGTGTTTTTCTTGAAACAAGGATTGCTGATAAAGCATCAGTACAGATGAGACCCCTTTCTCCCATATTTATTCTTACAGGAGAGAATTTTCCTTTCTAGGGGTAGATTTCCTCTCACTTCCTGTTGTCTTCTTTCGTTTGCAAGTAGGAGTCGTTTGTAAGTTGGATGTTTGAAAGTAGGGACCTGCCGTATATACTCTGCAGAAATAGGCCCCTTAGTTGTTGGTGTTGGCACAACACTGTAAGCACTCAGTTACTCTTGGTTGGTGCTGGAACGCCCTGCTGTCAACTATTATATCAGGAATTTTAATTACATATAATTGTTGAACAGTGGTAGTAAAAATTGGGCCTTTGATGGTGGTGCTGGTGCCACAACACTGTAAGCCCTGACAGTTACTCTTGGTGGGTGCAGCAATGGGCCCTGCTGTGAATTATTAGATCAAGAATTGTAATTACATGCCCCTTTTGAACAGGGGCTGAAAAATTGGGCCTTTCGTGGTGGTGGTGGTGGTGGCGTTGCCACAAGACTGTAAGCCCTCAGAGTTACTCTTGGTGGGTGCAGCAATGGACCCTGCTGTGAATTATTAGATCAAGAATTGTAATTGCATGCCCCTGTTGAACAGGGGCTGAAAAATTGGGCCTTAGGCACTGGTGGCACAACACTACAACCCCTCACAGATACTGTACTTGGAGCACAGCAATGAGCCCTGTTGCAAAGTATTGCTTCAAAAATTGTAATGACACGCCCCTGTTAAACAGGGGCTGAAAAATTGGGCCTTAGGCACTGGTGCCACAACACTCCAACCCCTCACAGATACTGTACTTGGAGCACAGCAATGAGCCCTATGGCAAATTATTGCTAAAAAAATTGTAATTACACGCCCCTGTAAAACAGGGGCTGAAAAATTGGGCCTTAGCCACTGGTGGCGGCACCCATAAACAAAAATGATCTTCCAAGCTATCATCATCAATCGTATCATTGAGGACTCGGAGGAGGAGGATAGCCAGTCAACATAACAGCACAGGCACTCAGCATCAGCATCAGTCTTGAAGGGATGTGACATGTTAAAATCAATTAGTCTGTTATATCAGCATCAGGTGTGTGGTAGCTGGTGGTGATCCAAGACTGGTTCATCTTGATGAAAGTCAGTCGATCAACCGAGTCGGTGGACAGGCGCACCCTGTGATCCGTGACAAATCCTCCAGCAGCACTGAATGTGCGTTCCGAAAGAACGCTGGATGCAGGACAGGCCAGTAGCTCAATTGCATACTGTGCAAGCTCTGGCCAGTGATCCATCCTCAAGACCCAGTAAGCCAGAGGATTTTCGGTGGGGAAGGTGTCCAAGTCTGACCTTGCCCCTAGATATTCCTGCACCATGTTTATCAGACGCTGGCGATGGTTGCTGGAACCGATCATACTTTGGGGCTGCGGACTAAAGAATTGTCTGAACGCATCGGTCAGACGGCCACCTTCCCCACCGCTCCTTCTTTGACTGGCCGAAGCCTCAGCAACTCGTTGTCCAGGACCAGGAGTTTGTAACCTCCCAGTCTCTGGGAACGCGTTGCACAGACCTTTCTGCAAGGCCTCCCGGAGTTGTCTCATCCTCTGCTCCCTCTGCGACGGTAACATAAGGTCCGCAACCTTACCCTTGTACCGTGGATCAAGGAGAGTGGCCAGCCAGTAATGGTCCCTCTCCTTGATCCGAAGAATACGAGGATCCTTCCGCAGACTTTGCAGGATCAGGGAGGCCATGCAGCGTAGGTTTGCTGAGGCATTCGCTCCGGAGTCCTCTGGGTCACTAAGGACGACATGATCCGCAGCCACCTCCTCCCAGCCACGTACAAGTCCACTGGTTTCTTGGGACTGTAAATCATCCCTAAAAGACTGCTGCTGATGATGCTGAGTGCCAGCCTCCACCTCCATGCTGACACAATCCTCCTCCTCCTCCTCCTCCTCCTCCTCCTCTTCCTGTGCGATGGGTGGGACAGAAGGAACACTGTCTGGGTAAAGGGGGCCTTGAGAGGCAAGGAAGTCCTCCTCTTCCTGCCTCTGTTCTGCCTCAAGTGCCCTGTCCATTATTCCACGCAGCGTGTGCTCCAACAGGTGGACAAGAGGTACAGTGTCACTGATGCATGCACTGTCACTGCTCACCATCCTCGTGGCCTCCTCAAATGGTGCCAGGACAGTGCATGCATCCCTGATCATGCCCCACTGGCGTGGAGAAAAAAACCAAGCTCCCCTGACCCTGTCCTGGTGCCGTAGTCGCACAGGTACTCATTGATGGCCCTCTGCTGCGTGTGCAGCCGCTGCAGCATGGCCAACGTTGAGTTCCACCTGGTGGGCATGTCACATATAAGGCGGTTCTTGGGCAGGTTCAACTCCTTTTGCAGCTCAGCCAGGCGAGCACTGGCATTATAAGATCTGCGGAAATGCACACAGACTTTCCTGGCCTGCCTCAGGACATCCTGTAAGCCCGGGTACCTGCCCAAGAACCGCTGCACCACCAGGTTAAGGACGTGAGCCACACAGGGCACATGGGTCAGTTGTCCCTGTCGGAGGGCGGAGAGGAGGTTGGTGCCATTGTCGCAAACCACCATTCCTGGCTTAAGCTGGCGTGGCGTCAACCACCTCTCGGCCTGGCCCTGCAGAGCAGACAGGACCTCTGCCCCAGTGTGGCTTCTGTCCCCCAAACACACCAGCGCAAGCACGGCATGGCATCTTTTTGCCTGCGTACTTGCGTAGCCCCGTGAACGGCTACGGAGCACCGCTGGTTCATAGGACAAACCACAGGAAGAGGCCATGGAGGAAGAAGAAGAGGAGGGGGTGGAGGAGAGAGGTGTGTCACAACCAGTAGTAGCATTTTGGAGGCGTGGCGGTGGGACAACCTCCAACACTACTGCACCTTGTCCTGCATCCTTCCCAGCTGCCAAAAGAGTGACCCAATGGGCCGTGAAAGAAAGGTAACGTCCCTGTCCATGCCTGCTGGACCATGAGTCAGCGGTAATATGCACCTTACCGCTGACCGCCCTGTCCAGCGAGGCCAAGACATTGCCTTCCACATGCCGGTAGAGAGCCGGAATAGCCTTCCGTGAGAAAAAGTGGCGTTTGGGAACCTGCCACTGAGGAACCGCACATTGCACAAACTCACGGAAGGGGGCCGAGTCTACCAACTGAAAAGGCAGCAGTTGAAGCGCTAGCAATTTAGCCAAGCTAGCATTCAACCGCTGGGCATGTGGATGGCTGGGAGTGAACTTCTTTCGACGGGCCAGCAGCTGGGGTAGGGAAATTTGCCTGCTAGAATCGGACGTCGGTGTACTGCTAGCAGAGTGGCCGCAAGTACTTGGCTGTGACACACCTAATTCTACACCTTCATTCCTCTCAGTGCATGTTTCAGAGAGGACTGAAGTTATAGTGGGGTTGGAGATCCCAGCTGATGCGGTGCAAGGAGAGGTCCGCTTTGTTCTTTGGTGTGGGTCTTTGAGGTAGGCTTGCCAACGAGCTGCATGGCAGGTCAACATATGTCTGGTCAGGCATGTGGTACCCAAGCGGCTGATGTTTTGGCCACGCGATATACGCTTGAGACATATGTTGCAAACAGCAGCTGTGCGATCTGATGCACTAGCCTCAAAAAAGGCCCACACCAAAGAACTTTTTGAATGACGGGCAGAGGCAGCGCCCTGCACAGGCGGAGCTCTGCGGTGTGATTCCGTCGGTGTACTGCCCTTACGCTGGCCACCAAAGGGCATCCTGCCTCGTTGGAGATGTGCCTCCTCCTCATCCTCCTCCTCCTCCTCTCTCCTATTAGGCACCCACGTGGAGTCAGTGACCTCATCATCACCTCCCTCCTCATCACTGGAGGCAATCTGGCAGTATGCTGCAGCTGCTGGAACATGACTGCCAGATTGGTGTCCTTCTTGAGCATCCCCTCTGTCTGCTCTCACGCTACTGCCTTCCTCTAGCTGGGTTTCATCATCAGACCCTTCGAAACGCTGGGCATCCTCCTGGAGCATGTACCCAACACTGTGCTGAAACAGTTCGGGGGACTCCTCAGGAGGAGGACATGGTGGGTCTAGGGAAGGAGTGACTGATGATGAGTCTGACATTGATACCAGGGAAGAGGACGCTTTGGCAGCTGCTTTTCCAGTACCCTGAGCCTGGGTGAGAGAGGATGAGGAGGAGGAGGAGGGCTTGGTCATCCACTCTACCAAGTCTTCGGCATGATGTGGCTCAACATGTCCAGCTGCCGAAAAGAAGGACAAGCGTGTCCCATGGCCATGTGCTGATGACAATGCACCGCGTCCACGACCAGCACTGTTGCCCCCAGACACAGAGCCTGCTTGCCCTCTTTTATTGCCTCCTGACTGTCTGCCTCTCCTTGTTTGCCTTCCAGACATTCTAATAGATGGCCTGCAGGGAGATGGGAAAAAAGCAATAAGGGCTACCTTCAGGTGTCCTTCTCTGTCCCTTGAAACAAGGACTTTGACAGTGAAAGAAACTGACACACTCTCCCTACCTACAGTTTTCTGTCCCTAGAAAAAATGTTTTTTTTAAGCACAATTTAGCACAAGGAGAATTACCTCACTGTCCTTCCAGGTCCCTGGAAACAAGGACTTTGACAGTGAAAGAAACTGACACACTCTCCCTACCTACAGTTTTCTGTCCCTAGAAAAATTTTTTTTTTAAGCACAATTTAGCACAAGGAGAATTACCTCACTGTCCTTCCAGGTCCCTGGAAACAAGGACTTTGACAGTGAAAGAAACTGACACACTCTCCCTACCTACAGTTTTCTGTCCCTAGAAAAAATGTTTTTTTTAAGCACAATTTAGCACAAGGAGAATTACCTCACTGTCCTTCCAGGTCCCTGGAAACAAGGACTTTGACAGTGAAAGAAACTGACACACTCTCCCTACCTACAGTTTTCTGTCCCTAGAAATTTTTTTTTTTTTAAGCACAATTTAGCACAAGGAGAATTACCTCACTGTCCTTCCAGGTCCCTGGAAACAAGGACTTTGACAGTGAAAGAAACTGACACACTCTCCCTACCTACAGTTTTCTGTCCCTAGAAAAAATGTTTTTTTTAAGCACAATATAGCACAAGGAGAATTCACTCACTGTCCTTCCAGGTCCCTGGAAATAAGGACTTTGACAGTGAAAGAAACTGACACACTCTCCCTACCTACAGTTTTCTGTCCCTAGAAAAAATGTTTTTTTTAAGCACAATATAGCACAAGGAGAATTCACTCACTGTCCTTCCAGGTCCCTGGAAACAAGGACTTTGACAGTGAAAGAAACTGACACACTCTCCCTACCTACAGTTTTCTGTCCCTAGGAAAAAGGTTTTTTTTAAGCACAATTTAGCACAAGGAGAATTACCTCACTGTCCTTCCAGGTCACCGGAAACAAGGACTTTGACAGTGAAAGAAACTGACACACTCTCCCTACCTACAGTTTTCTGTCCCTAGAAAAAATGTTTTTTTTTAAGCACAATTTAGCACAAGGAGAATTACCTCACTGTCCTTCCAGGTCCCTGGAAACAAGGACTTTGACAGTGAAAGAAACTGACACACTCTCCCTACCTACAGTTTTCTGTCCCTAGAAAAAAATTTTTTTTAAGCACAATTTAGCACAAGGAGAATTACCTCACTGTCCTTCCAGGTCCCTGGAAACAAGGACTTTGACAGTGAAAGAAACTGACACACTCTCCCTACCTACAGTTTTCTGTCCCTAGAAAAAATGTTTTTTTTAAGCACAATTTAGCACAAGGAGAATTACCTCACTGTCCTTCCAGGTCCCTGGAAACAAGGACTTTGACAGTGAAAGAAACTGACACACTCTCCCTACCTACAGTTTTCTGTCCCTAGAAAAAATGTTTTTTTTAAGCACAATTTAGCACAAGGAGAATTACCTCACTGTCCTTCCAGGTCCCTGGAAACAAGGACTTTGACAGTGAAAGAAACTGACACACTCTCCCTACCTACAGTTTTCTGTCCCTAGAAAAAATGTTTTTTTTAAGCACAATATAGCACAAGGAGAATTCACTCACTGTCCTTCCAGGTCCCTGGAAACAAGGACTTTGACAGTGAAAGAAACTGACACACTCTCCCTACCTACAGTTTTCTGTCCCTAGGAAAAAGGTTTTTTTTAAGCACAATTTAGCACAAGGAGAATTACCTCACTGTCCTTCCAGGTCACCGGAAACAAGGACTTTGACAGTGAAAGAAACTGACACACTCTCCCTACCTACAGTTTTCTGTCCCTAGAAAAAATGTTTTTTTTTAAGCACAATTTAGCACAAGGAGAATTACCTCACTGTCCTTCCAGGTCCCTGGAAACAAGGACTTTGACAGTGAAAGAAACTGACACACTCTCCCTACCTACAGTTTTCTGTCCCTAGAAAAAAATTTTTTTTTAAGCACAATTTAGCACAAGGAGAATTACCTCACTGTCCTTCCAGGTCCCTGGAAACAAGGACTTTGACAGTGAAAGAAACTGACACACTCTCCCTACCTACAGTTTTCTGTCCCTAGAAAAAATGTTTTTTTTTAAGCACAATTTAGCACAAGGAGAATTACCTCACTGTCCTTCCAGGTCCCTGGAAACAAGGACTTTGACAGTGAAAGAAACTGACACACTCTCCCTACCTACAGTTTTCTGTCCCTAGAAAAAATGTTTTTTTTAAGCACAATTTAGCACAAGGAGAATTACCTCACTGTCCTTCCAGGTCCCTGGAAACAAGGACTTTGACAGTGAAAGAAACTGACACACTCTCCCTACCTACAGTTTTCTGTCCCTAGAATTTTTTTTTTTTTAAGCACAATTTAGCACAAGGAGAATTCACTCACTGTCCTTCCAGGTCCCTGGAAACAAGGACTTTGACAGTGAAAGAAACTGACACACTCTCCCTACCTACAGTTTTCTGTCCCTAGAAAAAATGTTTTTTTTAAGCACAATATAGCACAAGGAGAATTCACTCACTGTCCTTCCAGGTCCCTGGAAACAAGGACTTTGACAGTGAAAGAAACTGACACACTCTCCCTACCTACAGTTTTCTGTCCCTAGAAAAAATGTTTTTTTTAAGCACAATTTAGCACAAGGAGAATTACCTCACTGTCCTTCCAGGTCCCTGGAAACAAGGACTTTGACAGTGAAAGAAACTGACACACTCTCCCTACCTACAGTTTTCTGTCCCTAGAAAAAATGTTTTTTTTAAGCACAATTTAGCACAAGGAGAATTACCTCACTGTCCTTCCAGGTCCCTGGAAACAAGGACTTTGACAGTGAAAGAAACTGACACACTCTCCCTACCTACAGTTTTCTGTCCCTAGAAAAAATGTTTTTTTTTAAGCACAATTTAGCACAAGGAGAATTACCTCACTGTCCTTCCAGGTCCCTGGAAACAAGGACTTTGACAGTGAAAGAAACTGACACACTCTCCCTACCTACAGTTTTCTGTCCCTAGAAAAAATGTTTTTTTTAAGCACAATTTAGCACAAGGAGAATTACCTCACTGTCCTTCCAGGTCCCTGGAAACAAGGACTTTGACAGTGAAAGAAACTGACACACTCTCCCTACCTACAGTTTTCTGTCCCTAGAAAAAATGTTTTTTTTAAGCACAATTTAGCACAAGGAGAATTACCTCACTGTTCTTCCAGGTCCCTGGAAACAAGGACTTTGACAGTGAAAGAAACTGACACACTCTCCCTACCTACAGTTTTCTGTCCCTGGAAAAAATGTTTTTTTTTAAGCACAATTTAGCACAAGGAGAATTCACTCACTGTCCTTCCAGGTCCCTGGAAACAAGGACTTTGACAGTGAAAGAAACTGACACACTCTCCCTACCTACAGTTTTCTGTCCCTAGAAAAAATGTTTTTTTTAAGCACAATTTAGCACAAGGAGAATTACCTCACTGTCCTTCCAGGTCCCTGGAAACAAGGACTTTGACAGTGAAAGAAACTGACACACTCTCCCTACCTACAGTTTTCTGTCCCTAGAAAAAATGTTTTTTTTAAGCACAATTTAGCACAAGGAGAATTACCTCACTGTCCTTCCAGGTCCCTGGAAACAAGGACTTTGACAGTGAAAGAAACTGACACACTCTCCCTACCTACAGTTTTCTGTCCCTAGAAAAAATGTTTTTTTTAAGCACAATATAGCACAAGGAGAATTCACTCACTGTCCTTCCAGGTCCCTGGAAACAAGGACTTTGACAGTGAAAGAAACTGACACACTCTCCCTACCTACAGTTTTCTGTCCCTAGAAAAAATGTTTTTTTTAAGCACAATTTAGCACAAGGAGAATTACCTCACTGTCCTTCCAGGTCCCTGGAAACAAGGACTTTGACAGTGAAAGAAACTGACACACTCTCCCTACCTACAGTTTTCTGTCCCTAGAAAAAATGTTTTTTTTAAGCACAATATAGCACAAGGAGAATTCACTCACTGTCCTTCCAGGTCCCTGGAAACAAGGACTTTGACAGTGAAAGAAACTGACACACTCTCCCTACCTACAGTTTTCTGTCCCTAGAAAAAATGTTTTTTTTAAGCACAATATAGCACAAGCACAAAACACACTGACACTCTCCCTACCTATCCTTCTCTTTCCCTAAACTAAAGGAATCCAGGTTAAGCAAGAAAGAAATAAAAGTCACTGTCCCTGCCTATGCTGCTCTATCCCTGCTCCGGAACACACTACACTAGGCCGCCGTGCTGGCGGCCTTTTATAGTGTGGGGCGTGTACTAAACCCCCTCAGCAATAATTGGCCACAGGCATCCTGCCTGTGGCCAATCATTGCTCTCCTCGCTGCCGGCGCTGTGATTGGCCAAGCATGCGGGGTCACAGTGCATGCTTGGCCAATCACAGCGCCTGGATGACACTGCGATGGCGTAATGCATTGTGGGCCGTTCGCGTCACTCGAATTTGGCGCGAACGGCCCAAATCGTTCGATCTTCGTCGAACGATCGAACAGCCGATGTTCGAGTCGAACGTATGTTCGACTCGAACACGAAGCTCATCCCGAATCGGGAGCTATCAGGCATGAGGGGGTGGCCGCTCGATTCCGCCCCCCCCCCCCCTCGCGATCGCTCCCGGCCAATGAAAATGCTTCCTCCGCCATGTGATGTAAACACAGGCAGGAGGAAGTGATGTCATCTCCCTCGCCGCGGTCTTTTCGTTCCCGGCGCCGAGCAGAGAAGAAGCAGGTTAGTGCACCAACAGTCCACTGACACGTAGGTACACATAGGCACACAAATCACCCCCCAGTCACCCCCAGATCACCCCCCAGGTCACCCCAAAGCCCCCAATCACAGTGTCACTGATTGCAGTGATCATTTATTTTACTGATCACTGCATTTAGTGTCATCTGTGATTGTAAAAAGTTGCAGGGCAGTTAGGATTAGGCCCCTTTAGGTCCAGGGTAGCCCCCTAACCCCCCCTAATAAAGGTTTAACCCCTTGATCACCCCCCAGGTAACCCTTTCACCCCCTAACTTCAGCGTCACTAAGCGATTGTTTTTCCGATCGCTGTATTCGTGTCGCTGGTGTTTTAGATAGGCAGTTATTTTTTTTTAGGTTCGCCGCAGGTTTTTATTAGTGTCAGGTACCCCCATATATTATTTTAACCCCCTGATTGCCCCTAGAGTTAACCCTTTCACCAGTGATCGCCGTATAAGCGTCACTGGTGTCACTGGTTAGCCAGTAAGTTATTTAGTTATTTAGGTTACCCGTCAGGTTTTTATATAGTGTCAGGTACCCCCATATTTAACCTAATAAAGGTTTTAACCCCCTGATTGCCCCTAGTTAACCCTTTCACCAGTGATCACCATATAAAGGTTACGGGTGACGCTGGTTGATTAGTTTGCTTTTTATAGCATCAGGGCACCCGCCGTATATAACCCAATAAAGGTTTAACCCCCCTGATCGCCCGGCGGGTGAGATCAATTAGGTTTTAGCACCAGAGAGGGTCTGCGTCGCCCCAGGCAGTGTTAGGTTAGTGACAGTAACGCTAACACCCACGCGCAAAGCATACACCCCCCTTAGTGGTATAGTATCTGATCAGATCTGATCAGATCTATACTAGCATCCCCAGCGGTTTAGGGTTCCCAAAAACGCAGTGTTAGCGGGATCAGCCCAGATACCTGCTAGCGCCTGCGTTTAGCCCCTCCGCCCAGCCCAGCCCAGCCCACCCAAGTGCAGTATCGATCGATCACTGTCACTTACCAAACACAACACACATAACTGCAGCGTTCGCAGTGCTTGGTTTTTGGGGCCCTGTACGCGGCTAGGCTCCCAAAAAGTCCCACACATGTGGTATCCCCGTACTCAGGAAAAGCAGCAGAATGTATTTTGGGGTGCAATTCCACATATAACCATGGCATGTGTGAGCAATATATCATTTAGTGACAACTTTTTGTACATTTTTTTTTTCTTTTTGTCATTATTCAATCATTTGGGACAAAAAAAAAAAATATTCAATGGGGTCAACATGCCTCTCAGCAAATAGCTTGGGGTGTCTACTTTCCAAAATGGGGTCATTTGGGGGGGTTTTGTGCCATCTTGGCATTTTATGGCCTTCAAAACTGTGATAGGTAGTGAGGAGTGAAATCAAAAATTTATGCCCTTAGAAACCTTGAAGGCGGTGCTTGGTTTTTGGGGTCCCGTACGCGGCTAGGCTCCGAAAAAGTCCCACACATGTGGTATCCCCGTACTCAGGAGAAGCAGCAGAATGTATTTTGGGGTGTAATTTCACATATGCCCATGGCATGTGTGAGCAATATATCATTTAGTGACAACTTTGTGCAAAAAAAAAAAAGTTTGTCATATTCCCGCAACTTGTGGCAAAATATAAAATATTCCATGGACTGAACATGCCTCTCAGCAAATAGCTTGGGGTGTATACTTTCCAAAATGGGGTCATTTGGGGGGGTTTTGTGCTGTTTTGGCATTTTATGGCCTTCGAAACTGTGATAGGTAGTGAGGAGTGAAATCAAAAATTTGCGCCCTTAGAAATCCTGAAGGCGGTGCTTGGTTTCCGGGGTCCCGTACGTGGCTAGGCTCCTAAAAAGTCCCACACATGTGGTATCCCGTACTCAGGAGAAGCAGCAGAATGTATTTTGGGGTGCAATTCCACATATAACCATGGCATGTGTGAGCAATATATCATTTAGTGACAACTTTTTGTAATTTATTTATTTTTTGTCATTATTCAATCACTTGGGACAAAAAATAAATATTCAATGGGCTCAACATGCCTCTCAGCAATTTCCTTGGGGTGTCTACTTTCCAAAATGGGGTCATTTGGGGGGTTTTTGTACTGCCCTGCCATTTTAGCACCTCAAGAAATGAGATAGGCAGTCATAAATTTAAAGCTGTGTAAATTTCAGAAAATGTACCCTAGTTTGTAAACGCTATAACTTTTGCGCAAACCAATAAATATACGCTTATTGACATTTTTTTTTACTAAAGACATGTGGCTGAATACATTTTGGCCTAAATGTATGACTAAAATTGAGTTTATTCGATTTTTCTTATAACAAAAAGTAGAAAATATCATTTTTTTTCAAAATTTTCGGTCTTTTTCTGTTTATATCGCAAAAAATAAAAATCGCAGAGGCAATCAAATACCATTAAAAGAAAGCTCTATTTGTGGGAAGAAAAGGACGCAAATTTCATTTGGGTACAACATTGCATGTCTGCACAATTTACAGTTAAAGCAGCGCAGTGCCGAATCCCAAAAACAGGCCTGGTCCTAATGGCCCGAAATGGTCCGGGGCTTAAGTGGTTAAATAATTATATGCGTTCTCGTCCAGTTGGTCATGAATTGTTATTTTTTCATGAGAATAGTGTTCCATTGACAAAATTCCAATTCAGTAGAGTGTTGGAAAAAGGTCTGCATGCTCTTAAATTGGACAAAATGCAATTGTCCTGCCATTCATTCATTTAGAATTGGTACTGCATCAGAGGCAGCCAGACTTGGTTTGGATAAAAATAAGATAAAAAAAATTGGAAGATGGAAATCAAATGCATATACTTCTTATGTGAGACCTAATGTCCAGTTTTGAATTTCAGGTACTCCAAAAGTTATATGGATCGTCGGACACTCCTTTGTGTTATGGGCAAATAAGAAAGCATTGAACAGAATTTATGGAGAAAACTTGGATTTGGATCCGAACTTGTTTCAAATTTATTGGTTTGGTAAAAGAGAGATGATTTGGGAGGAACTGATGTCTGTATTGGGAAAATTGGCTTATGGATGGCCTTTACCGGATGTTCTGATTATAGACCTGGGAGGTAATGATATTGGCAAATTAAAAACGTTAAATTTATAATTCAAATCCGATCGGCCATCAAAGAATTTAAATCTGCTTCTCCCAAGACTGTCATTGTTTTCTCTGAAATCATTCCTCGCTTAATTTGGTTGCAAGTTGATGGGTTTTCAGTTTTTGACAAAGTCAGGAAGCGAATTAATAGAAGAATAGAAAAGTTCATGTCATTGGGATATGGCATATCATTTAGACATGTAGATTTGGAAGGAGGGCTTCCAGGACTATATTGGAGGGATTTAATACATCTTTCGGATGTAGGCCTGGATATCTTGAACTTAGATTTCCAGAAAGTCATTGAAAAGGCAGCGGTTTGGGGTAGGTAGGCAGGAGGCTTGTTATGGCTCCTGCCTTTTTGGGGACAATTTATGATTAAAGTTATGCTTGTTATACAACTTGAGCTATAATGGCTGAGTTGTTCAGTTTTATATTGGTATTTATGATAAAAAAAGTTATTGGTGAATTCTGATAAAAAATTATTTTATGGATTTGTTTGATAAGAGTTATTTTGAATGGAAAACCAATAAATAAGCCGCGGCCAATAAAATAAAATAAAATCATTTTATTAATCCAAATATATTGCATTGTTGTTTTTTATTCAATCGACTGTTCTGGAAAAATGTAATTTAGCTGCTTACTATCCCATTCTATTTATCACAGATATGTGCCTCATTCAGATTTTTGTTTGTAACCCTGTCTTTTTTTTTAGCTGGGGGGGGGTGGGGACCATATTAAATGACCTATTCCTGGCAGTTTACATTCACTTTCTCTATAGCAGTGGTTCTCAACTCCAGTCCTCAGGGCCCACCAACAGGCCAGGTTTGCAAGATAACTGAAATGCATCACAGGTGATATAATTTGCTGCTCAGGGATTGCAGTATTCTAGTCTGCATCTCACCAAGGTAATACTTAAAATCTGGCCTGTTAGTGGGTCCTGAGGACAGGAGTTGAGAACCACTGCTCTATAGCACCTGTGTAAGCCAGGAGATCTGAGCCTGCCCATATGTAGAAGATTGAGGATACTCCTGAGTTCTCCCTTTACACTGCCTTAGTTTAGTAGGGCCTTGAGTTTCCAAGTGGGAACACCTTGTCCACACGCTTGCTTGAATCTTGCAATAAAGCAGGTCCAGTCCTTGAACAATTTTCAACAATTTTAATGCAGAACTTTAGGTGGACAAAAGAAGATGGAATTTTCAAGAATCCAACAACTAGATGGCATCTGGTGATCAAAACAAATAGCTCACAGCTACCACTCTCCACAAACTTGAGATTCTTGTGTAGCTCAGTTCTGCTGACTGAAGCTTCAAAAAATGTACTTTAGGCTTATAGCCTCCATGTACACAGTCTGCAAGAGAGCCAACCCCCCTGGACCCATGCTCCAGCCTGGTTGTTTTACAGCATACACTCAGACTGCTTTCAAGGGAGCCTAGCCAGGGCCAGGGGCCCTTTCAAAACAGGGCTCCGATGTTTTTTAGAGAATGAAAAGTGGGCACAATTAAGGAGCCCACAACATGGGATTGTGGCCGCCATGTGTTTTTATAAAGTTTTATAATTTGATAAAAAAAAGAAAAAAGAGCAGGCTTGTCATGTTTTCCACAGGTGTTAAGAGGCTATATAAACCCCTGTGTGACAGACCCGCTCACAGTTGCCCTGAAGCAGCTTGGCTGAGCTCCCCTTCCCTCCCACCCTTGTAGCAGGAACCATTATGTGGTTATGTCACCCTTGGATCAAGGGGGGACTTTGGTTTTATGACTTGATTCATTTATAGCTCGAGTTCTATGACTGAGCGAGTTTAGAGTTTGTTTTAAAATTTAAAATATAATTTATTTATTAATTTATTGATTTCTATTGAATAAAGTTATTTAATTTATTTATTATACCAATAAAGGTGCCGCGGCCATTTAAAACACCAATTTGGTTGTATTGTATTTTATTAAGAGTAATAGAAGGTGCGACCTACAATCCCATGCTCCAACCTCGCTGATGACAAGAATTGGCCAACCAACAAAACATGCAGACTGCCTGTACCACACTGCTGTAACCGTACAGCTTACTCGACAAAGTTTGGCAGATGATGTGTTACAGAAATCCCCCTAAACTGCCTTCTGAAAGAGACCTTGTAAAATATTAAAATCACATAAATCAGATAACACACCCTACATGCTATATACTGTAGGTTTCTTGTGAACTGTGGGAGGGAATAAATACAAATGTCTGAGAAAAGTTTTATCTTACATGGTGGTGTTGGCTGTAGCTACCAATCAGCTTCTATCTTTCATTTTTTCCACACAGCTTAGGAAATCTAAATGTAATCATTGCTTGGCTAATGCCCAAAATTGAGACAAAGTTTGTCTTAGAGACTTTTTATTGATTCCCCCTATGTGTCTTAGCTTAAAAAAGGGCAAAGATTACCAAAACGTTTGCGGTACTAAAAGTTATGAGTTCAAAAATAACCACTGTACTTTTTAGTGTATGTAAAATAAAATGATTATACACAACTTATCTTTAAATTTCTGGTGCTGATACATCTGCAGATTGGCAGAGCTACAACATTGGTAAGTGGGAGTTGTGCATCTACATAAAGTGGCCTACTACAATGCCTTTCCTTTGTGCCCATGATCTGTTGTATTTTTTAGTGACTGCCAGGACTGATTTGACATCTCTCTCTGTAAGTGTATAGACAATGTAATGACCCCCACACACACATTGATACCTAAATCCACTATATTGTTAGTTTAATCATAGGGTAGGCATTTGTGAAGTGGTCTCTTGATACTTCAATGGTTAAATGCCATCTATGCATTGATGACTCATACACGCATTTATCTGGCCTTGAATAAGAATGGGATTCTCTGGAAGTCTTTTTAATCAAACTAGCCTCCTATCTCTCAGTCTCCTTGACAACATATTTGCCATGCTCTCCTTCAGAAAAGCAAGGACTGCATAGAGCCTCCTCCTACAAATATTATATAGAGAAAAAAAAGCTCTGGAAAACTGTGGTTCTGTAAAAGTTACCAAAATTGAAGAGTCAACACAGAGCATATAAAGAATGGTGTTATATTTGTTCAGTTGAGGTATGTTAGATCTTATCATCCACACTGACTAGAGTCTAGTGATGTTCGGCAAGGATCAGCGTTTAGGTGTAAAACATGGTGGGTTTTCTTTTTAAAGGACAACTCCTTGGAAAATTAGTATTTTAGTTATAAGTAGTAACTAGCAGGGCAGGGACACGGGGTGGGCAGGAAGGGCAGCTGCCCTGGGCGCAATGGTTTATTTCAGGGATGCAGGTGCCCTGACGCTAACCCTAAGTGAAGGGGGGGGGGGCGCAGTTTGACATCTTTGCCCTGGGCGCTGGATGGCCTTGTCCCGACACTGGCATCTAGTATATTGAATCACCATTGTTTTTTTTTTTTACATATTTTGGACTATACAAAGTGAGAGGTGAAAGGTGAGATTCCCCTGTGATAGTTTGTGACTGCATCCACAATGGCTCTAATAAAGCAGGCTGTCACACCACCTTTTGTCTTTGTAGTGGCATGCAAAAAAAAACTGATGTGAAGTTTGTCATGTGAAATGCATTGAGCAAGGTCAATGAACTCAGAACATACAGAGATAACGATTCTTGCTCTCAGAGAGAGAAGAAGATGAGGTGGACTGGGTGCATTAGCTGATGTTAGTATAGCACCAGAAGACCAAGTGTTTTAACATGTTTTAATCGAATAAAGAGGAAAACCTTTACACTATGGTTATGGTTTTTTTCTCTATGTTTAATGCACTAATGTGTATTGCTGGTGATTAAGTATCCCTTGAGGAGGACAAATTGGCTGAAAGTGGTGTATGTTGCCATTTGAGGAAAGCACCGTAAGACCTTTGATGATTTAAAGAAACTAAGAGGGCATGAAGAGGTTGAAAGAGCACTGGTTACAGCATGGTTTACATTTATTTATTTATTGCAGGTACTTATATAGCGCCATCGATTTATGCAGGGCTTCCATATATACTGTACAATAAATAATATTTTCAGTGGATGATTAGTGGCTACTATTGGATACTGCTCTGCATCGATGAAGGGGAGAAGAACTCATCCCCCATAGACATGAGTCTGAAGGTCAAATAAATTAATCATAGGACATTTAGACTATCACAATTAAGGGTTGGTAAAGCTTAGGTGAGCCATGGTTCGCAAATTTTGAGAAATTTAGGTTGTGAATTGTTAAGGATAATCTCCTCATTCACTAGCATAAGCTTCATAATATTTTTTTCCTCCTGAAAAGAGACTATTATTTATTGCTTGCTTTGCCAGCGAATAAAAACATAATTTTGGATGTTATGCTTATTACAATAAAAATTATGTACCAGAAAAACATAATTTTGTAATATCTAGGACTACATTGATATTAAAGGGTAGCATATTAGCTTATTTTATATTAAATTAAAAGATGTCGCGCACAGACATGTGAAAAGAATAAAACACTAATGAGAGTTACTCTAAAAATGTGAAAAAAATATAAATAAAGTGATATATATATATATATAAACACCAAAAAGTGTGAGCAAAAAATGGGGAATCAACCCCTCCTCAAATTGCTGAGCTAGTGTTCAAACCAAAAAATGAAAAATTCATAAATATACCTAGACAGTATGCTAGACCAATCTGTGGTGTTTAAAGCACAAATTACTGGACAGCATGCTAAACTAGTAAGTAATATTTAAATGAAACATATGAGGCTCAATGCTGTTAACAGTTGTAACTGTAATAGTGCTCTAAATATTGAGAAGGCAGAAATGGAAAAAGTCTATTCCTTAAAAGTTCAGAAGAAGTCCAATATGGCAAACAGTTCCAATACGACAAAAAATTGCTTCAGATGAAAAAGCAAGGGGTTGTGAGGAAATGTTGGAAAAAGGTAGAGCCCAGGATAGATCCACAGAAATCACAGGAGAACTGCATCCACCACGGTGTATAGGGAATCAAGATGGGTACCTTACCACAAAAGTTGGACCTCCGCTGTGGCAAGGTCAGAAGAGCCTGCAGATATCACCCTCTGCGGGGTATTAGTACTGATCCTGGGGGTATCACGACTCCGAAGTCCTTACATTCCCACTGCCTCTCGTTGCACTGTTTCCTCCACTGGTGGCTGATGTAGTCCAATTGTTTAAAAAATAACCCACAGACCTCCGGTGTTGGTACCGAAAAAGAAGAGGGGGGGACTCGGATAGTATATTACCTCAAAACAGCTTTATTCCGATCATCAAGGTACAAAACAGGAATACAAGGTTCCTAAAAATAGTTTAAAATTGCAGGCATAAAAGTCCTAGCATTCGCCCGTGCTTCCGGGGTCACGTGATAATGGTGACGTCAGCGCGTAGCACCGCCCTGACTAGTTTCGTTTCCAAAAAACGTTATCAAAGGGCAGCTTATTTTATATATCCAGGGACACAATGTAACCTCTTAACCACTTCAGCCCCGGAAGAATTTACCCCCTTCCTGACCAGAGCACTTTTTGCGATTCGGCACTGCATCGCTTTAACTGACAATTGCGCAGTCGTGTGACGTTGCACCCAAACAAAATTGACGTCCTTTTTTTCCCACAAATAGAGCTTTCTTTTGGTGGTATTTGTTCACCTCTGCAGTTTTTATTTTTTGCGCTATAAACAAAAAAAGAGCGACAATTAAAAAAAAAAACAATATTTTTTACTTTTTGCTATAATATCCCCCAAAAATATATATATAAAAAAATAATTCTCAGTTTAGGCCGATATGTATTTTTTACTTTCTGCTATAAAACATATCCAATAAAAACATTTTAAAAATCAAATTTCTCTTTAAACTTAGGCCAATATGTATTCTGCTACATATTTTTGGTAAAAAAAATCTCAATAAGCGTATAATGATTGGTTTGCGCAAAAGTTATAGCATCTACAAAATAGGGGATAGTTTTATGGCATTTTTATTATTCATTTTTTTTTATTAGTAATGTCGGCGATCAGCGATTTTTATCATGACTGCGACATTATGGCGTACACATCGGACACTTTTGACACTATTTTGGGACCATTGTCATTTATACACGGATCAGTGCTATTAACCACTTAACGACCGCTCACTGTATATATACGTCGGCAGAATGGCACCGACAGGCACAATCACGTAGAGTGTACGTGATTGCCTTTGTATAGTTGGGGGGTCCAATCGGACCCCCCTCCTATACAGTGAGCGGTGGCTAAGTGTCCGGGAGCGTTCCGGGATGAGGGGGCAGCCATTCGTTTCCGGCCCCCCCCTCGCGATCGCTCCCGGCGAATAGAAATGCCCCCTCTGTCTGTGTCAGGCAGAGGAAGCAGGAGGAAGTGATGTCATCTCTGGTGCGGCGCTCACATATACCGAGCGCCGTACAAGAGAAGACATCAGGTCAGTGCACACAACACTACACTGACACCAGGACACATAGGGACATAAATCGCCCCCCCAGGCCCCCCCAGACACCCCCAGATCACCCCCCAGATCACCCCCCCAGCCCCCAGTCACAGTGTCACTGATTGCAGTGACCATTTATTTACTGATCACTGCAATCAGTGACATTTGTGACTGTAAAAGTGTCAGTACATTCAGTTTTAGGTCCAGTGTAGCCCCCTAACCCCCCCTAATAAAGGTACATTTTTTTAGGTTCGCCGCATGTTTTTATAGCGTCAGGTACCCCAATATATTATCTAATAAAGGTTTAACCCCCTTGATCGCCCCCCAGGTAACCCTTTCACCCCCTATCACCACTGTCGCTAAGCGATCGTTTTTCTAAACGCTGTCTTAGTGTCGGTGATGCAGATCGGTAGCTGGTAATTTTTTTTAGGTTCGCCGCAGGTTTTTATAGCGTCAGGTACCCCAATATATTATCTAATAAAGGTTTAACCCCCTTGATCGCCCCCCAGGTAACCCTTTCACCCCCTATCACCACTGTCGCTAGGCGATCGTTTTTCTAAACGCTGTCTTAGTGTCGGTGATGCAGATTGGTAGCCAGTAATTTTTTTTAGGTTCGCCGCAGGTTTTTATAGCGTCAGGTACCCCAATATATTATCTAGTAAAGGTTTAACCCCCTTGATCGCCCCCCAGGTAACCCTTTCACCCCCTATCACCACTGTCGCTAAGCGATCGTTTTTCTGATCGCTGTCTTAGTGTCGGTGCAGATCGGTAGCCAGTAATTTTTTTTAGGTTCGCCGCAGGTTTTTATAGCGTCAGGTACCCCCATATATTATCTAATAAAGGTTTTAACCCCCTGATTGCCCCTAGTTAACCCTTTCACCAGTGATCACCATATAAGTGTTACGGGTGACGCTGGTTAGTTAGTTTGCTTTTTATAGTGTCAGGGCACCCGCCGTATATAACCCAATAAAGGTTTAACCCCCTGATCTCCCGGTGGGTGATATCAATTAGGTTTTAGCGTCAGAGAGGGTCTGCGTCACACCCCAGGCAGCGTCAGGTTAGTGCCAGTAACGCTAACACCCACGCGTGAAGCATACACCCCCCTTAGTGGTATAGTATCTGAACAGATCAATATCTGATCAGATCTATACTAGCGTCCCCAGCAGTTTAGGGTTCCCAAAAACGCAGTGTTAGCGGGATCAGCCCAGATACCTGCTGGCACCTGCGTTTTGCCCCTCCGTCCAGCCCAGGCCACCCAAGTGCAGTATCGATCGATCACTGTCACTTACAAAACAAAAAACACACATAACTGCAGCGTTCGCAGAGACAGGCCTGATCCCTGCGACTCCAGTGCTGTAGGAGGTGATTTCACCACCACAGTTAAATAAAAAAAGCATATATGCCGAAGCATTGGGGCAGCAGGAGCGGAGGAGCGATTTTGCTCCTAATGCCGCGTACATACGGTCGAAATTCCGACGGAGGCTTGCCCGTGGAAAAGTCCGACCATGTGTGTGCGGCATAACTTTTTTGCGGGAGGATGCCCCCATGCTTCGGCATATATAAATGGTGCGTGTATGCCCATCATTGGAAGTGGGTGGATGAAGGGCGGTATTCTAATGGTGGGCATACCCACTGATCAATCTCTTTTTTCGTTCAGCCAACTGGCTGCATGAAAAAAAAAGATTACAATACATGTCCAACAAGGACCAGCAACGTACTGGTATGTTGCTGGACTTTGAATGTTTATACCAGAATGATGCCTGCGGGTTTAGGTATCATCTTGGTATCATTCTTTTCAGCCTGCGGCCGGCTTTCATGTAAAAGCAATCCTAGTGGCTAATTAGCCTCTGGACTGCTTTTACAAGCAGTGGGAGGGAATGCCCCCCCCCCGGATATAAAAAGCACCATTGGGAAATTGGGAAAGCACTTTATCACACCGATCTTGGTGTGGTCAGATGCTTTGAGGGCAGTGGAAAAATCTAGGGTCTAGAAGACCCCAGTTTTTTAAAAAAAAGAGTACCTGTCACTACCTATTGCTATCATAGGGGAATTTTACATTCCCTGAGATAACAATAAAAATTATAAAAAAAAAAATACTTGGAAGGAACAATTTAAAAATAAAATAAAACAGCAAAATTAATAATAAAATAAAAAAAAAAAAAAAAAAAGCACCCCTGTCCTGCCCTGCTCTTGCCCAATGGCGAACGCAAGCGTCGGTCTGGCGTCATATGTAAACAGCAATTGCACCATGCATGTGAGGTATCACCGCGAAGGTCAGATCGAGGGCAGTCATTTTAGCAGTAGACCTCCTCTGTAAATCTACTGGGGTAACCTGTAAAGGCTTTTAAAGGCTTTTAAAAATGTATGTAGTTTGTCGCCAATGCGCGTTTGTGCGAAATTTTAAAGCATGTCGTGTTTGGTATCTATGTACTCGGCCTAAGATCATCTTTTTTATTTCATCAAACATTTGGGCAATATAGTGTGTTTTAGTGCATTAAAATTAAAAAAAGTGTATTTTTTAACCCAAAAAATGCGTTTGAAAAATCGCTGCGCAAATACTGTGTAGAAAAAAAAATGCAACACCCACCATTTTAATCTGTAGGGCCTTTGCTTTAAAAATATATATAATGTTTGGGGGTTCAACATAATTTTCTTGCAAAAAAAAAATGTTTTCATGTAAACAAAAAGTGTCAAAAAGGGCTTTGTCTTCAAGTGGTTAGAAGAGTGGATGTAAACTTCCTAATGTTGTGTATAAAATGCCAGAACAGTTCAAAACCACCCCAAATGACCCCATTTTGGAAAGTAGACACCCCAAGCTATATACTGAGAGGCATGTCGAGTCCATGGAATATTTTATATGTTGACACAAGTTGCGGAAAAACGAATTTTTTTTATTTTTTTTTCACAAAGTTGTCACTAAATGATATATTGCTCAAACATGCCATGGGCATATGTGGAATTACACCCCAAAATACATTCTGTTGCTTCTCCTGAGTACGGGGATACCACTTTTTGGGAGCCTAGCCGCGTACGGGACCCCAAAAACCAAGCACCGCCTTCAGGCTTTCTAAGGGTGTAAATTTTTGATTTCACTTCTCACTGCCTATCACAGTTTCGGAGGCCATGGAATGCTCAGATGGCACAAAACCCCCCAAAATGACCCCATTTTGGAAAGTAGACACCCCAAGCTATTTGCTGAGAGGTATTGTGAGTATTTTGCAGATCTCGCTTTTTGTCACAAAGTTTTGAAAATTGAAAAAAAATATATATATATATTTTCTTTCTTCATTTTCAAAAACAAATGAGAGCTGTAAAATACTCGCCATGCCTCTCAGCAAATAGCTTGGGGTGTCTATATTCCAAAATGGGGTCATTTGGGGGGGGGGGGTTTGTGCTATTTTGGCATTTTATGGCCTTCGAAACTATGATAGGTAGTGAGGAGTGAAATCAAAAATTTGTGCCTAGAAATCCTGAAGGCGGTGCTTGGTTTTCGGGGTCCCGTACGCGGCTAGGCTCCTAAAAAGTCCCACACATGTGGTATCCCCGTACTCAGGAGAAGCAGAAAAATTTATTTTGGGGTGTAATTCCACATATAACCATGGCATGTGTGAGCAATATATCATTTAGTGACAACTTTTTGTAATTTTTTATTTTTTTTTGTCATTATTCAATCACTTGGGACAAAAAAATAAATATATTCAATGGGCTCAACAGGCCTCTCAGCAATTTCCTTGGGGTGTCTACTTTCTAAAATGGGGTCATTTGGGGGGGTTTTGTGCTATTTTGGCATTTTATGGCCTTCGAAACTGTGATAGGTAGTGAGGAGTGAAATCAAAAATTTGCGCCCTTAGAAATCCTGAAGGCGGTGCTTGGTTTCCGGGGTCCCGTACGCGGCTAGGCTCCCAAAAAGTCCCACACATGTGGTATCCCCGTACTCAGGAGAAGCAGCAAAATGTATTTTGGGGTGCAATTCCACATATAACCATGGCATGTGTGAGCAATATATCATTTAGTGACAACTTTTTGTAATTTTTTATTTTTTTTTGTCATTATTCAGTCACTTAAGACAAAAAAAAAAATTCAATGGGCTCAACATGCCTCTCAGCAATTTCCTTGGGGTGTCTACTTTCCAAAATGGGGTCATTTGGGGGGGTTTTGTACTGCCCTGTCATTTTAGCACCTCAAGAAATTAGATAGGCAGTCATAAATTTAAAGCTGTGTAAATTTCAGAAAATGTACCCTAGTTTGTAAACTCTATAACTTTTGCGCAAACCAATAAATATACGCTTATTGACATTTTTTTTACTAAAAACATGTGGCTGAAAACATTTTGGCCTAAATGTCTGACTAAAATTGAGTTTATTCGATTTTTCTTATAACAAAAAGTAGAAAATATCATTTTTTTTCAAAATTTTCGGTATTTTTCCGTTTATATCGCAAAAAATAAAAATCGCAGAGGCAATCAAATACCATTAAAAGAAAGCTCTATTTGTGGGAAGAAAAGGACGCAAATTTCGTTTGGGTACAACATTGCATGTCCGCACAATTTACAGTTAAAGCAGCGCAGTGCAAAATTCTGAATTCACCTCTGGTCCTTTAGCTACCAAATGGTCCGGGGCTTAAGTGGTTAAAATGCACTGATTACTGTGTAAATGACACTGGCAGGGAAGGGGTTAACCACTAGGGGGCGATGAAGGGGTTAAGTGTGTCATAGGGAGTGATTCTAACTGTGAGGGGGCTGGGCTACAAGTGACACGACAGAGATCACGGTTCCCGATCACAGGGAGCAGTAGATCACTGTCCTGTCACTAGGCAGAACAGGGAAATGCCTTGCTTACATAGGCATCTCCCTGTTCTGCAGCCCCGTGACACGATCGCCGGACACCGGCGGACATCGAGTCCGCGGGTCCCGCGGGCACGGTCATGGAGCTTGTGGCAGGCGCGCACACACCCGCGCAGCGGCAAATTTAAAGAAACGTACAGGTACGTTGCTTTGCGCAGCCGTGCCATTCTGCCGACGTATATCGGCGTTAGCCGGTCGGCAAGTGGTTAAAGGATACCTTCACCTTTTGGGAAAAAATAGGAAATGCACATACTTTTGCAGGCAAAACATTTTAATTTATTATTGTTTCCCTAAGGAGCCTGAAAAACATTTCACCCGTGATCAGTGGATCAGGGTGCAATGCCAGACTGCAGACAAGCACTGCAGCTTTCAGCCCATACCGCCATTTGGGCTAACTCTTTACAAGCTGCAGGGCTTGTGAATGAACTATGAGGCTGCTCTTCAGCGACATTGCAGTCCATTCAGAACTATAATGCCGCGTACACACGATCGGAAATTCCGACAACAAAACCGTGGATTTTTTTCCGACGGAATGTTGGCTCAAACTTGTCTTGCATACACACGATCACACAAATGTTTTTGGAAATTCTGAATGTCAAGAACGCGATGCCGTACAACACATACGATGAGCCGTAATCATTGAAGTTCAATAGGCAGTTCGGCTCTTCTGCTAAATTCTGAGCATGCGTTTTTTTTTGTGCGTCGGAATTGCATACAGACGATCGGAATTTCCGACAAGAACTTTTCTTGTTGGAAAATTTGAGAACCAGCTCTCAAATTTTTGTTGTCGGAAATTCCGACAGCAAATGTAAGATGTAGCCTACACACGGTCGGAATTTCCGACAAAAAGCTCGCATCGAACATTTGTAGAGTTGAGTGGACACCTGGATGTTCGGGTTCGACAAGGTCGGCCGAACTTCGGTAAAAAGTTCGAGTTCGGGACCAAACTTGACCCAAACTTGACCCCGAACCCGAACCCCATTGAAGTCAATGGGGACCCGAACTTTTGAGGACTAAAATGGCTCTAAAAAAGTAATGGAAAGGGCTAGAGGGCTGCAAATGGCAGCAAAATGTTGTTAAGAGTAGGGATGAGCTTCGTGTTCGAGTCGAACATACGTTCGACTCGAACATCGGCTGTTCGATCGTTCGACGAAGATCGAACGATTTGGGCCGTTCGCGCCAAATTCGAGTGACGCGAACGGCCCACAATGCACTACGCCATCGCAGTGTCATCCAGGCGCTGTGATTGGCCAAGCATGCACTGTGACCCCGCATGCTTGGCCAATCACAGCGCCGGCAGCGAGGAGAGCAATGATTGGCCACAGGCAGGATGCCTGTGGCCAATTATTGCTGAGGGTGTTTAGTACACGCCCCACACTATAAAAGGCCGCCAGCACGGCGGCCTAGTGTAGTGTGTTCCGGAGCAGGGATAGAGCAGCATAGGCAGGGACAGTGACTGTTATTTCTTTCTTGCTTAACCTGGATTCCTTTAGTTTAGGGAAAGAGAAGGATAGGTAGGGAGAGTGTCAGTGTGTTTTGTGCTTGTGCTATAGTGTGCTTAAAAAAAACATTTATTCTAGGGACAGAAAACTGTAGGTAGGGAGAGTGTCAGTTTATTTCACTCTGCAAGTCCTTGTTTCCAGGGACCTGGAAGGACAGTGACTGAATTGTCCTTGTGCTATATTGTGATTAAAAAAAACATTTATTCTAGGGACAGAAAACTGTAGGTAGGGAGAGTGTCAGTTTATTTCACTCTGCAAGTCCTTGTTTCCAGGGACCTGTAAGGACAGTGAGTGAATTGTCCTTGTGCTATATTGTGATTAAAAAAAACATTTTTTCTAGGGACAGAAAACTGTAGGTAGGGAGAGTGTTTTTTTTCTTTCACTCTGCAAGTCCTTGTTTCCAGGGACCTGTAAGGACAGTGAGTGAATTGTCCTTGTGCTATATTGTGCTTAAAAAAAACATTTATTCTAGGGACAGAAAACTGTAGGTAGGGAGAGTGTCAGTTTATTTCACTCTGCAAGTCCTTGTTTCCAGGGACCTGGAAGGACAGTGAGTGAATTGTCCTTGTGTTATATTGTGATTAAAAAAAACATTTTTTCTAGGGACAGAAAACTGTAGGTAGGGAGAGTGTTTTTTTTCTTTCACTCTGCAAGTCCTTGTTTCCAGGGACCTGTAAGGACAGTGAGTGAATTGTCCTTGTGCTATATTGTGATTAAAAAAAACATTTTTTCTAGGGACAGAAAACTGTAGGTAGGGAGAGTGTTTTTTTTCTTTCACTCTGCAAGTCCTTGTTTCCAGGGACCTGTAAGGACAGTGAGTGAATTGTCCTTGTGCTATATTGTGCTTAAAAAAAACATTTATTCTAGGGACAGAAAACTGTAGGTAGGGAGAGTGTCAGTTTATTTCACTCTGCAAGTCCTTGTTTCCAGGGACCTGGAAGGACAGTGAGTGAATTGTCCTTGTGCTATATTGTGATTAAAAAAAACATTTTTTCTAGGGACAGAAAACTGTAGGTAGGGAGAGTGTTTTTTTTCTTTCACTCTGCAAGTCCTTGTTTCCAGGGACCTGGAAGGACAGTGAGTGAATTCTCCTTGTGCTATATTGTGCTTAAAAAAAACATTTATTCTAGGGACAGAAAACTGTAGGTAGGGAGAGTGTCAGTTTATTTCACTCTGCAAGTCCTTGTTTCCAGGGACCTGGAAGGACAGTGAGTGAATTGTCCTTGTGCTATATTGTGATTAAAAAAAACATTTTTTCTAGGGACAGAAAACTGTAGGTAGGGAGAGTGTTTTTTTTCTTTCACTCTGCAAGTCCTTGTTTCCAGGGACCTGTAAGGACAGTGAGTGAATTGTCCTTGTGCTATATTGTGATTAAAAAAAACATTTTTTCTAGGGACAGAAAACTGTAGGTAGGGAGAGTGTCAGTTTCTTTCACTGTGAAAGTCCTTGTTTCAAGGGACAGAGAAGGACACCTGAAGGTAGCCCTTATTGCTTTTTTCCCATCTCCCTGCAGGCCATCTATTAGAATGTCTGGAAGGCAAACAAGGAGAGGCAGACAGTCAGGAGGCAATAAAAGAGGGCAAGCAGGCTCTGTGTCTGGGGGCAACAGTGCTGGTCGTGGACGCGGTGCATTGTCATCAGCACATGGCCATGGGACACGCTTGTCCTTCTTTTCGGCAGCTGGACATGTTGAGCCACATCATGCCGAAGACTTGGTAGAGTGGATGACCAAGCCCTCCTCCTCCTCCTCATCCTCTCTCACCCAGGCTCAGGGTACTGGAAAAGCAGCTGCCAAAGCGTCGTCTTCCCTGGTATCAATGTCAGACAAATCATCAGTCACTCCTTCCCTAGACCCACCATGTCCTCCTCCTGAGGAGTCCCCCGAACTGTTTCAGCACAGTGTTGGGTACATGCTCCAGGAGGATGCCCAGCGTTTCGAAGGGTCTGATGATGAAACCCAGCTAGAGGAAGGCAGTAGCGTGAGAGCAGACAGAGGGGATGCTCAAGAAGGACACCAATCTGGCAGTCATGTTCCAGCAGCTGCAGCATACTGCCAGATTGGCTCCAGTGATGAGGAGGGAGGGGATGATGAGGTCACTGACTCCACGTGGGTGCCTAATAGGAGAGAGGAGGAGGAGGAGGATGAGGAGGAGGCACATCTCCAACGAGGCAGGATGCCCTTTGGTGGCCAGCGTAAGGGCAGTACACCGACGGAATCACACCGCAGAGCTCCGCCTGTGCAGGGCGCTGCCTCTGCCCGTCATTCAAAAAGTTCTTTGGTGTGGGCCTTTTTTGAGGCTAGTGCATCAGATCGCACAGCTGCTGTTTGCAACATATGTCTCAAGCGTATATCGCGTGGCCAAAACATCAGCCGCTTGGGTACCACATGCCTGACCAGACATATGTTGACCTGCCATGCAGCTCGTTGGCAAGCCTACCTCAAAGACCCACACCAAAGAACAAAGCGGACCTCTCCTTGCACCGCATCAGCTGGGATCTCCAACCCCACTATAACTTCAGTCCTCTCTGAAACATGCACTGAGAGGAATGAAGGTGTAGAATTAGGTGTGTCACAGCCAAGTACTTGCGCCCACTCTGCTAGCAGTACACCGACGTCCGATTCTAGCAGGCAAATTTCCCTGCCCCAGCTGCTGGACCGTCGAAAGAAGTTCACTCCCAGCCATCCACATGCCCAGCGGTTGAATGCTAGCTTGGCTAAATTGCTAGCGCTTCAACTGCTGCCTTTTCAGTTGGTAGACTCGGCCCCCTTCCGTGAGTTTGTGCAATGTGCAGTTCCTCAGTGGCAGGTTCCCAAACGCCACTTTTTCTCACGGAAGGCTATTCCGGCTCTCTACCGGCATGTGGAAGGCAATGTCTTGGCCTCGCTGGACAGGGCGGTCAGCGGTAAGGTGCATATTACCGCTGACTCATGGTCCAGCAGGCATGGACAGGGACGTTACCTTTCTTTCACGGCCCATTGGGTCACTCTTTTGGCAGCTGGGAAGGATTCAGGACAAGGTGCAGTAGTGTTGGAGGTTGTCCCACCGCCACGCCTCCAAAATGCTACTACTGGTTGTGACACACCTCTCTCCTCCACCCCCTCCTCTTCTTCTTCCTCCATGGCCTCTTCCTGTGGTTTGTCCTATGAACCAGCGGTGCTCCGTAGCCGTTCACGGGGCTACGCAAGTACGCAGGCAAAAAGATGCCATGCCGTGCTTGCGCTGGTGTGTTTGGGGGACAGAAGCCACACTGGGGCAGAGGTCCTGTCTGCTCTGCAGGGCCAGGCCGAGAGGTGGTTGACGCCACGCCAGCTTAAGCCAGGAATGGTGGTTTGCGACAATGGCACCAACCTCCTCTCCGCCCTCCGACAGGGACAACTGACCCATGTGCCCTGTGTGGCTCACGTCCTTAACCTGGTGGTGCAGCGCTTCTTGGGCAGGTACCCGGGCTTACAGGATGTCCTGAGGCAGGCCAGGAAAGTCTGTGTGCATTTCCGCAGATCTTATAATGCCAGTGCTCGCCTGGCTGAGCTGCAAAAGGAGTTGAACCTGCCCAAGAACCGCCTTATATGTGACATGCCCACCAGGTGGAACTCAACGTTGGCCATGCTGCAGCGGCTGCACACGCAGCAGAGGGCCATCAATGAGTACCTGTGCGACTACGGCACCAGGACAGGGTCAGGGGAGCTTGGTTTTTTTTCTCCACGCCAGTGGGGCATGATCAGGGATGCATGCACTGTCCTGGCACCATTTGAGGAGGCCACGAGGATGGTGAGCAGTGACAGTGCATGCATCAGTGACACTGTACCTCTTGTCCACCTGTTGGAGCACACGCTGCGTGGAATAATGGACAGGGCACTTGAGGCAGAACAGAGGCAGGAAGAGGAGGACTTCCTTGCCTCTCAAGGCCCCCTTTACCCAGACAGTGTTCCTTCTGTCCCACCCATCGCACAGGAAGAGGAGGAGGAGGAGGAGGAGGAGGAGGAGGAGGAGGATTGTGTCAGCATGGAGGTGGAGGCTGGCACTCAGCATCATCAGCAGCAGTCTTTTAGGGATGATTTACAGTCCCAAGAAACCAGTGGACTTGTACGTGGCTGGGAGGAGGTGGCTGCGGATCATGTCGTCCTTAGTGACCCAGAGGACTCCGGAGCGAATGCCTCAGCAAACCTACGCTGCATGGCCTCCCTGATCCTGCAAAGTCTGCGGAAGGATCCTCGTATTCTTCGGATCAAGGAGAGGGACCATTACTGGCTGGCCACTCTCCTTGATCCACGGTACAAGGGTAAGGTTGCGGACCTTATGTTACCGTCGCAGAGGGAGCAGAGGATGAGACAACTCCGGGAGGCCTTGCAGAAAGGTCTGTGCAACGCGTTCCCAGAGACTGGGAGGTTGCAAACTCCTGGTCCTGGACAACGAGTTGCTGAGGCTTCGGCCAGTCAAAGAAGGAGCGGTGGGGAAGGTGGCCGTCTGACCGATGCGTTCAGACAATTCTTTAGTCCGCAGCCCCAAAGTATGATCGGTTCCAGCAACCATCGCCAGCGTCTGATAAACATGGTGCAGGAATATCTAGGGGCAAGGTCAGACTTGGACACCTTCCCCACCGAAAATCCTCTGGCTTACTGGGTCTTGAGGATGGATCACTGGCCAGAGCTTGCACAGTATGCAATTGAGCTACTGGCCTGTCCTGCATCCAGCGTTCTTTCGGAACGCACATTCAGTGCTGCTGGAGGATTTGTCACGGATCACAGGGTGCGCCTGTCCACCGACTCGGTTGATCGACTGACTTTCATCAAGATGAACCAGTCTTGGATCACCACCAGCTACCACACACCTGATGCTGATATAACAGACTAATTGATTTTAACATGTCACATCCCTTCAAGACTGATGCTGATGCTGAGTGCCTGTGCTGTTATGTTGACTGGCTATCCTCCTCCTCCGAGTCCTCAATGATACGATTGATGATGATAGCTTGTAAGATCATTTTTGTTTATGGGTGCCGCCACCAGTGCCTAACGCCCAATTTTTCAGCCCCTGTTTAACAGGGGCGTGTAATTACAATTTTTGAAGCAATACTTTGCAACAGGGCTCATTGCTGTGCTCCAAGTACAGTATCTGTGAGGAGTTGCAGTGTTGTGCCACCAGTGCCTAAGGCCCAATTTTTCAGCCCCTGTTTAACAGGGGCGTGTCATTACAATTTTTGAAGCAATACTTTGCAACAGGGCTCATTGGTGTGCTCCAAGTACAGTATCTGTGAGGAGTTGCAGTGTTGTGCCACCAGTGCCTAAGGCCCAATTTTTCAGCCCCTGTTTAACAGGGGCATGTCATTACAATTTTTGAAGCAATACTTTGCAACAGGGCTCATTGCTGTGCTCCAAGTACAGTATCTGTGAGGGGTTGCAGTGTTGTGCCACCAGTGCCTAAGGCCCAATTTTTCAGCCCCTGTTCAACAGGGGCATGTAATTACAATTCTTGATCTAATAATTCACAGCAGGGCCCATTGCTGCACCCACCAAGAGTAACTGTCAGGGCTTACAGTGTTGTGGCACCAGCACCACCATCAAAGGCCCAATTTTTACTACCACTGTTCAACAATTATATGTAATTAAAATTCCTGATATAATAGTTGACAGCAGGGCGTTCCAGCACCAACCAAGAGTAACTGTGAGTGCTTACAGTGTTGTGCCAACACCAACAACTAAGGGGCCTATTTCTGCAGAGTATATACGGCAGGTCCCTACTTTCAAACATCCAACTTACAAACGACTCCTACTTGCAAACGCAAGAAGACAACAGGAAGTGAGAGGAAATCTACCACTAGGAAGGAAAATTCTCTCCTGTAAGAATAAATATGGGAGAAAGGTGTCTCCTCTGTACTGATGCTTTATCAGCAATCCTTGTTTCAAGAAAAACACCACATTTCAAAAACAGTTGTCATTGGGACGGAAAGTGAGGTGAAATGTTCTGAACAGGGGCACAGACAGCAAAACAAATGTTACAGGGGTGATAACCCTTACCTATGTTTTCCAAAAAGTTTAAAAATAGATTTTTGGTCTGGAGCTACACTTCAACAATGTACCTGTTCAAAATTACAAACAGACTCTACATAAGAACAAACCTACAGTCCCTGTCTTGTATGCACCGCCTGTATAGGGCTGTTCAGAGTATATAGGGCCTTTTTTATTTTATGTGCGGGGTTCCCCTTAATATCCATACAAGACCCAAAGGGGCTGGTAATGGGCTGGGGTAGGGGGGGGGTCATGGGGTAGCTATGCCATTTTTCTTAAAGAATTTCATCCATATTACCGGGACCAGACATTACATTAAAGCCGCAAGCAGTTTTAAATGGCTTTTTTTTCCTTTAGAAGTGTCATTTTGTGCAGGGACAGTTCTAAACACGGGAAACACGTGGCACTTCACAGGCATACTTTAGACACCCCCCAGGTACGATATTTAAAGGAATATTTGACTTTTTTTTTTTCACTTTATGCATCATTAAAATGACTGCTCCCGAAAAACGACCGTTTTTAAAACTTCTTTTTGCATTGATACATGTCCCCTGGTGCAGAACCCGGGTTCCCAAACCCTTTTTAGGACAATAACATGCATAATAGTTGTTATAATTAGCACTTTAGAATTCGAACGTTCGCATCCATTGTATTTAATAGGGTTCTAATGTTCGTTCGAACTTTCGGTCCGTTCGCGGGTTCTGGTGCGAACCGAACCCGGGGGTGTTCGGCTCATCACTAGTTAAGAGCATGGCAAGTGCTCTGCAAACAAATGTGGATAGGGAAATAACTTAAAATAACATAAAAAAAATATATATATTCTGGAGGCCCCCTTCTCAGCAGAAGAGGTACAGGAAGTCATTAAGAACCTCAGAAACTCAACGGCACGATGCCACACATATGGTGGGATTGCCCCAGAATACGCCCTTTCTGGAAAAAATTATTCAATTTAATGGATAAGCTAGTGGGAAAATAAAATACTTTGAAATGAAAAAAAATAAAAAATTATAATCTTGAACTAGGAGGACGAGGTCCATATGGAGTAGGAGGTTGAGGTGGCGGTGGATGTGGCTGTGTAGGTGGAAGTGGCGGTGGAGGAGGACGAGGTAGCCAACACTGGTTCAAAAATACAACAATGGCTGGGTAAGGCCGGTGATGTGTCGAATTCTGTCCCCCGTCGGATAGTGTCCGCCCTGTACTGCGCTTGCTCAGTACGTAGGACAAGGGGATTTTGAAAATCTCTGAAGACTAACGGCGCCTGCGTGGTGAATCCAGGTTCAAGCCACACCATCCGAGGGTTCAAGCCGAGCCAAGCGAGGCTGTGCCCAAAGCGTGGCGAGCCAAGCGAGCCCGTGAGGGGCCCTGTTACTATGTGCTACCGTATGTCCACTTGGATGGTGGGGCTTGAACCTGCACTCTTCGTCTTCGGAGATTTTGTGAATCTCCTTGTCCTCTGTACTGCGCAAGCGCTGAACCTGCACAGTATGGGCCGGACACTATCCGATTGCCAGACAGTTTTTGTCAGAACACCGGTATACATGTCTATTCTGCACAAGGTACGGACAAGTCCTGTGGGATCCATGCCTGGTTCATTTTAATGAACGTGAGCTTGTCCACATTGGCTGTGGACAGGCGGCTGCGCTTGTCACCATTTCACGCATTTCAAAGGCGAGGAATTTTGAAATGCTGGCATTCAGGGCCAGGGATCGTGGTTGGCTAGGGGGGTACTTCCTCTTCCGCTCCAGTGTTTGGGAGATAGAGAGCTGAACGCTTCCATGGGACATTGTGGAGATGGTTGGTGACCCAGGTGCTAGTGTTGCTGGCAGATCCTCTGTTTGCGGGTTGGCAGGTGCCACTGTCACTACAGAGGTGGATGAAGAGGCCGAGACTGCAGCAGAAGAGGAAGCAGGAGGAGCCAGAGACCTTTCTTGGTTTTTGAGGTGTCTACTCCACTGCAGCTCGTGCTTTGCACTTAGATGCCTGGTCATGCAGGTTGTGCTCAGATTGAGAACGTTTATGCCTTGCTTCAGGCTCTGATGGCACAGCGTGCAAACCACTCGTGTCTTGTCATCAGCACATTGTCTGAAGAACTGCCACGTTAGGGAACTCCTTGGACCTGGCTTTGGTGTGCTCAGTCCCTTGCTGTGTTGGGCAGTAGCAAACGTACTGTATAGGGGACGGATGCTCCGCTTTTGCACCCTGCTCCCTCTTCTGCTGTGCTGGTGGCTCTGTGCGACCACCGCCTCTTCCTCCGAACTACACTGGTCACCTGCATGACGTTGATTCCATGTGGGGTCGAGGACCTCATTGTCCTCCACATCATCTTCCACCCAGTCTTCACTCCTGCCCTCCTTGTCGGTCTGCACAATTGCGAAAGCAGCAGCAGTTGGCACCTGTGTTTCGTCATCATCCGAGCCGTACTGCGATGGTCCTCACATGTACTCATCATGAAACATAAGTGGTTGTGCATCGGTGCACACAATCTCTTCCACTTCTGGGGCAGGGCTAGGTGTATGGCCCTGGGAAACCCTGCTAACAGAGTCATCGAAAAGCAGAAGAGACTGCTGCATGATTTGGGGCTCAGACTGCTTGGCTGATTTGCAAGGGGGTGAGGTAAAAGACTGATGGACATCGGCTGCAGGTGCCAACTATGATCTTTCATCAGGAGACTGGGTGGGAGACAATGTGAAGGAACCGGAGGCACTGTCAGTAACCCAATCTACTATCGCCTGTACTTGTCCTGGCCTCAACATTCGTACAGCCTCATTAGGCGCGACCAAATACCGCTGCAGGCTCTGTCGCCTACTCGCACCTGAGGAAGGTGCTTCACTTGTGCGTGTAGCTGGCACAGATCGACCACATCCTCTCCCTGCAACAGGAGCTCCACCAGCAGCACCACGACCGAGGCCACGTCCCTTCTTTGACGTTCACCTCATATTTTCCAAATTTAGGATCTTGCCCATAATGGGTGTTTTTGCAATAGCAGAATACACCCACAGTATGTAAACGGTGTATCTCACACCTACAGAAATGCAGAAAATGCTATTCAAAAAAAATGTTTTTGCGGTAATTTTGTTTTATTTCAATAGCACAATAGAAGAAAAATATATACATTGTGTATCTCACACCTGCAAATATGCAGAAAACACTGCAAAATTATTATTTTTTTGCACTAAATGTGTGTTTTTGCAATAGCAGAATACACCCAGAGTATGTAAACGGTGTATCTCACACCTACAGAAATGCAGAAAATGCTATTAAAAAAAAATGTTTTTGCCCTAAAAATTTATTATTTGAATAGCACAATAGAAGAAAAATATATAAATTGTGTATCTCACACCTGCAGATATGCAGAAAACACTGCAAAATATTTATTTTTTTGCACTAAATGTATGTTTTTGCAATAGCAGAATACACCCAGAGTATGTAAACGGTGTATCTCACACCTACAGAAATGCTCAAAATGCTATTAAAAAAAAATGTTTTTGCCCTAAAAATTTATTATTTGAATAGCACAATAGAAGAAAAATATATAAATTGTGTATCTCACACCTGCAGATATGCAGAAAACACTGCAAAATATTTATTTTTTTGCACTAAATGTATGTTTTTGCAATAGCAGAATACACCCAGAGTATGTAAACGGTGTATCTCACACCTACAGAAATGCAGAAAATGCTATTCAAAAAAAATGTTTTTGCCCTAAAAAAAAATTATTTGAATAGCACAATAGAAGAAAAATATATAAATTGTGTATCTCACACCTGCAGATATGCAGAAAACACTGCAAATAATTTTTTTTGCACTAAATGTGTGTTTTTGCAATAGCAGAATACACCCAGAGTATGTAAACGGTGTATCTCAAAACCTACAGAAATGCAGAAAATGCTATTTAAAAAAAAAATGTTTTTGCCCTAAAAATGTTTTATTTGAATAGCACAATAGAAGAAAAATATATAAATTGTGTATCTCACACCTGCAGATATGCAGAAAACACTGCAAAATATATATTTTTTTGCACTAAATGTGTGTTTTTGCAATAGCAGAATACACCCAGAGTATGTAAACAGTGTATCTCACACCTACAGAAATGCAGAAAATGCTATTCAAAAAAAATGTTTTTGCCCTAAAAAAAATTATTTGAATAGCACAATAGAAGAAAAATATATAAATTGTGTATCTCACACCTGCAGATATGAAGAAAACACTGCAAAATATTTTTTTTTGCACTAAATGTATGTTTTTTTGCAATAGCAGAATACACCCAGAGTATGTAAACCGTGTATCTCAGAACCTACAGAAATGCAGAAAATGCTATTCAAAAAAATTTGAATAGCACAATAGAAGAAAAATATATAAATTGTGTATCTCACACCTCCAGATATGCAGAAAACACTGCAAAATATATTTTTAGGCCCTAAATGGGTGTTTTTGGAAGATCAGAATACACCCACAGTATGTACAGGGTGTATCTCACAGTAACATATGCAGTGCTGGTGCACCGAGCTTGCAGATAAAAGTTATATTTCCTCTGGCACTGGGCTCATGGCAGTGTAAAAAGACTGTGCACTGCAACCCAACCAGGTAAATCTATGTAGATCGCTGAGTTATTAGAATAGATTTCTGAATCTGGACTCCTAGATAATTCTCTCTCCCTAAAAGCAGCAACAGGAACCTTGCCCTACACTGTCTATCTTTTCTCTCAGTGCAGTGTAGAAAGCTTGTGCACTGCACCCACACAACTAAATCTATGTAGATCGCTGACTAATTAGAATATATTTCAGAATCAAGACTGACTCCTATCATGTAATTCTCTCCCTCACAGCAACAGCAGCCAGGAACCTTTCCCTACACTGTCTAAAGCAGAGTGACGTGCTGTGCTGTGTACCTCTAGCTTATATAGAGGCTGGGTCACATGCTGCACTGGCCAATCACAGCCATGAAATTAGTAGGCATGGCTGTGATGGCTTCTAAGGGCACACCAGTTAAACGAAAGTTGATTGGCTGCCCTGCAGCTTTTAAAAATGCGCCATTACATCGCCGAACACCGGACCCAAACCCGAACCCGAACATACAGTCAATTGTTCGGGTTCGGGACCCAAAAACCCAAAAGTCCGGTACGAACCCGAACTTTACAGTTCGGGTTCGCTCAACCCTAAACATTTGTTGTCGGAAATTCCGATCTTGTGTACGCGGCATAACTCGTCAGTTGCAATGTCTGACAATAATTGTAGTTTGTGCATTCACAGGAAACAGAGCCCCGCATGGCCACGTTATTTTCAAATAATGACAGTGGGCATGTGGAGAAGATCCCTGGCTCGCTGTCACAGAAGGGGAGGGGGAGTCTGCAGCTGCTGGAACATGTTACATGTTTCACCTAAATACGAATGGAACATGTAACATACTCCAAAAGGTAAACTTATCCTTTAAATATAACCCATTACCACTGACTCATTTTTCCTTGTGCTTTGAGAGCTATTATGCGTCATGATAATTTTTGGACACATCTGAGTGAGTTTTTTCATACATTTCCTACATACGTTTTCCACTGTGAACTTCTGTACAGCTATATGCCAGTGCTTTGCTTATACAGGTAAAATAAAAAATAGGTTTGCTTTAATGCTTTGCCCCCCAGCAGCACATACTCACCTTTCTTTCACTCCCAACAGCTTTATTCCTCCATTGCAAGAAAAACAGCCAGAGTAACAGCTCTGAGTGGCTGAATTCAAAGCTTGCACAGGACTGAGGATTCTGTCCTAATGTGACTACATTGAGCCAATTATTACTGCTGTCACATGAGAAAAAGTTAAGTCACATGAACCCAACCCAACCCATAAGTAAGCTGAACTCTCCCACACAACAAAAAACACGTGTAGCGATACCCTCAGCTAAGAGAGCCGCTGGAATTATATTTCGGGCCTGTAACACACCGCTGTCAACCCCCAGCAATTGGCTCTACCCTCCCTTGGCACAGTTAGTAAGGGATGATAGGATTGTGAGGCCTGTAACTTTAGGCAACACAATCCAGCAACAAAAGCACACACAGTGATATAGCTGACACTGACCATTCTTCTGTACAGTAATAACACCAACACTGATCTGCTTAATCCTGGTAATTTTACTGAAGGAAATGATTAAACAGATAAACAGTATACTTTAGTATATGCAGAGCCCTGCAATAAAAGGTGTTCAGCAATAGACAGATATACAGTACTGTGCAAAGATAATTAACAGACTCCCCTTTGCAGCACTCCTCCCTCGTGGGCAAGATGGCGCCCAGCAATGTCTACACTGATAAGTCAGGCCTGACTGTAACTATGTGTAAGTTCCGCAGAGAAGAATCTTCGCTAGCAAATGGTGGTGCACTTTTGGAGATAATATTGTAATCCACAGGAATAAAGGTTGGACTTGGCGAACAAGAATAAAGCCACTACTGTTAATACATGCACTGTCCCTTCGGTGTGCGTATGCAAACTCTAGCGGGTGAGTCCCGAACAGTAAACACTAGGCCTAGAGGTCCTGCACTAATCTCTGAGCAGGTGCTCTCTCACCCAACCGGACCAGTCCATGTCCGTATCTTCTGTTGCTGTGTCCCGGTACACAGGTTTCACGACACCCGGGCCTTTGGTCCTCCTTGCAGCAGCAGACGGATGGCAGGATGAGACGTCCCTCAGGCTCCTCGTTGGAATCGGAAGGCTCTTTGGTAATACAGGGCCTAGGCTTCAGGCCCTGTCCGGAACAGTAGACGCAGCAGAGAGTTCCACTTGCTGGGCGAGCGATGTTCAAAGAGACCGTACTACGGTCCGCCCCCTTGTTAAATACCCCACCCCAGCAGTCCTTGCGCGGGCAAATGCATCCTGGGTATGGTAGTCTCTGGGCCTTAAAGCAAACACCCGCTACACACTCCCTCCACTTAAAACCTTTGGTCCCCAAAGATAAATTTAGCATTATTTACAGACAACACAGTTTATGGCTGCAAAAGAGCTGGGCAAGGGAACCTCCCACCAAACTTGGTAAGGGAGATTGTCTTGTCTACAGGTCATATTGGTGAAAGTGACCTGCCTAACTGTGCCAGAGAGTGAGCTGGGGTTGCCCTCTACCAAATGCACAGTGGAGGGGCCAGGTTTCTCTACTGTCCTTCTCGCAGACATAACAGTATCTTCAGAGCATTCTCCCATCTGAGTGTAAGTTCGTTTTCGGGGAGGGCGAATAGCTCTTTTCGCTCTTTGTTCCCTGGGAGCTGAGGTATCAAGTACAATGGGTTCTTACATTCTTTCTTCCACTGGGACAGGTGTAATGGATCCTGCTTCTTCAGGGGCATCCAACTCTGGTGCAGAGAGGTACAAAGAATCTCTCGGATCTTCAGCTGGGACCGACTCTAGGGCATCTTCCCATTCCTCAGTTAGAGTACACGATGGAATGAACTCAGCAGCTTCAGTATTTAGGGTGCCATCGATGGTGACTTCACAGGGTGAAGGATCCATGACCCTGGATTCAGTTGTCTGAGTGGGCCACAGCCAGCTCAGTTCCATTTCCTCATCTTCACTCTGGTTTGAGGCATTCATCTCTCCTGACTGAGTGGTCTGAGATCTGGTGTTGGGCACAGGGGTATTGGAGGTCGAAGGTGACTCAGGAGAATCCGGAGTAGAAGGTATCCGGACTGCTTTGGAGAGAGGCAATAAGTGGTTCCTGTGCCAGGTTTTCAAAGGTCCCACTTGTCCTTCAGGTTTCAGCTGGTACACTGGCAGGCCAGGCAATTTTTTACAGATTACATACGGCTGTGATTTCCATCTATCAGCAAGCTTATGCTTTCTAGGCTTGTGCAATTCGTTTCGTAACGAATCGAAATTCGTCCGAATTTAGCAACTTTCGGACATTCGGAAGCATTCGAATTTCCGAACAGAGCAATTACGAATAAAACCGAATCCGAAATAAATTATACCGCAAAATAGTGAATGCCCGAAGGTCTTCGGCATAATTCGTTATGAAAAAAGTTACGAATGTACGAATCCATTCGAAGCACAATAACACTCACTCTGCTCTCTGCTTCTCCCTCACCATGCTGAACTCCCTCTCAAAATGGTGTACAGGGGGCGGAGGCTATAGCCGCATGAAAAAACCAAAGTAAAATACGAGATTTCGAATCCATTCGAAGCACAATAACACTCACTCTGCTCTGCTCTCTGCTTCTCCCTCACCGTGCTGAACCCTCTCAAAATGGTGTACAGGGGCGGAGCCTATAGCCGCATGTAAAAAACGAAAGTAAAATACGAGATTTCGAATCGTTACAAATAACCGCTATGTATTTAGAAAAGTACAAATCCATTCGAAGCACATTAGGCATAATAGGCAGCGTCGTTGTGAGAGAGACACGGAAAATTACGAATCAACGAACCCAAAAAAAGTTACGAAAGTAGGAGTTGTGTCCAGAATCAACGAAAAACAACGTACTCTACCGAAAGTACGAATTATAAAGCAACAAAAAAATTCAACGAAAAATGTCGCTTGCAAAAATACGAATGAGTCCGAACACGAAAAATCCCGTCTAGCAAAATTACGAATGATTACGAATCAACAGGACCGGAAAGAAACAAACCGAAACGGAACAAATTTTTCCGTTGTGCACAAGTCTAATGCTTTCCTGGAACACCCAGATTCCGCAACAACACTCTGTCTCCTGGTTGCAAGTTATGGATCCGGACTCTGAGGTCAAAATTTCGTTTGTTCCGGGCTCCTCTCTGGTCAGAGGTGGCTTGTGCCGCCTCATAAGCCAGTCTTAAGCTTTTCCGCAGCCTGTCCACATATCCCTTGTGTGAAGCAGCCGATGTGTGGTCTATCGAGGTACCAAAGGCCAGATCTACAGGTAGTCTCGCTTCTCTGACAAACATTAATCTGTAAGGGGAGTATCCGGTGACATCACTAGTTATGCTATTATAAGCGTGTACTATGGCAGCTATATGCTTGCCCCAATGCTGTTTTTCCTCGCTGCTCAAGGTCCCCAGCATATTCAACAAAGTTCTGTTAAACCTTTCAGGTTGGGCATCTCCTTGTGGGTGATAGGGGGTTGTGTGGGTCTTCTTTATCCTTAGGGAATCCAGTCATTTCCGGATCAGTCGACTTTCGAAGTCCCTCCCTTGATCCGAGTGAAGGCGTTGAGGTAATCCGTAGTGTACGAAATACTTCTCTACAAGTATCTTGGCCACAGTAGACGCCTTCTGGTCTTTAGTTGGAAAGGCCTGGGCGTAACGGGTGAAATGGTCGGTTATCACCAGAACATTTCCATGTCCCCCCAATTCAGGTTCCAAACAAAGAAAATCAATGCATACCAAGTCCAAAGGTCCTTGGCTTTGCAGGTGGCCCATTGGGGCAGCTTGATGAGGCAGTGTTTTCCTTTGTATGCAGCGAGCACATGAGTGACAGTATTCCTCCACTTCAGCCCGCATACAGGGCCAATAGAATCTGCTCCTTATGAGCTGAAAGGTTCTCTCTGCTCCTAGGTGGCCATGGTTGTCATGTAGGGCAATCATAACAGTCTTTCTGTGTTTTTCTGGCAGGAATAGTTGCCACTTGTCTTCCAGGTCATCAGAGGGGCCCCTTCGGTAGACCACCCCTTGATACACCTGCAACCTGTCCCATTCCTTGCGCAGTAAGCGGGCCTCTTTTGAGGGATTATGCAAGAGTCTGTCCGGATCCTGGTCTTCTAAGGTTTCCAAAGCCAATCTTCCCAATGGGTCTCCCAGCTGGTCCCATCTTATATCCTTCTTTGATAATTTGGGCAAGTCCTCTTCACCAATCTGAGTGACATCACAATAATATTTGGGCACTCCAACAACTGAGACTCCAATTTCTTCTGCCCTGGATCCTCCACTAGCCTGGAGCTCTGCTCCCTGACACAAAGCCCGTACCCTCTCTGGGGTTACCTGGGTCCAGTCTTCTGCCATGCAAGTGGGAGCATGAGATATTCGGGACAAGGTATCAGCATCTCGGTTTCCAGTCCCAGGCCTGTACTTCAGGCTGAAATTGAACCCTGAGAGGGCTGCCAACCAACGGTGTCCGGTGGCATCCAGCTTTGCTGTGGTTAGAAGGTAAGTGAGCGGGTTATTGTCTGTCTTAACCACAAAGTCAGCTCCATATAAGTAGTCCTTCAGTTTGTCCACCAGAGCCCACTTCAAGGCCAGAAACTCCAACTTGTGGGTGGGGTAATTCTTTTCAGCTGGGGTTAAACTCCTACTCACATAGGCAACAGGTCTTATCTGCTCTTCATACTCCTGATATAGTACTCCTCCCAAACCATCATGGGTGGCATCCACGTGAAATTCATAGGGCTTTTGGGCGTCCACATAGGCCAAAACAGGGGCAGTGGTCAAACTCTCCTTCAGCTTAATGAAAGCCTCTTCACACTTTCCAGTCCACTGGTCTTCCACTGACTCTCCCAGTTTTCTGGGGCCTGAGTCATCCTCCTCTCCATCTGTCTTTAACAGCTCATTCAGAGGCTTGGCAATTTTTGTAAACCCCTCCACAAACCTGCTGTAGTAGGAGCAGAACCCCAAAAATGACCTAAGCTCAGTCACTGTGGTGGGCCGGGGCCAGGAGGTGACTGCCTCCAATTTGTCGGGATCTGTGGATACTCCTTCTTCAGACACTATGTGTCCCAGGTAATGGACTGAAGACTGGTAGAACTGACACTTCTCCCTGGAGAGCTTGAGTCCCTCATCACTGAGTCTCTTCAAGACCTCCTCTAACCTCTCCTCATGCTCCTCCAGAGTCTTCCCAAAGACGATGGTGTCATCTAGGTATACTAGGACTTCAATGAGGTTCATGTCTCCCACCGTCTTCTCCATCAACCGCTGGAAAGTGGCAGGGGCTCCCGACAGACCATGAGGCATACGGTCAAATTCATAAAACCCCACTGGGGTGATGAAGGCAGTCTTCTCTCTGTCTTCTGGGTGCTTTGGGATTTGGTAGTACCCACTCTTCAGGTCCATTACACTGAACCATTTGGCTCCAGATAGACTCTGCAGGGTATCCTCTATTCTTGGGGTGGTGTATTGGTCTGGTATTGTCCTCCTGTTGAGAGTCCTGTAGTCTATACAGAGTCTCAATAACCCATTATTTTTCCTGACTACCACAATTGGAGAGGCATATGGGCTCCTGGATTCCCGGATAACATCCGTTCTCTTGAGCTCTGCAAGTTGCTCACGCAGATCTTCCAGATCAGCCAGGGGAACTCGCCGGACTCTCTCCCTAAAGGGTTTGTCTTCCGGTAGGCGGATCTTGTGAGTGGCACTTTTCGCACATCCTACATCAAACTCATCCTTGGAGAAGATCTTCCCCCACTTCGCCAACTGGGCCCTGGCCCTCTCCTTCCATGCCGGGGGTAGGGCCGGGTTCTCCAAGGTGGGTTCCCCTTCTTCTTCCTTCTCCAGGTCGGGCAAGGCAACTGGGGTAGCGGGATTCACTTGGCCCAACAGCATCCGGGCTGGAATCTTCACAGGCGAGTCAGTGGTGTTCCTGATACTCACTGGCACCCTGCCGTTTGCCTTCTTTAGGACTCTCAGCGGGACTACTTTGGAGATTACCTCCACTCCTGGGTGTTTATCCAGAGGGTCTGGTTCCAGGACTACAAAGGGGCCAGGTTGTTCCCAGGTGAGCTTCACAGTGGCTCTCAAGCAGGCCACTTCACCAGGCTGCAACACTCTCTCTCCTCTCCAGTCTCCAAATTTTCCCCACCCCCTCTTCCGGGGCCTTCTGCTCCAAGATCAATCGCTGATAATCCAACTGCAACATGGGGTGGATTCTGGCTGTCGAGGCACCCTGGTCTTGTACTAGAGGGGCCAGTAGTCTCCTGACCAGGTCGGTGTTGGTTCCTATTATCAGGCAACTTTTGTTGGCCCCTGGTGGGCGGGGGCAGACTACTGCCAAGGTGTCAAAGACCTCTGCCTCTCCTGCCACAGAGGGGTCGAAAGCCAATCTGATCGGGAGGTAACCGTCATAAGGAAAGCTCTGGGTGCCAATTCCCCATATTCCCAAGTCTTCCAACTTCTGCAAGGGCAAATGTCTCAGATGCTTTTGATAGAAATCCCTATACAGGAGGGTTACTTGAGCCCCTGTGTCCAGAATGGCCTTTGTGTAGACTCCCTCTACTTGAATGGGGACCACTGGGGAGGGTCCCACTAACTTGGCTGGAAACTTCTTTGGGGAGGCCTCTTTCCTTGGACTCATGGTTTTGGCCTTTGGTGTTTTTTTCTTTTTCCATCGTTTCCTGGATCTCAATCCCTGTTGGGCCTGGTATGCATTGATTTCTTGTGACTTTTGGGGTTTTACCTCCAAGAGAGGGGTATTATGTGCTTTTGATGGGGAATTATTCCCCTCACTTCTTGGTTTTCCTTGCTTTCTTATTCCAATGGAGCTTGCTGGAGATGATGGGCACCCGGTTGACTCCTTCACCGGGGCCCTCTGGAGTTTTCCGCCGGCCGGCGGTAGTTGCCTCGGGTCTTCCTTGGACTGGGGCACACTCGCCCAAAATGGCCAATTCCTCCACAGTTAAAGCAAACAGCTTCTCCTCTATCCCGCAGGGAGACTGGTGTTGAAACGCTCTGGTACAGCTCTCTCCTGACTTCTTCTTTTTCTCTTACTCCTGAGTTCTTGGTCATTAAAGAGGTCAGCATCTCTAATACTTGGGTCATCTGTGACTTTAAGACCTCCACTTCCAGGTCCCGTTCAGTGGCCATAGCGGATCTGACCCCAACTGAGGGGGGAGTAGTGGGCTTCTCGGTCACCTCTTGGTCTTTCAGCAGAACCTCTTCATCTCTTATTATTCGCACAAGGTCTGGGTAGTTCAAGGACATGACCCCTCCAGTGGTTTTCAGATGGAGCCAGACTGGATCGGAACGCAATGCTCCCCTTAAAATCTGCTTCATCCTGGCAGCATCTATGGTTTGTGGCAGCATCCCCTTCTTAAGGACAATTTGACACAGCATCTTGTTTAATCTGCGAACATATTCCGACAGTCTTTCTCCTGGAAGTTGAAGGGTATGCTTAAACTGGTAGACTAAATCGACCACTTTCCCCAATTGGCCAAACTCTCCCTGCAACATAGTTAAATAGTCATAGGCAGTACAAGCAGCATTGCTGAACATGAGGTTCTTCACGGCTTCAGCAGCAGCACCCTTTAAACTTTCTCTTATGTGCTGCTTCTTTCGGGCCTCCGGTATTTCCCATCCTTTCACAGCCTGCATCGCCTGCTCCATCCAGGTGTCGAAATCCTCTTCTCCGAGTGGTACAGGTTGTTTTCCTGAAAAGATCCTGAGCTTCTACATGTACCGTATTACTCTTCTGGCACTTTGTGACAAGGTCCCCTAAAGCATTTAAAAGTTCAGGACCTATAGTGGTTAAAGGTGTCCCTGAAGCTGCCATGTCTTTGGAACTTTTGGGAATTGTGGGTGACTGCGGAGGTTCCTTCTTTATAGCCTTTGCGTGCGCCAAGCGGTATATCTTCTTATCTATGGACTGCACACTCTGGCCTCTGAAACTCTCAGGTATCTCCTCTCTCCATTCTACCAATGCATAGGTATAGGAGGTCTGTTCATCTGGCTTGAGATCAAGTAACCATGCCTTCTGGCTCGGGGATAGTAACTCCATGAGCCACTCTACATCGCTTCCGGACCAGTCTTCCCCGGGAAGCTCAACAACTACAGCCTTGTCTGGAAATGCGCCGGCTGATGCGCACCACTGGGTCACTGCTAAAAGATCCATGCCGGTACTTCTGGCAGGCTTGATTGCAGCGTACAGGATCCCGGACTCTGAGCCCCCACGTGTAGCGATACCCCCAGCTAAGAGAGCCGCTGGAATTATATTTCGGGCCTGTAACACACCGCTGTCAACCCCCAGCAATTGGCTCTACCCTCCCTTGGCACAGTTAGTAAGGGATGATAGGATTGTGAGGCCTGTAGCTTTAGGCAACACAATCCAGCAACAAAAGCACACACAGTGATATAGCTGACACTGACCGTTCTTCTGTACAGTAATAACACCAACACTGATCTGCTTATTCCTGGTAATTTTACTGAAGGAAATGACAGATAAACAGTATACTTTAGTATATGCAGAGCCCTGCAATAAAAGGTGTTCAGCAATAGACAGATATACAGTACTGTGCAAAGATAATTAACAGACTCCCCTTTGCAGCACTCCTCCCTCGTGGGCAAGATGGCGCCCAGCAATGTCTACACTGATAAGTCAGGCCTGACTGTAACTATGTGTAAGTTCCGCAGAGAAGAATCTTCGCTAGCAAATGGTGGTGCACTTTTGGAGATAATATTGTAATCCATAGGAATAAAGGTTGGACTTGGCGAACAAAAATAAAGCCACTTTTGTTAATGCATGCACTGTCCCTCCGGTGTACGTATGCAAACTCTAGCGGGTGAGTCCCGAACAGTAAACACTAGGCCTAGAGGTCCTGCACTAATCTCTGAGCAGGTGCTCTCTCACCCAACCAGACCAGTCCACGTCCGTATCTTCTGTTGCTGTGTCTCGGTACACAGGTTTCACGACACCCGGGCCTTTGGTCCTCATTGCAGCAGCAGACGGATGGCAGGATGAGACGTCCCTCAGGCTCCTCGTTGGAAACGGAAGGCTCTTTGGTAATACAGGGCCTAGGCTTCAGGCCCTGTCCGGAACAGCAGACGCAGCAGAGAGTTCCACTTGCTGGGCGGGCGATGTCCAAAGAGACCGTACTACGGTCCGCTCCCTTGTTAAATACCCCACCCCAGCAGTCCTTGCGCGGGGAAATGCATCCTGGGTATGGTATTCTCTGGGCCTTAAAGCAAACACCCGCTACACACGTCATGGTCATGTGATGTACCAGGTCCAAAGTCTTCTCTCTTCTTGCCTAGCAGAGAAGAAGAGTCCTTCTTCAGATGTCTACATGTCCAGCAGCTTTATTCTCTCATAATCGAAAATATTGCAGCGGCATGATGATGTCACAAACAGGTGAGTGGCATAGAGTGGCATGTGGCATGTGTGGACATAGATGGCAGAAATTGAACCACCAGTCACCACATCTGGAAGAGGACATTGACAGTGGAGTTAGGTTAGAGTTAAACAAGACTTTAGAAAGTATTTATCATTTAAAAAGTGCTAATTGGGTGAGAGGGATTGGGAAGAAAGGACAGAGATAAGACAGCTTTGCCAGGAAAGGGCTTTGTCCTGCATGAGGGGGCAACTAATGAACATTGCTAACTGCCAAATCATTTGCAGGTTACTTTTGTCCATTGGTTCACTATAAATAGTTGCATTTGTCAGGAGTGGGGAAAGAAAATCAGAACTGCGCCACCAAAGTACAATGTAGGAAAACAAGAGAAGACTACACTTATCGTAGGGTTGTTAGGCTGAAACTGGTATAACATAAAAATCATAAATACTTCAGCTAAACTTTACCACTATCTATAATATTGATAACAATCATATTAAAGAGGAACTGCAGTCTGCTCACATAATTTGTAATAAAAACATCTTTGGCATTCTGAAGCTTCCCTCCAACCACTTTGCATATTATTTTATATATACTGCGATTCTGTAACTGCCAAATATGCTGCAGAAATCTCCCTCCACTGAGTCTGGCTGCAACCATTTTAACTGTGGGCAGCTTAAGCTGCTGCCTGTTCACTTCCTGGATTTACACAGACACATAGAGGCACACCTCCAGCTCTGAAGCACTCATTGGCCCTCTTATGACTCATCTCCCTCCCTTCCTGGCAAAGTCTAACGAGAGTGAGAGAGAGAGCTGGAATGATGTCAAACGCCTAGGCTTTATTCCAGACAAGGAACAGGAAGTGGGCTGTATAAGGTATTTACTGTCAGAAAAAAATGTTTTACTATCCAAAGTTAAAACAACAAGGGCAGAAGATTTAATAGATGGAAAGATGAAAAAATTACTGAAGTTCTACTTTAATAGGAAGAGAAAAAGAAGTATTAGAGGTGGAAAGAATTGCTCCAATGTAATTCTATTGCAATACTATTTTTTTTGTTTTGTTTTTTTAGATAGAGGTACTTGTATTTAGGTGCAAATAAGAATAAATTATAAAAATGCCCATAAATGTGATGTTTCCTATTATCTGCGTGCAGGAAAATTTCACTGCTTGAACTATATGTGTTTTATTAAATCTTTTATCTTTGCTAAACCTCTTTTTGACAAATATTAAAACATGCTTATATTCATGTATGTTTAATTTAATGTATGAGAGTTATTTAATTATATTTAGGTAACAAAAGATATCACCAAGCAGCCATCGTGTCAGTTAATTAAACAGCTGTCCGGATCTCTCGCTTTTCATTTTGACAAGCACAAATGTAATTGTTACTATTCAAGAAGATCCATATCCCTCGGAATGAGGCACCTGTGTGAAATTATGTTCATGTTAGTGCAACATCTTGTAGCAGAAGATACCAAGCATCCACTTGTTCTGTAGAAACCAATCTTAAGGAATAAAGTAATATCGACACACAGGCGATGTATAGTAGACACTATAGCTATGAAATCACTTGGGTGTGTGTTGAATCAATGCTTTCTACCACTATTCAGCTAAGACTCATACTAGTTAAAGAAATTCTCATTACTCAATTGACCGTTGGGAAACAAAAAAAATTTGGAAAGTACCTAGGCTAATGATGCAGAAAAAGACCTGTTTGTTCGTGATTTTTCTTTGCTGGTTGCACACATCATCACCATTTCTTGTTGTTGTTGGTAAGCATTTTATGTTATATTCAGCAGCAAACTGAATTTAAAGAAGCTAGATGTGGCCTCCTATCCATGTCCTCCTTTATGATGCTTGTCTGTTTTTTTGGTCTTGCCCTCCTTCTCCAGCTTTGGATTTCTAGAAATTCTCCTTCAACTTCATTTATACATCCTTTTGGTCTAACAATACCTTATTTGCCTATTGATTTTCCTTTATAAATCCCTTAAAGCTGATCCCCAGGTTTAATTAAACTTTAAATCGTTTGTTTGGTAGTATAAGAGGATACTGGCAACAAGTTGTCAGTAAACTGGAAAAAGTTATGTAGCGCCCTGCTCCTGTTGAGTAGGCGCTATATGTAAATTTAAGTTATCTGAGCTGTAGTTTGGCTCAGAATGATTTTGCTAAATTGATGGTTTCTGTTCCAGTCCAGTTGTGTTGCGCATGTTCCACTTGACTGTAGGTGTCGCTGTCATCACAGGTCAAGGTTGCAAATGCAGCAGGCTGGGTGTATTGAGTACCTCTTTACCCAGAAACAGCCCAGTGGGAGTGGTTCACCCACTGTGCATTCTGGGAGAGGGTACTTAAGGGACAGACACCGTTTTCCGAGTCTCTCTGACCTGATGGCCCTCCTGGCCTAAGGTGTGTCGAAGCAGCTTTTCTGCCTCTGGGCCTGTTGGCCCGAGGCTCCGTTACTGATAGTAGGCCCAGGAGCTTCTGGGGCCTACTGGTCCAGGGGTGGTCCCGTGCTGTTTTGCCTGCGGGAAGAAGCCGAGCAATTTGAGAAACCAGGGGAGGACTTTTCTCCGAGAGGACCGAGCAAAAGGGCCGGTATCTCAGGAAGAGCCTGGAGACTCAATTGGGGGACGCATCCTGACCAAATCTACCTCACAGTGCTGCCGGCTGGCTGAAAGAAACTGGTACTGTGTAGCTGTGTCTTTTGAACTGTGCAAAGTGTGTGGTTATGCCGTCCTGTGGCAGAGGACTGTACAACGACTCAATTACATTCACCAAGTCTGTGGCAGAGACTTTTGACCGAGCAACGCACCGGCTGCTAGGTCAGTGAGAGAGGCCTATCCGGTGGTTGCTAGATCCAGTGTGGAAACTGTTTGTTCTCTGAATCAAAGAAGTACCCGTGATCCGCAAAGCAAGGTACCTGAATCTCCCCTAACCCTCCATCCCTCTAACTGACATTCTTTAATAAAACCATTGGAAAAGAGACTAAGTGTTTGGTGCAGACATCTGTGAACAACTCTTCAATGGGAACCCTATGATGGATATGGTGAACAGACAGGTAACGGCAAGGCCCAAAATATAACCAGCAGCTCCTACGGGGGTAGTGCTACAGTTATAAATAGACCCATTATGGTTAGAATCGAACTATGATTACTGGGACTACTAGAAGAGGAGAGATGGTCTAGATATACCAAGATATTCCTGCAAGAAGCGTTATTTTTGGCATGAAAACAAATAGTGGAAAAATAGATTCAGCCAATACCACGACACTTATTATTAGGGTTGTCCCGATACCGATACTAGTACTAGTACTTGTACTCGGGGAAATGCTCCGATGCTTCACCCGATACCTGGGCAGTCAGGGATGATCGGTGCGGTGGGGGGAGTTACAAGCACTGATCTGCCTGTATACATTTCAATGAAGCCTGACAGCTTCTCCCCGGACCCCCCTCGCCCTTTTCAGCTGCTTTAGTGAAATTTATACAGCAGTGATCGGTGCTTGTAACTCCCCCCAAAGCCGCACCGATCACCGCTGACTGTCCCTGTATCTTCCTCTGTGCTGCTGCTGCTATACTCCTCCACGCTCTTTGTCCCCCTCTGTGCTGCTCTCCCCCTCCGTGCTCAGTGTCCCCCTCCGTGCTGCTCTCCCTCTCCGGGTTCATTGTCCCCCTCCGTGCTGCTGCTGTCTGCGCTCCGTGTCCCGTGTCACCCTCCTGCTGCTCTCCCCCTCCGCACTCCATGTCCCCCTCCATGTCCTCCTCCACTCCCTCTGTCCTCGATCTGTCAGGATGGAGAGCGGAGGTAGGAGCCTCTAAATCCGGCTCCTTCCTTTTCCGAATGAACAGAGTCAGTGATCACTGACTCTGTCCATTCACATAACTGAAACATCGTAACCTATGTTTACGATGCTTCAGTTTATGAATGGAGGGGAGACTCCTGTCCATTCATTTTAGCTGAGGCTGCAGAGAAAGGGACTGGGGAATCTGTGTCCTCAGTCCCTTTATCTGTCTCATAGGGGAGATGTCAGGGGTCTGTTAAGACCCCTGAAATCTCACCAAAGCCCCCCAACAGCGCTAAAAAAAAGGGAAAAAAATGCAATAAATAAAAAAATGAAATGTAAAAAAGAATAAAAATGTCAATAAAAAAACACACTGACACAATCCACTCCCCCCCCCCCGCCCCCCTAAAAAAATAAAAAATAAAGCACTGTAAAAAAACAACAAAAAAATTGTAAAAAAAATTAAAATACTGACACATGTGCCACTGTCACATGACATTAAAAAAAGTATCGGTAATCGGTATCGGCGAGTACTTGAAAAAATGTATCGGTACTTGTACTCGGCCTTAAAAAAGTGGTATCGAGACAACCCTACTTATTATTATTATTATTATTTAGGTACTTATATAGCGCAGTCAATTTACGCAGCGCTTTGCATATATGTAGTGCCCCCCCTAATATTTGGGGCGCTAAGTGTCTATTTAGGGGTAATCTGGGACGGTAGTTGGGCTCAGACCAATTGATATTTCATTATTGCTTTTGCTCTGGGTGTGCTACTGCCTGGCAGTAGTGTTCCCTGTTGCCTGTGGGTGGCACTGTCACCACTGGCATAGGTGAACCAAGAGGGGTATCACAGCCCCTTGGGTGTTCTCTCTCGGCAGCCGTGCGGTGGGCGTGGGTGACCCGCTGTGCATGCTGGGAGAGGATACATAAGGGGCAGACGCCATTGGGGTTTGCGTGTTCCAGGGGATCCTTGGTCTTGTATGTGCGCCTCGTGGCCCGTATAGCACGAGGTGCACGTGTGTGTTTGTGCCTCGGGCACCTTTAGCCCGAGGCAGCTTTGCTTCATGGTAGGCTCAGCTCTGCTGGCTGGGGCCTACACCTCAGAGAAGGATCCCAGGCTGCCCACCTGTAGGGAGCCCACCTTTGGTAAAGGAGACCAGGGGAGGATCAGTCCCAAAGGAGACTAGCGACGGTACCGCTATCTCCGGAAGAGGCCTGGAAACTCGCCTAAAGAGGGATCCATCATCTTTATCACAAGCCCTGCAATACACCAATTTGGTATAAAGGTTTCTCTCATTATTGCTTGGCTGGGAGGTTTGGGACTATTGACAATCCTGTGGCAGAGGATTTCCGGAACGCATCCTTTCAAATTTAACTATTCATCCATGCTCCATCCCGGCTGCTGGGAACGCTCTCAAAGGGACTATCCGGGTGAGCAATACCCACTCAGGCTTGAGTGGCAACGAAAAATTAACACTGTGCTTTAGGTGTTGCGTGCATGAACCTTTTTCCCCTTACTTCTCTCATATTCCTACTCTTTATTCAAGTTCACTGCAAAGATGAAAGGATAAAACCTTGCTGCTTGGGTTTTACTCCTGTGTGGACATTGGCCTTATTCTGAGGAACTTCTACCTAGACAACGGAGAGAGGGGATCCACTCGAGAGAGGTAATTGCTGCAAGACCCAAACAATAACACTGCTCGTTCCTCTCTATACACAGGGAGGGAATACCGGGCAAGTAGCAGGTGTGCCCCACTGCAGGTGGAGAACGGCAGGAGAAAAAGGGGTTTGTGTGCTACACATGGGGGCTCGAGTTTGGGATTTGTGGCTACCTCTTGCACGATTGGATTAATTTTTTTTATGTGATTGAAAAGTCGGCCATTGAGGGAGTTGGACTGTGTTGCTGAACTTTGAACGAGAAGAAGGGATTAAGGGGCACAGAACTGTGTTTTTTCCAACTGCGTAGTTCGTGGGCGTGTCCAGAAGAAGAAAAGCCTGCGAGCTACGTGCAGGAAGAGAAAAGGGGGAGGAGTTCCCGCCACTTGCGTGTTGCACGTGGATGCAGTTGGCGCCAAGATACAGAGAGAGAGTTTGGATTGAGCAAGAAGAGCAATATGTCTGTACTTCCATGGACCTCAGCTTTACCGGGACCCTGGATGTTCTCAATACCCACTTCCATGGACTTTGCTCCACTTGCAGCCCCGATCACGGATACGGGGATCCGGCTCAAACCCCGGGGGCCGTTTCGCACTGTACACATGTCGGGATGCGGAGGCCATGGGCATGCTTTGCCCCAAGTGTGATGGACTGGCTGTGCAGTTATGCCCATTCGGAAGATGTTTAACTTGTGGGGAGTTCCTCTTCGAGGTGGACCAGCCCACAGAATCCCCCCGAGCATACCGGGTTAACTGGGTCACAGGCGCTGTTACTTCGGAGGAAGAAGTTGCCTACACCCCTACAGCCAGGCCCACGTGCATCGCTTCTCCTGTTGCGGCTGTATCCAGGAGGGATGCCCCTGAGACTGCAGAGCTATCGGCGGACACCGCAGCGGACGATGCCTCCGCCATTACTGAAATTCATGTCCCGCCAGCGAAACGGAAAGTGGGATATGCCGAGGCCTCCCGCAGCCGCGGTCGAAGCCTGCCCCAGCACCTGCCGGAACCGGACCTCAAGAGCGGGAAGACGCCCAAGAAGTCCGCGTCAGGTGACGGTAAGGAGGCTGGGGAAAATATGTCAAGTTCTACCCGTAACTACCTACCCACTGAAGAGTATGATACATCAGACCTTGACTCATCATCTGATGTTGGGGATAATGTCGAGATTGATGAGATCTTTCTTAAAAAGGGATGGGACAATGTGAAAACTGTTGCCCTGACCCGCAGCCTTAATGAGGGATCGCCCATGAGTTCGGGGAACACTACACCCCATGTGGAGGTCCCTGCCATAGCGGAGAAAGTTGTACCTGCCCCAAGTGAGAAACTTTTGCCAGGGCCTTTCACGGTTTTGGTCCAGAAGTCCCCGGATTCTTATGTGTTGCCTGGAGCAGGAAACCCGGCGACCTTGCCCAAATTGGCTCGTCTACAGCGGATCCTCATGAAGAGAGTGGCTGATGAGTATGGCCTGGAGTATCCCTACGTACCCAAAGAACTGTTATTTGAGATAGAGGGCTGTCGTGAAAGGTGGCACGTGGAAACTATCTGGGACTACCTCCAAGTTCCCAAGCCATACAGGTACTTTGCCAACTAAGCTGCCATGACCGACCGCTTCAAATGTTGCCGACGGGACTGGAATTATGGTTGGCATATTCACGCCGACCGAATTGTAATTTGTTGCCCAGGGAGAGATGACGTCACTTATTCTGTAGAGACTCTGGACAAGCAATGGAAGTCAATTACCCTTCCGGATCCAACGTTTTATCTTTAGACGTTTAAAGACAGGAGCTTGTTCCCTTGCTTTTGTATCTTGTCTCTGCACGGATAAACCGTGCCCAAGATTAAGGTGACTTTGCCCTCTGTTAAAAAGAGGATGTCTGCTTTAAGGAGGAAAAGACGGAGAACATTGTTTTTTTTCTTTCTCCGGGAAAGAGGACAGTTTTTCCTTCAAGTAAACTATGGGGTAGTCAGTCAGAGTCTTGTGGTGAAGAGACGCCGTGGTCAAGAGTGGGATGTTCAATGTGTTATGTTGCAAACCCATGCGTAACCAGTATAGGACGTTGTGACCCTGCTGACACTAGGTGGCAGTGGTCTGCAGGGACAGAGACTGCACAGTACTTATGATCAAATAAAAAAAAAAAAAAATTTGTGTTTTGATTGTTTTATGCTAGGCTTAGCATATCAGAACTTTTTATAGAAGGAAACTGCTTCCTCCCTTGGAAACAGTCTGCTTCTAAGTTGTATAGATATTAGTGATAGGATGTTTATTTTTCTGTGCATATTTTGTGATTTCTTGCAAGTACCAGGAGCTACTGCCGAGACCACCGGAGAATGGGGTGGGATAGATAGTTAGTAAATGGGAGAAGTGTATATTTGAAATGTCAGTATCTGGAGAATGCAATGTTATCTTGTGTGCTTTCTTTCTTTCTTTCCCCTTTCCCCAAAATTTGGTTCAGGCACCAGTTCAGTTTTTTTTTTTTTTGTTGTTTGGAAAATCAACAGCCTTCAGGACTGAAGGATTTTGATTTCCCCAGCCACTGGGGACAGTGTCTCTTCTAGGAGGGGGTGTGTGTAGCCCCCCCCCAATATTTGGGGGCGCTATGTGTCTATTTAGGGGTAATCTGGGCCAGTAGTTGGGCTCAGACCAATTGATATTTCATTATTGCTTCTGCTCTGGGTGTGCTACTGCCTGGCAGTAGTGTTCCCTGTTGCCTGTGGGTGGCACTGTCACCACCGGCATAGGTGAACCAAGAGGGGTATCACAGCACCTTGGGTGTTCTCTCTCGGCAGCCGTGCGGTGGGCGTGGTCGACCCACTGTGCATGCTGGGAGAGGGTACATAAGGGGCAGACGCCATTGGGGTTCGCCTGTTCCAGGGGACCCTTGGTCCTGTGTGTGCGCCTCGTGGCCTGTATGGCACGAGGTGCACGTGTGTGTTTGGGCCTCGGGCACCTTTAGCCCGAGGTAGCTTCGCTTCATGGTAGGCCCAGCTCTGCTGGCTGGGGTCTACACCTCAGAGAAGGATCCCAGGCTGCCCACCTGTAGGGAGCCCACCTTTGAGAAAGGAGACCAGGGGAGGATCAGTCCCAGAGGAGACTAGCGACGGTACCGCTGTCTTGGGAAGAGGCCTGGAAACTCGCCTAGAGAGGGATCCATCATCTTTATCACAAGCCCTGCAATACACCAATTTGGTATAAAGGTTTCTCTCATTATTGCCTGGCTGGGAGGTTTGGGACTATTGACAATCCTGTGGCAGAGGATTTGCGGAACGCATCCTTTCAAATTTAACTATTCATCCGTGCTCCATCCCGGCTGCTGGGAACGCTCTCAAAGGGACTATCCGGGTGAGCAATACCCACTCAGGCTTGAGTGGCGACGAAAGATTAACACTGTGCTCTAGGTGTTGCGTGCCTGAACCTTTTTCCCCTTACTTCTCTCATCTTCCTACTCTTTATTCAAGTTCACTGCAAAGAATAAAACCTTGCTGCTTGGATTTTACTCCTGTAATCCACTCGAGAGAGGTAATTGCTGCAAGACCCAAACAATAACACCGCTCGCTCCTCTCTATACACAGGGAGGGGATACCGGGCAAGTAGCAGGTGTGCCCCACTGCAGGTGGAGGATGCCAGGAGAAAAAGGGGTTTGTGTGCTACATATACATTGTACATTCACATCGGTCCCTACCCTCAAGGAGCTTACAATCTAAGGTCCCTAACTCACATTCATATACTAGGGCCAATTTTCAGACAGAAGCCAATTAACCTACATGCATGTCTATGGAGCATGGGAGGAAACCCATGCAGGCACAGGGAGAACATGCAAACTCCAGGCAGGTAGTGTTGTGGTTGGGATTTGAACCAGCAACCCCTTGTACTGCTAGGTGAGAGTGCTACCCACTACACCACTGTGCTGCCCACTTAGCCAATGGGTGACAGTAGTAAACAAGGTCTTACCACATGAAAGAATAATGTATGAACAAAAGGGGAAATGTGCAAAAATATGAAAATATATGGGCAAAGTGGAGTAGATCTTATTTAACGATGGACATAGGACTATATGAATATACTGTATAGTGTGGATAAGAGTTGAAAGAAAATAGTGACTATAGCATGGATGTGAGGGAATGAAATGAGTGCTAAGAGAGAATGAAAATGAAATAGGAAGTATATGTAAACTTTAAGATATTGTAATAAAACAAAATGAAAAATTATGTAAATTAATATGCAAGAAAAATTTGTAATAAAGAGTATTGAAAAAAAAAATAGTTTGTTTGGACCATGCTGGTCCAAATGAACTATTACCTTCACTTTCAGATGCAGTGGCTGTGTGCACTGTATGAACTGTATGCAGCCTCAGCTACATACAGTATAAAGCGCCGAGTTCCAGCAGCAGGACAGGGACTTCCCTTCGCACTCCCAGAACTAAATCAAGTCAGGCTGAGCGGCCATCAGTCTTTCACAGGGAGATTTCTACTCTATGATTTGGCTAAGGTGGAGTTTGTGATGTCCTCAGCCCACCTCTTAGTCTCAGCAAATCAGAGGAGGCTTTGTAGTCATTCACAGAAAACAAAGCTCCCTATGAAAGGCTGAACGACACGCAGCCTGACCTGGTTTTGTTTCTGGAGCGAGGTGGGAAGTCCCTGTCCCGCTGCCGATATACAACTCTGTATACCGTATGTAGCTTAAGCTACATACAATATATACAGCGCCCCCAGCCGCTGCAACTGTGAAGTAAACAGTTTGTTTGGACCATCTTAAACTATTTAAAGTTAAATGAAAGTTGGAAATTGGCTTTATAACTTCACTTCTGTTTCATGAAATAAATAAGTCTTATTTACTAAAGTAGAAAAGATTACATGTTAATGCTTAGTTGAGATTTTAGTGATTGGGTTTACATATGCTTAAAATTCTAATCTGATTGCCAAATTTTTGATTGTTACTGAATATGTGGTAGTTAACAAGGAGATACCACAATGATTCTTCTGTATAGCTTTGCCTACTATTCGTTCAGAATTGGACTAATTATTCTCAATTTCCATTCTTCTAGCATTTGTTCCTCCTTTTAAAGATACACCTTCATAAAGTTGGTTAATATAGGGTTAATATAGTCTTATCAAGTATGAGCTCATACCATTTTGCCCAAAACTTCATTCATTTTCAGTCCTTTGTTGATATTTCCAATTCTATTTCTGGGTCATAAAATAGGATTTTTTTTACTTTCTATTCTCTGATTATAAATCTATTTGTCTATTAGCCTTTCGAAGTACTCTACCCAGCATTCTAATATCTTCACTCCCAATTAAGTTTCCATTTTTATTCCTACACATCCAACCATTCGTGGTTGGAACCCTCTCTTTAATATATTAACCTCTTTGAAATGATTTCTCTTTTTCATGCAGCTCTATTATTCTCTGAAACTTTTCCCATTCTGTTTCCCTGTTCTTTCTCCTGCATATTTTATTTGCCATTTCTTCTATTTTCAGAAATGTCACCTAGATTTATTCTTGTTTTCTCGTATGTTTTCTAGCCTTCTACCTTCCTTCTTTTGCCTTCTATTTCCCTACACAATCCTTACGAAATTTGTTTTCCATTCTATGGAAAGTTTTATAATATGTGGTCTCTTATCTTTGCTAAATAAAAAATCCCCCATTTTATTTGTTAATATTACCAAGATTATACCAGCGTACCACTATGAGGTGAGAGTGTTTGGAGGGGTTTCCCTCCCCTCTCCTTTATATACCATTGCTTATACCTATATATATAATTTCTACCTATTTACCAATTTGACCATTCTATTTGTTTATAGATATATCCAGCATCAGCTCCTGACGAGTGGCAACATCAACCACGAAATGCGTAGAGCTTGTTACGATGCGATGTCACAGTGATCATGTTTTAACATTTTTACCTATATAGCTTACCAATATGCACCTATCTATCATGGTTTAGATGTTATTATCATTACAATTTTGGTCTGCCTACCTCATGTGCAGTATTTATTATGTTGAGCTAATCATTATATTGCTACTGTTTAATAATTGTACATTATTAACTATATGATTATGTTGCTACTATTCAGTATAATGTTTTCTCCTATCTCATGATGTATGTATTCCTTGTATCCATTAAACCGTATTTTATTGATTGATGCATTTAACTCAGCAGTGTTGCTTCATTTAAAGTCCCACCATTCTAGTTGTTGATTTTTTCCTCTTATACTGCTTGGCCTATGTTTATTTTCACATTGTGTCTCCAAAAGTCTAATATTATGCTTATATTTTTACTTTCTGCCTTCTTACTTTAAGGTTCCTAATCTCATAATGTTCCTAATAATTTCTTCTTAATATTTCAGTTTTGTAAATCCATCTTTATTATTTTAATAATATCAAATCTCTGTACTTTCTCTCCTTCCATATTTATATATATTATGTCATTTGCATTTGAAGTGCCTGTAGACCCTGACAATTGCCCTTTTTGGTCTGTGAAATATACAAATAAATGTGTTTTGTTATATCTGTTTAGTAAGTGTCAAAAATACTTGATACAGCTAGTAATTCAGTAAGCTGGTAACTTCCTGTACATCTGCTGCACTACTATCAGTGAGCAGTGTCATCAGCCTTATCCGACAGATTGTTTACTATGCACAGCTGCACCAGATCCTGTGCACACCAGTTTTAGTAAATCTCCCCTAGAATTTAATACATATTAAAATAAATGGTCAGAGATTGATTAATTGTTGTTTATAATACAGCTACTATGTGGCAAATGCAGCTAAGAGCACTGTCACATCACTATTTACTAACAGGACAAATAATTTAAATGACCAGGAAAAGCAAAAAGTGTATTATTATCCTGCCCTAATACAACTGAGCTGTAGCAGGACAAGCTAAAATCTGGTAAAAATGCTGTTTAAATAGTGTAGCACCCTCTAGTGTGCTAGAGTATATCGTTGTAGTGTAGGAAAATTTGGCCTGGCTAAGAGCCAGGCCTGGGTCGAATCTGGGTCAAGGCTGAGTGATTTAAGGAGGATTTAAGGAGGCTGGATGACATAGCAAGCAGCATCTCTGGTGACTCCACCTGCTTTCTGGAACCTTGGAGAAGCTTCCAGAAGGAGTGGGTGAAGTCTAGGAGGAGCTGCTTGGAATTGTGATGAGGGCCCAGCCAATCCCCAGGAGATGGAGATGGAGTGCTGAGGAGGCTGTCGTGGCCCTTGAGGGTGCCCCCTAGTTTGGGGGTGGGGGTGGTGACCTCGGGCCTGGATCTCGGGTGCTGGAGGGACCCTCTACAACACACAGAGGAATCCTTCCTGAAGGCAGGGGAGCAAGGAAGAGGACAGCAAGAGCAGGTCAGCATGTTCAGAAGATCTCCTGAGAGTCAACCAGGTGGGCTGGTAAGTGATCAGTCTGGCCTATTAAAAGGGGCAGCTGCAGCCAGGCAGGCTGGCAGTGCCTGAAGATGTGGTGCTGAGATCAGTAGTCACAGGGATGAAGGCTGGACACTAACTTTTTCCTTCTTACGCATTTAAAGGGGCCCAGCTGAGTTATTTTCTGCAAGCAAGTGTGCTGGAGTAAGTAAAGAGTGTATATAGACTGTGTATAGGAAAGTTGTCCCTGAAGCTGTTTGAAGTCAAGTGGGCATCCCATAATTTCCCAATCCCTATCCAAGTTATATCCCCTCAATAAAGCGAAAAATCCAAATTGCTGGACTGTTTTCTGACTCGGGAGTGACTGTGAATATTCGGTCCGCCTGGCTGTGGTGGATCCCATTTCACCTGCGGCTCCTTAGGGGGTGCACTACAACAGATAATTACACATACATATCCCTGCTCTTCTATCTCTTCTCCGTCATTGCTTCCAGGACGAACCAGATGGATTCTGATTGGTCAGTGCTGTCAATGTGAGAAGGGAGAGAGAAAAACAGGTATTTCGAATCCCTGGGCTGCTGGAGTGGCTGTGGGTGTGCTGACAGCTGGGAGCAGGCCAGGACTGGCCATAGGGCACATGCTCGGTGGGCTGGCGCCGCCGGGCCGCATGTCATTTTGTGTCCCAACTCTGACTCCATAGGCAGCTGCTTGGACCGGCCCTGCTCACCCGCCGCCGGCCTCTCTGCGGCCAGCCCCACGGAGAGAGCCGCATGTTCGTGGCCCGGCCCCTTGTGCCAGCACCGTTCACACGGCCTCCCCGCGGAGAGAAAAGCATGTCCTTCTGGCCGGGTCCCCACTCCCAAGGTAGCTGGGCGGCTCCTTGAGCCAGCTCCTTTCACACGGCCTCCCTGCGGCCGGCTCCGCGGCCGTCCAGCTTCCTATTCAGTTTAGGGGGTGGAAAATACTTAGGTGACCATGAAGGAGAAGGCGCTGGAGGAGTCCCCTTCTGCAGCCGCAGACACCAGGGCCTGGATTACTAAAAAAGTAAGTGACAGTATGCCATTTGCCATTTGCCAAAAATGCCATGTTTTACACGATTTTTTAAGGAAGGCATGCTTTGGTCAGTCTCTTTTACACAATGTGAGTGATGCTGAATAAGGGTAGAAGGTAAAGTGATGGCATCAGTCAGCCATTGTGTGAGAGAGGGACAGTTCTTGGGCCCAAAAGGTGTCCTGCATTGAGCCTAGGTTCACATTGGGCCGATTTGGCATGCGATTTGATGTCAAATCACATGCCAAATTGGTGGCTATTGCCGGCAATGGTACCGTCGGAATCGGTGCGATGCCGACTTTGCGGCACCGCACCGATTCCCAAAAATAGTGCCTGTACTACTTTTGGCGACTTCGGGAGCAATTTGAATAGACATCTGTGCATAAACCCGCACAGATTGCTGTCAAATCGCCCCCAAATTCAGACTGCATTGCTGGTTTAAAATCATGCGAGTTCAGCTGAACTTGCACGCTTTCTAACCCACATCAGTGTGAACCTGGACTTAAAGTGTATATATGATTTTTTTAACACTGCACTGCACTTATCCAGCCAGTACTAAATATATCACAATAAACCTAGATTCAGACTTGTGCGATTCGGGAACCAGCGCGATTCCAGCGCCGGTCCCCACATCGCATCTCTCCCGCAGGCAGTTCACACTGCCTTCTGCAAACCACTGTGGATGTCATTACATAGTCCTATGGAGATTTTTAGGTAACGTAATTTGGCCCTGTTTGGCGGACGCAATTTTAAAGTGTGACATGTTTGGTATCTATTTACTCGGCGTAACATCATCTTTTATAACTTATTTTGTGTCTTTGTGCATTAAAAACCATTAAAGTGTGAAAAACCGCTGCAAAAATATCGTCTGACATAAATATATGCAAATTACAGTGACTGAAGCAGGCTAAATACCGGTAAACCTAAAATACATCGAGAAATGGGTTGTCATTATTTGTAATTTGGTTTAAAAAAAAAAATGGGCTGCTCAGCTTAGAATGCCCGGGCCTATTTTTTGTCCCAGTCCTGGCCTGGCTGGGAGGGTGGGGGGTATCCAGGGTCAGTTCACCTTTACGTTTTTTCTGTAAAGGTGAACTAACACTTTAGTTACATTAATTTTCTTGCCACTGTATATTATGTAAAATATCTTACAATGGCCATTCCCACAAGCTGTAAATTGTAAATCTTTTCAGCTGATGAGTCCTTATTTTAAACTCCAGCAAAGTTGCTTTTAGAGCAAAAAATGCATATAGCCATATGTTAAACATGTGCAAGCATTCTTTTCTGGTTTGTTTCCCTCAGTTATTTGTGGAAGAGAATTTTCCTTAGTAGTCTTTTTTTTTTTTTTAGGTAATAAATAAACAGGGTTAGCTTCAGATGTTGCATTTAACCCTTTAATTGCCTTGTCATAACTACTATAGCTGGGCAGTAAAAGGCTTTAAAAAAGCTTATGGTCCCAATGGCAGCCTCCTGATCCTTTCTACACCTCTGAAAATAGATGCCCCCTCCTCTGTGGGACCCCTGGAAATCTATTCAGGATTGAGAATACATATATTCATATATTCCCATGATCTCCCTGTGATCAATGAACCTGGAAGCACTCTGAGTACTTCTGGGTTCAAAGCTGTCAAATCCCAGCCAGGAGTGGCTTGGCAAACAGCAGATTAGAGACTCTCCATGCCTGATCTTCTTGGGCCGAGTGTAGAAGAGGCATTCGAAGTCTAACAGACCCACTGAAGGGAATTTACTAAGACAGGAACAGACAGAATCTGGGGCAGCTTTTCATGGCAACCTATAAGCTTTTAACTTCAATTTTCAAAGCTTATCTGAACAAGCAGAAAATGTAAGATAATAGCTCTGAACATCAGCTCCAGATTCTGTCTGCTCCAGTTTTAGCTAATGCCCTTCCCCCATATCTCAAAACCTTTCATATCTTCTGTACTGTCACACAGGGGATTGTCAGTGATAATTTAAAGAGGAGCTCCAGGCTCCCCCCAGAAAATCAAATGTCAGCAGCTACAAATACTGTAGCTGCTGACTTTTAATATAAGGACACTTACCTGTCCAGATATCCAGCAATGTCCATACCAGGTACCCGCTCCCCCTTCCCCCCCTTCCCCCCAAAAAGTCCCAAATGTGTCAGTGGAGCGGGATGTAGGGTTGCCACCTTTTCTTCAAGCCACAGCCCGGTCTGAAAAATGTGTCCGGGTTTCAGTCTGCCTGAAACCCGGACACATGATTAAAAACCCAGACTGTCCAGGTGAATCCCGGACAGGTGGCAACCCTAGTGGGATGGGTGCACTGCACTACAACTGCGGTGTAGTCAAACCGCACCGCATCAGTGTGAAATTGGTCAAAGCTCCTAATGCGTAATTTCACCAGTTTTTTCTTTTTTTATGTAGCACACGAACCCTTTTTTCTACCTTTGGTTCACTTGCAGGAAAAGGGCACACCGTACTATATACCCGTACCCTCCTGTTTGAGGAGGTTGAGCGGTGTCATGTATTTGGGTCCCACAGCTAGGTTCTCCATCCGTTGGTTCTCATCTCCTAGGATATAGGGACAAGTCTCTGTTTTCCCCCCAGTAAGTCCAATGTCCACACCACTCTAAACTCCAACGTTGAGTTTATTTTTCATCAATATTCAGCAGATAGGAAAGGGTGGATAAGAGACAGGACAGCAAGGTTTTGGGAGGTAGGTCCAGGCACAAGTAGATACTACAATCCCCACTCTATCCCAGAGTAGGTTCAGCTCACCCGGATAGTCTCCTGTAAAAGTGTATCCTAGCAGCCGAAGTGATGCTCGGACGCTTAATTAGGTTATTTTCTTAGATACAATCGGGAGACCCTCTGCCACAGAATCTATCAGGTCCCAAACTTCTCAGCTTTTGCAATACAAGGACAGGTGCCAGCAACAGCACATTACTAGGCCCTTGGTGGATAGATGAATCCCTCCAGAAAGTTACCGGGTCCCTTCTTTCACCGTGAACTCTCACCGGTCCCTCAGAAAGGTCCTCCCCCGGCCTCCTCTTCTTAGAAGCGGGCTCCCTCGCAAGGGACACCCTGGGATTCCTCTTCCCAGAAGTGGGCTCCAGCTAAAGGTGCTGGGCCCAGTGCTGAAGTTGCAGCCCCAGGGCTAAAGGTGCCTGGGACTGATGCGCACGCGGCCCCATGGCCTGGAGGGCCAGGCGCCACGCACCTGGACTCAGACTCCCGACTCCTGTCACGAACTTCAGAGTGACCCCTCCCAGGCGGCGTCTGCCCCTTATGTATCCTCTCCCAGCATGCACAGCAGGCCAACCACACCCACTGTACCACTGCCGAGAGAGGACACCCTAAGGCACAGCACTATTACTAGTGGTTCAACCCTGACCTGTCATGACAGTGCCACCTACAGGCCACAGGAAACTGCACACCAGTATACCACCTGGAGAAACAAAGTAGCACAACCTATCAATGAGAACGGTCTGAGCCTAACTACTAACTCAGACCAGCCCTCTAAATTTGAGTATATAGCATCCCCTAAAAGGGGTGAGCGCTACATTTATATTTACACAAATGTTTTGCTTTGAATTGTTGTTTTATATTTGAATTGTATGTTTTAAACTGAATGGTTTTGTTTTATAAGGTAAAGGTTCACGTATACTTTAACCAAGGCAAGGATCATTATACCTTGAGTTAAAATGCTGGAATTGTTATCTTCGGACTGTGTTTACAAAGTTAAAGTTTCACTTTATTAAGTGAGGAAGAAGAAGCCCAATTCATTTTTCTTTACTTACACGTCTGTGTATTTGTGGATATACAGTATGTGTGTCTGTGTATATTAATATTTATGACATTCCATTTCAACCTTATTATGTTTAATTCAATTTTCACCAGGCGGCTATGTACTCAGCTGTGTCTTTTAATGAGCAGGTGTGTGTTCATTTCTTTATTTCCCCCCCTCCCCCGAGTCCTTTACCTGTTCAAGGACATTGTACTTTTTCTTTTGTGTGTGGGATCTGCTGTTAGGACTGGTTCACATCAGAATGCAATGCAGGAAAGGCACGTTCCGTATACGTTTCCTGCACCATGCTCAGAAGGCACTGACTTTGCGATCTGCTGTGGATGCCAGTATAATGTTAATGTTAGGTGTAATCCTGAAATCTGAACTCTCTTTTCTGCCCTACATCCAATCACTTTCCAATCCTCAACCTACACAACATTTCCAAAATACATCCCTTCCTAACCAATGACACCACAAAGCTCCTAATTCACTCCCTGGTTATCTCTCACCTTTACTGCAACTCCCTCCTCATTGGCTTACCTCTGCATACTCTATCCCCCCCTTCAGTCCATCATGAATGCTGCTGCCAGACTTATCCACCTTACCAACCGCTCAGCGTCTGCTACCCCTCTCTGCCAATCCCTCCATTGGCTGCCACTCACCCAACAAATTGAATTCAAAGTTCTAACAATAACTTACAAAGCCTTCCACAACTCGGCCCCCAGCTACTACACTAACCTAATCTAAAAACACAAACCAAATTGTTCTCTTCATTCCTCCCAAGACCTCCTGCTCTCTAGTTCCCTCGTCACCTCCTCCCATACTCACCCACAGGACTTCTTCCGTGCCTCTCCCATCCTATGGAATTCCCTACTCCAATCTGTCGACTATCTCCTACTTTAGGTAAGTTTGAAGAGAGACAGCGCACACTGTAGCTGGCCAGCTAAGACCTGTCCTAGGTTGCTAATGTGGCTTACATGCATATATAGCTAGACCTGCTAATAATGTTAAAACAGTGCATATGCTCATTTGTGAGAGATAACAGCAGAGTTATTTACTGTGACTTTATATATGGATGTCATATAACAGTTGTATATTGTGTTCACAGAAGCAAAAGAAAAAATATGCCTTTAAGATTATTATATAATATGCAGAAAAGTAAGCTTAATAACACAGCAGAATTGCAACCAGAAAGCATAGAGTTAAGCTTTTCTGACTCATCAGGAGTTTTAGCCAATCACAACCAATCTCACTGAGCAAATGTCTCTGGCCAATCATAGCCAGCATTTCACTCATGTTCTGTCTAGGAAATCTCATATCACATGTCTAGAATTGCATTTTACATCAGAATGTGGAGCTGAACAGTTCAGATCCATCCAGAGTCCGGTTTTATGGAAGCAAGTGGCCAAAATAGGTATTTAATACAGTTATATAAGTTCCTATTGTTAAGAATGTGATTAGAACTGTATACTGAAACTAGTTATGTGTTCACTTGTAGTTCCACCAAACCAGCAAACAAACCAGGTTTGCAAACAATCAAACAAACAATCAAACCAGGTTTGCAAACAATCAAACAAACAATCAAACCAGGAATCAAACCAGATTCAAACCAAGTTTCAGAGCAAACATCAGAGCAAACAGCATTATAGAGCAAGTCCCAGATAGATCATAAAGTGTCTAAAGTATTTTAAAGTGAAAGTACAGATACTGAAGAGAGAAATATATCTACCATTTTATGTAGAATTACGAGATTGAACAGTTGAACCGACATTTGTTATACTTTATTCAACACGTGTTTGTACATGGACTTCCTGTTGCTAAATTGTCAGTGTTATATAAGAAGAAAAGCTGAAGTGAATAAAGAAGTTATCTTAAAAGTTTGGTGTGCTCTTTAAACCTACTGCTTCCATAGAGGTATTATAGAGTAACAGATAGTCTTGTGTGGACTAAAAGATCAGAGAAATCAAATTCTTCTAATGCCACAGCGCATAAAGGCACTTCATAGTGCTGCGCCTGCCACAGTGCAACTATTAGCCCAAAGTGGAACTATTAGCCCAAAGTGGAACTATTAGCCCAAAGTGGAACTATTAGCCCATTGAAGGTGAAGCGATAGTGCTCCTCAGCTTGCACAGTAAAGAGCGCATTTGAGCAGCGGAGCTACCATAGAGGCCATAGGACATGTGTTTTAGTCAAACTGCAGCCGACTCTTAAAGTGGCAGAACGGCAAAGGCAAGATAGTCACAGAGAGAGCGCCAACCCTCCTGCGATCCCTAGAGAGAGAAAAAGACGCATGGTGGGAGGCCAAAGTCCAGAGTTAGAGTGCCTGCACCGCTACCCACAAAGAGGCCACGTACTGCAGCCAGCTATTTCCCCGCCACTAGGCCCAAAGCCTGCAGCACAAAGCATCGCACGTCAGCGAAAAGCATCGCAAGTCAGCGAAAAGCATCGCAAGACAGCGCAAAGCATCGCAAGTCAGCGAAAAGCATCGCAAGTCAGCGCAAACATCGCAAGACAGCACAGAGCATCGCACGTCAGCGCAAAGCATCGCACGTCAGCGCAAAGCATCGCAAGTCAGCGAAAAGCATCGCAAGACAGCGCAAAGCATCGCAAGTCAGCGAAAAGCATCGCAAGTCAGCGCAAAGCATCGCAAGACAGCACAGAGTATCGCAAAGCATCGCACATCAGCGCAAAGCATCGCAAGACAGCACAGAGCATCGCACGTCAGCGCAAAGCGTCGCACGTCAGAGTAGAGCATCAGATCAACAAAGACAAGTCTCCTTTAAGACTATTTGTTCCAGCAACCTACAGATCACAGTATCCTGCTCTTCAGAATAAGGTCAGAACTTTCCTTTATTACTATCATTGCACATAGGCTTGACAAGAAAGAGACATTTTCGTGTTCAGGAGTAAAAGGACTGTAAGTAAAGAACAAGGGTCAGTTGTAGTACACGGACTCTAAAGTATTTTATAGTGAAAGTCATTTTTACTGCCTGCTCCTATTGCTATTGCATTTAAAGTGAAAGTCTTCTTAATATTCGTATTGATTGCAATAGCACTTAAAGTAAAATGTCTAAGCCTAGTATTGCTATGCCACTGTTTGAGGATACAAAGATAGATAAGATAGAAAGTGAAGAGCAAGTGAACCTGTCTGAGGTAGAAGAGTCTGATGCAGCATTAGTCTTGCCCCAAACAGATGAACTAAGACGTTCAGAACGTATCAGAAAACCGACCCTAAAGATGCTGGAAAATTTGGAGCAAGAAGCAGTATTGAAAGGAAAAAAGTTCACCAGAATGTATGATAAGTGGAAATCCTACATTAAAGATGTTCGTAGAAAGCTAAAGCAAGAAAGTATAAAAGGAAACTTGAGTGATATGATAGAGAAAGTAGAAGAATCTGAAGCAGAGCTTATGGCAGCATATGTCAACCTGCGGTCTTCTACAACACCTCCCCAGGATATTGTAAGGAACATGGACACATGTACTGAAGTCACTAAAGGTTTAGTAAAGCTCATGAGAGAACTATCATCTGAAGCCAACTATGATGAAGTTAAGGCAAGAAAGAGAATGAATGAGCTTTTTATGAGAGGCTATGCTAGGTCCTTAGGAGGAACCACAATCACAAGTAGGACTTATTCCACTAGCAGAAGTGCCAGTAACATATCAGAGTCCTCAAGTACTTTAATAGCCAAAAGAAAGGAACTTGTCGAACAACTTGCTGTCAAGAGAGCAGAAATTGAGATGGAATCTGCAATCGAGGCGCAGCATCTACGAGTAGCAGAAATGAAAAGGCTGAAGGAAGTTAAGATTATAGAAGCCAGACTAAGGGTACACGAAGAGGACATGAATAGTAATCATAAGTCCAAATCTGTACTAACTGAAGATGCAGACTCCTACTTCCTTTCATACGCCCAGGAGAATGAAAGGAAATCTCCAGTATGTAATGAAGCAAAAAGTCATTGCCCTTCCATCCCTGCTCAGAAAGACGAAGAGAGAGACTCACCCAATTCAGAACTAAGTGAAAAAATAAAACAGGATAATTCTGTTCCTAGATGTCACTGCAATAATCAGGAGAATGTTGTGACTATTGTCCCAGCAAGATGACAGAGAACAGTCCCAGCAAGACTTCCCGTTCCAGAACCTACTGTGTTTTCAGGAGACATACTGAAGTTCATAGAGTGGAAGGCAAGTTTTGAAATGATCATTGAGCATCATTGCTCCAGGCCAGTTGACAAGTTATTCTACCTTCAGAAATATGTTGGTGGAGATGCAAAGAAAGTTCTTGAAGGTAACTTCTATAGAACAGACGAAGAAGCCTAAAAGCAAGCTTGGGAAAAGTTAAATGCAAGATATGGTCATCCTTTCTTAGTACAAAGAGCCTTTAGGGAGAAATTGAATAACTGGCCTAAAATAGGTCCTAAAGAACATTTCAAACTCCAAGAGTATGGTGACTTCCTGCAAGCATGCAGCAATGCCATCCCACATGTACGAGGACTAGAAGTACTGAACGACTATCTAGAAAACCACAGGATGCTAGCTAAGCTACCTGAAGAAGTGGCTTCTAGATGGAATCGCTATGTGACTGAACAGTTAGATCTAAGTAAGGACTTCCCAAGTTTTGAAAAGTTCTCTGAGTTCGTTAATAAGGAAGCACGAATAGTATGTAATCCAGTAACAGGATCTTACGCCTTAAAGTCCTTAGAAGAAAGGCCTGCGAGGGATATAAGACGTGCAAGAGCAACTAGCTTTGCAACCGACACAACAGAGAAAGGTATAGATACCTACGAGAGCAAGTTCAAAGTTACTACTGGGATCAGTAGAGAGACAGAACCGACAAATCCTCAGACTACTTTTAAGTGTATGTTCTGTGGAGAGAACCACTTTATACACAAGTGCCAACAATTGAAGGAGAAATCTCCAAATGAAAAGAAAAAGTTTGTACTTGTTAGCCAACTGTGTTTTGGGTGCCTAAGGAAAGGCCATATTACTAAGGAGTGTAAGAAAAGGGCCACATGCAGCGTTTGCAAAGGACGCCATCCTACACCACTACATGAAGAACGTCCAAAAAAGGATAAATCCTCAATAGCTAAAGATGCTGAGGAAGAAAAGAAAGCATCGGTATTCTCTTGCAGAGTGAGGGAAAGCAACGGCACATCAATGGTTGTACCAGTGTGCATTTCAAATCCTAAAAGGAAGAATAAGAAGGTATATGCCTATGAACTACTGGATGCCCAAAGCGATGTCACCTTCATTGATCAAGAAATCTGCAAGAAATTACAAGTGGCTACAGAACTAGTGAAGCTCAAACTCACCACAATGACGGGGAGAGACACATTAGTGAACAGTCAAAGGATTGAGAGTTAGAGGACTTCATTCAAACCTCACATTGGATCTACCTCCAGCTTATACAAAAGACGATATACCTCTAGATCGAGATCGCATACCTACCTGTGAAACAGCCAATAAATGGGAGCACCTATCTGTCATATCTCATGAAATGTCCCTGCTGAAGGAGTTTGGTGTTGGACTGTTGATAGGTTATGATTGTCCCGAAGCTTTGGTACCACGAAGGGTAATCACAGGAGGAAAGGGTGAACCCTACGCTGTTCAAACTGATCTAGGATGGGGCGTTGTTGGAGGAAAACAGCAGATTGCAAACTCAAGACAGGTGACAGGATTGTGTCATCGAATATCTGTTCAAGAGTTACCAGCTGTAAGTTCAGCGGAAGTAATCGAGATCCTTGAATCTGACTTTGCAGATCATGCTTCAAGAGGCCTGAATGTAACAGAATTGAAAAATTCAAACTGGTTCACCGGTCCAGAGTTCCTTTGGGAAAAGGAAATCATACCCAGTGAAGGTTACACAGAATTGTCTATGGGTGATCCAGAAGTAAAAGTTGTACAAACATTGAGCACTGCTGCCAAGTGTCAAGTTGTTCTACTTGAGAGTGATAAAAGACACTTGGAAGTTGAGAACCTGATGGAAAATTCCCCAAATTCATGTTCAAATCCTACTATAGGGAACATAGAATTATAGGTAATTTGGTGGGAATGTAGCTGGCCAGCTAAGACCTGTCCTAGGTTGCTAATGTGGCTTACATGCATATATAGCTAGACCTGCTAATAATGTTAAAACAGTGCATATGCTCATTTGTGAGAGATAACAGCAGAGTTATTTACTGTGACTTTATATATGGATGTCATATAACAGTTGTATATTGTGTTCACAGAAGCAAAAGAAAAAATATGCCTTTAAGATTATTATATACTATGCAGAAAAGTAAGCTTAATAACACAGCAGAATTGCAACCAGAAAGCATAGAGTTAAGCTTTTGTGACTCATCAGGAGTTTTAGCCAATCACAACCAATCTCACTGAGCAAATGTCTCTGGCCAATCATAGCCAGCATTTCACTCATGTTCTGTCTAGGAAATCTCATATCACATGTCTAGAATTGCATTTTACATCAGCATGTGGAGCTGAACAGTTCAGATCCATCCAGAGTCCAGCTTTATGGAAGCAAGTGGCCAAAATAGGTATTTAATACAGTTATATAAGTTCCTATTGTTAAGAATGTGATAAGAACTGTATACTGAAACTAGTTATGTGTTCACTTGTAGTTCCACCAAACCAGCAAACAAACAAGGTTTGCAAACAATCAAACAAACAATCAAACCAGGTTTGCAAACAGTCAAACAAACAATCAAACCAGGAATCAAACCAGATTCAAACCAAGTTTCAGAGCAAACATCAGAGCAAACAGCATTATAGAGCAAGTCCCAGATAGATCATAAAGTGTCTAAAGTATTTTAAAGTGAAAGTACAGATACTGAAGAGAGAAATATATCTACCATTTTATGTAGAATTACAAGATTGAACAGTTGAACCGACATTTGTTATACTTTATTCAACACGTGTTTGTACATGGACTTCCTGCTGCTAAATTGTCAGTGTTATATAAGAAGAAAAGCTGAAGTGAATAAAGAAGTTATCTTAAAGGTTTGGTGTGCTCTTTAAACCTACTGCTTCCATAGAACGGCGCTAGAGGAATTATAGAGTAACAGATAGTCTTGTGTGGACTAAAAGATCAGAGAAATCAAATTCTTCTAATGCCACAGCGCATAAAGGCACTTCATAGTGCTGCGCCTGCCACACACACAGCGGGGAACTCCCAGTCCAATTTGCAATATCCTCTTTCAGGTGCTCAGGCTCAGTGTGTCCTTACACACTACAACAGAAACAAGTAAAAGGATTGAGCTGTCAACTATGTAGTCCATATAGCGATTTCAATGGCTGGTTACAAAAAGTGACAAGCAAAACAGCTGCTGCGTTTCGGCAACAGCCTGCTACGACTAAAGCCTCGTACACACCGTCGGACTTCCATCTGACTTTTCCGTGGATTTTTGTCTGAACGGAGTTGGCCGGGCACACCCATAGCATACACACCACAGGACTTTTCTGCAAACTTTCACAAAACTTTTTCCAACATCACGTGGTTTTTCTGCTCTTTACTGCCACCCTTTGGTCAACTTCTGCTATTGTTGGTTGATTTTAACATTATTTGTTTTGTCCATCGGACAAAAGTCCGATGGTTTTCTGCACACACGGTCAGACTTTGCTCCATCGGACTTTTGGTGGCCAAAAGTTTGTCCGTTTGCAGACCGAACTTTTGTCCGATGAAAACCAAAAAAGTTTGTCCGATGGAGCGTAAACACGGTCGGATTTTTTGTCAAACTTGCTCAAAATGAAGTTTGTTGGCAAAAAGTCAGACTGTGTGTACGGGGCTTAAAGGGGTTGTAAAGGTTCGTTTTTTATTTTCTAAATAGGTTCCTTAAAGCTAGTGCATTGTTGGTTCACTTACCTTTTCCTTTGATTTACCTTCTAAATGTTTTTTTTCTTTGTTTTCTTTGTCTGAATTTCTCACTTCCTGTTCCTCCTCAGTAAGCTGTTCAGTAAGCTGTTCTGGCTGACTCCACACCACTCGGATGATGGTGTGAAGTTTAGTGAGGAGAAACAGGAAGTGAGAAATTCAGACAAAGAAAAAAAACATTTAGAAGGTAAATCAAAGGAAAAGGTAAGTGAACCAACAATGCACTAGCTTAAAGGAACCTATTTAGAAAATAAAAAACAAACCTTTACAACCCCTTTAAAGTATAAACATATCCCCTATGTAATATAGGGCCCATCTGTTTTGCTCACATTTAGGCCCCCTAATGAGTACCCCCTTTTATTGAATTTTTGAGTTTTTCTAGGACAACCTTTCATTTTCATAATTTATTTTATTTAAGATATTCCTATATCCAGAGCTCACTATTGCAATGTGCAGTTACCAACACCAAGAAACAATGGCTCAACAGCATAGCCTGTTCCTTTTTTTAAAATACTGGGCACATTTGAATATGAATGAAGGTATCGACTTAAGTTGAAATGAAAACAGTGGGGAGGCATATACATGAAAATCTCCATAGGTAACGCTTTATTTATTTTTTTACAGGTTACCAGTTTAGAGTTACAGAGAAGGTCTAGTGCTAAAATTATTGCTCTCGCTCTAACGATCGCGGCGATACCTCAAATGTGTGGTTTAAAAACTGTTTAAATTTGCGGGCGCGAATTACGTATGCGTTCACTTATGTGCGTGAGCACAGAGGGATGTTGTGCTTTTAATTTTTTTCCCCTTATTTATTTCTTTTTTACACCGTCCCTTCATAATTTTTTTCTGATCACTTTTATTGCTGTCAGAAGGAATGTAAACATCCCTTGTGACAGTATTAGGCAGTGACATGTACTCTTTATGGAAAGATCTGGGGTCTTTAAGACCCTAAATCCCTCCTTTGCTCTTAAAAGCATTCAAAACGCCAAGTTCGGCTGTTTTGAATACTGTAATTTTTTTAAATCTGGCACCTTTACCTTCTGTAAACCGGAATCGCTTCCGGATTACTTTATCCGAGACCCGATCTAAGTCAATTCCGGTTTTGTTCGGGTCTCCGGCCTGCCGGCAGACCTGCTGGCTGGTTGCTCATACCTCCCAGTGGTAGAGCCCACTGAGTGGCTTCTTAGCCGCATCGGTTGATATCCCAAGAAAGCCAATCGCCGGCACTACAAAAAATGTCTGCGGGCCGGGTGCACGAAATTACATTACAGAAACAGTATTGTTTTACTATATGAAAGAAATTTGTACAATTATTGTTATGTGCATGCATATAACAGATACAGTGCCTTTATAAAAATTATTCATAACCCTTGACATTTTCCACATTTTGTCATGTTACAACCAAAAATTTTAATGTATTTAATTGGGATTTTATGTGATAGACCAACACAAAGTGGCACATAATTGTGCAGTGTTAGGAAAATGATAAATGGTTTTCAATTTTATTTACAAAAAAATTATTGAAAAGTGTGGCGTGCATTTGTATTCAGCCCCCTTTACTCTGATACCCCTAACTAAAATCTAGTGGAACCAATTGCCTTCAGAAGTCAGCTAATTGGTAAATAGAGTCCTTCTGTGTGTAATTTGCTGGTTTTTGAAGCCCTCAGAGGTTTGTTAGAGAACCTTAGTGAACAAACAGCATCATGAAGGCCAAGGAACACACCAGACAGGTCAGGGATAAAGTTGTCTAGAAGTTTAAAGCAGGGTTAGGTTATAAAAAAATATCCCAAGCTCTGAACATCTCACGGAGCACTGTTCAATCCATTATCGGAAAATGGAAAGAGTATGGCACAACTGCAAACCTACCAAGACATGGCCGTCCACCTAAACTGACAGGCCGGGCAAGGAGAGGATCAATCAGAGAAGCAGCCAAGAGGCCCATGGTAACTCTGGAGGAGCTGCAGAGACCCACAGCTCAGGTGGGAGAATCTGTCCACAGGTCTATTAGTCGTGCACTCCACAAATCTGGACTTTATGGAAGAGTGGCAAGAAGAAAGCCCTTGTTGAAAAAAAACCATATGAAGGCCTGTTTGCAGTTTGAGAGAAGCCATGTGGGGGACACAGCAAACATGTGGAAGAAGGTGCTCTGGTTAGATGAGACCAAAATTGAACTTTTTGGCCTAAAGGCAAAACGCTATGTGTGGCAGAAAACTAACACTGCACATCACCCTGAACACACCATCCCCACTGTGAAACATGGTGGTGGCAGCATCATGTTGTGGGGATGCTTTTCTTTAGCAGGGACAGGGAAGCTGGTCAGAGTTGATGGGAAGATGGATGGAGCCAAATCCTAGAAGAAAACCTGTTATGCCGCGTACACACGGTCGGAATTTCCGACAGAAAAAGTCAGATGGGAGCTTTTGGTCGGATATTCCGACCGTGGGTATGTCCCATCTGACTTTTTCTGTCGGAATTTACGACGGACTTAGATAGAGAGCAGGTTCTCTATTTTTCCGTCGGAAATTCAGACGGAGGCTTTCCCGTTGGAAAGTCCAGCTGTGTGTACACGACATTAGAGTCTACAAAAGACTTGAGACTGGGGCAGAGGTTCACCTTCCAGCAGGACAACGACCCTAAAACATACAGCCAGAGCTACAATGGAATGGTTTAAATCAAGGCATATTCATGTGCCCAGTAAAAGGGCAGACCTAAATCCAATTGAGAATCTGTGGCTAGACTTGAAAATTGCTGTTCACAGACGCTCTCCATCCAATCTGACAGAGCTTGAGCTATTTTGCATAGAAGAATGGGCAAAAATGTCACTCTCTAGATGTTCAAAGCTGGTAGAGACATAAAAAGACTTGCAGCTGTAATTGCAGCGAAAGGTGGTTCTACAAAGTATTGACTCAGGGGGCTGAATGCAAATGCACACCACACTTTTCACATATTTATTTGTAAAAATTTTGAAAACCATTTATAATTTTCCTTCCACTTCACAATTATGTGCCACTTTGTGTTGGTCTATCACATTAAATCCCAATAAAAATATATTTACATTTTTGATTGTAACATGACAAGATGTGGAAAATTTCAAGGGGTATGAACACTTTTTCAAGGCACTGTATTTGCTCATATCTATGGCTATGATCCTAGATTATTACCCCTTAAAGTGTTACTAAACTCACAACAGTAAAACCAGTCTGTATAGGCAGTAAAGAATGCTTGTTATACTCACTGTGGAACCTAAGTGGTTAATCCTGGCATTGTGTAAAAAGGCTATTTGATCCTGTCTTCCCTGATCCTCCCCTTTTTTTTAATGTCCCCAATCCATCTCCTGATTTTACAGAGCCTTGGGGGCACTCTGCACATGCTCAGTTTGGTGTGTATTGCTAGAGAGTTTTTTTTTCTTGGGAGGGTGCACATGATCAGCACAGGGCCAATCAACACTGTCCAGACAGAGGGTCAGGGGTCCTGCAGCCTCATAGGACAGTTCGAGTAGAATGAAAACTCCTCCTACAAGCTTTACCCAAACACTGATAGAATTCACAAGACTGCTATATACTGCTGATGAGAGGCCTTTATATTTACAAAAATAATTGTATTTCCATGTTCTGTGTACTGTGGGAGACCAGAAATAGTGAATGCAGGGTCCTGGGTTTAGTAACACTTCAAAGCCCTTTTGAGGAAGTAGGTCGACCCCACAAAACCTATTGAGGAAGCAGCAAGGTGGATGGGGACTCCCCTCACAAACCACATATTATATGTGACATTGACAGACCAGAGGGAAGTCCGCTATATTTAATAGGGATTTTATTCCTAAAGTTAGAAGTGGTCTGTGTATACTGTAATTAAAAGAAGCCTATGAACAGGGGGAGAAAAACACGCACACAGAATCGTTGCAAGAAAGATCTCTTCTCTACTGAAAAACTTTCAATGCCTTTAGTACAGCTAAGAGATAAGAGTTATGCCGCGTACACACGATCATTTTTCCCGTTGGGAAAAATGTCATTTTTTCCTTTGGACGAGAAAAACGATCGTCTGTGGGCTTTTTGCCGTTTTTCCCGACGGGAAAAACGGCATTAATCACGATGAGAAAAATTAGAACATGTTCTAATTTTTCTCATCGTTTTTTCCAGCATTTTTTTCCGCGGCAGTTTTCCCATAGGGAAACACTGCCACGGAGCCCACACACGGTCGTTTTTCTCGACAAAGAAAAAAATGACGGGAAAAACGGTCGTGTGTGGGGGAACATGCCGTTCCCTCGTTTTTCATTTTTTTTCATGTTGTGATTCACGGCGGTGTTTTCACCGCCGTGAATCACGATCGTGTGTACGCGGCATCAGATCACGTGTCAATTGCCTGGAATGATCTTCTATAATTTAGGCGCTCAAGGTTATTGTTGGCTATATGCCTGAAGACTAATGCCGCGTACACACGATCGTTTTTAATGTCATTTTCAAAAACGACGTTTTTCTCGACGTGATTTTTATTGTTTCCTCTCAAGCCTGTCTTGCATACACACGTTCATTAAAAAAAACGCTTGAGCAAAGCGCAGTGACGTACAACACGTACGACGGCACTATAAAGGGGAAGTTCCGTTTGAATGGCGCCACCCTTCATGTTAGTAAACTTTGTTGAGCGACGATTCGCGCTTTTCAGCCTTGTGCTTTTCAATCCGTTACAGCGTGACAAATCTCCATTACGAACGCTAGTTTTACCAGAACGAGCGCTTCCGTCTCATACTTGATTCTGAGCATGCGCGTTTTTTTTCCCCTTGTAAAAGCATACACACTACCCTTTTTCACATCGTTAAAAAAAACGACGTGAAAAAATAGAGCAGGTTATCATTTTTTTAGGCCATTTTTCACATCGTTAAAAATGCTCTGGAGCCTACACACGATCATTTTAATGCCCAATTTAAAAAATGGCATTTTTAACATCGTGAAAAACGGTCGCGTGTACGCGGCATCAGGAACAGTCTTTTTATTCCTCTGAGAAAGCAGCTGGGCAAAGAACACTTAACAGGTGACTCTGTGTACCCTGTATATACCTGATACAAGATGGAGCCTCCTAAGTAGTGATGAGCCGAACACCCCCGGGTTCGGTTCGCACCAGAACCCGCGAACGGACCGAAAGTTCGTACGAACATTAGAACCCTATTAAATACAATGGATGCGAACTTTCGAATTCTAAAGTGCTAATTATAACAACTATTATGCATGTTATTGTCCTAAAAAGGGTTTGGGAACCCGGGTTCTGCACCAGGGGACATGTATCAATGCAAAAAGAAGTTTTAAAAACGGTCGTTTTTCGGGAGCAGTCATTTTAATGATGCATAAAGTGAAAAAAAAAAAGTCAAATATTCCTTTAAATATCGTACCTGGGGGGTGTCTAAAGTATGCCTGTGAAGTGCCACGTGTTTCCCGTGTTTAGAACTGTCCCTGCACAAAATGACACTTCTAAAGGAAAAAAAAGCCATTTAAAACTGCTTGCGGCTTTAATGTAATGTCTGGTCCCGGTAATATGGATGAAAATCTTTAAGAAAAATGGCATAGCTACCCCATGACCCCCCCCCCTACCCCAGCCCATTACCAGCCCCTTTGGGTCTTGTATGGATATTAAGGGGAACCCCGCACATAAAATAAAAAAGGCCCTATATACTCTGAACAGCCGTATACAGGCGGTGCATACAAGACAGGGACTGTAGGTTTGTTCTTATGTAGAATGTGTTTGTAATTTTGAACAGGTACATTGTTGAAGTGTAGCTCCAGCCCAAAAATCTATTTTTAAACTTTTTGGGAAACATAGGTAAGGGTTATCACCCCTGTAACATTTGTTTTGCTGTCTGTGCCCCTGTTCAGAACATTTCACCTCACTTTCCGTCCCAATGACAACTGTTTTTGAAATGTGGTGTTTTTCTTGAAACAAGGATTGCTGATAAAGCATCAGTACAGAGGAGACACCTTTCTCCCATATTTATTCTTACAGGAGAGAATTTTCCTTCCTAGTGGTAGATTTCCTCTCACTTCCTGTTGTCTTCTTGCGTTTGCAAGTAGGAGTCGTTTGTAAGTTGGATGTTTGAAAGTAGGGACCTGCCGTATATACTCTGCAGAAATAGGCCCCTTAGTTGTTGGTGTTGGCACAACACTGTAAGCACTCACAGTTACTCTTGGTTGGTGCTGGAACGCCCTGCTGTCAACTATTATATCAGGAATTTTAATTACATATAATTGTAGAACAGTGGTAGTAAAAATTGGGCCTTTGATGGTGGTGCTGGTGCCACAACACTGTAAGCCCTGACAGTTACTCTTGGTGGGTGCAGCAATGGGCCCTGCTGTGAATTATTAGATCAATAATTGTAATTGCATGCCCCTGTTGAACAGGGGCTGAAAAATTGGGCCTTAGGCACTGGTGGCACAACACTACAACCCCTCACAGATACTGTACTTGGAGCACAGCAATGAGCCCTGTTGCAAAGTATTGCTTCAAAAATTGTAATGACACGCCCCTGTTAAACAGGGGCTGAAAAATTGGGCCTTAGGCACTGGTGGCACAACACTACAACCCCTCACAGATACTGTACTTGGAGCACAGCAATGAGCCCTGTTGCAAAGTATTGCTTCAAAAATTGTAATGACACGCCCCTGTTAAACAGGGGCTGAAAAATTGGGCCTTAGGCACTGGTGGCACAACACTACAACCCCTCACAGATACTGTACTTGGAGCACAGCAATGAGCCCTGTTGCAAAGTATTGCTTCAAAAATTGTAATGACACGCCCCTTTTAAACAGGGGCTGAAAAATTGGGCCTTAGGCACTGGTGCCACAACACTCCAACCCCTCACAGATACTGTACTTGGAGCACAGCAATGAGCCCTATGGCAAATTATTGCTAAAAAAATTGTAATTACACGCCCCTGTAAAACAGGGGCTGAAAAATTGGGCCTTAGCCACTGGTGGCGGCACCCATAAACAAAAATGATCTTCCAAGCTATCATCATCAATCGTATCATTGAGGACTCGGAGGAGGAGGATAGCCAGTCAACATAACAGCACAGGCACTCAGCATCAGCATCAGTCTTGAAGGGATGTGACATGTTAAAATCAATTAGTCTGTTATATCAGCATCAGGTGTGTGGTAGCTGGTGGTGATCCAAGACTGGTTCATCTTGATGAAAGTCAGTCGATCAACCGAGTCGGTGGACAGGCGCACCCTGTGATCCGTGACAAATCCTCCAGCAGCACTGAATGTGCGTTCCGAAAGAACGCTGGATGCAGGACAGGCCAGTAGCTCAATTGCATACTGTGCAAGCTCTGGCCAGTGATCCATCCTCAAGACCCAGTAAGCCAGAGGATTTTCGGTGGGGAAGGTGTCCAAGTCTGACCTTGCCCCTAGATATTCCTGCACCATGTTTATCAGACGCTGGCGATGGTTGCTGGAACCGATCATACTTTGGGGCTGCGGACTAAAGAATTGTCTGAACGCATCGGTCAGACGGCCACCTTCCCCACCGCTCCTTCTTTGACTGGCCGAAGCCTCAGCAACTCGTTGTCCAGGACCAGGAGTTTGTAACCTCCCAGTCTCTGGGAACGCGTTGCACAGACCTTTCTGCAAGGCCTCCCGGAGTTGTCTCATCCTCTGCTCCCTCTGCGACGGTAACATAAGGTCCGCAACCTTACCCTTGTACCGTGGATCAAGGAGAGTGGCCAGCCAGTAATGGTCCCTCTCCTTGATCCGAAGAATACGAGGATCCTTCCGCAGACTTTGCAGGATCAGGGAGGCCATGCAGCGTAGGTTTGCTGAGGCATTCGCTCCGGAGTCCTCTGGGTCACTAAGGACGACATGATCCGCAGCCACCTCCTCCCAGCCACGTACAAGTCCACTGGTTTCTTGGGACTGTAAATCATCCCTAAAAGACTGCTGCTGATGATGCTGAGTGCCAGCCTCCACCTCCATGCTGACACAATCCTCCTCCTCCTCCTCCTCCTCCTCTTCCTGTGCGATGGGTGGGACAGAAGGAACACTGTCTGGGTAAAGGGGGCCTTGAGAGGCAAGGAAGTCCTCCTCTTCCTGCCTCTGTTCTGCCTCAAGTGCCCTGTCCATTATTCCACGCAGCGTGTGCTCCAACAGGTGGACAAGAGGTACAGTGTCACTGATGCATGCACTGTCACTGCTCACCATCCTCGTGGCCTCCTCAAATGGTGCCAGGACAGTGCATGCATCCCTGATCATGCCCCACTGGCGTGGAGAAAATAAACCAAGCTCCCCTGACCCTGTCCTGGTGCCGTAGTCGCACAGGTACTCATTGATGGCCCTCTGCTGCGTGTGCAGCCGCTGCAGCATGGCCAACGTTGAGTTCCACCTGGTGGGCATGTCACATATAAGGCGGTTCTTGGGCAGGTTCAACTCCTTTTGCAGCTCAGCCAGGCGAGCACTGGCATTATAAGATCTGCGGAAATGCACACAGACTTTCCTGGCCTGCCTCAGGACATCCTGTAAGCCCGGGTACCTGCCCAAGAACCGCTGCACCACCAGGTTAAGGACGTGAGCCACACAGGGCACATGGGTCAGTTGTCCCTGTCGGAGGGCGGAGAGGAGGTTGGTGCCATTGTCGCAAACCACCATTCCTGGCTTAAGCTGGCGTGGCGTCAACCACCTCTCGGCCTGGCCCTGCAGAGCAGACAGGACCTCTGCCCCAGTGTGGCTTCTGTCCCCCAAACACACCAGCGCAAGCACGGCATGGCATCTTTTTGCCTGCGTACTTGCGTAGCCCCGTGAACGGCTATGGAGCACCGCTGGTTCATAGGACAAACCACAGGAAGAGGCCATGGAGGAAGAAGAAGAGGAGGGGGTGGAGGAGAGAGGTGTGTCACAACCAGTAGTAGCATTTTGGAGGCGTGGCGGTGGAACAACCTCCAACACTACTGCACCTTGTCCTGCATCCTTCCCAGCTGCCAAAAGAGTGACCCAATGGGCCGTGAAAGAAAGGTAACGTCCCTGTCCATGCCTGCTGGACCATGAGTCAGCGGTAATATGCACCTTACCGCTGACCGCCCTGTCCAGCGAGGCCAAGACATTGCCTTCCACATGCCGGTAGAGAGCCGGAATAGCCTTCCGTGAGAAAAAGTGGCGTTTGGGAACCTGCCACTGAGGAACCGCACATTGCACAAACTCACGGAAGGGGGCCGAGTCTACCAACTGAAAAGGCAGCAGTTGAAGCGCTAGCAATTTAGCCAAGCTAGCATTCAACCGCTGGGCATGTGGATGGCTGGGAGTGAACTTCTTTCGACGGTCCAGCAGCTGGGGCAGGGAAATTTGCCTGCTAGAATCGGACGTCGGTGTACTGCTAGCAGAGTGGCCGCAAGTACTTGGCTGTGACACACCTAATTCTACACCTTCATTCCTCTCAGTGCATGTTTCAGAGAGGACTGAAGTTATAGTGGGGTTGGAGATCCCAGCTGATGCGGTGCAAGGAGAGGTCCGCTTTGTTCTTTGGTGTGGGTCTTTGAGGTAGGCTTGCCAACGAGCTGCATGGCAGGTCAACATATGTCTGGTCAGGCATGTGGTACCCAAGCGGCTGATGTTTTGGCCACGCGATATACGCTTGAGACATATGTTGCAAACAGCAGCTGTGCGATCTGATGCACTAGCCTCAAAAAAGGCCCACACCAAGGAACTTTTTGAATGACGGGCAGAGGCAGCGCCCTGCACAGGCGGAGCTCTGCGGTGTGATTCCGTCGGTGTACTGCCCTTACGCTGGCCACCAAAGGGCATCCTGCCTCGTTGGAGATGTGCCTCCTCCTCATCCTCCTCCTCCTCCTCTCTCCTATTAGGCACCCACGTGGAGTCAGTGACCTCCTCATCCCCTCCCTCCTCATCACTGGAGCCAATCTGGCAGTATGCTGCAGCTGCTGGAACATGACTGCCAGATTGGTGTCCTTCTTGAGCATCCCCTCTGTCTGCTCTCACGCTACTGCCTTCCTGTAGTTGGGTTTCATCATCAGACCCTTCGAAACGCTGGGCATCCTCCTGGAGCATGTACCCAACACTGTGCTCAAACAGTTCGGGGGACTCCTCAGGAGGAGGACATGGTGGGTCTAGGGAAGGAGTGACTGATGATGAGTCTGACATTGATACCAGGGAAGAGGACGCTTTGGCAGCTGCTTTGCCAGTACCCTGAGCCTGGGTGAGAGAGGATGAGGAGGAGGAGGAGGGCTTGGTCATCCACTCTACCAAGTCTTCGGCATGATGTGGCTCAACATGTCCAGCTGCCGAAAAGAAGGACAAGCGTGTCCCATGGCCATGTGCTGATGACAATGCACCGCGTCCACGACCAGCACTGTTGCCCCCAGACACAGAGCCTGCTTGCCCTCTTTTATTGCCTCCTGACTGTCTGCCTCTCCTTGTTTGCCTTTCAGACATTCTAATAGATGGCCTGCAGGGAGATGGGAAAAAAGCAATAAGGGCTACCTTCAGGTGTCCTTCTCTGTCCCTTTACTTAAGGATTTCTAAATATGGTTGAGGATGATTGCTTTTGCACAGAATAGCACAACGACAATTTCCCTGACTGTCCAAAAAACAAGGATTTCAAAGATGGTTGATGAGGAATGCTTTAGCACACTATAGCACAAGGAGAATTCCCCTCACTTTCCTTCTTTGTCCCTAGAAACAAGGACTCGCACAGTGAAAGAAACTGACACTCTCCCTACCTAGAGTTTTCTGTCCCTAGAAAAAATGTTTTTTTAAAGCACACTATAGCACAAGGAGAATTCCCCTCACTTTCCTTCTTTGTCCCTAGAAACAAGGACTCGCACAGTGAAAGAAACTGACACTCTCCCTACCTAGAGTTTTCTGTCCCTAGAAAAAATGTTTTTTTAAAGCACACTATAGCACAAGGAGAATTCCCCTCACTTTCCTTCTTTGTCCCTAGAAACAAGGACTCGCACAGTGAAAGAAACTGACACTCTCCCTACCTAGAGTTTTCTGTCCCTAGAAAAAATGTTTTTTTAAAGCACACTATAGCACAAGGAGAATTCCCCTCACTTTCCTTCTTTGTCCCTAGAAACAAGGACTCGCACAGTGAAAGAAACTGACACTCTCCCTACCTAGAGTTTTCTGTCCCTAGAAAAAATGTTTTTTTAAAGCACACTATAGCACAAGGAGAATTCCCCTCACTTTCCTTCTTTGTCCCTAGAAACAAGGACTCGCACAGTGAAAGAAACTGACACTCTCCCTACCTAGAGTTTTCTGTCCCTAGAAAAAATGTTTTTTTAAAGCACACTATAGCACAAGGAGAATTCCCCTCACTTTCCTTCTTTGTCCCTAGAAACAAGGACTCGCACAGTGAAAGAAACTGACACTCTCCCTACCTAGAGTTTTCTGTCCCTAGAAAAAATGTTTTTTTAAAGCACACTATAGCACAAGGAGAATTCCCCTCACTTTCCTTCTTTGTCCCTAGAAACAAGGACTCGCACAGTGAAAGAAACTGACACTCTCCCTACCTAGAGTTTTCTGTCCCTAGAAAAAATGTTTTTTTAAAGCACACTATAGCACAAGGAGAATTCCCCTCACTTTCCTTCTTTGTCCCTAGAAACAAGGACTCGCACAGTGAAAGAAACTGACACTCTCCCTACCTAGAGTTTTCTGTCCCTAGAAAAAATGTTTTTTTAAAGCACACTATAGCACAAGGAGAATTCCCCTCACTTTCCTTCTTTGTCCCTAGAAACAAGGACTCGCACAGTGAAAGAAACTGACACTCTCCCTACCTAGAGTTTTCTGTCCCTAGAATTTTTTTTTTTTTAAAGCACACTATAGCACAAGGAGAATTCCCCTCACTTTCCTTCTTTGTCCCTAGAAACAAGGACTCGCACAGTGAAAGAAACTGACACTCTCCCTACCTAGAGTTTTCTGTCCCTAGAAAAAATGTTTTTTTAAAGCACACTATAGCACAAGGAGAATTCCCCTCACTTTCCTTCTTTGTCCCTAGAAACAAGGACTCGCACAGTGAAAGAAACTGACACTCTCCCTACCTAGAGTTTTCTGTCCCTAGAAAAAATGTTTTTTTAAAGCACACTATAGCACAAGGAGAATTCCCCTCACTTTCCTTCTTTGTCCCTAGAAACAAGGACTCGCACAGTGAAAGAAACTGACACTCTCCCTACCTAGAGTTTTCTGTCCCTAGAAAAAATTATTTTTTAAAGCACACTATAGCACAAGGAGAATTCCCCTCACTTTCCTTCTTTGTCCCTAGAAACAAGGACTCGCACAGTGAAAGAAACTGACACTCTCCCTACCTAGAGTTTTCTGTCCCTAGAAAAAATGTTTTTTTAAAGCACACTATAGCACAAGGAGAATTCCCCTCACTTTCCTTCTTTGTCCCTAGAAACAAGGACTCGCACAGTGAAAGAAACTGACACTCTCCCTACCTAGAGTTTTCTGTCCCTAGAAAAAATGTTTTTTTAAAGCACACTATAGCACAAGGAGAATTCCCCTCACTTTCCTTCTTTGTCCCTAGAAACAAGGACTCGCACAGTGAAAGAAACTGACACTCTCCCTACCTAGAGTTTTCTGTCCCTAGAAATTTTTTTTTTTAAAGCACACTATAGCACAAGGAGAATTCCCCTCACTTTCCTTCTTTGTCCCTAGAAACAAGGACTCGCACAGTGAAAGAAACTGACACTCTCCCTACCTAGAGTTTTCTGTCCCTAGAATTTTTTTTTTTTAAAGCACACTATAGCACAAGGAGAATTCCCCTCACTTTCCTTCTTTGTCCCTAGAAACAAGGACTCGCACAGTGAAAGAAACTGACACTCTCCCTACCTAGAGTTTTCTGTCCCTAGAAAAAATGTTTTTTTAAAGCACACTATAGCACAAGGAGAATTCCCCTCACTTTCCTTCTTTGTCCCTAGAAACAAGGACTCGCACAGTGAAAGAAACTGACACTCTCCCTACCTAGAGTTTTCTGTCCCTAGAAAAAATGTTTTTTTAAAGCACACTATAGCACAAGGAGAATTCCCCTCACTTTCCTTCTTTGTCCCTAGAAACAAGGACTCGCACAGTGAAAGAAACTGACACTCTCCCTACCTAGAGTTTTCTGTCCCTAGAAAAAATGTTTTTTTAAAGCACACTATAGCACAAGGAGAATTCCCCTCACTTTCCTTCTTTGTCCCTAGAAACAAGGACTCGCACAGTGAAAGAAACTGACACTCTCCCTACCTAGAGTTTTCTGTCCCTAGAAATTATTTTTTTTTAAAGCACACTATAGCACAAGGAGAATTCCCCTCACTTTCCTTCTTTGTCCCTAGAAACAAGGACTCGCACAGTGAAAGAAACTGACACTCTCCCTACCTAGAGTTTTCTGTCCCTAGAAAAAAAATTTTTTTAAAGCACACTATAGCACAAGGAGAATTCCCCTCACTTTCCTTCTTTGTCCCTAGAAACAAGGACTCGCACAGTGAAAGAAACTGACACTCTCCCTACCTAGAGTTTTCTGTCCCTAGAAATTTTTTTTTTTTAAAGCACACTATAGCACAAGGAGAATTCCCCTCACTTTCCTTCTTTGTCCCTAGAAACAAGGACTCGCACAGTGAAAGAAACTGACACTCTCCCTACCTAGAGTTTTCTGTCCCTAGAAAAAATGTTTTTTTAAAGCACACTATAGCACAAGGAGAATTCCCCTCACTTTCCTTCTTTGTCCCTAGAAACAAGGACTCGCACAGTGAAAGAAACTGACACTCTCCCTACCTAGAGTTTTCTGTCCCTAGAAAAAATTATTTTTTAAAGCACACTATAGCACAAGGAGAATTCCCCTCACTTTCCTTCTTTGTCCCTAGAAACAAGGACTCGCACAGTGAAAGAAACTGACACTCTCCCTACCTAGAGTTTTCTGTCCCTAGAAAAAATGTTTTTTTAAAGCACACTATAGCACAAGGAGAATTCCCCTCACTTTCCTTCTTTGTCCCTAGAAACAAGGACTCGCACAGTGAAAGAAACTGACACTCTCCCTACCTAGAGTTTTCTGTCCCTAGAAAAAATGTTTTTTTAAAGCACACTATAGCACAAGGAGAATTCCCCTCACTTTCCTTCTTTGTCCCTAGAAACAAGGACTCGCACAGTGAAAGAAACTGACACTCTCCCTACCTAGAGTTTTCTGTCCCTAGAAAAAATGTTTTTTTAAAGCACACTATGGCACAAGGAGAATTCCCCTCACTTTCCTTCTTTGTCCCTAGAAACAAGGACTCGCACAGTGAAAGAAACTGACACTCTCCCTACCTAGAGTTTTCTGTCCCTAGAATTTTTTTTTTTTAAAGCACACTATAGCACAAGGATAATTCCCCTCACTTTCCTTCTTTGTCCCTAGAAACAAGGACTCGCACAGTGAAAGAAACTGACACTCTCCCTACCTAGAGTTTTCTGTCCCTAGAAAAAATGTTTTTTTAAAGCACACTATAGCACAAGGAGAATTCCCCTCACTTTCCTTCTTTGTCCCTAGAAACAAGGACTCGCACAGTGAAAGAAACTGACACTCTCCCTACCTAGAGTTTTCTGTCCCTAGAATTTTTTTTTTTTTAAAGCACACTATAGCACAAGGAGAATTCCCCTCACTTTCCTTCTTTGTCCCTAGAAACAAGGACTCGCACAGTGAAAGAAACTGACACTCTCCCTACCTAGAGTTTTCTGTCCCTAGAAAAAATGTTTTTTTAAAGCACACTATAGCACAAGGAGAATTCCCCTCACTTTCCTTCTTTGTCCCTAGAAACAAGGACTCGCACAGTGAAAGAAACTGACACTCTCCCTACCTAGAGTTTTCTGTCCCTAGAAAAAATGTTTTTTTAAAGCACACTATAGCACAAGGAGAATTCCCCTCACTTTCCTTCTTTGTCCCTAGAAACAAGGACTCGCACAGTGAAAGAAACTGACACTCTCCCTACCTAGAGTTTTCTGTCCCTAGAAAAAATGTTTTTTTAAAGCACACTATAGCACAAGGAGAATTCCCCTCACTTTCCTTCTTTGTCCCTAGAAACAAGGACTCGCACAGTGAAAGAAACTGACACTCTCCCTACCTAGAGTTTTCTGTCCCTAGAAAAAATGTTTTTTTAAAGCACACTATAGCACAAGGAGAATTCCCCTCACTTTCCTTCTTTGTCCCTAGAAACAAGGACTCGCACAGTGAAAGAAACTGACACTCTCCCTACCTAGAGTTTTCTGTCCCTAGAAAAAATGTTTTTTTAAAGCACACTATAGCACAAGGAGAATTCCCCTCACTTTCCTTCTTTGTCCCTAGAAACAAGGACTCGCACAGTGAAAGAAACTGACACTCTCCCTACCTAGAGTTTTCTGTCCCTAGAAAAATTTTTTTTTTAAAGCACACTATAGCACAAGGAGAATTCCCCTCACTTTCCTTCTTTGTCCCTAGAAACAAGGACTCGCACAGTGAAAGAAACTGACACTCTCCCTACCTAGAGTTTTCTGTCCCTAGAAAAAATGTTTTTTTAAAGCACACTATAGCACAAGGAGAATTCCCCTCACTTTCCTTCTTTGTCCCTAGAAACAAGGACTCGCACAGTGAAAGAAACTGACACTCTCCCTACCTAGAGTTTTCTGTCCCTAGAAAAAATGTTTTTTTAAAGCACACTATAGCACAAGGAGAATTCCCCTCACTTTCCTTCTTTGTCCCTAGAAACAAGGACTCGCACAGTGAAAGAAACTGACACTCTCCCTACCTAGAGTTTTCTGTCCCTAGAATTTTTTTTTTTTTAAAGCACACTATAGCACAAGGAGAATTCCCCTCACTTTCCTTCTTTGTCCCTAGAAACAAGGACTCGCACAGTGAAAGAAACTGACACTCTCCCTACCTAGAGTTTTCTGTCCCTAGAAAAAATGTTTTTTTAAAGCACACTATAGCACAAGGAGAATTCCCCTCACTTTCCTTCTTTGTCCCTAGAAACAAGGACTCGCACAGTAAAACACACTGACACTCTCCCTACCTATCCTTCTCTTTCCCTAAACTAAAGGAATCCAGGTTAAGCAAGAAAGAAATAAATGTCACTGTCCCTGCCTATGCTTGTCTTTCCCTGCTCCGGAACACACTACACTAGGCCGCCGTGCTGGCGGCCTTTTATAGTGTGGGGCGTGTACTAAACACCCTCAGCAATAATTGGCCACAGGCATCCTGCCTGTGGCCAATCATTGCTCTCCTCGCTGCCGGCGCTGTGATTGGCCAAGCATGCGGGGTCACAGTGCATGCTTGGCCAATCACAGCGCCTGGATGACACTGCGATGGCGTAGTGCATTGTGGGCCGTTCGCGTCACTCGAATTTGGCGCGAACGGCCCAAATCGTTCGATCTTCGTCGAACGATCGAACAGCCGATGTTCGAGTCGAACGTATGTTCGACTCGAACACGAAGCTCATCCCTACTCCTAAGTAGGGATGAGCTTCGAGTTCGAGTCGAACTCATGTTCGATTCGAACATTGCCTGTTCGCCCGTTCGCCGAACAGCGAACAATTTGGGGTGTTCGCGGCAAATTCGAAAAGTCTATGGGAGAAATCTAAAGTGCTAATTATTAAGGCTTATATGCAAGTTATTGTCCTAAAAAGTGTTTGGGGACCCGGGTCCTGCCCAAGGGGACATGTATCAATGCAAAAAAAAGTTTTAAAAACGGCCGTTTTTTTAGGAGCAGTGATTTTAATAATGCTTAAAATGAAACAATAAAAGTGAAATATTCCTATAAATTTCGGACCTGGGGGGTGTGTATGATATGCATGTGAAGTGGCGCATGTTTCCCGTGCTTAGAACTGTCCCTGCACAAAGTGTAATTTTTGAAGGAAAAAAAGTCATTTAAAACTCACTCGCGGCTATTAATGAATTGTCGGCTTTTATCAATACATAGAAAAGTCATTGATAAAAAAAAAAAAAAAAGCGTGGGGGTTCCCCCAAATTCAATTACCAGGCCCTTTAGGTCTGGAATGGATATTAAGGGGTTCCCCCTAAATATCCATACCAGGCCCTTGAGATTTGGCATGGATTTTAAGGGGAACTCCACCCCAAATAAAAAAAAAATGGCGTGGAGTCCCCCCAAAAATCCATACCAGACCCTTATCCGAGCACGCAACCTGGCCGGCCACAGAGGAAGAGGGGGGGACGAGAGAGCGGCCCCCCCTCCCTCCTGAACCGTACCAGGCCACATGCCCTCAACATGGGGAGGATGTCCTCATGTTGATGAGGACAAGGGCCTCATCCCCACAACCCTTGCCCGGTGGTTGTGGGGGTCTGCGGGCGGGGGGCTTATCGGAATCTGGAAGACCCCTTTAACAAAGGGGACCCCCAGATCCCGGCCCCCCCCTATGTGAATTGGTAAGGGGTACATTGTACCCCTACCATTGCACAAAGAAAGTGTCAAAAAATGTAAATAAAAACACACACACCTTGGAAAAGTCCTTTATTAAAAAAAAAAAAATAATAAAAAAAAAAAAACATTCCAGCGATGAAATCCAGTGTCCCGCGGCGATCCCGATGTCCAGCGCTGTCCGTCATTGGTTGTGCCTGTGCGGACCTGATGGGGAACTTCCTCCGCTGTGTTTTAAATGTATAGACCCGCCCCTTCTAAAGTTCCCCATCAGGTCCGCTCAGCGGACCAGATGCGGAACGAGAGAAGGGGTGGGTCTATTCATGTATTACACAGCGAACAAAGTTCCCCATTAGGTCCGCCCCCTCGGTATGTTGGACCCCGCCTACGTCATTGGCCTGAGCGGGAAACTTCCTTCACTGTGTAAATTTAAATTACAATGACACCACCAATGACACCAGCCTCTCATCTTACTGAAGGACCCCAAGGGTAAGATAAAGCCTTAATGGATCTCCAACACTCCAGGTGATACTCTGCAATTCCTGTACACAAACAGGGACCGCTGCCGCCTCTTCCACCGCTTCCCACCGTATCTTCCTATAATATAACTTGCTCCAAGGTTCAGGAATAAAACAGAAAGGACTCCATGGTGAAGTAAGTATATGAAAGCCAAAAAACTGCGCTTATTTAAAATATATGGCTTAAAAACAGAAATGAAAAAACACCAAGTAATAAAAACGCCAAAAAACGCCAAATGGAGTACACACTTCCGGTTCACGGTCGTAAACCGGAAGTCAACGTCACTCTGCTCCTCCTCCTGATGGGTTTTACTTCCTCTGTTTTTCCCCCTGCAATGTAAAAGCATAATGGGCTAGTATGCATCACATACTAGCCCATTATGTGCCACTTACCTGCAAATGAAGCCCGCAATGTCCCCGCTGGTGGCCGCATCCATCTTCGCCCCTCTTTCTTCCGGGGCTGCGTACTCCGACTCTGTGACTGGCCGGAGTCGTGTGACGTCACTCCCATGCATGGGAGCCATAATTGAAGAAATGGCGCGGAGGTCCGTTTCTTCACAGCGCATGTGCCGATGAAATCATCGGCACACTACAAGGTAAATATCTCCTAAACGGCGTATGTTTAGGAGATATTTACAGTACCTATAGCTATGCCTTATTTTAGGCTTAGCTATAGGTACAACTTCCGTATTGGGGTTATACAACCACTTTAAATGTTCATAATTATGGTGTATCACAGGGAGAAAAGGATAAGTATGTGGACACTGTCGTGGTGTGCTCATCTAAAGATAAACATTGGCAATTTGATGTGGTTTTCAAACCTATCTGATCTCTATCTTCTCCAAGATTTCCAACAAAAAATGAGATGACCACTTGGTCAGATGAAGGTCATTTTGTGTCTATGGCTAGCTTTATTGCTAGTCTGAACACAATGCGGTACTTTTTAAAGCCGGAATATAACAGCATAAGATGGTCATTGTAAACAACAATATTAACAAAAAGTGAGTCGTCTTCTTTTGTCATCTCTGTACTGTAAAAGAATGGAAGCAGCTATATTGCAAATAGATATTTTTTCCTTTAAGCAAAAAACAATCAATTTTTTTCGCTTAGCTGATATAGCTGTTTTTGTTGCTTTGGTACTGACTAGTGGCACTGGGGAACTGCAGGAGTTTGAAACGGATTCCTATTGTTCTGCACCTCAGGACATCTTTTCTTGTGAGGTTTGATCACAATTCATTATCTTCACAATACCCCACACTGAAGAAGAGAGAGAAATGGCGAGAGAAATGGCCTGCACAAAGCCTGTAACCAAACTCTACTCTCCGGAAAGGGCTCTGGGGACAAGAATAAACCACATTCTATGCCTTCATTCTAGAAGCTCATACACTCTGAAGTTACAGAAGTCAGCAGATAACAGCAGTAGTCAGAGCTACATTGCAAAGATATTTCTAAACAGATCTACCACCCAGGTAGATGTATTTTATTTATAAAAAATGTAGCATACATTTATTTGTGCAAACCCAGTGTTTTACCTTCTTGAGTAGTATACCTGAAACACATTCCAGTATATGCCTATATGAGGCTAAAAGGGATTCCTTCAGTGCTGTAAATACCTAAAGTGAACCTGTGCTTGCCTAAAGTGATTATAAAGGATCCAATTTTATTTTTTAAAACTAACAATCATGTCTTCTTGCCTGGTGTATATGATTTTATACAAAAAAAGCCCCAATCCTCCTCTTCTGGGGTGCCCCGACACCGCTCCTGGCTCCTTCCCCCCACTGAGTGCCCACCATAACAAGCCGCTTGCTATTGGGTACTCGAAGGGCCTCGCTCCCGAGTCAGCTCAGTGTGTCCATAGAGCATGGCTCCGCCCAGCCCCCGCTGCCTCGTCACTGGCTATGATTGACTGCAGCAGGAGCCAATGTCTCCTGCTTCTGCCTCCATGTCCAATGAGGAGAGACAGAGAGAGCAGGGAGCGCTAGATTGAGATTGGGCTCAGGTAAGTATTGTAGCGAGATCCCCAAAAATGGGGTCGCTATGCTGTAAATTTAGGGGCAGTCTGGGCAATAGTGTGGCTCAAATTCTACAATTCTGTTCGGTACGGACTCTGTTCTGCCATGTTGTTGTCTGGTGTATAGTTCCCCTGGGCCTGAGGTGGCGCTGTTGCCCAGGTCTCGGGTTGAACCGCAGGTGGCATTGTGGTACGATTGGTGTCTTTTCTCGGCTACTGTGTGGTGGGCGGGCTCTGTCTGCTGTGCATGCTGGGAAAGGGTATATAAAGGGTAGATGCCAGAAGTGCGGGGAGTGTGCCCCATGGGGGTGGTGTGCCAGGGGGATTCCAAGGACCCCTGGGGGCAAAGTCGTGCTCTATGGCCTTGCTGGCCTGGGGTGCGTGAATTGGTCGAGGAGTCTGGGGCACCTTTTGCTCGAGGCTACAACGTTCCAGGTAGACCCAGTACCTTCAACTGGGTCTACAAACAACACACTGGAGTCCCAGGGAACCCGTATGAGGGTGGCCCACTCTGAAGGAGAGGAAACCGGGGGAGGACCTGTCCGATGGATCGGTGGAGAAATTCACGGTGAAGGAGAGGCCTGGTTACCTATCAGAGGGAAGGATTCGTGAATTGCAGTATAGCTCCTGTAGTGTGTCCCATTGACACCTATGGTCTTCATTAATCTATGGGAGTTTCAAAGTTCTAATTCAGTAACTAAAGGATTGTGTGGCAGAGGATCTCTTAAACTTGTCCGTGAAGGGGACTAACTTAAAAGAGCTGTTCGTGTTTCACTCCGGCTGCTAGAACTGTGAGAGGGATCTATCCGGGTGAGCAATTCATACTCAGGCTTGAGTGAAGAATAGGGTAGTTGGGTGTCGTGCCCCTGAACCTGTCCCTCTACCTACCGTATATACTCGAGTATAAGCCGAGTTTTTCAGCACATTTTTTTGTGCTGAATATGCCCCCCTCGGCTTATATTCGAGTCACCTTTTTGCGCCTGATCTCCCAGACTTTGGGGAAGAGGTACTGGCCGACTTGGCACACATGTAGCCCCACTCTTCCTCTACAAGTGTGCAAAGTTTGTTGTCCAGGGGACATACGGCCGGACACCCCTTCCATAGACTCCCATGTTAAATGGTAATTTCTCTGATAACTTTGGGGACCCAGTACTGGCCGGTCGTAGGTCCCCTGGACCCCAAACTTGGCACACGTGTAGCCCTAGTTCTCCTCTACAAGTATGCAAAGTTTGCTGTCTGGGGAGACCTACGGCCGGGGAGCACCGATTTTTCGAAGCCTGGCACCCCTTCCATATACTCTCATGTTAAACGCAAGTCTAGTCATGGACACAGTGAGGCATGGGCACAGTGAGGCATGGGCACAGTGAGGCATGCACATGGACACAGTGAGGCACAGTGATGCATGCAGATGGACACCCTAGGCTTATACTCGAGTCAATAAGTTTTTCCAGTTTTTTGTGGTAAAATTAGGTGCCTCGGCTTATATTCTGGTCGGCTTATACACGAGTATATAAAGTACTTTGTTTCTATTTTCAACCTATTCGCAAATCTGTTTCAAGCAAAGATAAAATAAACTCGTCTGTTTGGAGTTTAAATACTGTTTGGACATTGGCTTTCTTTGGGAGAGAGAACACAGACTTTTCCCTATACTCTGGGGACGAGAACCAATGGAGGGAGGTAACTTGCTGCAGGACCCAAAATGGTAAAAACACAGCTCAGCCTCTTAAACCCGGAGGATCCGGGCATGTGGCACGGTGTGCCTTTATCCCTGCAAGGAGAAGGTAGGCAGGAGAAAAGGGTCCATGTGCTACATATAAAAGGGGGCTGGGGGTTGAGCTGAATACAGAAGTTTTTTTTTACCTTATGTCTTTCGCTGCCAGGTCCGTACGTCGTACGTATCTGACAGCGGGGGTTTCACACACAATCCGGTGGCTGCAGCCATGGGGATTGTGTGTAAAACTGACAGTCAGACTCCTGCCTCCTGTCAGATGAAAGCATTCGAGTGGCTGCGCTGCTGACTGATTGCTCACACATACCACCGGTACCGGTGCCCCCCCCCCCCCCCCCTGTGCGCACACAACGCCCCGCCTTGTTTTCTGGGCTCCACTTGCCCATCTGCAGGCCCGGGACCGACATGGCGGGTGCTGGCAGCTGGGGGGGGGGGGGGAGTAGAAGAGAGGACACACGTCCGCTCTCCTCCCCTTCTTGCTGTGACCTTGAAAACGACATCGATATCTATGACATCACTTCCGGGTCAGCCTCTCCATGTCTCCGGCTAGCATAGCCGGGAAGCAATGTTTTGCAATGTGATCTGCATTGCAAAACATTCAGAGGAGCCCAGAGGAGACAGGGTCTAAAAAACATTTATTGCGATACCCATGTTACATTTCCCTGCGCACACTGGAGTGAGAGAAATAATTTTAGCACCAGACCTCCTCCGTACAACCGATGACCTATAGGGGGCTTTTGAAGCGTCACATATAGAAAATATAGGGTACTGAAGTCTGTCGCCTTTTCACGGGGCACACCCAACCTAAAGTGGTTGTTAACCCACTTATATAAAATCATCCCATCCGCGCTGTAATATACCAATAAATGTCCCTGTGCCTGTGTTATGTAAAAAATATGCTTATCTGTATCTATATCAGCGCGGCTCCCAGCGCTCCGCTGACTCTTTGACTCTCTTCACTTTCACAACATGATGCTGCCACCACCATGTTTCACGGTGGGGATGGTGTGTTCAAGGTGATGTGCAGTATTAGTTTTCTGCCACACACAGCATTTTGCTTTTAGGTAAAAAAGTTCAATTGTATTTACACTTTTGGTTGTAGCATGTCAAAATGTGGAAAATTTCAAGGGGTATGAATATCTTTTCAATCCACTGTACATGGTTCAAATCTCAGCTGGTTCCTGCTGAACCAGCCAAGATTCAAACCATCAGTGCTTTTGCTTTAGCAGCCCTGCTAGTGTTAAATTGTTTGTCTTAATTCCCTACTTACTACATCTGCCGGACAGCTTGTTCTGTTGAAAAACAACAGACTTACTGGCAGGATCACCAGATGAAAATATAAGAAAGCCTAAAAAAGAAAACTAACGCAACCATCACATCTTAAGAATTGGTAAGCTGCAATAGAATACATCTTTGCTTTTTGGGCTCATACTGCTTTAGGCAAAGCACAAGTTTGCATTGCATCAGCTTTTTAAATTGTATAAAGATCAGAATGCCAAAAAATACCTTTTTTACCAATGAGATATCTACTTGGTATATATGCTTCATATTTGGCTGTTGCAGGGCTGCCAAACCTGAATGTATTAGAATAAGAAGGTTTGGTGCCAATATTATCCTTAAAATGGGGTCTCCATTTATTTAGTCTTCAGTTTCTTGTGTTCTGTGCATATATACTAGGTAATGTGTAAGTGAAACCCTTAGGGCTCATTCACATCATCAAGCCACACTGAGTGCACAGCTGCTGGGGAACGCTGGGAGGAAACACTGCCGATGCTCAGGATACTCTTTCCAGGCTTAAGTCTTTACATTAATTAACCGGTTAAGGACCGACTCCTGTACATTTACGTCGGCAGAATGGCACGGCTGGGCAAAGTAACGTATATATACGTCACTTTTAAATTCCCGCCGCACGCGCCCCTGCTGCAAGCTCCGTGACTGTGCCCGCGCCCGCAGGACCTGCGGACTCGATGTCCGCCAGTGTCCCGCAATCGGGTCACAGAGCTGCAGAACGGGGAGAGCCAAGTGTAAACAAGCATCTCCCCGTTCTGCCTAGTGACACTGTCACTGATCGTCTGCTCCCTTTCATCGGGAGAAACGATCAGTGACGTGTCACTCGTAGCCACGCCCCCTAAGAGTTAGAATCACTCCCTAGGACACACACCTAACCCCTTCAGTGCCACCTAGTGGTTAACCCCTTCACTGATAGTCGCATTTTCACAGTAATCAGTTCATTTTTATAGCACTGGTCACTGTAAAAATGACAATGGTCCCAAAAATGTGTCAAAAGTGTCCTATGTGTCCGCCATAAAGTCGCAGTCACGATAAAAAAATAAATTATAAAAATGTCATAAAACTACCCCTATTTTTTAGACGCTATAACTTTTGCGCAAACCAAATCAATATACGCTTCTTGCAATTTTTTTTACCAAAAATATGTAGAAGAATACGTATCGGTCTAAACTGTGGAAATTTTTAGTTTTTTTATAGATTTTTTGAGGATATTTATTATAGCAAAAAGTTAAAAATATTGTTTTTTTTTTCAAAATTGACGCTCTATTTTTGTTTATAGCGCAAAAATTAAAAACCGCAGAGGTGATCAAATACCACCAAAAGAAAGCTCTATTTGTGGGAAAAAAAGGAGGTTAATTTTGTTTGGGAGCCTCGACGCACGACCGTGCAATTGTCAGTTAAAGCAACGCAGTGCCCGGGGCTTAAGTGGTTAATTCAAGCTGACCATTCTAAGCACCCCTGTCAGTGGTAAATGGTATGTCTCATTCGTCTAAATGCTACACCTGCAGGATAGCTTGTTCTGTTGAAAAAAACGACAGACTTATTGGCCAAGTCACAAGGTGAAATTGAAAGAAAGAAAGCCTAAAAAGAAAACAAATGTAGCTATCACATGTAATGCCGCGTACACACGATCGTTTTTAATGTCATTTTCAAAAACGACGTTTTTCTCGACGTGATTTTCCTTGTTTCCTCTCAAGCCTGTCTTGCATACACACGTTCATAAAAAAAAAATGCTTGAGTAAAACGCGGTGACGTACAACACGTACGACGGCACTATAAAGGGGAAGTTCCGTTCGAATGGCGCCACCCTTCATGTTAGTAAAGTTTGTTGAGCGACGATTCGCGCTTTTCAGCCTCGTGCTTTTCAGTCCGTTACAGCGTGACGAATGTGCTATCTCCATTACGAACGCTAGTTTTACCAGAACGAGCGCTCCCGTCTCATACTTGATTCTGAGCATGCGCATTTTTTTCCCCCTCGTAAAAGCATACACACTACCGTTTTTCACGTCGTTAAAAAAACGACGTGAAAAAATAGAGCAGGTTCTCATTTTTTTAGGCCATTTTTCACGTCGTTAAAAATGCTCTGGAGCCTACACACGATCAATTAAAAAAATTGCATTTTTAACGACGTGAAAAACGATCGTGTGTACGCGGCATTAGAATTGGTAAATTGCAATATAATAAATGCTGGCTTTTGGTTTTAATACCGGATTTTTTTTATGATACTGTTGATGCATATTGTGGCATGACAAGAATGTATTAGTGAAAACATGGATAGTTACAGATGAGTCTGCTTTAAACCGGAGGTCCACCCTAAAAAATGTTTTTTAACATTAAAAGACTCCTTAAATTTTTTTTAAAAACATTTGAAAAAAAAAAAAATTTTACTTACCAGAAATGGCTGTTGCTAGGCAGTCTTCCTAATCTGCCACTTCCTTCTCCGCGGAGCTCCTCAGTCTCGTCCTCGTCCTCGCGTTGCCTCCTGGGAAATGGGGCGCGCTGTCTTCTGGGACCTGCACGTGTCCCAGAAGACAGCCTCCCATTCACAAAGCACTGCGCGACTCGCGCATGCGCAGTAGGAAACGGGCAGTGAAGTCACTGCCTGTTTCCCTTCGTTAGGATGGTGGCGCCAGCACCCGATCAGATGGACGGATCGGCCTCGGGGGGCCGACATTGCGGGACCGGACAGGTAAGTGTCCTTATTAAAAGTCAGCAGCTACAGTGTTTGTAGCTGCTGACTTTAAAAAAAAAAAAAATTGCAGCTGGAACACCGCTTTATCAACCCAAATATGTGACATGTGAGTCTCAGGGATCTCATGGTGGAAATTGTATCCAGGCAAACAAATAGCTCTGGGGAGAAAACCCAATCTGGCAGGTCAGAAAACATGTCACCCATGATAAATCCCACTCACAGGATCTGCCACCATTGCTCACCTCCCCCTAATTGAGTTAAACATGCCAACAGAGATGACGTGGCACGTTTATTTAATGTTCTGCGGTGCTCTGTTGTGCCAACACATCCAACCACTCTCTAATGTCTCTGGACAGTATCAATTGAAACATCATGCATGCATGCATGATTATTGTAGAACAAAGCACTAATATAACTATTTTCTATCCACTACTGGTGGATTGGCTAAAAAATGTAATACGTTTTACATTTTTCACTGTCGTATTTGCTTTAAAAAAAGAAATACATTGTCATTACTGCTCTGCAAGAGAATACCAATGGTGACATCTGCACCAACACTGATACCGATACTAGTATCGGTGCTGATACCAAGCATTTGCATTAGTATCGGTACTCGTGAAAATGCTCCAAAGCTTAATTCGATACCTGTTGTATTGGGCCAGGTGTCCTCAGTGTAGCAGGGGGGCTGGGCAGCCTAACAGGTGATCGCTGTGGCGGCAGGGGCAGTTACAAGCACCGAACCCCCTGTATAGCCTTTCAATAAAGCAGCTGACAGCTGATTATCCGCCTCTCCCTCCTGCGGCTGTCAGCTGCTTTATTGAAAGGCTATACAGGGGGATCAGGGCTTGTAACTGCCCCCTCCGTCGCACTAATCACCCCTGACTGTGTGTTCCTACAGCTCCCCGGGTCCCCCCTCTCCGGTGTCCTCCTCCCTCTCTCTGTCTCCTCCTCCGGGTCCCCCTTTGTGCTCCCCAGCTCCCCAGGTCCTCCTCCGCCCCCCCCCTCCCAGATCTGTCAGGATGGAGAGCGGAGGAAGGAGCTGGTATAATGTCATTTACTGGCTCCTTTCTTTTCAGTGATCACTGACTCTGTCTATTCATAACTGAGCATCGAAACTGTGTTTACTCTGCTTCAGTTTTTGAATGGGGAGGAGCCGCCGTCTCGTGTCCATTCATCTCCAGTGCACCAAAGCATTCCCCCCCAAACAAGGCTGATAAATAAAAAAAGATTAAAAAAGAGAATAATAAATAATTCAAGGTTAAATTGTAAAAATAATAATAATAAAAAAAAACACTGACTCCGTCTACTCCCCCCCCCCCAAAAAAAAGAAAGCATTAAAAAAAAATATAACAAAAAATATATAAATTGTAAAAAATAATAAAAAAAAATATTGTAAAAAATAAAATAGTAAAAAATAAAAAAATAAAAAACTACTGACAGTCCACGCCTCATCAGTGCCCATCAGTGCCACCTATCAGTGCCCATCAGTGCTGCATATTAGTGCCACTGTCACATGACTTAAAAAAAAGTATCAGTAATCGGTATCGGCGAGTACTTGAAAAAAGTATCGGTACTTGTACTCGGTCTTAAAAAAGTGGTATCGGTGCAACCCTAGTGACATCATATCTAGCTTCATATCTTTTTTAGTATTATTACTGTTTTTTAGTACTGTGCAGGTCAAATTTTATTATTTTATATTATATATTCTTTCACTGTGAATCTGACACCTCAGTTTAGCAGCCACCTCTTCTGTTGTTTGAAGAATACCATCACCACAAACTAGATGTCTCCACAATGTACAAGAGATAGTGACGTGCCTAAACAACATGCTGAACCCAGATGAAAATAATTCATATGATAAACACAGTAAATGCATGATTTTCATTTTTGTTCCTGCACATGAGAACAGTGCTTGAGGGATCACTACATTCTTCTTAGCCTTACAGGAAGATATGAACGCCTTATTCCAACACATTCCAATGATAACTGAACTCACCAGACAGCTCCGGTGGTGCTGCTAATGGCATGTGACTTTTTGCCCATTACAGCTTGGCGTATCTTACAATAATCCATCATTATGGCATTTTAAAAATGAACTTCGATAAGAAGACATTTGCAATGATAAAAATAAACCCCTAAAATGTATGAAATGCCTTCAGAAAGATTGTGAGACTATTTTGCACCATGGACAGGATATAAATGGCCCAGCAGCAGGCAATAAATTAAAATATATGGGACTATTTTTTAAATCAACCAATAAAATCTAGTATTGTATTTGACCAGATTTCAACTACCTTTTTTCCAAGGTAGGTTTTACTATAAAAGTGTGAACTTGTAAAAGGGAAATGATGAGACATAGTGGTAAACGATCTTAAAAAAACAGGGGAAATTATAAAATTAAAAGAAAAAAAAAACAATGAAATGACTTTCTTCCATTGCAAAAAATTAATTATGCCTGGTAAAGGATATGCTTTAAAACCATTATGCTGCGTACACACGACCGTTTTTCATGACGAGAAAAATGGCATTTTTTAAATTGGTCATAAAAAACGATCATGTGTAGGCTCCAGAGCATTTTTCTCTACGAGAAAAATGGCCATTAAAAATTTAGAACATGCTCTATTTTTTCTTGTCGTTTTTCTCATCGTGAAAAACGGGCGTGTTTACGCTTTAATGACGGGAAAAAAAACACGCATTCTCAGAAGCAAGTTATGAGACGGGAGCGCTCGTTCTGGTAAAACTAGCATTCAGAATGGAGATAGCACATTCGTCACGCTGTAACGAACTGAAAAGCATGAGGCTGAAAATCGCGAATCGTCTCTCACCAAACTTTACTAACATGAGATCAGCAAAAGCAGCCCAAAGGGTGGCGCCATCCGAATGGAACTTCCCCTTTATAGTGCCGTCGTATGTGTTGTCGTACGTGTTGTACGTCACCGCGCTCTGCTCGAGCATTTTTTTTCACGATAGTCACGTGGAGAAAAACATTGTTTTTTTCAGTGACATTAAAAACGTCCGTGTGTACGCGGCATTAGGGTGGCACCAGCTTCTGTAGTTTTGTGGCTTCCTGTCACCTGATTCTGCTCACTTGGCTCCATTTGGCCTAGCTATAAGAGATGTTGTATTTACTATGGAAAAATTCCTTCCAGTGTTGGGCTGCAGGCATGTACCAAAATTAATTATGCAGGCCACCGGGCAGTAGATGGCAGGAAGAGTGTGCAAATAGGGGGATCAGTGTCATGCCATATAAGCTAGGCAACACCCCTGGGAGGTTTTATGTGACTGGAGCTCAGGTAATAGATACAATCTGTGGCACGGACCAGTTTTATTTTTATAATGGGTTGAATGACAAGTATGTAGAGGGTAAGCCAAAAATATGTAGGCATAGGACACATCCTCTGCCACGCCACCTTAAAGGAGAATTATACAAAAAAAGATAGTTAAACCCACAAGTGCTTTTTTTTTTTTACCACTACTATTCCTTTATATTGGCTTTTGAAATTTACAAATACAGCAATTTAGGAATTGGATGAAAGGTTTAGCACTGGGAAACACTTTTTGAAAGATAAAAAGTGCATTTTATATACAACTTTATAGATCAGACCAAAATAAGAGACAAATGAGGAGGAATGAGGGACACATTTGTTCAAAATCAGGGACAGTCCCTTGAAATCAGGAACAGTTGGGAGCTATGTGTTTGTGTGGGTCGGGGGGGGGGGGGGGCGATTATAGGAAGACTACACTCATCTACAGCAACTGTGCCAAACTCTGCAGTATGGCAACTTGGACCTGTAGCTTTCCCGCATTCGCAGTCTGCCCTGTGGCAGCTCTTTGTTGACGTATTGCCTGCGGCATAGAAACAGAAAAAAGACTATTCTGCAAATGTGGAATGGGGATATTATTCAGAAAATGCAGCTTACGCAGGTACGACTGAACTTGGCTTTTTTCCAGCCTCCTCAAGGACTTTCTGTTCAGTCAAGAAGGAATGCAGAATAGAAAAAAAATGATTCACAGAGCAAAAACATCCATGCGACCACCTGAGAGCGCCCTGTAATTGACCTATTATTTCAGCAGAATATCATTCCTTCACAAGCATTTAGTGATAAACATTTCTTCAGAATCAGCCAATAAAGCAATCTAAATGGATGTCAACTTGACATTTTTGGTGCATTAGTCGGAATTGAAGCCTCCTTCAGCCTCTCGTTTTTCTGTGATATCAGGCCAGAGGGGTTCGTTCTACAGAAGGAGCTTAAATGATGGTTATACGCTGCATATGGTAATGTTATATATTTCTATATGACAGCACAACCGAAGAGAGATCTACTCAGAGATATATTTATGTCTTCACAAACAATTATCATAATCTTTCAATCCAGCAAAATAGGGAAATATCATTGGAAATCCAGAATATACAGAAAGGGTAAAGTAGATAGTGTAAAGGTATATGGTTTAGAATGATCAATTTCCAAATTTAAAATGTTTAGCACCATCATCCCTTTACGCTCTACATGTTTTGCCTTATCTCCCGAGTTATCGTGCTGAATTCGTGTGGAGACGGGTGTGCTATGTGTGTCCAGGAATCTAGGTGACGTTCATGTGTGTGGGGGGCGGGCGCATCACTGATGTCATTGCGCCCTTTTCTCTACCTCCCCCCCCCTCTGAGAGATAACAACATCACACCCACTGCCGCCACGGAGATTGGGCGCGCTTGCTCGCTGGGAGACACAGGTCCCGTCTCCCGGCGCTGCTGGCGTGTCACATGTCCGGGTCAGTCTGTGGAGGAGGTCACTCCTCCTCCACACAATACACCACCCACTTACGTCCGGTCGTACCTCCAAGCATAGTGATGTCATACCTCGCGCCGCTCTCTGCGTATATGTGAGCAGTATAAATAGACCCACGCGGCAGTACACACGCTGTGGGGTCCTCTAGGAGCCACACCATCCTCACAGCTGCAGACAGGTAAAAATTAGATTTTTTGAAGCACATAGTAACCCTATGGATATTCCTCAATTAGAGATTAATATCATGGGGGATCATCACTGCATTGACAGAATATCTGTTTAAACACAGAAATCCCTTATACATCGCGGTAACACCATGACCTTAATTTCGTAGGATATATAAAAACCAACAACATATAAATATCAAGGAGGTAATTACAGTAAAACCTTGGATTGTGAGCACAGATCGTTCCAACATGCTTGTAATCCAAAGCACTTGTATATCAAAGCAAATTTCCCCATAAGAAATAATGGAAACTCAGATGATTCGCTCCACAACCATTTATTTTTAGGTCTTTTAGTTTATAGTGCATATAATAAGATTATAGCAATGTGATAGGTTGTGTAACCATAAAATGTCCATCCACAAATGGAAGCCTCCACAAGGGGATTAGAAGCAAAATCCAGCAGGAGCTGCAGAGTATAAAAGAGAAGAGAGGAGTCTCTAAGTGTAGCAATATGGTTACATTTAATGAAGGTACGACATTTAGCAACTCACATGGTTGATGATTAAAAGAGGCACATCCAAGTATGCAAGCATCTGGGGTAAAGCTGTCCACATAAACTATCCTCTGCACCACCGGCTCCCACCGCTATCAGTCTGCAATTGTGACCGGGAAGACTATCCCTGCAGTAGAGCGATCTGAGAGCGAGGCTTGAATCGCTCGTGGAGCGCAGCGTGGAAGGGAAGACGTTGATGGCGGTGTGGAGGACGGTCATGTGGACAACTTTACCCCGGATGCCTGCATACTTAGATGTGCCTGTTTTATTCAGGCATGTGAGTTGCTAAATGTTGTACCTTCATTAAATGTAACCATATTGCTACACTTAGAGGCACCTCTCTTCTCTTATATACTCAGTTGTGACATAACACTACTTGTATATCAAGATATCGCCTGTTTATCAAGTCAATATTGATTTAAAAAAATGTGCTTGTCTTGCAAAAGCTCTCAAACCAAGTTACTCTCAAACCAATGTTTTACTGTATACAAAGAAATATAATAGTGAACAATACGTTGTAGCCCAGTTTTAAGAGGACGTTTGACTTTATTTCTCCTTATTCACGTGTTCACTGCCCCAATTCTGTCTTTTGGTCAAATTGATAAATTTGACTGCCAACATACAAAACAGAATCTTAACGTCTGCACCTGTTCGCATCCAGGATAATTGGGCTCCTAGTTCACGATCTGAGTGAAAACTCCTGTGTAAGCATTATTTTGAATTGAACTTATTCTATAGTAAGAATTTTTAACTATATAGGTATGAATTGTAACGCCGAGCGCTCCGGGTGTCCCATCCATCCCGGAGCGCCCGCGGCGTCTGTCCTCCTGCAGCGCTCCGGTCGGCTCCTCTGACCGTGAGCACTGCTCTGATGCTGGCGGGGATGTGATCCATGCGGCGGCACCTGTCCGCCCGCGGATCGCATCCCATCCTGCTTACCGGCCTCCTCCTCCTGCTTCGTCTCGGCGCGCGCGGTCCCGCTGCTCTCTAGGGCGCGCGCGCGCCGGTCTTCTTAAATTTAAAGGGCCAGTGCACCATTGATTGGTGCCTGGTCCAATTACTGTGTCACACCCAAAACACTTAAAAACCCACTCCCCCTTCCTGTCCTTGCCGGATCTTGTTGCCTTACTGCCCTGAGAAAGCGTTTTGTAGTTGTCTTGCCAGTGTATCAGATCTTCCGCCGTTGCCCCTGACTACGAACCATTGCCGCCTGCCCTGACCTTCCGCTACGTCTGACCTTGCCTCTGCCTAGTCCCAGTGTACCGTGCCTATCTCAGCTGCCAGAGAAGTCGAGCCGCTACTGGGGGACACGACCTGGTTGCTACCGCCGCAGCAAGTCCATCCCGCCTTGCGGCGGGCTCTGGTGAAAACCGGTAGCTGCTTAGAACCGGTCCTCCAGTGCGACCCGTGCCTTTGCCTCTCTGGCACAGAGGATCCACCTCCTGTGTCCTCACTAGCCACTAGTCCGGGCCCTGACAGTAGATCCGGCCATGGATCCCGCTGAGGTACCGCTGCCAAATCTCGCTGACCTCACTACCGTGGTTGCCCAGCAGTCGCAACAGATCGTCCAACAAGGACAGCAGCTGTCGCAGTTGACCGCCATGGTCCAGCAGCTTCTGCCGCCGCAGCCTCCAGCATCTTCCCCTCTCCGAGCTGCCGCTACTACCTCGAGAATTCGCCTGTCTCTTCCGGAGAAATTTGAGGGGGATTCTAGGATGTGCCGGGGATTCTTGTCCCAATGTTCCCTGCATCTTGAGATGATGTCTGACCAGTTTTCCACAGAACGGTCTAAAGTGGCATTCGTGGTCTCTCTGTTGTCTGGAAAGGCCTTGGCCTGGGCCACGCCACTCTGGGACCGCAACGACCCTGCTACAGCCACCGTTCAGTCCTTCTTTACTGAGGTTTGCAGCGTTTTTGAGGAACCAGCCCGAGCCTCATCCGCTGAAACCGCCCTGCTTAACCTTGTCCAAGGAAACTCCTCTGTGGGCGAATATGCCATACAGTTCCGCACACTGGCCTCAGAGTTAGCCTGGAATGATGAGGCTCTCTGCGCGACCTTCAAGAAGGGTTTATCCGGCCACATCAAGGATTGTCTGGCCGCACGAGAGATACCCTCTTCCTTGACGGAACTCATCCATTTAGCTACCCGCATCGATATGCGTTACGTCGAAAGACGCCAAGAGCTTCGCCAGGAGAAAGATCTTGTTCGCACCAGGCGTTATCCGCGCCTGGCTCCTCTCTCTCTGAATCCAATGCATCCTGTTACCGTGCCTCCCGCCGAGGAGGCCATGTAAGTGGACCGGTCTCGCCTGACCCTACAAGAGAGGTCTCGCCATAGGAACGAGAACTTATGCCTTTATTGTGCGAGCTCTGATCACTTCCTAAAAGACTGTCCTATTCGTCCTCCGCGTCAGGGAAACGCCCGCACCTAGTGAACGTGGGAGAGGCGTTACTAGGTGTGAATTCTTCCTCTCCACGTCTGACTATTACTGTGCGGATTTCTCCTTCTGCTGACTCCCTCTTCCCTGCGGTGGCCTTCCTGGACTCTGGTTCTGCAGGAAACTTTATTGAAGCCTCTTTCATCAACAGGTTCAACATTCCTGTTACCCGTCTCATCAAACCCTTCTTCATTTCCTCTGTAAATGGAGAGAATTTGGATTGTACCGTGCGTTACCGCACCGAACCCCTGCTCATGTCCGTTGGTGTTCTTCACCAAGAAAAGATTGAATTCTTTGTTTTGTCGAACTGTACTTCTGACATCCTTCTTGGCCTACCCTGGCTCCAGCGTCACACTCCGAGCCTCGACTGGACCACTGGGGACATCAAATCCTGGGGTGACTCCTGTCACAAGCATTGCCTTAAGTCTGTACCGACTTGTCAAGTCCCCATCACTACTCCTTTGCCTGGCCTTCCAAAGGCCTATCAGGACTTTTCTGATGTCTTTTGCAAAAAACAGGCGGAGGTCTTACCACCACATAGACCCTACGACTGCCCCATTGACTTGCTCCCAGGTACTACTCCACCCCGTGGCAGAATTTACCCTCTCTCCTCTCCTGAATCCAAGGCCATGACTGAATACATTCAGGAGAACCTCAAGAGAGGTTTTATTAGGAAATCATCTTCTCCAGCCGGAGCGGGGTTCTTCTTCGTGGCCAAGAAGGACGGATCTCTACGCCCTTGCATAGACTATCGTGGTCTCAATAAAATCACTATTAAAAACCGCTACCCTCTGCCTCTCATCTCGGAGCTCTTTGACCGTCTGCGCGGAGCAAAAGTTTTTTCTAAATTGGACCTCAGGGGTGCTTATAACCTCATCAGAATCCGTAAAGGAGATGAATGGAAAACCGCATTTAACACCAGAGACGGTCACTTTGAATATCTCGTCATGCCGTTCGGACTTTGCAACGCCCCTGCAGTCTTTCAAGATTTTGTCAACGAAATCTTCCGGGACCTACTGTACACCTGTGTGGTTGTCTATCTTGACGACATCCTAATCTTCTCTGCCAACCTTAAGGAACATCGGCTCCATGTCCGTCTAGTGCTCCAGCGCCTCCGCGTAAATCATCTTTACGCTAAATTTGAAAAATGCTTTTTTGAGCGCAGCAGTCTTCCTTTCCTAGGTTATCTGGTCTCTGGACAAGGTCTTCAAATGGACCCTGACAAACTCTCCGCAGTCTTGGGTTGGCCACGCCCCTCTGGACTTCGTGCTATCCAATGCTTCCTTGGTTTCGCCAACTACTATCGTCAGTTCATACCCCACTTCTCCACCATCGTTGCTCCTATAGGGGCACTGACCAAAAAAGACGCAAATCCTAGGTCCTGGCCGCCTCAAGCGGAGGAAGCCTTTACTCGCCTTAAGACCGCCTTCTCCTCTGCACCTGTCCTGTCTCGGCCAGATCCTCTAAAGCCGTTCTTCCTTGAAGTTGACGCCTCCTCAGTAGGAGCCGGAGCTGTGCTTCTTCAAAAAAACGCTAAAGGGAAAAACGTCACTTGTGGTTTTTTTCTCTAAAACTTTCTCCCCTCCGGAAAAAAACTATTCCATAGGTGACCGTGAACTGTTGGCCATAAAGTTGGCATTAGAAGAGTGGAGACATCTCCTGGAAGGATCCCTTCACCCTATCTCCATCTACACTGACCATAAAAATTTGTCCTACCTTCAGTCCGCTCAGCGCCTAAATCCTCGCCAGGCCAGGTGGTCATTGTTCTTTGCCCGCTTCAACTTCCAGATCCATTTTCGGCCCGCAGACAAAAATGTCAGGGCTGATGCCTTGTCCAGTTTCTCCGATACCTCTGAAACCGAGACTCCTCCTCAACACATCATACCCCCTGAGTGTCTGATTTCCTCTGCTCCCGCTTCTCTCATGCCAATTCCTCCAGGAAAGACTTTCGTTCCTCCACGCCTTCGGCTTCAGATACTCAAGTGGGGCCATTCCTCCCATCTAGCCGGTCACGCTGGGATCAAAAAATCCATACAATTGATTGCCAGACACTATTGGTGGCCTACCCAGGAGAAAGATGTGACTGACTTTGTACGGGCCTGCACTATCTGTGCACGTGACAAGACTCCTCGCCAGAAGCCTGCAGGTCTTCTCCTTCCCCTACCTGTGCCTGAACAACCATGGTCCCACATCGCCATGGATTTCATCACGGACCTCCCTTTGTCTCGTAGTAACACTGTCATCTGGGTGGTCGTTGACCGTTTTTCTAAAATGGCTAATTTTGTCCCGCTCCCTGGTCTGCCTACGGCACCTCAGTTGGCAAAGCATTTTTTTCTTCAAATTTTCCGCCTCCATGGGCTGCCCTCACATATCGTCTCGGATAGAGGCGTTCAATTCATCTCAAAAATTTGGAGAGCTCTCTGTACTCAACTAAAGATTAAGTTGAATTTTTCTTCCGCATATCACCCGCAGTCCAATGGACAGGTGGAGAGAGTTAACCAGGTCCTTGGCGACTACCTACGACATTTTGTCTCCGCCCGTCAAGACGATTGGGTCGACCTATTGCCCTGGGCAGAATTCTCATACAATTTCAAGAACTCTGAATCTTCCTCCAAGTCGCCCTCCCCATTCCCATGTCTTCTGGAGTTCCGGCCGTGGATGAATTAACTCAGGACTTTGCCTCTATCTGGAAAGAGACTCAAAAGTCGCTCTCACTGGCCTCTGCCCGCATGAAGAGACATGCAGATAAAAAAAGAAGAATCCCTCCTGTCTATGCCCCTGGTGACAAAGTGTGGCTCTCCTCCAAATATGTTCGGTTTCGGGTACCTAGCTACAAGCTGGGCCCTCGTTACCTCGAGCCATTTAAAATCAAAAACCAAATCAATTCTGTTTCTTACAAGCTCCACCTTCCTCCTTCTCTTCGTATTCCCAACTCTTTTCATGTGTCTCTTCTTAAACCCCTCATTCTTAACCGATTTTCCCCTAAGGTCACTGCTCCCGCTCCTGTCTCTGGTTCTTCTGATGTCTTCTCGGTGAAAGAGATCCTCGCCTCCAAGGTCATCCGAGGTAAAAAATGTTTCTTAGTTGATTGGGAGAACTGTGGTCCTGAGGAAAGGTCCTGGGAACCTGAGGCCAACATTTTAGATAAAGAGCTCATCCGTAGATTCTTGGGTTCCAAGAAGAGGGGGAGACCTAAGGGGGGGTCCCGCTGCTCTCTAGGGCGCACGCGCGCCGGTCTTCTTAAATTTAAAGGGCCAGTGCACCATTGATTGGTGCCTGGTCCAATTACTGTGTCACACCCAAAACACTTAAAAACCCACTCCCCCTTCCTGTCCTTGCCGGATCTTGTTGCCTTACTGCCCTGAGAAAGCGTTTTGTAGTTGTCTTGCCAGTGTATCTGATCTTCCGCCGTTGCCCCTGACTACGAACCATTGCCGCCTGCCCTGACCTTCCGCTACGTCTGACCTTGCCTCTGCCTAGTCCCAGTGTACCGTGCCTATCTCAGCTGCCAGAGAAGTCGAGCCGCTACTGGGGGACACGACCTGGTTGCTACCGCCGCAGCAAGTCCATCCCGCCTTGCGACGGGCTCTGGTGAAAACCGGTAGCTGCTTAGAACCGGTCCTCCAGTGCGACCCGTGCCTTCGCCTCTCTGGCACAGAGGATCCACCTCCTGTGTCCTCACTATCCACCAGTCCGGGCCCTGACATGAATCATACATAGACATGGATTGATGTATCACATGCCATATCAATTCATGTATTGTCCATAGGAAACTTGGAATTTTAAAGGGCCAGACAGTTTAAAGAATAATACTCCTCACTTTGGATAATCTGGCTGGACTGGCTGAACTGGTGGTGAGCTCCATGAATATGTTTATGTGCACGATGAGCTGCTCTCAATATTCCTCAAGTGGACTCAGAGTTCCTCCCTTAGGCCCCTTTCACACGGAGGGTCCGTTCAGGTCCGCCTGTCAGTTTTTTAGGCGGACCTGGACGGACACTCCATGTAGCCCTATGGAGGCACGGATGTCAGCGGTGACATGTCCGCTGACATCCGCTCCGCCAAAGTGTGACGGAGGAAAACCCTATTTTTCCTTCCGTCGGCGGAGCGGATCGGATGACAACGGACTCTACGGTCCGTCGTCATCCGATCCCCCATAGGGGAGAGCGGCGCTCTGACAGGGCGGTCCCTGCACAGTGTGCGGGGACCGCCCAGCCATCCGCCGGCTCAGCGGGGATCAACTGAGCGATCCCCGCTGAGCAAGCGGAGCTTCACGGGGCGGATCATGACTGATCCGCCCCATGTGAAAGAGCCCTTAAAGGTCTCTGCAATTATCCAGGTACAAAAATACAAACAATATTCGCGCTACTAACACATTTAAGCAGCTACAATACCTATGGAAAAAGCAAAAACAAACAATGTACAAAAAATGTAGCGCTATGCGTAAAAATTATATGTAACACCCAAGTGTAGTGCTCAAAAATAACTAGATCACAATAAATCTAATAATGAGTCCAAATATGAACAGGATTGAAGAAAAGTCTTTGGTGACCAAAACGTGAAATGTTGTTGAAACTTCCAAATCAAATGGTGACTTTCAAAAAAACAGGTGACTTGTGACGTGACCACCACCACATGAAGGGGAGGCTTACCAGATGGAATGGACCCAATAAACGTACGTCTAGAGGGTCAAACAGGCTTGATATATGTATATCCGTACATATGGGGTCCCAGCTGGCACTGCACACATATATATCCAAGATCCAGAATCAAGGATGACACCAGATATCCAAGCCCGATAGAATGATGGAATAGCTCACATAGGAATCATATGGAGGAAAGAAGGAGAGGGCACATAGCGTAATAACGTAAAGGATGTTTAATAAATGTGTCACGTACCTGGCGGTAGAGCCTGATTATGCAGAGGACGGCCTCCCTTACACCTCTGACTCGAGGCCCCTGATAGAGTAAACAGGAGGCGCGGGAGTGCAGAGTCGCACGGGTGCCTGGCAGGATCGCTGGTGATGGAGCCGGACTGGGATCCCAGAAGAGACTGAAGAGGAACACCGATGCAGAGAAGACCAGGAGCCGTGGTCAGTGGAAGGCAGGTACTGGCTTTGTACAGGAACTCCACAGGCAGAAGAGCAGATGCGACAGCAGGTGGGATGGGAGCTCAGCAGGGCTCCGAAGGGCTGCAAGGTTGGCAGGTGCAGGCTGGCCGGATCACACACTGGCGGACAAGTCCGGGACAGGAGCATAGGCTGGAGGGAAGTCAGGATACAGGCCGGTTACTATCAGGCTGGCAGCAAGGTAGCAGAAGGAGCAGGCAGATGCAAGGTCAACAAGCCGGGTCAGGTGCGGGCAGAAAACAGGTACGTCAAGGACAAGCCGGGTCGGATATCGGGAACAGGTATCAGATACTAGAACGTAGGGTACACAGAACGCTGTAGAGCAGACAGCACTGAGTTCGGGTACTGGCCCAGTTTAAATAGCCTGCTTGGCGCCAAGGCCTGTCACTGAATGCGCGCGCGCACTGCGCGCATTCGCGCATGTGCGTGCGCACATACGCGCATCAGCGTGCGCATCAGCACGCGCGCCATTGGCATTCTAGCAATAGCTGAGGTTCCTGGCCGTCTTCCACGGCCACCATCTTGAGTGCTGGCATGCCCTTCCTGACATTGCCCCCTCCTAATGGGCAGCCTCCGGATGCCCAATCTGGCCACTTTATCAGGATGAGCGTTCTTAAAGGTTTGGATGAGCTTTTGGGCATGAATATTACCTTCCGGTTCCCACGAGTTGTCCTCCGGTCCGTACCCTCTCCACTTAATTAGGTACTGAACCTGATTCCTCCTCTTCCTGCAATCTAACACCGCTTCCACCTCGAACTCCTCTTCACCGTCTACCACCACGGGTTCAGGTGGGCCGGCATCTCGGCCAGGAAAAGGATCAGGGATAGCGGGTTTTAGCAGGGTAACATGGAACACGGGATGGATCCTAAAAGAGTCAGGTAGTTCCAGCTCGTATGCAACATTGTTGATACGTTTTTTCACCGGAAATGGCCCTACGAACTTAGGTCCAAGTTTCTTCGAGGGGCAAGCAAGTTTTAGATTTGTTGTAGCCAACCAAACTTGGTCACCTGGGTTTAAGATCAATTCCCCCCTTCTCCTCTTGTCAAAGACTTCTTTGTTGTAGGCTTGGGTCTTGGCCATTGTTTCCTGCAACAGTTTATTGTTGGTATTAAAGAAGTCCATTGTTTCAAGCACAGCAGGTACAGAGCACTCTGGAATTGCGTTGAAAAGAAATGAAGGGTGAAAACCGTAATTGGCGAAGAAAGGAGATTGTTTGGTGGCTGAGTGGATGGAATTATTGTAAGAGAATTCGGCCAGAGGGAGTAAGGGAACCCAATCGTCTTGAGAAAATGAAGAAAAACAGCGGAGATATTGTTCAAGTGTTTGATTGGTCCTTTCTGTTTGTCCATTGGTTTGCGGGTGATAGGCTGATGAAAATGAAAGTTCAATTCCCAGGGACTCGCACAAAGACCTCCAGAACCTGGAGGTGAACTGGACCCCTCTGTCAGAAACTATGTTTGCCGGAGTTCCATGAAGCCTAATAACCTCTCTGATGAAGATTCGTGCGGTCTCTTTTGCAGAGGGAGTACCCTTCATGGGGAGGAAATGAGCCATCTTGGATAATCGGTCGACGATCACGAAAATAGTATTGTAGCCCTCAGATGGGGGCAGCTCCACGATAAAGTCTATCGAAATCATCTGCCAAGGTCTATTTGGGACCGGGAGCGGCTTTAACAGACCCCAAGCCCTGGATTTGCTGTTCTTGCTGCGGATACAAGTGGTGCAGGATTCTACATACTTCCTGCAGTCCTTCTCCATCCTAGGCCACCAAAATGTTCGTTGCATTAATTCGAAAGTCTTGTAGACGCCAAAATGCCCTGCAAGCATATGGTCATGGCACAGGCCCAAGGTGGAGACTCGCAGATCCTCCGGTACAAAGACTTTGTCTCCGTACCAAAGTAGCCCATCTCTCGCCAGCAAGGTGGTTCCGGGTGGCGAGGGTCTTCCTACAGAGGCTTGTTTGATCTGGGCCATTAAGTCCCCTTGTAGTAGGAGAAAGTTCCCGGAAGACAGAATGGTATCTGGAGTGGATGTTTCCTGTGATTTGCTGAACATGCGTGATAAAGCATCAGGTTTTGTATTTTTAGATCCAGGCCTGTATGTTAAATGGAAAGTAAATCTAGAAAAGAAAAGTGCCCACCTGGCCTGCCGGGGTTTCAACCTCTTCGCTGTTCTCAGATATTTTAGATTTTTGTGGTCTGTATAGATCAGGATCGGGTGTGCAGCCCCTTCTAGTAAGTATCTCCACTCTTCCAGTGCAGCTTTGATTGCTAGAAGTTCACGATCCCCGACGTCATAATTCTTTTCCGCATCAGATAGCTTGCGGGAAAAGAAGGCCACTGGGTGCAATAGAGCCTTGGATTCCTGCCTCTGAGAAAGAATAGCTCCAACAGCTGTTTCAGATGCATCCACCTCTAAGACGTATGGCAGGGACGAGTCGGGATGCTTCAGGACAGATGCGGAGGTAAACCGCTTTTTCAGCATCTCAAAGGCAGCCTGGGCCTCTGGGGACCAACGGAATCTGACACCCTGTTTAGTAAGTTGGGTGATGGGGGAGATGATTGCTGAGAATCCCCTAATAAACTTTCGATAAAAGTTTGCGAATCCTATAAAGCGTTGGATGCCTTTCTTATCGCTGGGGATTGGCCAGTCCAAGATGGCTGTAACTTTTTGAGGATCCATCTTGATGCCCTCTGTGGATATGATCAGGCCCAGGAATTGGATGCTTTGGCGCTCAAATTCGCACTTCTCGGGTTTGGCGTAGAGTCCATGTTGTCGAAGGCGGCTCAAAACACTCCTGACATGTCCCGGTGATTGTCTAGAGAGGAAGAGAAGATTAGTATATCGTCAAGGTATACTACAACGAATAAGTCCAGAAAGTCTCGGAAGACATCGTTAATAAAGTGCTGGAAGGTAGTGGGGGCGTTGCATAACCCGAAGGGCATTACAAGGTACTCATAGTGCCCGAACCGTGTGCGGAAAGCTGTCTTCCATTCATCCCCTTCCCGTATACGGACCAAGTTATAGGCACCTCGGAGGTCCAGCTTTGTGAATATGGTGGCAGCGCCAAGTCTCTGGAAAAGTTCGGGTACCAGCGGAAGGGGATAGCGGTTCTTAACCGTGACTTTATTCAGCTCACGATAGTCCACACACGGACGTAATGAATGGTCTTTTTTTTCTACAAAGAAGATTCCCGCCCCGGCCGGGGATGTGGAAGGGCGGATGAACCCCTTCTTCAGGTTGACATCAATATAGTCTTTGAGGGCAACAAGTTCACATTCGGATAAGGGAAAGATTCTCCCAAACGGAACTTCGACTCCAGGAAGGAGTTCAATGGGACAGTTGTATGACCGATGAGGAGGGAGAGTCTCTGCACCTTTCTTGCTGAACACATCCAGGAAACTGTGGTAAGCTGTGGGTACAGACTGACAGGCTTCAGAGTCTGTGTCAAGGCATAGCAAGGAAGGCTGGTCAGAGGAGGTTCATAAGCAGTGCTGGATGCAATAGGGAGAAAGAAACTTAATTTCCTCTGTGGCCCAGTTGATGCGGGGATTATGAGCCTTCAGCCAAGGCATGCCGAGAATGACCGGGAACAAAGGAGAGGCGATGGCATCCAAGCGTAGCAGTTCTTGGTGGTTCTTGGTAATAGTGGCAAGTAGAGGCATTGTTTCATGGGTAACTGCTCCAGACTTAATGGTGGTCCCATCGGCCAGATGAACGGAAAGTCTCTGCACTTTGGGTTGAAGCGGGATATGATGTTGTGCAGCAAAGGACAAGTCCACAAAGCAGCTGCAGGCCCCGGAATCGATTATAGCGGGAGTCTGGATAGTCCCCCCAGGCAGCTGGAGTGAGATGGAGAGGGCAAGGTGAGCAGAATTGCTGGGCAAGTTCGGAGTTGCAGAAGGGGAGATAGCTGAGACGTATTTACGGGACTTAACTGGGCAACACATTACATAATGTCCTGAACCCCCACAATACAGACAAAGGTTCTGCTGGTAACGACGTTGGCGTTCTTCAGGAGAGAGTGAAGGACGGAGTAGGCTGAGCCGCCGTGGTTCTGGTGCACCAGGAATGGGCCTGGCAGGGGCCGGTGGAACAGCACTGAAGGAGCTGAGCTTCCGTGGTAGCATCCATACCGGGCGTGGTTGGCCCGCCGCTCTTTCTGACCTTCGTTCTCTCAAACGACGGTCAATTTGGATGGACAAGTCAATCAGGGCTTCCAGGGTAGAGGGAACTCCTACTCAGGCAAGTTCGTCCTTGAGAGCCTCAGAGAGGCCCATGCAGAACCGGTGGTGTAATGCAGCGTCGTTCCAGCTAGTGTCAAAGCCCCATCGTCTGAATTCAGAGACATAATCTTCCACAGCCCTGTGTCCTTGTTGAAGAGAACGGAGGGCTGCTTCAGCGGAAGCAGCTTGCTGGGGATCTTCATACAATTGGGCCATGGCGGCCAGGAATGAGGTTAAGTCTGATAGACACTCGGCCTTCTGTTCAAGGAGACGATGAGCCCAGGACTGAGGCTCGCCCTGCAGTAAGGAGATCACAAAGCTGACCTTCGTGGCTTCAAGAGAGAAGGTGCGTGGCTGAAGTGCGAAATATAGTTCACATGCGTTCCGAAAGTCTCCTCACCAAGGAATTTTTCCGGGGTTGGAACTCTGGGTTCAGGCGGGAGCATGATGATTGCAGGAGCAGTAGAGGTCCCTTGTGGAGTGGAGGAAGCTTGCTCAGGTCCCTGAATGGTTGTAGAGGAAGTCATGGTCTGTAAACGTCCTTCCAGCTGGGTATAGCCTCCCTGTAAGTCTATAACAGCCCGTGTCAGGCCTGCCAGGTGTTGACAAAGTTCCTCCATGGGGGAGGGTCCTCGCACAGGCTCAGACATGGCTGTCTGCTACTGTCACGTACCTGGCGGTAGAGCCTGATTATGCAGAGGACGGCCTCCCTTACACCTCTGACTCGAGGCCCCTGATAGAGTAAACAGGAGGCGCGGGAGTGCAGAGTCGCACGGGTGCCTGGCAGGATCGCTGGTGATGGAGCCGGACTGGGATCCCAGAAGAGACTGCAGAGGAACACCGGTGCAGAGAAGACCAGGAGCCGCGGTCAGTGGAAGGCAGGTACTGGCTTCGTACAGGAACTCCACAGGCAGAAGAGCAGATGCGACAGCAGGTGGGATGGGAGCTCAGCAGGGCTCCGAAGGGCTGCAAGGTTGGCAGGTGCAGGCTGGCCGGATCACACACTGGCGGACAAGTCCGGGACAGGAGCATAGGCTGGAGGGAAGTCAGGATACAGGCCGGGTTACTATCAGGCTGGCAGCAAGGTAGCAGAAGGAGCAGGCAGATGCAAGGTCAACAAGCCGGGTCAGGTGCGGGCAGAAAACAGGAACGTCAAGGACAAGCCGGGTCGGATATCGGGAACAGGTATCAGATACTGGAACGTAGGGTACACAGAACGCTGTAGAGCAGACAGCACTGAGTTCGGGTACTGGCCCAGTTTAAATAGCCTGCTTGGCGCCAAGGCCTGTCACTGAATGCGCGCGCGCACTGCGCGCATTCGCGCATGTGCGTGCGCATGTACGCGCATCAGCGTGCGCACGCGCGCCATTGGCATTCTAGCAATAGCTCAGGTTCCTGGCCGTCTTCCACGGCCACCATCTTGAGTGCTGGCATGCCCTTCCTGACAAAATGTAGGTAAGTACACTTACATTCAATCCATGAACATAGCGCTTTTCAAAACACTCAGTGGCAGCAGTGGAGTCTCCTGACGCGTTTCGCAATACCTTGCATCGTCTGGGGTGTGTCACACGTTTTGGTCACCAAAGACTTTTCTTCAATCCTTTTCATATTTGGACTCATTATTAGATTTATTGTGATCTAGTTATTTTTGAGCACTACACTTGGGTGTTACATATAATTTTTACACATAGCGCTACATTTTTTGTACATTAATTATCCAGCTACAGCCATAACATATACAGATACATTTTAAAGTAATTTTATTTTCCATGTTATATATTGGTGCATTAGATGTGTATCTGTAATTTTGTCCTTATTCATTTAATAGAAAAGAATATCCACGCATGTTCCTGAGGAAGCCCTAAGGCGAAACATGTAGAACGTTAAGTGTGGAACATTTGTATGGAGAGAATGTATTACTGTATACTCTTTTTCTCTTTTTGTATGTAACAATAAAAATAATATTTTTTAATCAAAATTGTTGTATCTTGTATAGAGAATAGCACCCCTAAAGTCCCATACCCTCCAATAGGATTCATTCTTTGTCTTTAGATAGTGTAAAAGATTGTCCACAAAAACAGTTAATTATTTTTTAATACTATTTTTATGTGGGTTTTAAAGGGTTTGTATAGAAAAAAAAAATAACAAACGTTATACTTACCTCCACTGTGCAGCTTGTTTTGCACAGAGTGGCCCCGATCCTGGTCTTCTGGGGTCCCTCGGCGGCTGTCTCGCCTCCCCACAATAACTCGCCACCTATATGCGAACAAGCTCGCATGGTGGTGAGTGATTGCGGGCACGCTCCAGTGATACAGCCAGCGGCTATTGCAGCTCACTGTATCACTCGGCGCCGCGTCATTGGATGTGATTGACAGCACCGCCAGCTAATGGCTGTGCTGCTTTCAATCCATCCACTGTAGCCAATCAACGGCCAGGCTGAACGGTGAGGAGGAGTTTGGGGCCGAGCGCGGGACTTTCGAGGGCTCAGGTAAGTAAAATGGGGGCTCGAGGGCGGGGGGGGGGGGCGATATTGTCGGATGTTTTTTCACCTTAATGCATAGGATGCATTAAGGTGAAAAAAAACTTTTCCTTTACAACCCCTTTAAGTTAATGTTTATTCTAGGAATATTGCTTATACTGTATATGGGTGGTCAGAAGAGCTGGATCGGGTATTTGTTTATTAGAGCTCTGATTTTAGCAAAATGATCAGGGCATGTTTCTAGCTCTATATCCTCCATCAGCATACTTATCAAGCCAGATTAGAAAGTCTCACTCTTTGTGTTGGCATTCCCAGTTGGTCTCAGTTACACCGATGTCGGCAGCCTCTTCTCCCCTATGCTCCAGCGGACTAGGGTTCTAATATCAAGACCAAAGCAGAGCCCTGCGTTGAACGTTATGATGATGAGGGACAGTCCACTACCAGGGGAGCGACATCTGCTGGAGGGACAGAGAATCAGGTAAGTAATACTGTTTCTCCTCTCCCCTGGACAAAACTAGCTCCTACACTTGCATTGAAAGTGCAGCCCTACTGCATGAGATAGTGATTGTTGTTGGCTGGAGTTGCCTTTAATTTCAGCTGAAGTTTGAGGGTGAGAGGTAGATTTCTCAGTGGCCCGAGGAATTATTTTTATTTCAGGTATTAATATAACACTGACAGTTTACGCAGTGCTTTACATATACTGTATATTGTACATTCACATCAGTCCTCTCCCTTAGGAAGGTTACAATCTAAGGTCCCTAACTCTCATTCATACATACACATATTAGGGCCAATTTAGAAAGAGGCCATTTAATTTACCAGCATTGTTTTGCAGTGTAGAAGAAAACTGGAGTACTCAGAGGAAGCCCATGCCAACGCAGGGAGAACATGCAAACTCCATGTAGGTAGTGTCATGGCTGGAATTCAAACCGATGACACTAGTGCTGCCAGGGAGAAGTGATGACCACTAAGTCACTGTTATATCTTATATTTCATCTGTCCAATATGCATTCCTTAAATTATACATGCGATCTCTACAATAGATCTTGAGCAGATCTTGTGGGTACCTATGAACTGATTATTATTATTATTATTATTATTATACAGGATTTATATGGCGCCAACAGTTTACACATTGCTTTACAACTTGAGGGTTAGACAGTACAAATACATTACACTTTAATACAGAAGGAATCAGAGGGCCCTGCCCATTAGAGCTTACAGTCTAAGAGGGAGGGTCGAGAGATACAAGAGGTAATAACTGTGGGGGATGTGCTGATGGAGAAAATAAATGTACAGTTGTTAGATGGGGGCCAGATAGGCTTCTCTAAAGAGATGAGTTTTCAGGGATCGTCTGAAAGTAGACAAAGTAGGAGATAGTCGGACAGATTTGGGGAAGGAAGTTCCAGAGGATGGGAGAGGCTCGGAAGAAGTCCTGAAGGCGAGCATGGGATGAGATGACAAGGGAGCTAGAGAGCAGGATGTCTTGGGAGGAGCAAAGAGGACGATTTGGTTGGTATTTTGGTATTTTGAGACCAAGTTAGTGATGTAGCTGGGGGTCAGGTTTGTAAGTTTGTAAGTTTGGCTTTGTAAGTTATTGTTAGTATGTTGAATTTAATTAGTTGGTTGAGTGGCAGAGAGAGGTAGCAGACGCAGAGCGGTTTGTAAGATGGATGAGCCTGTCAGCAGCGTTCATGATGAGCCGAAGGGGGGATAGCCTATTTAGAGGTAAGCCAACGAGGAGTAACGAGGAGGAAGTTGCAGTAGTCGAGGCGAGAGATGACCAGGGATTGGATTAGAAGCTTTGTGGTGACATTGGTTAGAAAGGGGCATATCTTGGAGATGTTGCGGAGGTTGAGGCAGCAGGCTTTGGACAGCGATTGGATGTGGGGCCGAAAGGATCGTTTAGAATCCAGGATTACACCTAGGACCATGGCATAGGGTGATGGGCTCATAGTTGAGCCGTTGATTTTGGCAGAGAGATCAGGGGAAGTGGCATGCTGGGGAGGAAATATCATGAGCTTGGTTTTGGATAGGTTGAGTTTAGGGAAGCGATGAGACATCCGGGCTGATATGTCTGCTAGTAAGTTAGTAATGTGTGAGGAGACAGATGGAGTGAGCTGGGGGGTGGAGAGGTAGATTTGGGTGTCGTCAGTGAAGAGATGATATTGAAAGCCATGGGAGTCAATCAACTGAATCCTCTCATCCACTTTCACTACCGCTTCCATACTCTTTCTCTCATTCATTTTCCCTGCTTCCCTCATAGTCTTCCTGTCATCTATTTTTACTGTTCCGCCCATAGTCTTTCTCTCATCCACTTTCACTGCTCTCCTCATAGCCTTCTTCTTGTTCACTTTTACTACTCCCCCCATACTCTGCCTTTCATCTGTTTTTCTTACTTCCCCCATACTCTTCCTTTCATCCACTTCCGTTACTCTCTGCATATTCTTCCTCTCATCCACTTTTACTACTCCCCCATACTTTTGCATTCCTCCACTTTGATTACATTCATCCACTTTGATTTCTCCCCTCAAATAATTCCTCTCATCCACTTTCAATGCTCTCCCCATAGCCTTCTTCTCATTCACTTTCACTGCTCTCTGCCATACTCTTTCTCCCATTCACTTTCGTTGCCCCCTCATAGTCTTCTTTTCATCCACTTTCACTGCTCCCCTCATAGTCTTCCCCTGTTCTCAGTGGGAAAAAAAAAGCCTTGGTGTCCAGTGTTTTTATTTTTTCCCCACTGAGAGCAGGGTATTTTTCCTTCTGCTGACCACTAACAGCAGACATGTTTCATTCCAATGATCATTAAAGTGGAACTAAAGTTCACGGTACTTACTTCTGCTGCAACAGTCTGATGCTCACAAGGTTCACCTCTGGACTCAGTCACCTTCTCCCCAGCTTCTTCTGGATGCCAACTCTCAACCATTTTGGTTGGCCAGTGCAGGATGACTTAACTCCTGTGTATGCGCACAATTTCAGTGATCTGTACTGGCACCATGTTAAAATGTAGCTTAATTTAAAGAAGACTGTGAGCAGAAAGGTACGTTTATTTTTGGCCTGCAAAAAACACCCCCAAAAAAACAAATTGTCACTGTCTTAACTATTCACTTTAAGGGCCAGTTCACACCAGACGCAGTTCCGTACAGTTTTGTGCACATTTTTTCTGCACTAAAAATGCATGCACAGTGTTTTCCATGTATTCCAATGGCTCTTGTTGGCTCTAGTTCACACCATGCAGTCAGTTTCCGGTGCAGAAACTGACGGGAAACTGACTGCATGGTGTGAACTAGAGCCAACTAGAGCCATTGGAATACAGTCAGGTCCATAAATATTGGGACATTGACACAATTCTAACTTTTTTGGCTCTATACACCACCACAATGGATTTGAAATAAAACGAGCAAGATGTGCTTTAACTGTAGACTTTCAGCTTTAATTTGGGGGTATTTACATCCAAATCAGGTGAACGGTGTAGAAATTACAACAGTTTGTATACGTGCCTCCAACTTTTTAAGGGACCAAAAGTAATAGGACAGATTAACAATCATAAATCAAACTTTCACTTTTTAATACTTGGTTGCAAATCCTTTGCAGTCAATTACAGCCTGAAGTGTGGAACGCATAGACATCACCAGACGCTGGGTTTCATCCCTGGTGATGCTCTGCCAGGCCTCTACTGCAACTGTCTTCATTTCCTGCTTGTTCTTGGGGCATTTTCCCTTCAGTTTTGTCTTCAGCAAGTAAAATGCATGCTCAATCGGATTCAGGTCAGGTGATTGACTTGGCCATTGCATAACATTCCACTTCTTTTTCCCTTAAAAAACTCTTTGGTTGCTTTCGCAGTATAATTCGGGTCATTGTCCATCTGCACTGTGAAGCGCCGTCCAATGAGTTCTGAAGCATTTGGCTGAATATGAGCAGATAATATTGCCCGAAACACTTCAGAATTCATCCTGCTGCTTTTGTCAGCAGTCACATCATCAATAAATACAAGAGAACCAGTTCCATTGGCAGCCATACATGCCCACGCCATGACACTACCACCACCATGCTTCACTGATGAGGTGGTATGCTTTGGATCATGACTTCATGAGCAGTTCCTTTCCTTCTCCATACTCTTCTCTTCCCATCACTCTGGTACAAGTTAATCTTGGTCTCATATGTCCATAGGATGTTGTTCCAGAACTGTGAAGGCTTTTTTAGATGTTGTTTGGCAAACTCTAATCTGGCCTTCCTGTTTTTGAGGCTCACCAATGGTTTACATCTTGTAGTGAACCCTCTGTATTCACTCTGGTGAAGTCTTCTCTTGATTGTTGACTTTGACACACATACACCTACCTCCTGGAGAGTGTTCTTGATCTGGCCAACTGTTGTGAAGGGTGTTTTCTTCACCAGGGAAAGAATTCTTCGGTCATCCACCACAGTTGTCTTCCGTGGTCTTCCGGGTCTTTTGGTGTTGCTGAGCTCACCGGTGTGTTCTTTCTTTTTAAGGATGTTCCAAACAGTTGATTTGGCCACACCTAATGTTTTTTCTATCTCTCTGATGGGTTTGTTTTGTTTTTTTCAGCCTAATGATGGCTTGCTTCACTGATAGTGACAGCTCTTTGGATCTCATATTGAGAGTTGACAGCAACAGATTCTAAATGCAAATAGCACACTTGAAATGAACTCTGAACCTTTTATCTGCTCCTTGTAAATGGGATAATGAGGGAATAACACACACCTGGCCATGGAACAGCTGAGCAGCCAATTGTCCCATTACTTTTGGTCCCTTAAAAAGTGGGAGGTACATATACAAACTGTTGTAATTCCTACACCGTTCACCTGATTTGGATGTAAATACCCTCAAATTAAAGCTCAAAGTCTGCAGTTAAAGCACATCTTGTTTGTTTCATTTCAAATCCATTGTGGTGGTGTATAGAGCCCAAAAGATTAGAATTGTGTCGATGTCCCAATATTTATGGTCCTGACTGTATATGGAAAACACTGTTGTTATGTCTCCAGGATACCTTTCTCTCTTCTGAGGTTCAGAAAAGAGAATTCACCTTGTCATTTCTTTTGTATATTGTGTTGTTGTATTATTAAGCTATAAATTATGTTTGTTCCAGGTTAGCTGTTATGCTTGCGCCACCTACCGGCCAAACATTAATATTTAGCAATTTAGCCACTTAAGGATGTGACATAAAAATCATCACATCCTCTTTAGTCAGGAAGTGAAAGACCAGCATGTTCAGTATCATGGTAGCAGCCTAGATGCTATCTCTTTCCATCCATGGCATCGGAGGTAAGCAATCTTCCCCTTCCTCCTTCACTGGCTATTAGGGAAAGGAATTAGTCATTTTAGTTATTATTTAATATGATGTTTACTATTGTATTGTAATGTTATATTATTCTTGTTGTTTTCAGTTTTACCGCATATCACGTGTGTCATTCACACATATATTAAAATCTGCAACGTGCCAATAAAAGACACAGACAAGAAACGGCAGTCTATTATTGTGTGCGCAGAAAAAGGTCATCTGCCTGGATAGCTACCCATAGACTCCGGGAGTACGGGGGGTGAGGCCAGGACAACTGTGCATGCATTTTGTGCAGAAAAAAAGCACACGGAACTGAACGGAACTGCGCCTGGTGTGAACTGGCCCTAAAAACAGAGGTTTTTAGTTGCACACATTTCCAAGATATGCATAAGCCAGACTGTTTTGCCAAGGCCCCTCTGTAAAGTGTGGTCCTAACTCTTAAATCTGGGAGTCTTCAAGTTGGACCATATATAGCAGTGTAAAAATGAAGGGTGGGTATACCAGGAGGCACCCCATTCCTCCTTAAATGCATAGGGATACATTAGAATCCCAGCAAGAGTACAATGATACCGGAAGGCATCCAATGCCTCCCCAATCCAAATCCAGTGAGCAAGCTATAAATGGCAACCACCCCAAGTTATAACTAGTTTTTGAATTAAGGTGCACATGAAAGGTCATGAGAAATTGCATGGAAGGTATACAAGGCTCATCCACAGTAGTGAGGGTGTGGTAAACAGATGCAGACCATCAGGTAACACACTTGCCCAATGGAAACCCTGTTACCTTAATGGTATGCTGTGAAGGCGATAACCAGCTAGGTGAGTTCCTCTAAATTAATATAGCATATAAGGAAGGAGGTGAGATAAGAAATCTCAAAGAAATTAAGGAGGAACTGCTGGGTTATACTACAGTTATTTTATTGAACATCCACAATTGGATACTTTAATGAATATAGAAAAATACACACGTAGGTCCAAAACACTATTAAAATATACACTAGTCTGGATAAGGACACAGGTGGCCACCTATCGTACCACAATCACTACCTCCTGCAGGAGTATTGCAAGCATCTAGATCAGGGTTTCTCAACTCCAGTCCTCAAGGCGCCCCAACAGGTCATGTTTTCAGGATTTCCATTATTTTGCACAGGTGATTTGATCAGTTTCACTGCCTTGTAATTACCACAGCTTTTTCATCTGAGGGGAATCCTGAAAACATGACCTGTTGGGGCGCCTTGAGGACTGGAGTTGAGAAACACTGATCTAGATAACCAACCCCCCTTATGTTATAAAGAATTCCATTGATTGGAAAATGAACATGTTGATTGGATTGGGGTGTGAATGTCCGTGCGGATGCAAAACACTCGGGCACTAATCATATATGGCGATGTGTAGTCAGTCCAAAACGATGGTATACAGCAGCAAGTAAGGACGTATAACTATAGGCTGTGGGTAATAAGATCACCCTAAGGATGTTGAGCCCAGTAGAGCGAGGTGCAGGATCTGTGTGAAAATAGCCTAGTGACGGTAATAGTAAACATACAGGATCACAAAGAGTATACGTCCCGTCAAGATTGATCGGGGAAAATACATCTCACCACACGTCATTCTGTCCCGTCACTCCTGCTTCATTCCACTGTCCATGTAACACGAAACCGGCACTCAGGTAGACGCTGACAAAGTCCAAGCAGTTCCTTTAGTGGGAGTACAGCACGTAGCTGTCAAATGTGTCCGGTTCACACTTGGACCAGCAGGCTGGGTTCCGGGTGATAGACCGTTCCTCTGAGTCCGGAGCGGTCAGTGTATAGTAGGAGTTAGCGTGTCGCTAGGCGTCCTCACAGTGTTAGCCAAGGATTGTGCAGTGAATAGGCGTGGGTGAAGAAAGTGGAGTATTGGGTTGATATAGACAGAGTCCAATCTGTCCATTAAGCGGATGGTCGATCCTGGTCCTTATCGCTGATGTACATGATGCTTACATGTTTCGATTGTAATCAATCTTCATCAGAGCATGCGCAGATGCTTAGGAACTCTCTTTAACCACTTAACGACCGCCCACTGTAATTATACGTCGGCAGAATGGCACCGACAGGCAGAATCACGTATATGTACGTAATCGCCTTTGTATAGTTGGGGGGTCCGATCGGACCCCCCTTCTGTACAGTGAGCGGTGGTTAAGTGTTCGGGAGCGATCCGGCATGAGGAGACGGCCGTTCGATTCTGGCCAACCCCTCTCGATCGCTCCCGGCGAATGAGAGAGCTTCCCCTGCCTGTGTAATGTAAACACAGGCAGAGGAAGTGATGTCATCTCTCCATGCGGCGGTCTTTTCGATCCGGCGCGAGGAGAGAAGACATCTAACAGTAAGTGCACCAACAGCCCACTGACACCAGTACACGTAGGCACACTTACACCCCCCAGTCACCCCCAGATCACCCCCAGTACCCCCAGTCACAGTGCACCGTTTGCAGTGATCATTTTTTTTACTGATCACTGCAATCAGTGTCATTTGTGACTGTAAAAAGTTGCAGGGCAGTTAGGATTAGGCCCCTTTAGGTCCAGGGTAGCCCCCTAACCCCCCCGAATAAAGGTTTAACCCCTTGATCGCCCCCCAGGTAACCCTTTCACCCCCTAACGCCAGCGTCACTAAGCGATCGTTTTTCCGATCGCTTTTTTCTTGTCGCTGGTGCCCTAGATAGCCAGTTAATTATTTTTAGGTTCGCCGCAGGTTTTTATTAGCGTCAGGTACCCCCATATATTATTTTAACCCCGATTGCCCCTAGTGTTAACCCTTTCACCAGTGATCACTGTATAAGCGTCACTGGTGACACTGGTTACCCAGTTAGCTATTTAGTTATTTAGGTAACCCGTCAGGTTTTTATATAGCGTCGGGTACCCCCATATTTAACCTAATAAAGGTTTTAACCCCCTGATTGCCCCTAGTTAACCCTTTCACCAGTGATCACCATATAAAGGTTACAGGTGACGCTGGTTGGTTGGTTTGCTTTTTATAGCATCAGGGCACCCGCCGTATATAATCCAATAAAAGTTTAACCCCCTGATCGCCCGGCGGCTGATATCAATTAGGTTTTAGCGCCAGAGAGGGTCTGCGTCGCCCCAGGCAGCGTCAGGTTAGTGCCAGTAACGCTAACACCCACGCGCAAAGCATACACCTCCCTTAGTGGTATAGTATCTGATCAGATCTATACTAGCGTCCCCAGCGGTTTAGGGTTTCCAAAAACCCAGTGTTAGCGGGATCAGCCCAGATACCTGCTAGCACCTGAGTTTAGCCCCTCCGCCCAGCCCAGCCCAGCCCACCTAAGTGCAGTATCGATCGATCACTGTCACTTACCAAACACAACACACATAACTGCAGCGTTCGCAGAGACAGTCCTGATCCCTGCAATCGCTAACAGTTTTTTTGGTAGCGTTTGATACATTTGGTGACAGTCAGGTGCTTTTTTTACCTGTGAATCTTACTAGTGTACCCCTAAATTTAGAGCCCAAAATGGCAAGACGAAGGTCCACTAGCAAAGAGGCCTACGAGATTCTGAGCATGACAGATAGTGAAGAGGAGGTCACGCATCTGTTAGATTCAGGCTCAGAATATCTTCCCGTAGAAGACAGTGACGTCAGCGGCCCCACGTCAGATAGCTCTGACGACGAAGTTGAGGTCCCTGCTAAGGTCAGGCGTACCCGATCCCGATCTTCTGAGGTTGTTGATGAGCAGGAAACCGCAGGTCTCTCGTATCATGGAGCAGAGTAGTACTAGCGCCGCTATTCCTTTTGGTGAATTGGCAAGCACCAGCGGCCTAGTACAGCCTGGGCGTACATCCAGCACTGCAGTATCACGTGGTGACGTGGCGAGTCCCATAAGTGCAGTTCAAGCTGGCGAGGTGGCAAGCACAAGTAGTGTCCCGCTGCCACCAAGAAGACAAAGGCAGGCCCGTCGTGCCCATAGTGCCCTTCCTGCAGAATTCGCCTATCCTGATTGGGTCCCCACCACTTCTGCAGAACCCGTACTTCCCCCATTCACTGCCCAACCTGGTATTCAGGTGGAAACAGCTGATTTTATGCCAATTGATTTTTATTCGCTGTTTTTCACGGAAGATCTCTATAGATCTATTGTGGACCAGAGTAATTTGTATGCTGGTCAATTCATCGCCGCTAACCCCCAGTTGCCTAAAATTGCCAAAGATTGGAAACCAATTACGGTTTCCGAATTTAAGACCTTTCTGGGCCTTTCCCTCAGCATGGGCACACATAAATTCCCGTCATTGCGTGCTTATTGGTCCACGCACCCAATTGACCACATGCCCGTGTTCTCTGCCTCCATGCCCAGGACACGATACGAGCAGATTTTGCGGTTCATGCACTTCAACGACAATGAACTTTGTCGTCCACGTGGGGACCCTGAATACGACCGGCTCTATAAAATTCGGCCCCTCATAAACCACTTCAACGAACGTTTTGCAGCCTTGTTTACTCCCGATCAAGTTGTCTGCGTTGATGAGTCCCTGATTAAATTTTCTGGCCGCTTGTCTTTCAAGCAGTACCTTCCCAGCAAGCGTGCCAGATACGGGGTCAAGCTCTACAAGTTCTGTGACAGGGCAACAGGCTATGTATTGAACTTTACGGTTTATGAGGGAAAAGATAGTCAGGTTGAGTCGGTCAACTGCCCGGATTACATAGGGAGCGCTGGCAAGATAGTGTGGAACTTGGTGTCACCCTTATTCGGAAAGGGGTACCACTTGTATGTGGACAATTATTACACGAGCGTGCCACTGTTTAGTCACTTGTTTGATCATCAGATTGGAGCATGTGGCACCGTGCGACCTAATCGCCGGGGCTTTCCCCAGCGGCTTGTAGATGCCCGTCTTAGGCTGGGGGAGAGAGCCTGCTTGAAGTGTAATAACTTGCTCGCTATGAAGTGGAGGGACAATAAGAATGTTTTCCTTCTTACCTCCCTTCATGCAGACACGACAGTCCAAATTCGTACGGCGACTGGTGTTGTGGAGAAACCCCTCTGTGTCCACGAATATAACCAAAATATGGGAGGGGTGGACCTCAACGACCAGTTGTTGGCGCCGTATCTAATTGACCGTAAGGCGAGACGCTGGTACAAAAAAGTGTCTCTATCCTTATTCCAATTGGCTTTGCTGAACGCTCATGTGCTATACAGAGCTTCAGGCGGGACGTTATCTCTTCTAAAATTCCAGAATGAGATAGTCACAGAACTCCTGTATCCAGGCGGTTCTGCACCTCACCATCCCCTACCAAATGCAGTAAGCCGGCTGCATGAGAGGCATTATACGCATGTCCTCCCGAGTACCCCTACCCAACGAGCCCCCCAAAAAAGATGTTGTGTCTGTAGCAAGCGCGGATTTAGGCGTGACACCCGTGTTTTTTGTCCACTCTGTCCTGACAAGCCTGGTCTTTGCCTTGGTGAATGTTTTGAACGCTACCACTCAAAAGTGAAGTTTTAGCGTAGGGTACAGCATTTCACAGACTAGGACACACTTACACAGGGTCTCCCAAGATGCCATTACATTTTGAGAGGCCCGAACCATTACAGTTGTTAAAGTTACAAAAGAAAGTGTAAAAAAGAAAAAAAAAACACAAAAAAAATATAAAATAAAAAAAACAAAAATAGTTGTCGTTTTATTGTTCTCTCTCTCTTTCTATTTTCTCCTCTATTGTTCTGCTCTTTTTTACTGTATTCTATTCTGCAATGTTTTATCATGCTTGCTTTTCAGGTATGTAATTTTTTGTTTTCAGGTACGCCAGTCAGTTGCAGCGCGGATCTATTTATCTTGACAGCAACAGCGTTTGCTCCCACGATACATAAAGCCGTGACTCCAACACTGTAGGAGGTGATTTCACCACCACAGTTAAAAAAAAGAGCATATATGCCGAAGCATGGGGGCAGCAGGGGCGGAGGAGCGATTTTGCTCCTAATGCCGCGTATATACGGTCGAAATTCCGACGGAGGCTTGCCCGTGGAAAAGTCCGACCGTGTGTACGCGGCATAACCTTTTATGCCGCGTACATACGGTCTAAATTCCGACGGAGGCTTGCCCGTGGAAAAGTCCGACCGTGTGTACGCGGCATAACCTTTTATGCCGCGTACATACGGTCGAAATTCCGACGGAGGCTTGCCCGTGGAAAAGTCCGACCGTTTGTACGCGACATAACTTTTTTGCAGGAGGATGCCCCCATGCTTCGGCATATGTGCCCATCATTAGAAGTGGGTGGATGAAGGGAGGTATTCTAATGGTGGGCATACCCACCGATCAATCTCTTTTTTTCGTTCAGCCAACAGGCTGCATGAAAAAAAAGATTACAATACATGTCCAACAAGGACCAGCAACGTACTGGTATGTTGCTGGACTTTGAATGTTTATACCAGAATGATGCCTGCAGGTTTAGGTATCATCTTGGTATCATTCTTTTCAGCCAGTGGCCGGCTTTCATGTAAAAGCAATCCTAGTGGCTAATTAGCCTCTTGACTGCTTTTACAAGCAGTGGGAGGGAATGTCCCCCCCCCCGGATATAAAAAGCGCCATTGGGAAATTGGGAAAGCATTTTATCACACCGATCTTGGTGTGGTCAGATGCTTTGAGGGCAGAGGAAAGATCTAGGGTCTAACCCCCCAATTTTTTTCAAAAAAAGAGTACCTGTCACTACTTATTGCTATCATAGGGGATATTTACATTCCCTGAGATAACAATAAAAATGGTAAAAAAAAAAAATATGGAAGGAACAGTTTAAAAATAAAATAAAAAAGCAAAATAAATAAAAAAAAAATAAAATAAAAAGCACCGCTGTCCCCCCCTGCTCTTGCGCAAAGGCGAACGCAAGCGTTGGTCTAGCGTCATATGTAAACAGCAATTGCATCATGCATGTGAGGTATCACCACGAAGGTCAGATCGAGGGCAGTAATTTTAGCAGTAGACCTCCTCTGTAAATCTAACGTGGTAACCTGTAAAGACTTTTAAATGCTTTTAAAAATGAATGTAGTTTGTCGCCGCTGCGCGTTTGTGCGCAATTTTAAAGCATGTCGTGTTTGGTATCCATGTACTCGGCCTAATATCATCTTTTTTATTTCATCAAACATTTGGGCAATATAGTGTTTTTTAGTGCATTAAAAATAAAAAAAGTGTGTTTTCCCCCAAAAAATGCGTTTGAAAAATCGCTGCGCAAATACTGTGTGGAAAAAAAAATGCAACACCCACTATTTTAATCTGTAGGGCCTTTGCTTTAAAAAAATATATAATGTTTGGGGGTTCAACATAATTTTCTTGCAAAAAAAAAATGTTTTCATGTAAACAAAAAGTGTCAGAAAGGGCTTTGTCTTCAAGTGGTTAGAAGAGTGGATGATGTGTGACATAAGCTTCCTAATGTTGTGCATAAAATGCCAGGACAGTTCAAAACCCCCCCAAATGACCCCATTTTGGAAAGTAGACACCTCAAGCTATTTGCTGAGAGGCATGTTGAGCCCATTGAATATTTTTTTTTTTGTCCCAAGTGATTGAATAATGACAAAAAGAAAAAAAAAAGAAAAAATGTACAAAAAGTTGTCACTAAATTATATATTGCTCAAACATGCCATGGTTATATGTGGAATTGCACCCCAAAATACATTCTGTTTCTTCTCCTGAGTACGGGGATACCACATGTGTGAGACTTTTTGGGAGCCTAGCCGCGTACGGGACCCCGAAAACCAAGCACCGCCTTCAGGATTTCTATGGGTGTAAATTTTTGATTTCACTCCTCACTGCCTATCACAGTTTCGGAGGCCATGGAATGCCCAGATGGCACAAAACCCCCCCAAATTACCCCATTTTGGAAAGTAGACACCCCAAGCTATTTGCTGAGAGGTATGTTGAGTATTTTGCAGATCTCGCTTTTTGTCACAAAGTTTTGAAAATTGAAAAAAAAAAAATGTCTTTCTTCATTTTCAAAAACAAATGAGAGCTGTAAAATACTCACCATGCCTCTCAGCAAATAGCTTGGGGTGTCTACTTTCCAAAAAGTGATAGGTAGTGAGGAGTGAAATCAAAAATTTGTGCCCTTAGAAATCCTGAAGGCGGTGCTTGGTTTTCGGGGTCCCGTACGCGGCTAGGCTCCCAAAAAGTCTCACACATGTGGTATCCCCGTACTCAGGAGAAGAAACAGAATGTATTTTGGGGTGCAATTCCACATATAACCATGGCATGTTTGAGCAATATATAATTTAGTGACAACTTTTTGTTTTCAGGGCCCGTACGCGGCTAGGCTCTCAAAAAGGCCCACACATGTGGTATCCCCGTACTCAGGAGAAGCAGCAAAATGTATTTTGGGGTGCAATTCCACATATAACCATGGCATGTTTGAGCAATATATCATTTAGTGACAACTTTTTGTACATTTTTTTTTTCTTTTTGTCATTATTCAATCATTTGGGACAAAAAAAAAATATTCAATGGGCTCAACATGCCTCTCAGCAAATAGGTTGGGGTGTCTTCTTTCCAAAATGGGGTCATTTGGGGGGCTTTTGTGCCATCTTGGCATTTTATGGCCTTCAAAACTGTGATAGTGATAGGTAGTGAGGAGTGAAATCAAAAATTTATTCAAGATTGATCGGGGAAAATACATGTCACCACACATCATTCTGTCCCGTCACTCCTGCTTCATTCCACTGTTCATGTAACACGAAACCGGCACTCAGGTAGACGCTGACAAAGTCCAAGCAGTTCCTTTAGTGGGAGTACAGTGCGTAGCTCTCAAATGTGTCCGGTTCACACTTGGACCAGCAGGCTGGGTTCCGGGTGATAGACCATTCCTCTGAGTCCGGGGCGGTCAGTGTATAGTAGGAGTTAGCGTGTCGCTAGGCGTCCTCACAGTGTTAGCCAAGGATTGTGCAGTGAATAGGCGTGGGTGAAGAAAGTGGAGTATTGGGTTGATATAGACAGAGTCCAATCTGTCCATTAAGCGGATGGTCGATCCTGGTCCTTATCGCTGATGTACATGATGCTTACATGTTTCGATTGTAATCAATCTTCATCAGAGCATGCGCAGATGCTTAGGAACTCTCTTTAGGTACCCTCAGATGATTCCCATTAAGTACAATCAGCTGAGTGATCCTGAAAGCAGTCACATCACACGCATTCACGTTTATCAAAGACTATTAGGCTAAGCAGATAAAAATATGACCCACACACAGTGCAAAAATAGTCCCAGAGTTCTCCTTAATGTTTCCATAGTGGTCCTCATGGTTAACAAAAATTAAACCATAGGAGGACTTAGAAGGAGAACAGTGGTGATAGATTTAAATTACTGTATATACTCGAGTATAAGCCGACCAGAATATAAGCCGAGGCACCTAATTTTACCACAAAAAATGGGAAAACATATTGACTCGAGTATAAGCCTAGGGTGTCCATCTGCATGCCTCACTGTGCCTCACTTTGCCTCACTGTGTCCATGTGCATGCCTCACTGTACCCATGCCTCACTGTGTCCATGCCTCACTGTGCCCATGCCTCACTGTGTCCATGACTAGACTGACGTTTAACATGAGAGTCTATGAAAGGGGTGCCCGGCTTTGAAAATCTGTGCTCCCCGGCCATAGGTCTCCCAGACAACAAACTGTGCACACTTGTAGAGGAGAAATTAGGCTACATGTGTGCCAAGTTTCGGGTCCAGGGAACCTACGACTGGCCGGTACCGGGTCCCCAAAATCACCAGAGAAATTACCGTTTAACATGGGAGTCTATGGAAGGGGTGCCCAGGTTTGAAAAATCGTTTCTCCCCGGCCGTAGGTCCCCCGGACAACAAACTTTGCACACTTGTAGAGGAAGAGTGGGGCTACATGTGGGTACCGGGTCCCCAAAGTCCGGGAGATCAGGCGCAAAAAGGTGACTCGAGTATAAGCCGGAGGGGCATTTTCAGCACAAAAAAATGTGCTGAAAAACACGGCTTATACTCGAGTATATACGGTATTAAACCACAAGAGCAAGTTACAAATTACATGTGTGGTAGAGCAATTGATAAAACTTTTGATTTTGAATTGCTTGGTGCCATCAACACTGGCAAATACATCAGTCTTGTCAATGAATTTGCACATATTGCATCTACCACACTTGTACATGCCCTTAAGGGGGGGCAGGTCATTTAGCCAATTAGGTTTAGTAGTTTTCTGAAACTCTGAGTGCACCAGGCAGTCTTTAAGATTCGCAGACCTTCTGGCTGTAAGGAGAGGACGGTCGCCCACGATACTTCCCAAGATTGGTGCACCCGACAGAATATGCCAGTGCTTATTTAGGATAGATTTAACTTTTACCCACTCTTCACCATATTTGGTGATTATCCGATGATTATTATCCAATTATTATCTGGTGATTATTTTTCTATATTCATTAAAGTATCCAATTGTGGATGTTCAATAAAATAACTGTAGTATAACCCAGCAGTTCCTCCTTGATTAATTTATTTGAGATTTCTTATCTCACCTCCTTCCGCACATGAAAGGTCTTTGCAAAGCACAAACATATAAAAGTTTTCCCAGCACACATACCAACTAGCCTGCAAAAAAAAAAAGTTTAGTCATCTGTGCTGGCACGGTGCTGGAATATATATTCTTTTAAACAAGACTGCGAACAGGCAGGTACATTTATTGTATTGCAGGAGAGACTAAAGGCCCATTTTACCCCAAATACTGAGCCTCCGTTGTTGCAGCGTATGCGCATATGCTTTAGTAATTTGATCCCATAGTATGTTTCTTCTTCTATAATGGGCTGTCCTGCTTCCATTCTTTTTAAAATATTGATTTTAGTTCCACTTTGACAATAGTAATTCTTTCCTCGCGTTGACCAGATGCCGAACATTATTTCTTCCTCCTGACCACAAATATAAGGGGCACTACAACACATAATACTGACCACTGCACTCTTTACAGCCCATAAACTTAAACTTGTAATAGGCCCGCAGCCTGGTGGGGATGGGAGAAGGCAGGTGCAGGGGAGCTCTGTGGCTGCTTCTGTATGAGTGTGAGTCGGTAGCTGCTGCTCTGTGTCATTGAGCTCACATCGGGCTCTTTGCTGCCACCTCTGGCAACTTCCTTTGCACTCTTGGTGTGCTGCCTGTACTGTATCCTGGACTTCAGCTCCTATCTGTGTCTCAGCCACATGTGGAAACAAGAGCTGGGGCTAGGAAGACCACCTTACAAGGGCTGTTGTACAAGTGAAAGGAGGGGGGGGTGTGTGGCTGTGTGCATGTGTGTGTGTGCATGTGAGTGTACATGTATGTGTGTGTGTGTGCATGTCTGTGTGTGTGTGCGCATGTCTGTGTGTGTGCGCATGTCTGTGTGTGTGTACATGTCTATGCATGTCTGTGTGTACATGTGTGTCTGTGTGTGTACATGTCTATGTCTGTGGTACATGTCTGTGTGTGTACATGTCTGTGTGTACATGTCTTTGTGTGTTTGTACATGCCTGTGTGTGTACGTGTGTCATATATACAAATGTGAGGGGAGCTGAGAGCGTACAAGTGTGAGAGGGGCTGAGAGCGTACAGGTGTGAGGGGTGCTGGGAGCGTACAGGTGTGAGGGGTGCTGGGAGCGTACAGGTGTCAGGGGGGCTGAGAGCGTACAAGTGTGAGGGGCTGAGAGCATACAGGTGTGAGGGGGGGCTGAGAGTGTACAGGTGTCAGGGGGGCTGAGAGCATACAAGTGTGAGGGGGGCTGAAAGCGTACAGGTGTGGGGGGGGGGCTGAGAGTTTACAGGTGTGGGGGGGCTGAAAGCGTACAGGTGTGAAAGGGGGCTGGGAGTGTACAGGCGTCAGGGGGGCTGAGAGAGTACAAGTGTGAGGGGGGCTGAGAGCGTACAGGTGTGGGGGGGGCTGAGAGCGTACAGGTATGGGGGGGCTGAGAGCGTACAGGTGTGGGGGGGCTGAAAGCATACAGGTGTGAGGGGTTGGCTAGTGGGCAGCTTTGGTGGGCGGGCCCTGGGGAATGTTGGTGGTCAGTACATAATATAGTGTTCACCGCTGTGTACTCCCAGTTAGAATTCCCCATGTCCTTCCTTGTTGCCAGGCAACTGTTGCTTTGAACTCCTGCAATATTCTAGCACTGGTGTTCCCCTGTCCCATCACTGAGCACCAGTGTCCTCCGTCTCTCCGCTGATCAGTGTGAGCACACCTTAAAATACAACGCCCTCTCTAGAAGCACATGCACACATTTCCTTCACTACCCAACTATTCCACTAAAAAACCGGGGCACCAGAATAGGGAGAACTGGTTAAGCTCTGAGTCACTTCAGTTGCTGAAGACTATCCTGGCCCTCTTTGGCCAGTCATGAAGCACCAGTCCTGTCACATGTCCCTATATGATCAGGTATTCTTTTGCTTCCAATGGATATTTAAAGTGGTTGTAAACCCTTTACAACCACTTTAACCTACAGGTAAGCCTAGATTAAGGCTTACTTGTAGGTGCTTGAAATATCTCCTTAACCTCCACGGTTTAGGAGATATTTACAAAAATCACGGTGTCTATGGTGCTTGTGCCGTAGACAATGGCGCAGGCGCACTTTAGCAACGGCGATCGTGACATTCCTAATGGAGGCCGTGCCATGACTAGCGGCTCCAGCGCGGGAGCCGCGATACCCGAGGTAAAACCCAGGAGAGATGTCGGCAGCCCGAGTGGTGAACAAGTACGGCTGCGGGGGCTTCGATCTGAGGTGAGTATTATATAACAAGCTCATTATGCCTTTGTCTTGCAGGTGGTGCTTTTTTTTTTTTTTTTTTTTTTTTACAAGTGGGTTTACTTCCTCTTTAACAAATGTTAAATATATGCTGATCAGCCATAACTTTCTGACCACCAACCTAATATTGAGTAGGTCCACACTTTTGTCGACAAAACAGCATTTAAAAATAACAAACATGTCATACTTACCTGCTCTGTGAAGTGGTTTTGTACAGATCAGCCCAGATTCTCCACTTCTCGGATCCCTCGCCTGCGCTCCTGGCCCCTCCATCCTGCTGAGTGCCCCCACAGCAAGCAGCTTGCTATAGGGGCAGCCGAGCCGCGGCTCTGTATGTCCATTCAGACAGAGCAGCGGCTCAGCCCCACCCCCTCTCTCTCCTCATTGGCTCATTTACTTTGACTGACAGCAGTGGGAGCCAATGGTGGCCTGCTGCTGTCTCAGCCAATGAGGAGGGAGAGTCCAAGACAGCCGAGACTCTTGTGCAACATCGCTGGATTGGGATGGGCTCAGGTAAGTATTAGGGTGCTGATGGGGGCTCAGCCTCTAAAGGACTTCTGCCTTTAGAACCACAAGTTGTGAGGTGGAACTTCCATGGATCAAACTTGTTTTCCAGCACATACCACAGATGCTCAATTGGATTGAAATCTGGAGACTTTGGAGGCCAAGTCAACATCTCAAACTTGTTGTTGTGTTCCTCAAACCATTCTTGAACATTTTTGCAGTGTAGCAGGGCGCATTATCCTGCTGAAAGAGACCACTGTCAGAAGGGAATACCGTTCCATGAAGGGGTGTACTCGGTCATCAAGAATGTTTAGGTAGGTGGTATTTGTCAAGTAACATCCACATCAATGGCAGGACCAAAGTTTCCCAGCAGAACATTGCCCAAAGCATCACACTGACCTCACTGGCTTGCCTTTTTCCCATACTGCATCCTGGTGCCATCTCTTCCCCATCTAAGCGACGCACGCGGTTTGATTGTTATTCATCAGGCCAGGCCACCTTCTTTTATTGATCAGTGGTCCACCTTTGGCTGTGGACAAAGGTCAGCATGGGCACTCTGACCGATCTGTGGCTACACAGCCCCATACACAACAAACTGCGATTCCTATTTTTTGGCTTTCACCACATAAACTTCAGGGACAACGTGTTTACTTGCTGCCTAATATATTCCACCAGATTGCAGATGCCCTTGTAATGATGAGATGATCAATCACTTTATCTGCTAGCAATCATACAGTTATGGCTAATCTGTGTATGTTGTCGGGGAATAAAGCATTTAGGCAAATATGTTGCTATTCCCTGCATGGGAAAACCACAGGTTTGCTTTAGGGCAGTTCAGCTAATAATAAAGGAAGGAGAGCAAAGAGATTTAAGGACAGTTAACATTTCTTTGAACTAACAAACAGTACAGGGAGTTCTGGTGTTCATAGCATGATTATATCTGTCACATGAAAAGTCCTTGGTATTTCACTTGCCACTTGCCATTTTCTTCCTTGTACGTGTCTTTTTTTTTTATCAATTCTTTATTTTTACGTTTTCTTTTACATTCACAAAGATAGTTATACAACATTTCATATAATGCATCTATACACATGATTCTGTTAGTTCACTCATAGCATCTTCCACCTATTTTACGTTTCCTACTTTTTACACATCCTTACAAATCTCAGCTATTAATGGGATGTTAGTAGGGGAAGATCTATCTACCGTATTTATCGGCGTATAACACGCACTTTTTTCCCCTGAAAATCAGGGGAAAATCGTGGGTGCGTGTTATATGCCGATACCCACATCCCTGGGCTGTCTCCGCTGACTGTGAGCGGAGCGGAGCGAGATACACATAGCCGAATGTACTCGGCTATACTCGGCTTTTCTCAGCTCCGCTCACAGTCACGCCCAGTCCCGCCATTGGACCTGTGTTATGTCCATCATAGGGCGGGACTCGGCGTGACTGTGAGCGGAGCCGAGAAAAGCCGAGTATAGCCGAGTACACTCGGCTATGTGTATCTCGGCGGCGGCTCCGCCCAGTCCCTGCGTTCTCGGCGGCGTCCGCCCCGCTCCGCACAGTCTCGGCGCCAATTTTAAAATCCGGCACGACGACACTGGGGCAAGGCTGCATGGCGACACTGGGGCAAGGCTGCACGGCGATACTGGGGCAAGGCTGCACGGCTACACTGGGGCAAGGCTGAAATGGACTCTGGGGCAAGGCTGCAATGGACACTGACAAGGCTGCACTGTGACAAGGCTGCAATGGACACTGACAAGGCTGCACTGTGACAAGGCTGCAATGGACACTGACAAGGCTGCACTGTGACAAGGCTGCATTTAAATGTAAGTTATTTTTCCTTAAACTTCCCTCCTAAAAGTTTTTTTCCCTAAAATTTCCTCCTAAACTTGGGGTGCGTGTTATACGCCGGCGTGTGTTATACGCCGATAAATACGGTATATAACAATTAATGAAATACATTCCATTCCGCTAGTTCCTCCCTCCTCTCTCTCCTCTTTAGTCACTGTACCCGATACCTTTTTCCTATTCTACTTTAATATCTTTATCTTTGTTGTACGTGTCTTTATTGCTCGCTGAACAAAGCTTAAAAAAGCTTCATATTGAAGTTATCTTCTAAATTTTTTATGTAAGGATTATGGAATTTGTAATAGCAATGGAAATAGAGAAAATATATTTATACAGGAGGAAAATATGTGTTACTGTACATTATATCTAAGAACAGACAACAATATAAGTATGCCAGCTATAATATAATACAAATGCAGAATATAATGTCAGTGTATGCTCTCTGCTATGGGAACCAAGGTTATTTGCTGTCATGCTATGATTAGAGTATGTAGTGTTTGCCATTGTATTCATCATAAATATTGATTGATACATGCCCATAGAGTAGAGTAGGAAAACCAGATCTCTGAGCACGCTTGTAATTGATCTCAGAACATCGTTTCCTTTCTAGAGAAAGCTCATAGGAACATAATTTTATTACCATTGGACAAAAAAGGATGGCATTCAGGTCTTATAGATTTAACCAAATAATAATTGTAATTATGTTTTCCTTTTGTTACGTCTTTGGAAACACAATATATAAATTTCAATAACCGTAGAGCGACAAGTAATATTTCTTCTACTCTTGCCATATTAGGATGTTTTCAAATCTTTAACAGCCTACAATAAACTGTCATTATTGGATTCAGAGTTTTTTTTTCCAGTAAACCATTAAACAGAATAAATGAAGAGGAAACCGTGGAACGCACACCGCATGCATCCAGGGATTTATTCAGCAGACGCTATGGGGGTTCAATAAGAGGCTGGCAAACGCCTTTGCTACTTTTTGAAGCGCGTTTACCAACTGGTTTCCATTTTATTCATAAAGCCGTGATCTGCTAATTTGAAGAGTTCGTAAAGGTACATTGGTGAAAGCTGGGAGCTAAAGTGAAGCTTTCCGACATTAAAATTAGTTAAAGCTTGTAGTGCTAAAAAATGTTAAGTTCTTTGTGCTCGAATTCCAGTCTCACAACTTGCGCATCGAGGCCTTCGGGTAAGAGTGCGTAGGTTAAGCATTTTAATGAATAAATAAATAAAAATAAATGTTGAATATCGATAAAATGAAACAAAAAAGACAAAAATGGTTGGAAAAACAGCAAAGTTGAAAACTGGAGAAATGACTAATTTCTGTGCTGGACATAAACTGATATAAGGTATAAAAGTGGAGGAAAGGATAGGCAGAGGCAAGACTCCTAGCCACAAATCTGATTCCAGCTGTGATTTTGTAGACTACCAATCCAAGATTTGATATTTCTTTCCTTTCACCTTCTTTTATTTTATTTCATTGGTATTCATAATACAAAGAAAACAAAGCAATGCTTCCAGCATAGTATTTGCGACACAATAACAGTGGTTATTTTCCCATACAAACCCAGTAAGAGTATCAACGCCAAGATAGTGTACATAAACATAGATGACATTCATCCAATAGATATAACCAAGCTGATAATGGAGGGGTATTTACTAAAACTTGAATGTGCAAAATCTGGTGCAGCTGTACATAGTAGCCAATCAGCTTCTAACATTAGCTTGTTCAATTAGGCTTTGACAAAAAAAACTTGGAAGCTGATTGGTTTATATGCAGAGCTGCACCAGATTTTGCACTCTCCAGTTCTAGTAAATCAACCCATGTGACTTTCTACCAGTAATAATGCATAACCAGTGTGCTAAAAAGTGACATGCAATAGATGGGTTATCTTGAAACTTTAGTCAGGTTCTGGATCTTGGGGAGAACTCGTTTGGGGGAATTCAATAAAGCGTTTTGAACACTTTTTGGACAATATGGAACCTTTAAAAAGTCCTGCACTTAGTTCATGAAAGCCTTGAAATGGTTGAGGAAGAGTTCCGACATAAACAACAGATTCATATACTTATGGTGTGTACTTACCTCACCCTGTTTTCCACCTGCGGAGCCTAGGCTAGGGTGATGTCACACTCTTGGGGAATACAGAGCAGCCAAAATTTTGCAAGAAGATGCTTTCGCAATGTACAGGAGTGTCTTCTTGTGAGGTTGCACCTACTCTGCGTTCCCCAATAATTTTCCCAGAAGGACAATGATGTCAATCCCAGAGATGTGGAAGATCAAGTTAAAGCATTTGTTACCCCAACACTTCATATTCCTGATATGTGGCTGCTGTACTATGCTGTACTTGTTTGAGAAAGTATCCTGTTCTCTTTGTATTGCTTCTTTTGTGTGAAATTCCTGGTGTTCCTACCAGTCCCTTTGCTTTCCTATTAAAAACTGACCACACTAAGCAGGAGCGCACACTGTGGTCAGTTCTCTGGCTATGCTGGGAACTCAATGTACCATCCTCCAATGATCAGACTTGTCCTGACATGCCCCCGCTACACAGCCATTCGTTGGAAAGCTCAGTATGCTGCTGGTTCTCCTCCCCCCAGCTTATATGCAGCTGAGAACAGAGGGAATGTGATCATTTATAAAAAAATATATTTATAATGTTTTTGATATCTATATGTAGCGCCCTCACCTCTCCTCCTACCTGCCTTTTTGTGTGTTTTCGGCTCCTCGCAGGGAGGGGAGAGGCACAACGCACCACAAGCCCGTACCCTCCTGAGTAAGGAGGTTGAGCGGTGTTAGTTTTGGGCCTGCCTGCGGCTGGAGTTGAATCCTCCCGAGGAAGATTCTCACCTCTACCTTAGGTAGATGCAAGTCCTTATGTTTCCCCCAGTAATGTAACTGTCCACGCCAACTGAAAGTCCAACTTCTATATTTATTTCACACGGATAATAAATATGCCTCTTTGACAGCAGACAGGTTGGAACACGACACAGGACAGCTTAGGTGGGAAGAGGTCCAGGCACAAACTTCAATCAGGTTCTTTGACTGTTTAGGCTTCACAAACAGTTTTGGCGCACGATCTCTGCCACAGACCGTGAGGTTGGTCTCTGCCACAGACCGGGTGAATAAGAAGTCACTGCCACTGACTTGGAGAACAGGTCACTGCCACTGACCAGGTGAATAGAGTCACTGCCACTGACTGGGTGAATAGGGCACGGCCCTATTAGGCCACTGCCACTGACCTGTAAGCGAACTTCCTTCTAGAGAGTACTTGGCCCGTGTAAAGGAGAAGACATCCCTCCGGAGAGTCACCAGAGGTCCTCACCGTCACCACGACTCTGCGCTGGGTCTGCGGTACAAGTAACCTCCCTGGCCTCCTCATCCCAGATCCGGGTCCCCTCGCAAGGCGGCACCCCGGGAGTCCTCGATCCCCGGCGGAACCCAGCCGAAGGTGCTGGGCTCCGGGCCTCCAAATTAGTACCTCACCCCAGACTGAAGGTGTCTGGGATGGAACAGGAACCAGGCCTCCGGGCCTAGGGCACCCGGAGACGACACACACACGCACCCAGGCCGAAGGTGCCTGGGCGTGGACGAACGACCCCGTATGGAAGATGGCTGCCCCTTTCTATACCCTCTCCCGACAGGCACAGCAGGTTCCCCGCCCTGCCATACTGCTGCCAAGAGGGGACAAGAAAAGGCACAACCTTGTACTGTGGCTCAACCCGGACCTATGGCAACAGCGCCACCTGTAGGCCCCAGGGAACTATACACCAATACTAGCTCCCATGGCACCGAAATGGTCCATTAACCCTAACAATAATGTGTCTGAGCCTAACTACCACTCAGACACCTCCCTAAATTGAACACCCCGCTACATATACAAAAATGTTTTGCCTTTCATTTATATTTTAAACTGAATGGGTAATTGTACAAGGTGATTGTTTAAAATCACTTTAAGGTACAGTATGTCTAAAAAAAATATTTTACAGATAATTTATATACCTACTTACAGTAAGTGATTTGTAAAGGAGGAGGGGGCGGAGGTAATTTGAGAAGACCTTGCATTTTACTGCAAGATTGACTTGAACTCCATTCAAACAACTAAATAAACAGTTAAAATACATATATGGGTAATGTTTACTTGCCAAAATATTTGCAATTCCATTCAGCCACTCCTGTGATTCACTCACCTTTAGTGATTTCACTTATCTATTGCAGATAAGGAATACAGCTTGGTCACCTCCCCTTCCCTAACATTTTGATTCAACTGATGAGGTCATCTTAGTTTTAGACTGACAGTGCCGCACAATACAATACATTCTGATTGATTCACATTGGCTGTCATCTCTCCCTCTCTCTCTGAGTCTGAGATCATACTGCATGCACCCTAAATGCTGCATTTTAGTTTTGGGCTGCAGGGAGGCGCGGTAGGGGTCAGTTTAGCGCATCACACAGTTATTTTATTTATCTTTATTTGAAGTGAACAAAGTGATACTTCATACATGCCTCTGTGCAGCAGTGTGGTTCTTTGAGTTGATGTTCGGTGACATGTGGGACCTACCTCTACACTGCAATAAAATGTAGCATGTCTGCATGTAGGGTAGGGAGGCAGGCGGATGGTACCTGCCCAATGTTTCCCTCCTCGTTGGGTGATAAGTGTGGGTCACATAAGAGGCCTACCCCTGAGTAGGTTCTTCTGGGCTACGCTAGGCACCTTGGAAGGAGTCACTGCCTCTCATATGGGGTACCTTTACTTGAACAGATCACTGAAATCTAGTTGACTCTCTTGATGTTGATATATAGGGATGCACTGATACAGTTTTTTTTTACAAGTATCAATACTTTTTTTTTTTTGTACTCGCCGAAACTAATTACCTACCTCAACTGTTTTGTGTACATTTCAACTGTCAGCAATGGTGCAAAGCAATGAAAAGTTATTTACAATTGAAATAAATGTATTGTTTTTAAATTGTGTGCTTTTTTCAAAGTGAAACGTGTAAATATGAGTTAAAGCGGAGGTGCAGCCCAAAAAAAAAAAAAAGTCAGCAGCTACTAACAATGTAGCTGCTGACTTTTAATAAGGACACTTAACTGTCCTACTCGCCCGCGATGTCGGTCCTGCCACGGCGATCGATCGCTGCTGGCAGGTCCCGGCTCCTCCATCCTGAGTAAGGGAAACAGGCAGTGAAGCCGTAAGCCACTCGCACGGCGCTTTGTGAATGGGCGGCTTGCCTCCTGGGATACACACAGTTCCCAGAAGGCAGCGCGCCCCATTCACAAGAAGAGTAAGCGGAAGGAGACCCACAGCGGATGAGAAGAGGAACATTAGAGGCAGATTAGGGGACTTACGCATAGCAACAGGCATTTAGGGTGAGTATAATTATTTTTTTTTTTCTATTAATTTTATTAATTTTTTTAGGATTTTTAATGTAAACATTTTTTCAGGGTGGACCTCCGCTTTAAAGGTGTAAAAGTATTAGCGAACAAAGCAAACAAAAAAAAAGTTTTAACTATTAATAGCAGTGGCGACTAGTGCTCAATTATCTTGGGGTCCGTGGCCCCGTTAGCCAGCCAGCCATGCCTCCCCCCCCCCCCCCACAGCCTGTGCCCCGAGCCCACCCTTTTTGAAGCCTCCGGCTCTAATCTAATCATGTGCTTCTAAAAAAAAAACATTGGAATCCATGCGTCCAGAGCCCTGCATGTAGATTAGGGGCCAGACGCATAGATTAGGGGGGCGGCACCCCTGCGTCCTTAATGGATGGGCCACCACTGATTAATGGTATAATAGTTTATAAGATAGAAGTGAACAAAAAATTTTTTTCCATTAAATAATAATTTAATGGAGAAGGAGAATAAGGAGTTAATTAAGGCTGATCAGAGTAAATAAGGGGTTAAGAAGGTGTTAAACAGAGGAACATTTAATTAACCACTTACCGACAGGGCCATAGCGCGTCACGGATCGGGGTAAAGGGCCAATCCCAGCGACCCTTTACCACGGTATCGTTCTGTCCAATAGGACGGAGCAATCACTGTCAACAAACCGGTGTCATGTCCGGTTCTCTTTCTCCTTACACTGATTGTGAAAGCTGCAGCGTGAGGCTGCTTGAGTGCAGAGCTGTGCCCAGGAGTGCCACATCAGTGCCAAGGAGTGCCACAGCAGTGCCTGATCAGAGCCCAGCAGTGCCAAGGAGTGCCTATCAGAGCTCAGCAATGCCAAGGAGTGCCCCAGGAGTGCCCACCAGAGTCTGACAGTGCCAAGGAGTGCCCATTAGAGCCCAGCAGTGCCAAGGAGTGCCCCATCAGTGACACATTAGTGCCCAGGAGTTCCACATCTGTGCCCCAGCAGTGCCACATCAGTGCCCCAGAAGTGCACATCTGTGCCACAGCAGTACTCTAAAGTGCCACTAAAGTGCCCATTAGTGACAATACAGTGCCCATCAGTAAGTGCTCATCAGTGTCACCCTATAAGTGGATCCTCATCAGCGCCTGTCAGTGCTGTAAAAATGGGTATAAAATGCGTAGAAAAATGCATTTAATTTTCTTTCCACATTTTCCAAAAACATGTGGGGAAAAAATGACATGTTCAAAAGACCCATAATGTCTCATAGATTATACGTTGGGTTGTTTCCTTTCCAAAATGGGGTCATTTTGTGGGCGTTTCCATTGTCCTGGTGCTCCAGGGCCTTCAAAACTGTAATAGGTAGTCAGGAAATTAGATGTGTAATTTATGCTCCCAGAACGCCTGATGGTACTCACTGCATGTGGGGCCTCTGTATGTGGCCAGGCTTTGTAAAAGTCCCACACATGCGGTATCACCATAGCAGAATGTATTTTGGGGTGTAATTGCAAGTATGCATATGCCATATGAGACAAATAACCTGTTAATATACCGATTTTGTGAAAAAAACATCTGTACTTAATGGAGGACTATAGTTGGTGGAGGGGGGTGACACCATGTTTTTCCGCACTGGGTGACACCAACGCTATTGACGCCACTGGGTGTGATCAGGTGTGATCAATTTTCAGTGATTGACACTATAGCTTGTAGACTCTATAACCTTCACACAGACCAAATAATATACACTGATTTGGGTTATTTTTTACCAAAGATATGTAGCAGTATAAATTTTGGCCAAAACTTATGAAGAAAAATTACTAATTTGCATAATTCAGAAACAAAGAAAAATGCATTTTTTAACAAAATTTTCAGGCTTTTTTATTTATAGCGCAAAAAATAAAAAACCCAGAGGTGATTAAATACCACCAAAAATATGGGTACAATGTTGCATAAGTGAGTAATTGTCATTCAAAATGTGAGAGCATTGAAAGCTGAAAATTGGCCTGGTTAGGAAGGGGGTCTAAGTGCCCAGTGGTTAAAAACTTGACAGATAAACTGACTTCATCTGCAGATGGAAGTTCATCCCTTTGATCTGTAGATGTATTCTTTTTATCTATCTGTTTTAGTTGCTTTTTTTTGACAGCCCCAATTGCTGGGACTTAGTTTACACTTCAGCTGTCAACTGAGGAACGCCACTGACAGCTGAATGACAGCTCCTTAACCTATTCCCATCCCGCGTATAGTCAAATGACGGCCGCAAGGCGGCTCTGCCATCCTGGGCGGCTGTCATATGACGTCCTCGGCTTTCCGGCCGCTAGGGTGTGTGTGTGCGCCCGCCGCATCACTCATGAGCCGATGCGCGAGCCTCGCGGCCACGATGTCCACCAGGCACCCCCGATTGCCAGTCACAGAGCAGGGACGTAGATCTGTGTGTGTAAACACACAGATCCACGCCCTGTCAGGGGAGATCGATTGTGTCTTCCTTGTACATAGGGACACCGATCGGTCACCTCCCCCAGTCAGTCCCCTCCCCCCACAGTTAGAATCACTCCCTAGGTAACACATTAAACCCTTGATCACCCCCTAGTGTTAACCCCTTCCCTGCCAATGACATTTATACAGTAATCAGTGCATATTTATAGCACTGTTCGCTGTATAATTGTCACTGGCCCCAAAATAGTGTCAAAACTGTCCGATCTGTCCGCCACAATATCGCGGTCCTGACAAAAATGGCAGATAACCTCCATTACTAATAAAAATAGCTATAACTTTTTTACCAAAAATATATAGAAGAATACATGTGGGCCTAAACTGAGGAAAAAAATAGTTAAAAAAAAAATTGGGATATTTATTATAGCAAAAAGTTAAAAATATTGTGTTTTTTTTCAAAATATTGTGGTTTTTTTTCAAAATTGTCAGTATTTTTTTGTTTATAGCGCAAACAAATAAAAACCGCAGAGGTGATCAAATACCACCAAAAGAAAGCTCTATTTGTTGGAAAAAAATTATCAACATTTCATTGGGGTACAGTGTTGTCATTCATTTATTTCCTATTTCAGCTGTCAGCGGGAGAATCCTGAGCAAAAGCAAAGGCAAAGTTTCAAAAGCTTTTACTTAAATAACGTGGCAAGACAGTAGAAAAAACAACAACAATCTTTCCCTAAACTAGTCCCTAACTCAGGCTTGTAGCTGCCCCAGCATACCTGCACAGGATAAAGTCCATTATGCCAGAATTCCAGCATTGGTGTCTTCAGACATATTCTGAGAGGTTCTTGATCCATAAGTGCTCTGGAATCAGGAGAAGGCTGTGTGGGCGGACCCCGGTAACATCGACATGACCAGTAACATGCGCACCTAATCACTGATTGCACACCCTCAAGTTGGACCCTCATGTCGGACCCTGTCCATTTTTATATAGTACAGGACCAGAGGGTCTGACCCAAGAAAGCCTACCAGGAAACATACACTATATTACCGAAACTATTTGTGAGATCAGGCACTGATGTTAGATGAGAAGGCCTGGCTCGCAGTCTCCGCTCTAATTTATCGCAAAGATGTTCTATCGGGTTGAGGTCAGGACTCTGTGCAGGCCAGTCAAGATCTTCCACCCCAAACTCCATGTCTTTATGGACCTTACGTTTGGTAATATAGTGTATTAACGCTAACCCTCCTGGCTGGGGCAGCATAAAACACCACCTGCCTACTCGCATTTTACTGCAGCTCACTGCACCGCACCTCTGGGCTGAGTAAAGCCCTATACACACGGTCGGACTTTTGGCCAACAAACGTCATTTTGAGCAAGTTGGACCAACAATCTGACCGTGTGTATGCTCCATCGGACAAACTTTTTTTTTTTTTTTTTTGTGTTTTCATCGGACAAAAGTTGGGTCTGCAAACGGACAAACTTTTGCCCAACAAAAGTCCAATGGAACACACGGTCTGACTTTTTGCCAACAAACTTCATTTTGAGCAAGTTTGCCCAAAAATCCGACCGTGTGTACGCTTTTTACGGACAAACTTTTTTGGTTTTCATCGGACAAAAGTTCGGTCTGCAAACGGACAAACTTTTGGCCAACAAAAGTCCGATGGAGCAAAGTCCCTCCCTATCTCATATACATATGTAGCGGGTATGTACTTTCCCAGGTGTAAATTTGAACTTGGCAGAGACATCAGTGATGTGTAATTCCCTGAGGCCCAGCAGGTGGCGCTGTCGCCCTGGGCAGGGGTGAATCGTTGCCGTGTGCCGTGCCTCCTTTTTGTCCTCCCTCGTTGGCGGTATGGTGGGGCGGGGAACCCGCCGTGCTTGCTGGGAGAGGGTATAAAGGGGCCGGCCATCTTTGTCGCGGGGGCCGAGTCCCAGGCACCTTCAGCCTGTGGGCGGTGGTTCGTGTCGGTCCTCTAGGCGGCCTAGGCCTAGAGGACAGCCGGAGGTCGTGTTCCATCCCAGGCACCTTTAGCCTGGTGTGAGGTACTCAGATGGAGGTCTGGAGCTCAGTGCCCAACACTGAGTTCCGCGAGGGAAGGAGATCCTAGGGTACCCAGGGATTGGGTACCCGAATCCGGAAGGCGTAATGGACCGGGGGGAGCTCCTCACTCGAAGACCTGGTGCAACATATTGCCAGTGACGGGTGAGTCTCTCGTCAGAGACCGCCTGGAAGGAAATCCCCCCTCTCTCGGAGACCGCAACTCACTTTCAGGGAGGAAAGTGGAGAACACATTGTGTCTGGGCCTACTCGCATTCATACCTCCTTTTCTGTTCTGTTTCTACAAGGGAGTTCAACTGATTGTGTTCACTCGAGAAGAATAAAAGAGTGTTGGACTTTAATGGTGTGGGGCTCATTTCCTGACAGACATTGTTCAAGGTAACTCTCGGTGGAGGCTCCAGGTGCACAGCACTGACCCGAAGGTAAAAGAACTTTGCTTACACCACACTGACACCTGTGGCGAAGGCCAGGCGTGGTGTCCCCGATCCCTTCCCCTCTGGAGGTACCCCTAGACAAGAGACAGACGAGCTGAAGGAAAAAGAGGGGAGTGAGGAGGCCGCTACACGTGGGGGCTCGGGTCCGGTATAGTGTTTGTACACCACAGCATTGAACGTGTCTGCTGGAGGAGTTACGCGAGTAGGCAGGCCTTCATTGGCCGAAGTGCATCCCTGCTCAAAGTCGTGGACATGACCCAATGAAGGGAAAGGCCCGCGCAGAAGAGTGGAAAAAGGGGGAAGCTCAGCCGTGTGAAGTAGTACACGTGGGGGTTTCTATTGCACTGCGCCACCAGGCACACCCCCATCGCTTAGTTCGTGGGCGTGACTCAGAAACAGAAAAGAAGAAAAGCCCGCGAACTGGAGCAAAGGGGAGGAGTCCAATACGTGTGAAGGACTACACGTGGGACGTTGGCGCAAAAACTTTGCAGTGTGCGATGGATCAGCAACAGGTCGCCATGTTCGGACATACATCGTGGATTCCAGTTCACCCTTCCACCACGACATTGACTGCTGCTGCTCCGGTAACAGATACGGGGATCCGGCTAAAGCCAAGGGGTCGATTCGCCCTGTATTCGTGCATGGACGTTGAGGCCCTGGGTGTGATTTGTCCCGGCTGTTCGGGACTGGTGTGCCAACTGAAGCCATTCGGGCGATGCGAGGCCTGTGGGGAGTTCCTGTTCGAAGTGGATATGGCGGTTGAGAAGCCGAGAACCATCTACCCTGGCCGTGCTGCAGGCAACACCACTCAGAGAGGAGGAATCACTGCTTTGACAGCCACCCCTACGCACACTGCAGCGACCGCGGAGGAGGTCGTGAAAACTCAACGGGAGAAATCCGAGGATGCTGACTCGGTCACCACTGTCTCGCAGCGTTCACCACCGAAGAGAAAGACTGGTATGGTAGCCCCGACCAGCGGTTGTGGTGGACCGTCTCGCCCGCTTACGCCCGGCCCGGATGGATCCGTTAACAAGAGTTCCGGACGTCCCACTTCAAGTAAAGGCCGAGGTAAGCCAGGCGGAGTGATTTGGTGTGTGGGAAGAGGTGAAAACTCAGTCTCCACTACAGGCTACCTGCCCGTGACACCTCTGACCTAGAGTCGCTCTCGGACATGGGAGACGACGTTGCAATAGATGAACTGTTTGCAGAAAAGGGCTGGGACAAAGTACCTCTCGCTTCATCCCGGAGGACCAGGGATCCACCCATGTCTACAGGGGAAAGTACACCCCGGGTGGAGGCACCAGTGCCTGAAGAGGGGTCCCGTCCCCAGCCTGCCTCTACATCCCCGGTACCATCTGTACTGAAGACCGGGGAAAAGAGACTGTTACTGCAGGCACCAATGCCCAGATCAGATGTGATCAAGGTCCCTCGCCACCCGGACTCAATAGTTTTGCCTGGCGAAGGGGACAAAGCTACCATGCCTCCTTTGGCGAGACTACAACGCCTATTTGGCCAGAAGGTTGCTGCAGAGTACGGATGGGAGTATCCATACTTGTCGAAGGAACTGCTCTATGAGGTGGAAGTGTGTCGGGAGAGCTTGTACAATGACTTTGTGTGGACCCACCTTCAGGTTCTCCACGCCCGCAGGTACCTGGCATGCTCTCCAAAGGCCTCTCAACGTTTTAAAGACTGCAAGGCAGAGTGGATGTTGGGACAGCACATCCATGCAGACAAGGTGTTGATCCGGCGCAAGGAGGGAGAAGATGTGGAGACCATGGATCAACACTTGAAGCCACTTGTTCTGCCGCATCACCGTTTTTACCTTTAGGAGAGAAGAGACTCCGTTCTTGTTATGCTGCTGAACTTTCTGGGGCCCGTTGTTTTTGTGCCCAGAGGAATGAAGGACTGTTCCTGTTGTTCTTCACCTTTCCTACAAGAGATCATGGACTCTGGGTAGATAGGGCCAAAGAGAAGAGGAAAGTTCCACGAGTGCAGTTACTGCGATGCTGTCACCAGGTGGCAGTGTTGCGCAACGTTAAACACTTTTCACGCACTCACTCTTTGGAGAAAAGGGATTTCTTCCAGGAGAAGTTTATTTTCTCTCACACGAATACATGTGTCAGGGTTTATGTGTGTTGATTTCTTTCTTTTCCCTCTGCAGGAGAACATCCCATCAAGATCACTGAGAATGGGGTGGATCTTAGTCAGGATGGGTGGGAAAAGTAAAATGTGAATATGTGATTCCAAGTTATGGTTTAATGCTGTTGTTTTTCTCTTCTTTCTTTCTTCCCTTTTTATTACAGGGCTATTACAGGGCTCAGACACAGTGTTTTAGTTGGGTAGTTTTTTCCTAAAAGTTTTATTTTTGTACAATTGTTAGTCGGTCTCTGGATTGGATTATGTCAGCTGTTGAGGGCATGATTTACTCCAGACACTGGGGACCAGTGTCAAACCACCAGGGGGAGAGTGTAGCGGGTATGTACTTTCCCGGGTGTAAATTTGAACTTGGCAGAGACATCAGTGATGTGTAATTCCCTGCGGCCCAGCAGGTGGCGCTGTCGCCCTGGGCTGGGGTGAATCATTGCTGTGTGCCGTGCCTCCTTTTTGTCCTCCCTCGGCGGCGGTATGGTGGGGCGGGGAACCCGCCGTGCTTGCTGGGAGAGGGTATAAAGGGGCCGGCCATCTTTGTCGCGGGGGTCGAGTCCCAGGCACCTTCAGCCTGTGGGCGGTGGTTCGTGCCAGTCCTCTAGGCGGCCTAGGCCTAGAGGACAGCCGGAGGTCGTGTTCCATCCCAGGCACCTTTAGCCTGGGGTGAGGTACTCGGATGGAGGTCTGGAGCTCAGTGCCCAACACTGAGTTCCGCGAGGGAAGGAGATCCTAGGGTACCCAGGGATTGGGTACCCGAACCCAGAAGGCGTAATGGACCGGGGGGAGCTCCTCACTCGAAGACCTGGTGCAGCATATTGCCAGTGACGGGTGAGTCTCTCGTCGGAGACCGCCCGAAAGGAAATCCCCCTCGGTCGGAGACCGCAACTCACTTTCAGGGAGGAAAGTGGAGAACACATTGTGTCTGGGCCTACTCGCATGGCTGGGGGGAGAAACTGGCTGCATATGGGGGAGAAACTGGCTGCATATGGGGGAGAAACTGGCTGCATTATGGGGGAGAAACTGGCTGCATTTGGGGGAGAAACTGGCTGCATATGGGGGAGAAACTGGCTGCATTTGGGGGAGAAACTGGCTGCATATGGGGGAGAAACTGGCTGCATTTGGGGGAGAAACTGGCTGCATTATGGGGGAGAAACTGGCTGCATTTGGGGGAGAAACTGGCTGCATATGGGGGAGAAACTGGCTGCATTTGGGGGAGAAACTGGCTGCATTATGGGGGAGAAACTGGCTGCATTTGGGGGAGAAACTGGCTGCATTTGGGGGAGAAACTGGCTGCATATGGGGGAGAAACTGGCTGCATATGGGGGAGAAACTGGCTGCATTTGGGGGAGAAACTGGCTGCATTTGGGGGAGAAACTGGCTGCATATGGGGGAGAAACTGGCTGCATTTGGGGAAGAAACTGGCTGCATTTGGGGAAGAAACTGGCTGCATTTGGGGGAGAAACTGGCTGCATATGGGGGAGAAACTGGCTGCATTTGGGGGAGAAACTGGCTGCATATGGGGAGAAACTGGCTGCATTTGGGGGAGAAACTGGCTGCATTATGGGGGAGAAACTGGCTGCATATGGGGGAGAAACTGGCTGCATTATGGGGGAGAAACTGGCTGCATTTGGGGGAGAAACTGGCTGCATTTGGGGGAGAAACTGGCTGCATTTGGGGGAGAAACTGGCTGCATATGGGGGAGAAACTGGCTGCATTTGGGGGAGAAACTGGCTGCATATGGGGGAGAAACTGGCTGCATTTGGGGGAGAAACTGGCTGCATTATGGGGGAGAAACTGGCTGCATTTGGGGGAGAAACTGGCTGCATATGGGGGAGAAACTGGCTGCATTTGGGGGAGAAACTGGCTGCATATGGGGGAGAAACTGGCTGCATATGGGGGAGAAACTGGCTGCATTTGGGGGAGAAACTGGCTGCATTTGGGGGAGAAACTGGCTGCATATGGGGGAGAAACTGGCTGCATTTGGGGGAGAAACTGGCTGCATTTGGGGGAGAAACTGGCTGTATTATTGGGGGAGAAACTGGCTGCATTTGGGGGAGAAACTGGCTGCATTTGGGGGAGAAACTGGCTGCATATGGGGGAGAAACTGGCTGCATATGGGGGAGAAACTGGCTGCATATGGGGGATAAACTGGCTGTATTATGGGGAAGAAACTGGCTGCATATGGGGGAGAAACTGGCTGCATATGGGGGAGAAACTGGCTGCATATGGGGGAGAAACTGGCTGTATTATGGGGAAGAAACTGGCTGCATATGGGGGAGAAACTGGCTGTATTATATGGGAGAAACTGGCTGCATATGGGGGAGAAACTGGCTGCATTTGGGGGGAGAAACTGGCTGTATTATGGGGGGAGAAACTGGCTGTGTTATTGGGGGAGAAACTGGCTGTGTTATTGGGGGAGAAACTGGCTGTATTATTGGGGGGAAAACTGGCTGTATTATTGGGGGAGAAACTGGCTGTATATGGGGGAGAAACTGGCTGTATTATTGGGGGAAAAACTGGCTGTATTATTGGGGGAGAAACTGGCTGTATATGGGGGACAAACTGGCTGTATTATGGGGGAGAAACTGGCTGCATTATTGGGGGAGAAACTGGCTGCATTATTGGGGGAGAAACTGGCTGCATTATTGGGGGAGAAACTGGCTGTATTATTGGGGGAGAAACTGGCTGTATTATGGGGGAGAAACTGGCTGCATTATTGGGGGAGAAACTGGCTGTATTATTGGGGGAGAAACTGGCTGTATTATGGGGGAGAAACTGGCTGTATTATTGGGGGAGAAACTGGCTGTATTATTGGGGGAGAAACTGGCTGTATTATGGGGGAGAAACTGGCTGTATTATGGGGGAGAAACTGGCTGCATATGGGGGAGAAACTGGCTGTATTATTGGGGGAGAAACTGGCTGTATTATGGGGGGACAAACTGGCTGTATTATTGGGGGACAAACTGGCTGTATATTGGGGGGAAACTGGCTGCATTTGTGGACAAACTAGTGGTGTTTGGGCACAGTGGCTGCGTTTTAATGGGCACAGTGGCGGCAATTGATGATTTTTATTTTTTTTCAGTTTGTTTGCGCCCCCCAAAAAATGTGAGCACCAGCCGCCACTGGCTGGGACTGTCTCTGTGAATGAAACATTCCCACTCTGGGCTGCAGTGTCTGGGAGGGGGAACATATTAGACACAAAGGAAGGAGGATTTAGGTCTGTCAGGGACAGTAAAGGAAGTTATTTGTTAACTTTATGAAACTGGTTTTGGTGCTTGTTTAGGTTGTAATATAGGAGCTTTTAATAATACTTTAACTTTCTGCAATCCCCTGCACAACAGGACTGGGAGAGTTAGAGGCAGAAATGCGAATTAGTCCACAGTGTTGATTTAACACCAGAAGCTTGATGGCAGGAAGAGAGACCAAAGTGTTTAGTAATGCTCTCATTAGCGTAATGATACTCCTACGAGATCAAGTAAGCAGGCTGGTGGCAGGTTGGCGACCATGCTGTGTTGCTTTACGAGTAGGGAAATATTAGATCAAAGAATAATTTTTTTTTTAGCACATAAGACAGTACATTTCAGCTATCTAGTTAGCGTAATTTAGCTGGTTTTCTGCAATTTAGCTTAAAATGGTTCCACCATTCTATATAGTGTAGTAGAAGGAATATTAATGTAACTCCACCCAAACAGATTATTTGATTGTTTGTTTTCAGATTTGGGGGGTTATTTACTAAAGGCAAATCCACTTTGCACTACAAGTGCAAACTACAAGTGCAAAGTGCACTTGGAAGTGCAGTCGCTGTAAATCTGAGGGGTAGAGCTGAAATGAGGGGAAGCTCTGCTGATTTTATCATCCAATCACGTGCAAGCTAAAATGCTGGGTTTTTTTTTCCTTGCATGTCCCCCTCGGATCTACAGCGACTGCACTTCCAAGTGCACTTTGCACTACATGTGCAAACTACAAGTGCAAAGTGGATTTGCCTTTCGTAAATAACCCCCAAAGTGTCCAGCACACTGCAATAATCTATCCTTTCCTTGATTAACCAAACGAATGCACAGAAAATCTACACTGGCCATTGAAACTGTCTTGAAGATCAGTTACAGTCTGTTATATCTATTCTAGAGTTATGGGGGATCCGGGAGTTAGCCTATTTCCCAACCCAACCCAGAACAGAATTTTTCATTTTGAGTAACACAATGGGGCTGATTTACGAAACATTTGCGCCATGAGTATCGGCGCATCTGCGTGCGCAACGACAGTTTTTGTATTTATGAAACATTAGCGCCGGTAACACAGCGCTATTCCCTATTTACTATAGTGTTCTCGGCGCACGGGAGGAGGCGCTCAGTGCGCCACTATGGACCCGGCGCACGGCATCTTCAAATTAAAATATAAAGAAGCTGGAAGAGCCAATATAATGGGGTGATGGGGGGGACTCTTCCTTCGGTGTTCTCGTCCGCATCTTGCTCCGGCTTCTTGTTCCCCTCTTCTTTCTCTGGCCGCTCCGCTTGAATTTGAGGTTCCCGCTGTGTGATGCTTCAGTTCGCCTCTGGGTCCGCTGCCACCCGGTGACCCTGCCCCCCACTGACACCACGGGGAAAGTCCCAGTGAAATCCATGTGCGTCAGAGTGGGGCGGGGTCACCGGGTGGCAGCGGACCCAGAGGAGAACTGAAGAACTGAAGCGTCACACAGCAGGAACCTCGAATTCAAGCAGATCGGCCGGAGAAAGAAGAAGGGAACAAGAATCAGGAGCAAGATGCGGACGAGAACACCGAAGGAAGAAGGAAGATGAAGATGAAGAACAAGATGGAGGCAGAAATCCGAATGGAGAAAAGAAGAAGATGGAAGAAGAAGGAAGAAGATGGAAGAAAGGAGAAGACATTAAAGTGGAGCTCCACCCTAAATAGCAACTTTTGCTATTTGGAACCCTCCCCCCCTCCGGTGTCACAATTGACACCTTTCAGGGGGGAGGGGGGTGAAGATACCTGTCTAAGACAGGTATTTTCACCCACATCCGGGAGTCCTCTCTCCGGGAATCTGCGGGAGTTACGTCACTTCCCGCAGACTTCCCTTGGTGTTCTGGGAGACACTCGGCTCCCAGAACACAGGAGCACCAATCAGAACGGCGCAGCGCGACTCGCGCATGCGCCGTAGGGAACCGGGCATGAAGCCGCAGGGCTTCACTTCCTGGTTCCCTCAGCGAGGATGGCGGAGGGAGCAGCAGAGCGACGAGTGGTCGCTCGTCCTCTGCTGCGGACGTCGCTGGACTCCAGGACAGGTAAGTGTCCAAATATTAAAAGCCAGCTGTAGCTGTAGCTGCTGGCTTTTAATATTTTTTTTCCGGCGGAGCTCCGCTTTAAAGTGGTTGTAAACCCTGTTGAGAATTTTATTTTTTTTAACTAACCTGCAAGACAAAGCTATAATGAGCTAGTATGACTAGCATACTAGCTCATTATGTACCACTTACCTTAGATCGGGGCCCCCGAAGTCGTCCGTGTCCCTCCTCTAGCCGCATCCATCACTGCGGCGATAGCCGGAATGTTACTTCCGGGTATCGCCGCTGCAGCCAATCACAGCGCCGCTCCGGCGCTGTGATTGGCCGGAGCGGCGAAGACATGACTCCGCGCATGCGCGCGTGAGCCATCGAATTTGGCTACGTCGTCGAATGTTGCGGCCTAGCCGAATTTGTGAATGGGGTTAACCCCATGCGCATGCGCGTGACGTCAGCGTCGCCGCTTTTAAATGCAAATATCTCCTTAACCGTGTAGGTTAAGGAGATATTTCATGCACCTACAGGTAAGCCTTAATCTAGGCTTACCTGTAGGTCTTTGTTTATAAAGTGGGTTTACAACCACTTTAATAAAGGAATTGTCGAAAACTGGCTATTGTCATTTTTAAAATTTTTGACAAATTTTTTTGTGAAATGGTAGGATTACTATTTCACACAATTTTTTTTTTTTCTTTTTTCAAAGACTTTCAATGACTTTTATCTGTATTGACGGGAACCAGCAATTCATTACAGCCGCAAGTACTTTTAAATTACTATTATTTTACTTTATAAATGTCATTTTGCTCTCAAACTGTTATAAACATGGAAAACATGCGCTACTTTACAGGCATACTATAGACACCCCCCAGGTATGATATTTAGGGCCAGTTCACACCGGATGCAGTGCAGTGCGTTTTTTTGATGCATGAAAAATGCAAAGAAAGTTGATCACATTAATGCCAATGGCATAGTTCACACCACTGCAGTCCGTTCCAGTGCGTTTCAGAAAGGAAAAAAAATGGTCATGCTGCATTTTTTATGTACAGAACTGTACTGGACCACAGTAAAAAATGCTACGGAACATACCAAAAACGCACTGGAATGCACCGGAACGCAACTTAATGCACCAAAGACGCACTGCAACACACTTGTCCTAAGTGAAAAGGGGGGGAAAAAACACTGGACTGCATCAAAAACGCACCAAAAACGCATCAAAAATGCACTGGAACAAGTCAAAAACGCGCATGCAGAAAAGAACCAGGAACGCATCCAGACTGCGTTTCTATGGTGTGAACTAGGGCCAGTTCACACCATAGAAACGCAATCCGGATGCGTTCCAGGTGCTTTTTTGCATGCGCGTAAAGTACCAAACCATTGACTGTGATTTAAAGCACATGTGCAAGATGAAGGAAAACCTGCAAACATGGCCTGTTGGGGGTACTTGAGAAGCACTGATTTAGAGCACTGCACTTAAAAATAGCTCAAGGCAATACCATTCTAATTGTGGGCATTTTGAGGGAAACCAAGTAAGTGTTAGAACCCCTGCTTGTTTTTTTTGTGTTTTCTTGTTTTTTTTTTAGGTTGGTCCCTTTTAGTAAAATTGGCTTCACTTCCTGTCACACAGCTAAATAGGAAGTGAAGGTAAAACCCTACCAATGTCTTTTCTTGGGGACACACAGATCAATCTAACTAGTGTCCCCATTAAGCAAATTGCACTCTAGCACTTTGTTGTGTACACCCCAAATCATTAGGTAGTTTGGGGTTTAGTAAAGGCAAATCTACTCTGCAGTACAAGTGTAGTTGCTGAAATTCTGAGGGGAAGCACTGGTGATTGTAACATCCAATCATGTAAAAGCAAAGATGGTGTTTTTTTGTTTCCTTGCATGTATGTCCCCCTCGGATATCCAGCAAGTGCACTTGTAGTGCAAAGTGGATTTGCCTTTAGTAAATAAACCCCAAAGTAAATAATTTGGGGTGTACCCAGCAAAATGCTGGAGTGCAATGTACATAATGGGGAAAGTATTTAGACTGACCTGTGTGTCCCCAAGGAAAGACATTGGTAGGGATTTACCCTCACTTCCTGTGTGGCTATGTGACAGGAAGTGAATTATTTAAAGTGGCCAAATTTGGGAGTTGTCTTCACCCTATCAGGGGTGCAGACATCCCCAAAAACTGTCTAGACTTCTAATCCCTCTGCACTCTATCCCCAAGTAAAAATAAGAAAAAGCATTTCATTTAGTTTAACTTTGCAAAGACACATTCCTAAGTTGAATTGTGACGCATGTCAATGGCCCATTTAGACCCTCTTTAACCCCTTGAGATCAGTGCTATAACTGATGGACGGCCACAGCACGGTCCTCAATTGCCGGGAGCCTGTCAATAGACGTCCTCCCCTTCGCACGCTGTGGTCACCGAGTCACTGAGACTCGGGTGATGACAGATCCGAGTATGGGGCTGATCCCTGCCCCTTATCACATGATCAGCTGTCAGCCAATGACAGCTGATCACGTGATGTAAACAAAAGCTCGGAAATTGTTTTTTGTTTTCTCCTTGTGCTGACAGCTTGAGCATAAAAAAAGGCAATCACCGGCTTATGTGCAAGGAACATCGGGCCCGAAGAGGAAGAGGCAATTCTGCATCATCTGTGACAATCAGTGCCCCTGCCAGTGCCACCTATCAATGCCCACCACTGGTGCCAATCAGTGCCACCTAGCAGTGCCACTTCTCAATGCCCACCAGTGCCAACTAGCAATGCCACCTCTCAGTGCCCACCCTTGCCACTTTATCGGTGCCCATCAGTGCAGCCTCATTAGTGTACATCATTTTTGAACTAAATATTAAACACTTCCCTACCGCCCACCGTCAAATGACGTCCTTGACTTTGTGCAGTGACATCTGAATGATGCCTGCAGTTGCAGGCATCATTCAGATATCATTATTTTCTGCCGGCGATTCTGTGCATGATAAAAACGATCATAGCGGCAGTTCCTCCGCTTGATCGTTCTTAAAGGCTTCTCCGGGCTCTCCCGTGCCATCGGGGGCCCAGAGAACGAATTGGCCAGCGCTGGATGGGAAGCATAGAGATGACTGGTGACCAGATGGTCACCAGTCATCTCTATGACCGTCGGAGGCCCGGGCGCGACGTTATGACGTCACGCCGGGTTCCCGTATGTAAACAAAGCCGTGATCTCGGCTGTCAGCATGAGATCAGTGAATTTTTTTTAACGATCCCATGCTTTCCAGCCTAAAGGAGAGATGTGGGGTCTTATTGACCCCGCATCTCTCCATAAAGAGGACCTGTCACAATAGATTCCTATTACAAGGGATGTTTACATTCCTTGTAATAGGAATAAAAGTGATCAAAAAAACAAAAAGTAAAAAAAAAGTGTAAAAGATAAAAAAAAGTAAAAAACAAAAAAAAAAATAATAATAAAAAATTAAAACGCCCCTGTCCCCGGTAGCTCACGCTCAGAAGCGAACACACACGTAAGTCCCGCCCACATATGTAAACGCTTAAAATCACACATGTGAGGTATTGCTGCGTGCGTTAGCAACAATTCTAGCACTAGACCTCCTCTGTAATGCGAAAATGGTAACGTGTAAAAAAATTTAAAGCATCGCCTATGGAGATTTTTAAGTACTGAAGTTTGGTGTCATTCCATGAGTGTGCGCAATTTTAAAGCGTGACATGTTAGGTATCTATTTACTCAGCATAACAACATCTTTCACATTATACAAAAAAATTAGGCTAATGCCGCGTACACACGATCATTTTTCCCGTCGGGAAAAATGACATTTTTTCCTTTGGACGAGAAAAACGATCGTCTGTGGGCTTTTCTAATTTTTCTCATCGTTTTTTCCAGCATTTTTTTCCGCGGCAGTTTTCCCATAGGGAATCACTGCCACGGAGCCCACACACGGTCGTTTTTCTCGACAAAGAAAAAAATGACGGGAAAAACGGTCGTGTGTGGGGGAACATGCCGTTCCCTCGTTTTTCATTTTTTTTCATGTCGTGATTCACGGCGGTGTTTTCACCGCCGTGAATCACGATCGTGTGTACGCGGCATTACTTTACTGTTTTGTCATTTTTTTAATTCATGAAACCATTTATTTTTTTAAAAAAGGCGTTTGAAAATTTATTGCGCAAATACCGAGCGAGATAAAAATTGGGGCCCCCTGCCCCAAAGCACCCACCTCCCCATGTTGAGGGCATGTGGCCTGGTATGGTTCAGGAGGGGGGGCGCTCGCCCCCTTTCCTGACCCTTTCCTGAATTCCATTTTGAATAGAGATACAAGCGCCGCTGACATTTTTATTTACTATAACAGTGCGCCGCCGGTTCATGCGCCCAATTAAGGATTTATCCGGCGCACCAATTAAGGTATGAACCGGTATGGTATGTAACAATTGAATTTTAAAACTGTACATACAGGAGGATTTCTCATAATAAGGACAGACACACAGCCAAGAAGGTCTTGTTCATGAGTAAAAGTATTCATGTATTTGTTTAGCTGCAACAGTATAGTCTCTTTAACCACTTGACAACTGGGCACATAACCCCCTTCCTGCCCAGGCGAAATTTCAGGTTTCAGCGCCGTCACGCTTTGAATGACAATTGCGCAGTCGTGCGACGTGGCTCCCAAACAAAATTGACGTCCTTTTTTTCCCACAAATAGAGCTTTCTTTTGGTGGTCTTTGATCATTTCTGCGGTTTTTATTTTTTGCGCTATATACAAAAATAGAGCGACAATTTTGAAAAAAACACAATATTTTTTAATTTTTGCTATAATTAATATCCCATTTTTTTTTTTTAAAAACTATTTTTTTCCTCAGTTTAGGCCGATACGTATTCTACATATTTTAGGTAAAAAAAAAAATCGCAAAAAGCGTATAGTGATTGGTTTGCGCAAAAGTTATAGCGCCTACAAAATAGGGAATAGAATTATGATTTTTTTTTAATCATTTTTTTATTTATTTTTTTACTAGTAATGGCTTCGATCTGCGATTTTTTTTTGTGACTGTGACATTACGGCGGACACATCGGACACTTTTGACACATTTTTGGGACCATTCCCATTTATACAGCGAACAGTGCTAAAAATATGCACTGATTACTGTATAAATGTGACTGGCAGGGAAGGGGTTAACCACTAGGGGGCGATCAAGGGGTTAATATGTTCCCTGCTAGATGTTCTTACTGTGGGGGGGAGGGGACTGACTGGGGGAGGTGACTGATGGTTGTCCCTATGTACAAGGGACACACCATCCGTCTTCTCTCCCCGACAGGACGTGGATCTCTGTGTTTACACACAGAGATCCACGTCCCTGGCTCTGTGACAGCCGATCGCTCGTACCTGGCGGACATCGCGGCCGCCAGGCACGCGCATCGGCACTCGCTGACACGGCGGGCACAGTTTTTCCCCGACGCGCGCCCGCGGTGGCGCGCATCGCGGAAGTAAATAAGAGGACGTCCATAGACGTCCTATCAGCAATTGACGACCGCTTTGCGGACGTCTTTTGCTTATAGCCCGGGCGCGAAGTGGTTGAAGTGTGGCAACCCAACAGATCTTACAGAGAATACAGGGATAAATACCAATTTTACTGCAAACACATTTTGCATCAAATACTCTGGAAGCATCATTTGACGCTGACCAAGTACTGCAACTCCTGAACTATACAGCTGTCAGTAGTATGTAGGCCAATGTATAGGGGGCAGTAGTGAATAGAGCAGTGTACAGAGGTCAATAAGATGTAGGGCAGTATACAAAGGTCAGTAATATGTGGGGCAGTGTACAGAGGTAATTAGTAGAAAAGCAGTGAAGGCACAGTATGGGAAGAGGGGGCAGGAGAGCACTGTACAGGGGGGTGGGAGGGCATGGGGGCAGGAGAGCACTGTACAGGGGGTGGGAGGGCATGGGGGCAGGAGAGCACTGTACAGGGGGGTGGGAGGGCATGGGGGCAGGAGAGCACTGTACAGGGGGGTGGGAGGGCATGGGGGCAGGAGAGCACTGTACAGGGGGGTGGGAGGGCATGGGGGCAGGAGAGCACTGTACAGGGGGGTGGGAGGGCATGGGGGCAGGAGAGCACTGTACAGGGGGTGGGAGGGAATGGGGGCAGGAGAGCCCTGTACAGGGGGGTGGGAGGGCATGGGGGCAGGAGAGCACTGTACAGGGGGGTGGGAGGGCATGGGGGCAGGAGAGCACTGTACAGGGGGGTGGGAGGGCATGGGGGCAGGAGAGCACTGTACAGGGGGGGTGGGAGGCATGGGGCAGGGAGGCACAGTACAAGGGCAAGAGTGCACAGTTCGGGGGGGGGACAGTTCATGAGGGGGGAAAGAGGGCACAGTACAAGGGGACAGGAGGGGACAGTACGGGGGGGGCTAGGAGGGGATAGTACAGGGGGCAAGAGGGCACAGTACAGGGGGGATTTTGGGTTGACATCAGAACAGTAATAGAGAGGAAATCTTCCAATAGGGACACCAGTTCTCGTGACAACCCAGGATTCTCTCACTGTGGAGGGATTTTCTCCTTTCACGTCCTGTTTTGACTATGGGATTGAAAATAGATGGAAAGCTCCCAAATGGGACACATGTGGAACTGACAAGGGTTATAACCCTCTCTTAATGTATACAAAATGAAAAGAAAAAAAAAGGTTTTGCCTTTAGTTCTACTTTAAAAGAACCAGAGCCACCCGCCTCTCCATTACCCTTTGCAAAAAAGTAGAGCAGCCTTTTCTCTGGCAAATCCTGCCCTAGCCCCCTTTAACGGGTAACACTGACAGCTCTTTAATTTTTCATTTCTGACTAGAGTTCCACTTTAAATGGAATTATAAGACATATGAGCCACGGAGGGGTTTCTTCTGTCAGAGCTCAGGTGGTTTACATCATGACAAAGTGCCTTTAAAGGAGATCTGGTGATGTAAAAATGTAGGTCAGATTCTCTTGTGTTGTCAGCAGATGAAAAGGCTGTGTACTAGTGTGAGCTGCCTAAAAGGGGAATAGCAAAAGCAAAAATGCATTACAGTGGATGCAATTCTGGTGAAAAGGGATCTACTCAGTAAATTACATATAGGGCAACAATATCTTACTATTAGGTGTAGGCCCAATTTGTGGCTTTGTAACAGTGGGACCCTGGACTTCTATCTCTTTAGAACACTATCTGCAATAAATCAGAAAACTATCTACAGTGGGTTCAACAAGCTGGGTGTTCTGCTGCTTTTGTCCTGGTCAGTCTCATGGAGCATGGCAAGCAGGAGGTTGGAGTACAGTTCTGGCTGATGCGCCCTCCTGATTCTTTCCTGTGTTGAGTTGTTACTCTCATTGCATCTTGCTGCTTATTGTGTGCTGCTGTTTCCTCCAATCTCATTTCTTCTGGGTCTTCTCATATTCCTAATTCTCCTCTTATTTTAGGGACAACCTATTCCACATGTATGTTGCAAAGTTTCTTGTCTTGTTGTGACTTCAGACTTCAGCTTAGTTCTTTGCCCTGGTTTCAATAATACCTTTGGTAACATCCTATGATGAAAATACTCCCTTTCTACACTACTACTCACCTCAACTAATAACTCTCTTCTCATAAGCCTACCACTACCAGGGGCATATCCAGAGTCTAGTCTCGAGAGGGGAACTGCCAGAAAATAAGGAGTTGCTCACAGAACTGTATTTAATGTATCATACAGTCCTAACCTTATTAAAAACAGACACGTTTATCCTGTCCCCCACTTGTGTCACCTACTTCTTCATTACTGTCCCCCACTTGTGTCACCTTCTTCTTCTTCATTACTGTCCCCCACTTGTGTCGCCTTCTCCTTCATTACTGTCCCCAGTTTGTGTCACCTTCTTTTTCATTACTGTCCCCCACTTGTGTCACCTTCTTCTTCTTCATTACTGTCCCCCACTTGTGTCGCCTTCTCCTTCATTACTGTCCCCAGTTTGTGTCACCTTCTTTTTCATTACTGTCCCCCACTTGTGTCACCTTCTCCTTCATTACTGTTCCCCTCCCCCACTTGTGTCACCTTCTCCTTCATTACTGTCCCCAGCTTGTGTCACCTTCTTTTTCATTACTATCCCCTACTTGTGTCACCTTCTCCATTACTGTTCTCCTCCCCCACTTGTGTCACCTTCTCCTTCATTACTGTCCCCAGCTTGTGTCACTTTTTTTTCATTACTGTCCCCCACTTGTGTCACCTTCTCCTTCATTACTGTTCCCCTCCCCCACTTGTGTCACCTTCTCCTTCATTACTGTATACTACTATTCCATCAAATCCTCACCTTATCCCCTCTCTGGGTCTGGGCTCTGGTGAGTGGTCCACTCTGGTACCTCAGACAGTCGCTCAGGCGGGCCGCGGGTGGGAGAAGGAAAACTTGGGCAGCCTTTGATCTGAGCCAGCCCAGCCAGCAGCAGTACACAGACAAAAAAGTTTGGGCGGCTGCTGCAAGTCACTCTCTCTGCATGCAATGCCGCCGGGCGGTGGTAGGCCGCAAACATCAGAGATGGAGCGGAGTGCTGGAGACACTGGGGGGGGGATTGTCCCGTTGCCCCCCCTGGATCCGCGTCTGACCTCTACGCAGGCTGTCCCCCCTTCATTCTACCATGAATGCCCTTGCCAAATTCACGTTACTAACCACTCAATGTTTGTCACCTCTTGCTGGCAATCCCTCCACTGGCTTCTGATCACCCAATGAAGAAAATTCACAATACTAACAACAACATTCAAAGCCATCCAGGACTCTGCCCCAAGTTACATCAATATTCCTGTCTCAATATATCATCTGTCCTCTCCGCTCCCCCCAAGACCTCTAGCTCTCTTGTCTCCTCCTCTCATGCTTGCCTCCAGGACTTCTCCAGAGTGTCTCCCATCCTCTGGAACTCTCTATCTTAGTATGTCCTGCTATCTCCTACTCTGCCCACCTTAATGCCCCATACACACGATCGTTTTTCATGCCGTTAAAAATGGCATCTTTAAAAATGGCCATTAAAAATGATCGTGTGTATGCTCCAGAGCATTTTTAACGACGTGAAAAACGGCCATTAAAAATTTCGAACATGCTCTCTTTTTTCACGTCGTTTTTCATGTTGTTTTTTTTAACGACGTGAAAAAAAATGCGCATGCTCAGAATCAAGTATGAGACGGGAGCGCTCGTTATGGTAAAACTAGCGTTCGTAATGGAGATAGCACATTCGTCACGCAGTAACGGACTGAAAAGCACGAGGCTGAAAAGCGCGAATCGTTGCTCAACAAACTTTACTAACATGAAGGGTGGCGCCATTCGAACGGAACTTCCCCTTTATAGTGCCGTCGTACGTGCTGTACGTGACTGCGCTTTGCTCGAGCGTTTTTTTTAATGATCGTGTGTACGCAAGACAGGCTTGAGAGGAAACATGAAAAAAAATGACAAGAAAAACGTCGGTTTAAAAAATGGCATGAAAAATGATCGTGTGTATGGGGCATAAGGGTGCTTTCACACCGAGGCAATTTTTAGCGGCGCTTTACCGTAGTTTTTGCAGAGGTTTTCGGCCATTTAGCGGAGTGGCCGAAAAAAGGTTAAAACCACCTGTAAAGCGGAGCTTTGCCGGCGGTTCAGCGGTGCTGCCCATTCATTTCAATGGGCAGGAGCGGTGGAGGAGCGTTGTACACAACGCTCCTTCACCGCTCCAAAGATGCTGCTTGCAGGAGTTTTTTAACGTCCTGCCAGCGCATCGCCTCACTGTGAAAGAACTCGGGCTTTCACACTGAGACTGCAGGGGAGCTGTTTTTCAGGCACTTTACAGGTGCTATTTTTAACCCAAAAGTGCCTGAAAAACGATTCAGTGTGAAAGGGGTCTTAGGCAATCTCTGAAAATGAATCTCTTCAGGGAAGCCAATCCCACCCACTGTCTACCAAACTTTTAATTCTTCTGTAGCAAGGTGTCACTTTTGCACGTAGCTTATGGATTACAGTTTGTGCCTATTAGGCCCCATGCACACGAGACGCCGGTGCAAACTCTGCTGAACACACGTTTTTAAAGGCTAAAACCGGCGTTTAAAAACGCCCGTTTTGCCGCGATTTTAGCGGCGTTTTACCGCGTTTTACCGCGTTTGCGTCTATAGGCGTTTAGTTAAGAAACATCATAAGACCCTCCCTAAGCTCAAAAAACATTATTATTTAACCATTTCAGCCATTTTGGGAGACCAGCAGCTGAGAGAGCAGCAGTGTACTTGTATTTAGCGTATCACTTGCCACATCATCTGCCACAAGCTGTGGATTGTCCACTTGCCACGTCACCTGCCACGTCACCTGGCCACAAGCTGTGGATTGTCCACTTGCCACTTCACCTGCCACGTCACCTGGCCACAAGTTGTGGATTGTCCACTGGCCACATCACCTGGCCACGTCACCTGCCACAAGTTGTGCATTGTCCACTTGCCACGTCACCTGGCCACGTCACCTGCCACGTCACCTGCCACAAGTTGTGAATTGTCCACTTGCCACGTCACCTGCCACGTCACCTGGCCATGTCACCTGCCACAAGTTGTGGATTGTCCACTTGCCACATCACCTGGCCACGTCACCTGCCACAAGTTGTGCATTGTCCACTTGCCACGTCACCTGGCCACGTCACCTGCCACGTCACCTGCCACAAGTTGTGAATTGTCCACTTGCCACGTCACCTGCCACGTCACCTGGCCATGTCACCTGCCACAAGTTGTGGATTGTCCACTTGCCACATCACCTGGCCACGTCACCTGGTCATGTCACCTGCCACGTCACCTGCCACAAGTTGTGGAATGTTCACTTGCCACGTCACCTGGCCACGTCACCTGGCCACGTCACCTGCCACAAGTTGTGCATTGTCCACTTGCCACGTCACCTGGCCACATCACCTGCCACGTCACCTGGCCACGTCACCTGCCACAATTTGTGGATTTCCACCTGCCACGTCACCTGGCCACAAGTTGTGGATTGTCCACTTGCCACGTCACCTGCCACATCACCTGCCATGTCACCTGGCCACGTCACATGCCACGTCACCTGCCACAAGTTGTGGATTGTCCACTTGCCACGTCACCTGCCACGTCACCTGCCATGTCACCTGGCCACGTCACATGCCACGTCACCTGCCACAATTTGTGGCTTTCCACCTGCCACGTCACCTGGCCACGTCACCTGGCACAAGTTGTGGATTGTCCACTTGCCACGTCACCTGCCACGTCACCTGCCATGTCACCTGGCCACGTCACATGCCACGTCACCTGCCACAATTTGTGGCTTTCCACCTGCCACGTCACCTGGCCACGTCACCTGGCACAAGTTGTGGATTGTCCACTTGCCACGTCACCTGCCACATCACCTGCCATGTCACCTGGCCACGTCACATGCCACGTCACCTGACCACGTCACCTGCCACACGTTTTGGATTGTCCACTTGCCACGTCACCTGCCACAATTTGTGGATTGTCCACCTGCCACGTCACCTGCCATGTCACCTGGCCACGTCACCTGGCACGTCACCTGCCACAAGTTGTGGATTGTCCACTTGCCACGTCACCTGCCACGTCACCTGCCATGTCACCTGGCCACGTCACATGCCACGTCACCTGCCACAATTTGTGGCTTTCCACCTGCCACGTCACCTGGCCACGTCACCTGGCACAAGTTGTGGATTGTCCACCTGCCACGTCACCTGCCACATCACCTGCCATGTCACCTGGCCACGTCACATGCCACGTCACCTGATCACGTCACCTGCCACAAGTTTTGGATTGTCCACTTGCCACGTCACCTGCCACGTCTCCTGCCACAATTTGTGGATTGTCCACCTGCCACGTCACCTGCCATGTCACCTGGCCACGTCACCTGGCCACGTTACCTGCCACAAGTTGTGGATTGTCCACTTGCCACGTCACCTGGCCACGTCACCTGCCACAATTTGTGGATTTCCACCTGCCACGTCACCTGGCAACATCACCTGCCACAAGTTGTGGATTGTCCACTTGCCACGTCACCTGCCACAAGTTGTGAATTGTCTACAGTGCAATGCAAGCAATTACAGTTTTTTTTCATATTTTTTTGATGGTTTTTCATCATTTGCCATCATTTTTGAGATTTCTAATGTAAAAAAATAGGTCACCTTTAAAAACGCTAATAAACGAAATTGCGGCAAAACGCCGGTACCGCGTTTTGCCGCGTTTAGCGGCGTTTAGCCGCGTTTTACGTCTGAAACGTGGAAAACTTTTGCGTCTGAACCCATTTTTTTGCTTCTGGAAAAACGAGGTTAAACGCAACTGCCTAAAAACGGCAATAAACGAGACTGTGTGCATGGACACATAGGATAACATTGAATGGGTTCAGGAGCAGTTGAAAAAAGTGTCCAACTGCCTCTGAACGCGCGTTTAACAGCAAATAACAGCGTCTCGTGTGCATGGGGCCTAAGAACTTGGCTCCCTCTGGTGCCCGTTTATGTTAGACTACTAAAAGTTGTTTGGTTCAGTTATTCATTGACAAGAAAATTATGGTTAATGTGGAATCACAGACAGATACTCTATTGGCGTGGATAGAATTGAGACTACATTACCCACAAGGCCACTATGCCACCAAAGTATTTGGTGCCACGCACAGCCTGCTGGGAGAAGTTGCTTAAGGCAAGGCGTGGCTCTTGTGCGGTCTCTTGGGACGCCATCTGACATCAGACAAGAGGCCTGCGGCGATCGTGCTTAGGCCGGAGAAGCCTGGGCCTAAAGTGACGGAGACCGGATCGCCTGTCGGAGGGATTCCGGCCACAGCCCTGCTGATCAGACCAGGGAGAGGGACCGCTCTACACTCCACGGCATCCAGAGTCACCTATCCACCGACACCTCGTGAACAGCTGTGCGGAGGATCAGGGACCACGACCGGTCCAGAGGCTGAGAACCGAGAGGGTTTGGACGGAGCATACCGGCGAGGCGAGGTCTCATGTGGTGAGAGGGCACCTGCCCACCAACATAACTAACTGGGTTGCAGGAAGGTGACTTCTCGGAAGGAGCATACCGGCGAGGCGAGGTCTCATGTGGTGAGAGGGCACCTGCCCACCAACATAACTAACTGGGTTGCAGGAAGGTGACTTCCATAGTTTTACTTATACTTGTTGGCAACTGCAGTGCCTTAAGTAGAGACACGCTACATTCGGGAGTGATTTAGCGCTTCAGGAGGATCAGCATTCCACTTGTTAAGTGTTCTTTCTTTCTTCACCTTGTCTGTTGGATTACAAATACTCAAGTGCACCAACGACAGCTAGCCGAAGATTACTGGAAACTGTTAGGAACCATCATCAGCTCAGTTCACTGCATAGGTTGATACAGTGGGACACGCACCAGTTGAGCTGCCCACTAGGGGGAGCCCGTATAGCTTATTGAACTTATATTTGTAGGCTAACCGTTTGCATTTACTTTATTGCCATTGTGCCATTTCAGTGAGCTGGGTGGAACTTGGTGGAGAAGTACCCCACTGCGGATATATCATTGTAGTGGGAGATTCCTCCACCGTGCCCTTCCTCAGGTCTGACCCCAAGTTGCTTAAGTTGGGTCTCTTATTTTACAAGTGAAAACCTGGAACTGTTGTGTATGTGTATGTCGGTCGACTCTCACAGGGACCTGTTTGAGTCAAATATTATATGTGTAATCTCTACTCCAATTTCTTTACCAAGTAAACATATTACCTTTGGTTGAACTACATTTTGTGTGGGACTCTGTCTTTTGCAGCTGTGTGGCAGGCAAACCACATTAAGGTAACAACATTTAACTACATTTATTGTTGGGTGGTATCATTGTGGCCCTCTATAGCCTTTTAGGGGCCCACAATCACATTGTTGTCATTATTGTCCAGTTGTGCCAAGGGGGAATCAAGCCAATTTACAGGGGTTGATAGGCAGAGTGCAGGCCCAAAATCTAAACCAGCAGCTCCTACGGGGGTAGTGCTACACTTCCATAAGCTCATTTTTTACCTTCTGTACCATTTGCCCCTCCCTAGTAGATTCTAAGCTCTCATGAGCAGGGCCCCCCATCTCTCTTGTACTGAATGGTATTAAACCTGTATTGTATTGAAACCTTATATTCTAAAATACTGGTAAATCCGTCAGCGCTATATAAATCCTGTATAAGAATAATAATAAAAATAATACTTCTGAACACCACATATGTCCAGCTGGCCTTGACTTTTGCTAGTTTACCAACTGCTCTACCAACTGTGTGCCTATTCTACCTCTGTGTTGCTGCACCATCTAGTGCCTGGAATGGCAATCCATCCATGCTAGCTTGCCCATATAAGACTATGGACAACCTGCCAAGGCTCCATAATTCACCATATAAATTCCTGAGCAAACCCAAGTACTATAGCACCAGCATGAAGCATTCTTAAATGTGGCTGCTAAAGGTGAAGAGCCTTGCAGCAATCATTATAAAGCCTGACCTAGTGCCCATTCCCTATACAGGTAGTTAAACTGGATTCAACCTAAACTGGCCCTACTTTGATGAAAGTGGTAGGGTAATAAGAGTGCAATTTTTTTGATTGACATTTTATTTTATTGGGATTTTATGTGATAGACCAACACAAAGTGACACATAATTGTGAAGTGGAAGGAAAATGACAAATGGTTTTCCAAAATATTTAATAAATAAATATTTGAAAAGTGTGGCGTGCATTTGTATTCAGCCCCCTGAACTTTGATCCCCTAACTAAAATCTAGTGGAACCAATTTCCTTCAGTAGTCACCAAATTAGTAAATAGAGTCCACCTGTGTCTAATTTAATCTCTGTATAAATACAGCTGTTATGTGAAGCCCTCGGGGGTTTGTTAGAGAACCTTAGAGAACAAACAGCATCATGAAGGCCACGGAACACATCAGACAGGTCAGGGATAAAGTTGTGGAAAGGTTTAAAGCAGGGTTAGGTCATAAAAAAATATCTCAAGCTTTGAACATCTCACGGAGCACTGTTCAATCCATCATCCAAAAATGGAAAGAGTATGGCACAACTGAAAAACCTACCGAGACATGGCCGTCCACCTAAACTGACAGGCTGGGCAAGGAGAGCATTAATCAGAGAAGAAGCCAAGAGGCCCATGGTAGCTCTAGAGGAGCTGCAGAGATCCACAGCTCAGGTGGGAGAATCTGTCCACAGGTCTATTAGTCGGGCACTCCACAAATCTGGCCTTTATGGAAGAGTGGCAAGAAGAAATCCATGGCTGAAAGAAAGCCATAAGAAATTCTGTTTGCAGTTTGCGAGAAGCCATGTGGGGGACACAGCAAACTTGTAGAAGAAGGTGCTCTGGTCAGATGAGACCAAAATTTAACATATTGACCTAAAAGCAAAACGCTATGTGTGGCGGAAAACGAACACAGCACATCACCCCGAACACACCATCCCCACCATGAAACATGATGGTGGCAGCATCATGTTGTGGGGATGCTTTTCTTCAGCAGGATAAGGGAGGCTGGTCAGAGTTGATAGGAAGATGGATGGAGCCAAATACAGGGCAATCTTAGAAAAAAAAACTGTAATGCCCTGTACACACGATCGGATTTCTGATGAAGCTGACTTTCATCAGTCTTGCCTACACACCATCAGTCAAAATTCCAACCGTCCAAAACGCAGTGACGTAAAACACTCCGACAAGCCGAGAAAAATGAAGTTCAATGCTTCTGAGCATGCGTCGACTTGATTCTGAGCATGCGTGGGTTTCTTGTCCGATGGAGTTCCACACAGACGATCGTAATTTGCTATCGTTTTTTTTTCCATTGGTAAAATTTAAAACAGGTTCTATTTTTTTATACCGATGGAAAAAAGAATGATGGGGCCCACACACGATCGGTTTGTCCGATGAAAAAAGTCCATCGGTCTTTTTTCATCAGAAAAACCGATCGTGTGTACGCGGCATTAGAGTCTGCAAAAGACTTGAGGCTTGGGTGGAGATTCACCTTCCAGCAGGACAAAAACCCTAAAAATACAGCCAGAGCTAGAATGGAATGGTTTAGATCAAAGCATATTCATATGTTAGAATGGCCTGGTCCAGACCTAAATCCAATTGAAAATCTGTGGCAAGACTTGAAAATTACTGTTCACAGACGCTCTCCTTCCAATCTGACAGAGCTTGATTGCATTTTGCAAAAAAAAAGGGCAAAAATGTCACTCTCTAGATGTACAAAGCTGGTAGAGACATCCCCCAAAAGACTTACAGCTGTAAAGGTGGTTCTACAAAGTATTGACTCAGGGGGGCTGAATACAAATGCACCCCACACTTTTCACATATTTATTTGTAAGAAAATTTGAAAACCATTTATCATTTTCCTTCCACTTCACAATTATGTGCCAATTTGTGTTGGTCTATCACATAAAATCCCAATAAAATACATTTACATTTTTGGCTGTAACATGATAAAATGTGGAAAATTTCAAGGGGTATGAATACTTTTTCAAGGCACTGTGTATACATATATATACACACAGTTGTGCTCATAAGTTTACATACCCTGGCAGAATTTATGATTTCTTGGCCATTTTTCAGAGAATATGAATGATAACATAAAAACTTTTCTTTCACTCATGGTTAGTGTTTGGCTGAAGCCATTTATTATCAATCAACTGTATTTACTCTTGTTAAATCATAATCACAACAGAAACTACCCAAATGACCCTGAGCAAATATATATATTTTTTTAACAAGAAGGCCCTGATCAAATATTTACATACCCCAGTTCTTAATATTGTGTATTGCCCCCTTTAACATCAATGACAGCTTGAAGTCTTTTGTGGTATTTGTGGATGAGGCTCTTTATCTTCTCAGATAGTAAAGCTGCCCATTCCTCTTGCCAAAAATCCTCCAGTTCCTGTAAATTCTTGGGCTGTCTTGCATGAACTGCGTGTTTGAGATCTCCCCAGAGTGGCTCAATGATATTGAGGTCAGGAGACTGAGATGGCTACAGCAGAATAAAGTGAAGGTTCTGGAGTGGCCAATGACAAGTCGACTTGGCCTTGTGTTTTGGTTTATTGTCATGTTGGAATGTCCAAGTACGTCCCATTCGCAGCTTCCTGGCTGATGAATGCAAATGTTCCTCCAGTATTTTTTGATAACATTCTGCATTCATCAATTTTGACCAAATTTCCTGTGCCTTTGTAGCTCACACATCCCCAAAACATCAGCGATCCACCTCTGTGTTTCACAATAGGAATGGTGTACCTTTCATCATAGGCCTTGTTCAGGGGAGTAACTAGAAATCACAGGGCCCCCATAGCAAAATGTTGTATTATGCCCCCCCCCTGCAAACAGCCCCCCCCATGAAAAATGGATGGTGCTTAAACTAAATTGTGGGCGTGGCTTAAAGGGAGTGGTTCGAGACTGAGATGAATGAGGGATGGAGGAAGGAAGGAAAGAAGGGAAAAAAAGAAAAATAAGGAGGGAAGGAGAGAAAAGGAAAGAGAGGGATGGAGGGACAACAGGCCCAGATCCTACACCACAATAGCAATAGAGTCCTTCCTTACATCAGGCATTCCCAGTAGAGTCCCTCCTTACATCAGGCATTCCCAGTAAAGTCCCTCCTTACATCAGGCATTCCCAGTAGAGTCCCTCCTTACATCAGTTGTCCCCAGTTACCAGTGGCGTCACTAGGGTTGGTGTCACCCGGTGCGAAAAAACATGGCGTTACCCCCCTCCCCCCATAGTCCTCTCTCAGTAGAGACCCTCCTCCATCAGTATAGACCACCCTCAGGATAAACCACCCCAATCCTACATCAGTACAGACCCACTGGACAAACCAGCCCCATCTGTACAGACTCACACCCCAGGAGTATAGACCCCCCCAGGACAATTCACACCCCAGGAGTACAGACCCCCCAGGACAATTCACCCCCCTCAGGAGTACAGACCCCCAGGACAATTCACCCCCCCCAGGAGTACAGACCCCCCCAGGAGTACAGACCCCCAGGACAATTCACCCCCCCAGGACAATTCACCCCCCAGGAGTACAGACCCCCCAGGACAATTCACCCCCCCAGGAGTACAGACCCCCCAGGGTCTCCTGTGGGATGTGCACCTCCGCTCGTGTCAGCGATGTCCAAGCCCAGTGCAGTGGAGCCGGTATACAGTCCTGTGGAGAGTTTCTTCAGGCAGCTTGAAAAAGGTGAGCGCAGTGTGTTCCTCCTCTCACTGCGCGCGCACCGAAATGCATTGCATCTTGGTCCTGTGACGTCATCCCGCCCCACGCTGTGCCTCAACATCCAGCACAGACTAGCAGCTTGCGCTCCAGGCCTCCATTCGGCCGCCGCACGAGACCCGGAAGAAACTCTCCACAGGACTGTATACCGACTCCACTGCACTGGGCTTGGACATCACTGGCATGAGCAGAGGTGCACATCCCACAGGACCCCCACATGCCAATCCAAAGACACCTAAATGTGAGTGTTTTAATGTTACTGTAATATTAAAATTATACAGTTTTACTTCAGCGGCGCCTGCCCTTGTCTTTTATCTCTTTACATGCTTTGGAGTACAGCTTCTGCTCCCCCTTTGCAAGGCAGCCTAGAAGCGCAATAGACTGTTACCTCACCTAAAGCAACTGCTTAAAGGACTTTTTTGGACCTAGAGTCCCATGCTATATCTCAGTGAGTGCCACTAACCCTGTACTTTTTTTTTTGGCACAATGTGATAGGAGGCACTGGCAGCCAGTGAGAGTGAGACAGCACAGCACAGCGCGGTGCCGGGATCCAGGACTCTCCATCGGGCCTCAGTGCTGCTCAGGATGCTCACTGTGCTCTTCTCCGCGTCATTTACAGAACCAAGAGGCGGAGCCTGGGTGGCAAGAAAGTGGCCAATAGAAATGGAGCTCCATTTCTATTTCAGCCACTTTCATTGCCACCCGGGCTCCGCCTCTTGGTTCTTCCTTAGCTGGTCTTCTGTAAAATGGCGGCAGAGACAGAAATTACCAGTGCCGCGGACCTCTAGCGGCGACAAGAATTTTTTTCTAAAAAGTTGGCAAGTATGCGTCCTCATCCTCCCGGGGCCCCACTCGGCTGCGGGCCCCATAGCGCCCGCGTGGGTCGCTATGGCGGTAGTTCCGCCACTGCCCTTGTTGATTCCTCTCCAAATGTAGCATTTAAGGTTGTGGCCAAAAAGCAAAATTTTGGTCTCAAATGACTTTGTGCCAGAAGGTTTGAGGCTTGTCTCTGTGCTGTTTGGCGTATTCTAAGTGGGATACTTTGTGGAATTTGCGTAGTAATGGCTTTCTTCTGGCGACTCGACCATGCAGCCCATCTTTTTTCAAGTGCTTTGTTATTGTGCATCTTGAAACACCCACACCACACGTTTTCAGAGAGTCCTGTTATTCACCTGAAATTATTTGTGGGTTTTTCTTTGCATCCTGAACAATTTTCCTGGCAGTTGTGGCTGAAACTTTAGTTGGTCTACCTGACCGTGGTTTGGTTTCAACACTTTTCCTTTTTGGTTTTCCACTTCTTGATTAGAGTTTGAACACTGCAGATCCTTTGACAATTCTTTTACTTTCCCCAAGACTCAGAATCCAGAAACGTCAGTGCAGCACTGGATGAAAGATGCAAGGGTCTGTCAGGAGTCCAGAAACTCATTGACCTTTTATACACACACACTAATTACAAGCAAACAGATCACAGGTGAGGATGGTTACCTTTAATAGCCATTAAAACCCCTTTGTATCAACTTGTGCATGTTATCAGGCCAAAATCACCAGGGTATGTAAACTTTTGATCAGGGTCATTTGGGTAGTTTCTGTTGTCATTATGATTTAAAAAGAGTAAACACAGTTGACTGATAATAAATGGCTTCAGCCAAACACTAACCATGAGTGAAAAGAAAAGTTTTTGTGTTATAATTCATATTCTCTGAAAAATGGCCAAGAAATCATAAATTCTGCTAGGGTATGTAAACTTACGAGCACAACTGTATGTGTATATATATATATATATATATATATATATATATATATATATATATCTGCAGAAAAGTTACAGATGGATTGTATTGTTATGCAGCCAGGAAAATATGCAAATATGCAAACAAGGTCTGTACAGCTCTCATGTCGCACAAGGACGAACTGCTCTTTTCATAAAGATGTTTTCTTGATTAGGAAGCTTCCGGATTGTTGTACCTGCTCTACCTCTGTCTTGCTGCACCACCCAGTGCCTGGAATGCCATTCACTAATGAGGTTTTGGACAACCTGCCCAGGCTCTATAATTCTCCATACAAGTTCCTGAGGAAAACCAATTACTATAGCAAAAGCATGAAACATTTCTAAAAGGTGGCTGCTAAAGATGAAGAGCCTTGTAGTAATCATTAGAAAGCCTGACCTAGTGCCCATTCCTTATACAAACTGGTAGTTAAACTGGATTCAACCAGGGTTGTAAGAGTGAGAGTTCTTTCAGGGACAAGAAACCAAATGATCAGTTCAATGTGTAGAGCCCTGCAGGTAGTATGGCAAGGAATAAAATAATATATTTATTACTACAGACAAGTTACAGATGGGTTGTATTATTACGTAGCCAGAAAAACATGCAAACAAGGCCTGTGCATCTCATATGTGGCACAAGGACAACTGCTGCTTTCATAAGGATGTTTTCTTGATTAGGAAGCTTCCAGATGCTTGTGACTGCCCCCTAAACATGTAATGCCGTGTACACACGATCGATTTTCTCGACGGTGAAAACACCGCCGAGAAATTCGATATGAAAAACGAGGACCGGCTTGGTCCCCTACACACGGCCGGTTTTCATAACATTTTTTCTCTTGGTCGAGAAAACCGACCGTGTGTAGGCTCCCTGGCAGTGTTTCCCTATGGGAAAACTGCCGCGGAAAAAAATGCCGTGAATCACGACGAGAAAAATTAGAGCATGTTCTAATTTTTCTCGTCGTGATTCTTGCAGTTTTTCTCGTCTGGAAAAATGCTGGAAAGCCCACACACGGGCGTTTTTCTCGTCAAAGAGAAAAAATTTAATTTTTCCCGACGAGAAAAATGGTCGTGTGTATGCGACATAAGGCTCCATGCACACTGGGTTTAAAAAAACGTCTGTTCTCTTGGCAGTAAAAAACACTCATATAGAGCATTTTTTGTACAAAGTTTAGAGTTTAGGAGAGTTTTAGTTTTTTTCTGCCAGTAAGCTCCAATCAGAAACGCAAACCAGAAGGTTTTTTTTCCTGCCTCTAAACGTTGAGCTTAAAATATGCCTGTAATTGTCCTAATGTGCATGGACACTGAGTAGCTTCTACAGGCAGAACACAAAACTCCTGTAGAAGCAATGCTTTTTAAGCCTTTAAGCCAGTGTGCATGGAGCCTAATGCCCGGGTTTTCCGGCCGGCCGTGTGTATGCTCCCTCGCAGTTTTTCCGACGGGAAAACTGCCAAAAACCGCCGGCAAAAAAAAGAGAACCAGCTCTCTATTTTCCCATCCAGATTCCCGACTGACTTTTTCCCGTCGGAAATCCCGGCCGTGTGTACGAGGCATTAGAGTTATGATGAGGAACTAAGAGGGATCTACATACAGCAGATGTCTCACTAAGTACAAGGGTTGCTAAGACATCTTGTCCATCCACTGATGGCTGTTGGGACTAGATGCCATCTTTCCATTCATCTGACAACCGATGTGGGGCACTCTGTAAGATTTGAGTGATTAGTCCCAATAACATTTTCAAATAAGTTGGCAAATCTATTTGATGGCTTCAAACGTTCAAAATTGCTTGTTTGGCAAGTCTACCTGTAGCACAGGGGTGCCCAACCTTTTGAAGAGTGAGGGCCACATAAGCGACTTGGTAACTGGTCGCGGGCCACAATAAGTGGAGCGGACAGAAGACAGATCCGTGTCCACTCTGTATATGCAGAGCGGACACAGCCCATTCTACTCTGTTGGCCCTCCCATCCGATCCAACCAGATGGAAGGGGATGGATCCGCTTCTGTTTTTTTTTAGTGGATTGGATTGGAGGTAGGTGGGTGCAAATGGACACAAGTCCATTTACATCTTCTGCTCCATAAAGATGAATGGAGGGTCTGTGTGGGTTGAACCAATTATATGAAATGGGCCTATGACTGCTTTCACACTGCTGCGCTGCAGTCTACCTGCACTGTGGGTGCAGCACAGTGGACCTGTGGCTTTCCTGGGTTAGCTGCCCTTTGCCATCGATATCTATTATATCCTGCAGGTGTGGCGCACTTTCTGAAAGCATACCAAACCCGCAGGTAATAACAGAAGTCTATGACACCATGCAGGTAACCCGAAGGTGCACTGCGCTGCACCTGCAGATCAGCTTGAAAGCAGCCCAGTAACCACTGTAGAACAGATATGCCCAAATATACACAGTTTTTAGTAATAAACTTACCTTGAATAACAGTCTAACATTCAGGTATCCCCTGCTGTTGCTGTCCCAAGCAGATAGCATTTGGTATCACTGCGCTCGTGACAGGAGCCGGCGCTATACAGGAAGCATCCGCTTATGTGGCTCTGCTCCTTCTGCAGCCGCTTGCTTCCTCTACCGCTGGCTTCATTCAGCACTGATGCTCTGGGATGGCGGGTCGGCAACCTGCGATCTGGGCTTGCGAACCTGCTATCCCAAAGCAGGAGGTCGTGGGCCACATCAAAGGGTTCCGCGGGCCACATGTGGCCCCTGGGCCACTGGTCGGGCACCCCTGCTGTAGCATGTAGTGCTTCAACCAGTTGTATCACCTTTTTTTTATCAGCACATTTCTGATCATCTCAGAGGTGTTTAAAGATGGTAGAAGATATCCTTCCACCTCAGTCAGAAAACATTTTTCTGCAAATGTTCACTGACTGAGCCTGCTCGGGGAAAAATTTATATTTCCAGCCCATCACATGCCTGCTCCCCTTTCCTTCCTCATAGACATAAACATATATTTTCACCCAATTTGAACTTGTATATTTGTAGAATCATAGGTGTGTGCAGCCTAGTGCATTAGGGTGTGCACTCCATGGCTCAAACGCACATGCGTGTGCATATCTATATACATGTGTGTGTGTGTATACATACAGTGGGTATGGAAAGTATTCAGACACCCTTACATTTTTCACTCTTTGTTATATTGCAGCCATTTGCTAAAATCATTTAAGTTCATTTTTTTTTCTCATTAGTGTACACACAGCACCCCATATTGACAGAAAAACACAGAATTGTTGACATTTTTGCAGATTTATTAAAAAAGAAAAACTGAAATATCACATGGTCCTAAGTATTCAGACCCTTTGCTGTGACACTCATATATTTAACTGAGGTGCTGTCCATTTCTTCTGATCATCCTTGAGATGGTTTTACACCTTCATTTGAGTCCAGCTGTGTTTGATTATACTGATTGGACTTGATTAGGAAAGCCACATGCCTGTCTATATAAGACCTTACAGCTCACAGTGCATGTCAGAGCAAATGAGATCATGAGAGCAAATGAGATCATGAGGTCAAAGGAACTGCCTGAAGAGCTCAGAGACAGAATTGTGGCAAGGCACATATCTGGCCAAGGTTACAAAACGAATTCTGCTGCACTTAAGGTTCCTAAGAGCACAGTGGCCTCCATAATCCTTAAATGGAAGATGTTTGGGACAACCAGAACCCTTCCTAGAGCTGGCCGTCCGGCCAAACTGAGCTATCGGGGGAGAAGAGTCTTGGTGAGAGAGGTAAAGAAGAACTCAAAGATCGCTGTGGCGGAGCTCCAGAGATGCAGTCGGGTGATGGGAGAAAGTTGTAGAAAGTCAACCATCACTGCAGCCCTCCACCAGTTTGCTAAAAAACATCTGAAGGACTCCAAGATGGTGAGAAATAAGATTCTCTGGTCTGATGAGACCAAGATAGAACTTTTTGGCCTTAATTCTAAGAGGTATGTGTGGAGAAAACCAGGCACTGCTCATTGCCTGTCCAATACAGTCCCAACAGTGAAGCATGGTGGTGGCAGCATTATGCTGTGGGGGTGTTTTTCAGCTGCAGGGACAGGACGACTGGTTGCAATCGTGGGAAAGATGAATGCGGCCAAGTACAGGGATATCCTGGATGAAAACCTTCTCCAGAGTGCTCAGGACCTCAGACTGGGCCGAAGGTTTACCTTCCAACAAGACAATGACCCTAAGCATACAGCTAAAATAACGAAGGAGTGGCTTCACAACAACTCCGTGACTGTTCTTGAATGGCCCAGCCAAAGCCCTGACTTAAACCCAATTGAGCATCTCTGGAGAGACCTAAAAATGGCTGTCCACCAACGTTTACCATCCAACCTGACAGAACTGGAGAGGATCTGCAAAGAGGAATGGCAGAGGATCCCCAAATCCAGGTGTGAAAAACTTGTTGCATCTTTCCCAAAAAGACTCATGGCTGTATTAGATCAAAAGAGTGCTTCTACTAAATACTGAGCAAAGGGTCTGAATACTTAGGACCATGTGATATTTCAGTTTTTCTTTTTCAATAAATCTGCAAAAATTTCAACAATTCTGTGTTTTTCTGTCAATATGGGGTGCTGTGTGTACATTAATGAGGAAAAAAATGAACTTAAATGATTTTAGCAAATGGCTGCAATATAACAAAGAGTGAAAAATTTAAGGGGGTCTGAATACTTTCCGTACTCACTGTATATACACATATATATATATACATACACACAGGCATACAGACACACACACTCTTTTAAATAAATGTAAAAAAAATATTTTTAAAATGTATTAATACATATATATATAATGTTTTAAAACATTTTACATCTTTGGACAGAGCCTGTCAGAGGAAGAGAGAGGGGGGTGAGAGAGAGAAAGAGATTGGTGAGACGGAGGGGGTTGAGAGAGAGGGAGTAAAAAAGAGAGGGGGATGAGAGAGATGGGGGGTGAGAGAGATGGGTGGTGAGAGAGAGGGGGGTCAGAGAGAGGGGGGTCAGAGAGAGAGGGGTCAGAGAGAGAGGGGAGGGTGAGGAGGGTAGAGAGAGGGGGTGAGGAGGGTGGACAGAGAAAGGGGGTGAGAGAGTGGGGGAGAGAGGGTAGGAGAGGGGGTGAGAGAGAGACATGGGAGGGTGAAAGAGAGGGGGGTGAGAGAAAGAGGAGGAGAGGGGGCCTAGAGAGAGGAGGGGCAAGATAGAAAGGGGGTGAGAGGGGGCAAAAGATAGAGAGGAGTAAGAGAGAGAGGGGGTGAGGGTGAGAAAGAGGAGGGCGAGAGGGATGGGGGCAAAAGATAGAGATGGGGTGGGAGAGAGGGGGTGAGAGAAAGGGGAGTGAAAGAGAGGAGAGTGATGGGGAGTGAGAAAGAGGAGAGTGGGGCTGGGGAGGAGGGGAGAGAGAGGTTGTGAGTGAGAGAGGGGGTGAGAAAAAGAGAGAAGGAGGTGAGTGAGAAGGGGGGTGGAGAAGGTACGCCTGCTACTCACAATCACACAGGCTGGTCTCCCCAGTAGTGTATTTAAGTTTTGTGCTGCCCTAGGCCTGACCAAACTCGTGCACCCCCTAATTTAAATATGACCCACCCCTTCCTGACAAGGCCACACCCCTTTCTGCTTAAGACCCACCCTGAAATTTTTGAGTGGGGACACAGTTCTGAGGGCCGAGGGGGGGGGGGCAATGGATTCCCTTAATTTGCATAGATTTCCTCTCACTTCCTGTTTGGCTATGGGGCAGAAAGTGAAGGAAAATCTCTGCTATAACCCTCCCTCACTCTATCCAAAATGAAAAAAAAAAAAAGTGTTGCCTATAGTTCTACTTTAAGCACAAATTTCTGATAATTTTATGGAGGGGACTAAGAAGTTATAACCATGCCAATGGTGCAGCAGAAAACATAGCACAGTGAGGAAGGTTTGTGGTCCAGGATGATAGGATAGTCAAAACTAGAAGCAGTGCCTCTCAGCCCAGTCCCCCCCATAAGACTGGCGCTACACTAACAGTGTAGCGCAAGCCGGTGGGGACTCTTTCCATGCTTCCCCCCTGCAAAGTGCTGCCCTAGGCCTGGGCCTTGTTGGCCTAGGCCAGGATACAGCGTTGGGTCTCCCCTAGGCTCAGTCAGCCAGGATCTAGAGCTGCTGTGTGCTGTATATTTAGATCTACTACCTTCATTACAAGCCCTTTCACAGCAGCTTGTGCAAGTCAGGAGGTGGAGTGTGGGGAGGAGCAGGGATAGGATGGGAGGCAGAGCCGATTCAGCCTCCTCCATCTTGTTTAACCACTTCAGCGCCGGAAGGATTTACCCACTTTCTGACCAGGCCATTTTTTGCGATACGGCACTGCGTTATTTTAACTGACAATTGCGCTGTACCCAAATAAAATTTATGTCCTTTTTTTCCCACAAATAGAGCTTTCTTTTGGTGGTATTTTATCACCTCTGCGGTTTTATTTATTTTCGCTATAAACAAAAAAGTCCGCCAATTTTGAAAAAAACAAAACAATATTTTTTACTTTCTGCTATAATACATACCCAATAAAAAAAATAAAAAAATCTAATTTCTTCATAAATTTAGACCAATATGTATTCTGCTACATATTTGTGGTAAAAAAAAAAACCAATAAGCGTATATTGATTAGTTTGCGCAAAAGTTATAGCGTCTACAAAATAGGAGAAAGATTTATGGTATTTTTTTTTATTTTTTACTAGTAATGGTGGTAATAAGCCATTTTTAGCAGGACTGCGACATTGCAAGGGACAGATCGGAAACCTAGCTGACATTTTTGACACTTTTTTGGGAACCAGTGACATTATTATAGTGATCAGTGCTAAAAATATGCACTGTTACTGTACTAATGACACTGGCAAGGAAGGGGTTAACATCAGGGGCGGTCAAGGGGTTAACTGTGTTGCCTCAGTGTGTTTCTAACTGTGTGGGGGGATGGGCTGCCTGAAAAAACACACAGATCAGTCTTCCTGCATAGCAGAAAGACAGGATCTCTGTGTGATCCCCTCTCAGAACGGAGATCTACCTTTTTTACTAAGGCCACTTTCACACTGAGGCGCTTGAAAAACTGCCAGTAAAACACTGAGCGCTTTTGAATCGCTTTTCAGGCGCTTTGGAAGCGCTTTCAATTAATTTCAATGGAGAGGGCTGTTTTTTCAGCGCACTGCCCCAGTGTGAAAGGATTCATTGATTTTAATGGAAATAAGTTTTCAGGCGCTTTTTTCAGCATGAAAGCGCCTGAAAACCGCCTCAATGTGAAAGTGGTCTAAGGCAGATCCCCGTTCTGTCACTGTGGGGAACGATCGCTGCCCTGCTCCCCCGCTGGCCAATGGGGCGCCCAGAGATCGCTGTGTACGAGCTGACGTACAGCTACGGCGATTCGCACAGCAGAGCCAACCTGTCACAGTATAACTGCGGCGGCTGGTCGGCAAGCGGTTAAACAGCACACTGTACTGGGCACTGCCGATTGGATTGGCACAGTACAGCAGCCCCATCCCCACCTAGCCCAGCTAGCAAGGGAGGTGAGGAGATGATGCAGCAGATCCAGTGCTGCTGGTAAAATATAATTGATTACTTGCGGGTGTAGTGCATGACAGGGCACAGCCACAGTGGGTCCCCCTTCCATCTGGGTTATGTGCCCCACACACATCTGTACACTGGATGATACACTGATACACTGATTAGGGTGTGCCCAGGCCCCCCGCGCACGCATATGAGAAGAATCTTTTGTTACCACAATTGCTCAACAGAAGGGTTAGGCTCAGTTCACACTGATGCGAAAACTCATTCATTTCAATGGTACCCATTCTAATCTATGCAACTAAAATCGCAGCTTCTTTAAAAAAGGTTCCTGCACTACTTTGATGCAACTTTCTTGCGACTTAAATGTCATAGAGTGTAATAAGTCGCACTGGAAATCACGTGACTTTAAGTCGCACTAGTGTGAACCGAGCCTAACTAAGGCTGGATTCACACCTATGCATTTTTAGTGCTTTTTGCATTTTGCAGATTTGTACTACAGAACGTGTTCCGTAGGAAACCATGTTAAATGTTCTGTAGTGAAAATCTGCAAAATGCATAAAAGCACTAAAAATGCATAGGTGTGAATCCGGCCCCATACACACTATTAGATTTTTGTCTTCAGATTTACCAAAACCATATAATATGAGGTCAAAGCTTAAAGTGGTTGTATACCCACAAGTATGAAATGCACCTACAGGTAAGCCTACATTAAGGCTTACCTGTAGGTGCTTGCAATATCTCCGAGACCTACACGGTCTCGGAGATATTTGCAAAAAATGTGCACCGCTATCTACGGCGCATGCGCGCCGTAGATAACGGCGCAGGCGCACTGAGCGCGGAGGCTCTTTGAATGGCAGTCTGCCGGAATTCGCGCATGCGCGGGGATCGTGCCGTTCCCCGCGCATGCGCGGGAGTGACGTCATCTCCACTCCGGCCAATCACAGTGCCGGAGCGGCGATACCCGGAAGTCACTCTGGGTATCATGGATGCGACGGAGGACGTGTCCGAGGACCGCTGCGGGGGGCTTCGATCTAAGGTAAGTGATTGATAATGAGCTAGTATGCTAGTCATACAAGCTCATTATGACTTTGCCTTGCAGGTTCTGGAAAAAAAAAAAAAAGTTTTGCGGTATACAACCGCTTTAAGAGTTTAAATTTGTATGCAATCAGGCAGGCCTTTGCACCACATAGTTTTGGTAAATCTGAAGACAAAAATCTTCAGAAAATCGAATAGTGTGTATGGGGTCTGAGCCTAAGTTCACACTGAGCTGCGGGAATGAAGCCGTGAGAGTTCAGCTAAACTCGCACGATTTCACTCTCGCATGTCAGTCCCGATTTCGGCCGCGATTTCAGAGACATCTGTGCGGGTTTCTACACAGATGTCAATGTAAATCGCAGCCTGAAATTGCAAAAAGTAGTACAGAAATTACTTTTTGAAATTGGTGCAGCGCTGCAGATGCGGCGTCGCACCGATTAGGACGGTGCCATTGATGGCAATTGCCGCCGATTTGACATGCGATTTGACATGTCAAATCGCATGTCAAAATGCTCCAGTTGTGGATATAGTGGGTAAAAGTTAAATTTTCTATCATGTTTTTACATCACTCCATGGCCCCCCTGGAGAGGTTTCCTTTCACTTCCTGTCCCTGTGACACCCAAGAAGTCAGGGTGTGACTCTTAAGCCTCGTACACACGAGCAGATTTCCATCGGACAAAGCCGTGGAATTTTGTCCGAAGGGTGTTGGCTGTGAACTTGTTTTGCATACAGACAGCAAAACTTTGTCAGCCAACAAATATGAAACTACGTGGGTTTTCAGATTTTTAGCACCACCCTTTGGGCAACTTCTGCTAATGTTGTGCTATGATTAGCATTGCTTCTGAGCATGCGTGTTTGTACTTTGGATTTGTGTACACACGATCGGATAATGCGACATCACACATTTGTTGTCAGAAAATTTTAAAGCATGCTATCCAACATTTGTTGTCGGAAAATCCGACAACAAATGGAGCAGAAAAACGGTCGGATTTTACTACAAAACCCTTCCATCACACAATTCCCGTCAGAAAATCCAATCGTGTGTACAAGGCTTTACTGCGACAGAATGGCATGGACAGCAATAAAAACACTGTCTGAAGTTGTAAACTTTCCTCAATCTAATAAAATATAAATAAATAAATAGTTTTCGTTTTTTCTCTGCGTCCACATTGGACAGAAGTCTCATAACTTATTGTCCTAACTATAAAATGAAGGAAAGTCTCTCCAGCATGGACACAGACTGCAATAACAAAAACTGGAAGCTCTATTTAAAAAAAAAAAAAAAAAAATTTTGAATAGATTTGGGTTTTATTCAAGAGTTTCTTCAATGCTTTACAATATTACTAAAGGTAAAACTTTTTTTTTTTTTTTTTTTTACGTTTTGGATAGAGTGGAGAGGGATTAGAACACCTATCAGGTTTTAAGTGCTGTCTGTGCCCCTGTTTGAAGAAAATCCAAAATTTTAGGTTGTCCCCAGAAAAGTAATAGAGGGGAAATCTTCCAGAGGGGACACTAGTTCCAGTAACCTGGGGGTCCCCAAGGGATTTCCTTAAAGGGGTTGTAAAGGTTCCGTTTAAAAAAGAAAGAAAAAAAAAGACATACTTAGCTCTGCTGTGCAGTTGGTTATGAGTGGCCCTGATGCTCCTCTTCTAAGGTCCCTCTGCGGCGCTCCTGGCTCCTCCTCTTCTCAAGTGTCCCGCCGGAGAAGCACTCTCCGACGAAACACCCATGCGGGTGCGCTCCCGTGTCCTGCTGCTTAATAGACAAAGACAACAGGACTCGGCTCCACCCTCTGGCTCCCGCATTATTGGATTTGATTGACAGCAGCGGGAGCCAATGGTTTCGCTGCTATCAATATATCCAATCAGGACACGAGACACCAGTGGGAATTACGGGGCACAGGTAAATATAAGGGGGGCTTGGGGGCGCTGCTGCAGCACAGGATGTTTTTCACCTTAAATTGGAGTTCCACCCTAAAAAAAAAAAAATGTCACCAAAAATCTACAAATAAATAGAATAAATAAATAAAAATGTTTTACTTACCAGAAATAGCGGTTGCTATGCCGATCTTCCTAATCTGCCTCTTCATCCGCCGCGGCTGGTCTTCATCCTCGCGTTGTCTTCTGGGGAATGGTGCGCGCTGCCTTCTGGGAACTGTGCGTATCCCAGAGAGCAGCCGCCCATTCAGAAAACACTGCGAGACTCGCGCATGCGCAGTAGGAAACGGGCAGTGAAGCCGCAAGGCTCCACTGCCTGTTTCCCTTAGTGAGGATGGCGGCACCGGGAGCTACAAGGATCGAGGGATCGGCCTCGGGGGGCCGACATTGCGGGCGAGTAGGACAGGTAAGTGTCCTTATTAAAAGTCAGCAGCTACAGTGTTTGTAGCTGCTGATTTTTAAAACAAATACAATTGCGGGTGGAATCCCGCTTTAATGCATAGAATGCATTAAGGTGAAAAATGGTGAGGGTTTACAACCCCTTTAATCTACAGGGATTTCTTCTCACTTCCTGTTTGGCTATGGGACAGAAAGTCTAGGAAAATCTCCAAAATGGGACACAGATGGCGAAAAAAAAACTTACATGGGGTTTTAACCCCCCCCCCCCCCCCCCCACTTTACTCTATCCAAAATGGAAAAAAAAAAGTTTTGTCTAATGCAAATTAGACCTCTTTCATAGCCAGATCTGATTTTGCTCTGCAGAGAAACAACAAATTTGTACAATAAACTCAATACAATGTTACAAAACTCCTCAAACACAGCATCTGTTTAAATAAATACAGTGTAACAAAATCTAAAAATTCCCAACACGGGATTGTAACAGTATCAATCTTCATGCACCGCAGTGACAAGCCTATGAAGTGCCCATTACATCCTCCTCATTGAACACTTTTTCCCCCCCTGGCACACCTGGGTGTATACCTTCCTCCACCCACAACTGGAACATCATTCTCTGTTTCCTTTGCCTCTCTTTTGACAAACCGGCAACAGCTTTTCAGACCCAGGCTTTTAAAAATGAATATTGCGTTTTGAACACAATATTAATGTTTTGTGTTAATGTTTAACACAACGCATATTCGTTTTAGATCCATTTTATGTGCTTTTTCATCTCTGGTCGCCTGGAAAAAATTCACTCAAAAAACGTTTTTGCTGCGTTTCCATTGACTGTAATGGAAGGTATGTTTTAAAAACAGCTGCATGGTGAGGTGAACAGTAAGGCTAGATGTACACCTATGCACGTTGTGGTTGTTGCATTTTCACGGCACGTTTTGCAGCGCGGTTTGTGTTTTCTCACATGCTTTTTGAAGCGCTATTAATGCGTTTTTTAACCTCCCTGGCGGTAGTCGGGCTCGGGGTGAGATTTCAGTACCAAAAGCGGTAACCCCGAGCCAGACTCAGGATACAGGGAGAGTTACTTTCCTTGTTCCCTGGATCCTGCGATGTCTCCCCGCTGTGTGTGCAAGCTGTCTCCTTGCTCGATTCACACACAGTGCCGCCGAGCTCCGTTCCCTGCGAAGTTGCGGCGATAAAATATTGATAAAATATTGAACATTATGTGTGGCCCTTTGGTGATGTCAGGAGCTATCTGCATTTGAGCCCCCCTTTAGCTCATAAGTTGACTTTTAAAATGTCACCTTTGGAAAATATAGGGATACTGAAGTTCACCATCATTTTACGGGCACGTGAAGTTTTAAAGCTTTATATGTTGTCTATGGTATCTATTTACTTGGAACAACTTTGTTTTTTATATTATATAAATAAATTAATATATTGCATATGTGTGCCCTAAAATGAACTTAAGACCCCTTTCACACTGAGGCGGTTTTCAGGCATTTTAGCGCTAGAAATAGCGACTGAAAACCGCCTCCCATTCATGTGACATTTCACACTGGGGCGGTGCCAGTGGCGTATCTAGGGTATGGCAGCCATGGCAAGTGCCATGGGCGCCATATGAAGGGGGCGCTGGTGAGTGGCTGGGCAGCAAGGCACTTACCAGGCTCTGATGGTCTCTTCTTCCCTCCAGGCTCCCGAGCATAGGCTGGATCTTTTTTCAGCACCTTTGCTAATGGACAATGGCTTCGCTGCAAGTGGGACTATTTCTCACTCCTGTGAGTGCAGTCACTGGTTGCGGAGTAAGCAGGCAGCCACATTTTTCCAATGCTACCTCTATAGTTCCGGCTACAGCAGCCCTGACAGCTGAATATCACTCCACCGCCTGCTGTCAGGGATGCTGTAGCCAGGACTATAGCGGTGGCATCAGGGCCGGTGTATTTCTCAACAGGACACCTGGACTGTGGACTCAGTCAGGAGATGTCTCTGGCGGGCCTTCTGGCTCAGGGTCCTATCAGTGCAAAAGCAGAACCCAGCCACCTGCCCAGCAAGAGGGACGGCTGTGCTGCCAGTGCCTTCTGCTGAGACTGATCCTCTTGATTAAGCTGCAGGCAAATTTTTCATGCATTCCCCTCTCCCTGCAGGCCATGGCTTCTTTGTAGCCTAAATCATATTTTTTTGGGCCCCATGAGATCAATCACAGGGGCCCAGGAGGCTGTAAAATGGAGGGATTATTTTTTCTAATTCGGCTTGCTGGAATATCAACTCCTCCCCACTTGTATGCAGTTAATGGCTGGTCATATAAAGTAAAAGGCTCTGTGTTGTTAGGAGGCTGCCATGGCTGACCTGACCCCTGTCTAGAAATACTTATTGTCTGGCACACTGCTTTAAGGGAGAACTCTGCAGACTATGGGGTAAAGGGGAACGCTGATGTAAGTGGGATCTCTGGACTCTGTGATAACCAGAGACCCCCTCACATCAGAGGCCCCCCTACATCCCAGTCCACAGAGATCCCCTTTGTGTCAGAGTCCCCCCTCCCCCCTTACAGTGTATATAAAGATGACACCAGAGACCACAGCATTCTTTAGATCAGTTTTCTCAGTGTGAATGGGAACTCTGTGGATTTCAATGTAAGGGGGGCTCTCTGGGAACTCTAAGGGGGGAACTGTGATATAAGAGGTAACTCTATTGACTCTGATGTAAGGGGTAATTAAAGAGCTTGACTTGTAGTTTTGTTTAGCTGTTTTTTTTTTTGTTAAGGTTATCTGAAAGATGGGTTTCAAATGTTTTGACAGGGGCGCAGTTTCAGTGCTTGCCATAGTCGCCATTTTCACTAGATACGCCTCTGGGCGGTGCGCTTGCGGGACGTTAGGAAAAGTCCTGCAAGCAGCATCTTTGGGGCGGTTTGGGAGCGTTGTATTTAGCCCTCCCAAACCGCCCTGCCCATTGAAATGAATCAGTGCTTCGGAAGCGCCGCAACACGGGCATGTTTAACCCCTTCTTTGGGGTTAAAAGCGCCCAGCTAGCGGCTGAAAAGTGCTGCTTAAATAGCACTAAAGCGCCATTAAAACATGTGAAAGGGGTCTAAAGTAGAAGTCCAGCCTAAAACTAAAATCTCCAAGACCCCTTTTTCACTGAGGCGCTTTGCAGGCGCTATAACGCTAAAAATAGCGCCTGCACAGTGCCCTGAAAGGGCCGCTGCTGTCTCCAATGTGAAAGCCCCGAGGGCTTTAAAAGCACCCCGCTAGCGGCCGAATAGCGCCGCAAAATTGACGGTAAAGCGCCGCTAAAGTTAGCGGCGCTTTACCGCCGACGCACCCACCGTCCCAGTGTGAAAGGGGCGTAAATCTACTTGCAGGCACAATCTAAGACTAGGGTTGCACCGATACCGATACTAGTATCAGTGCCTATACCGAGCATTTGCATGAGTACTTGTACTCGCGCAAATGCTCTGATGCTTGACCTGACACTTGGGCACCCTCTGGGATGATCGGTGCAACGGTGGGTGCAGTTACAAGCACTGATCTCCCTGTATAGCTTTTTTGACAGCTGCTTCTCCTCCTCTCCCTCCTGGCTGTCAGGGAGATCGGTGCTTGTAACTGCACCCACCGCCGCACCAATCACCCCCGGCTGTCCTATTCTGTGTTCCCTGGGTCCTTCTCTGGGTCCCCCTCTGTGCTCCCCATATCCTCCTCTGGGTTCCGAAATGGTACGTTCAGATCCATATAGTGTATGATGAACCAGCTGAAATTTGCTCAGTGGGTGGCCCTGTCACTCCCTACCAAACACCCATCAACTGAAAAATCAAAGGATCCAGTCAAAAATTGTTGACTGAACAGCGGCCAGGGGGGCTGACTCTCAGAATACGATAGATGCAGCAGGAGATCTGTCCATCTGTGCTGTAAAGTGTGAATGGAGGAATCTATTCAATTTATTGAATGAAAAAAATAAATCTATAGGTGTGGCCAAGCTTTAGGCCTCATGTACACTGCTGCTGGTAAACGGACGTTTAGGAGCAGTTGGGCATTTTTTTCAGCTGCCCCCGAACTCTCCTCTGTTATCTTATCAGTACATGTACACGGTCGTTTATAGTAGTTTCTAGGCAGTTGAGTTTAGAAGCATTTCTTGGAAAGCAAAAAAAATGCATTCAGGGCAGATGTTCAGAGGCATTCGAAACGCCAAAAGCTTGTAAACGTGGGAACTCGCGTTTTGACGCGTTTCATTTACAGGCGTGTTTAATTTTTGACTATTTGAAAAGAAAACGCTTCTAAACGCAAACGCGGCATGTAAACGCAGCAAAACGGACGTTTTTAAACGTCAGTTACTATCTGTCAAGTTAAATCGTTCAGGAGAGGTTGTAAAACGTCCCGTGTACATTAAGCCTAAGAATTTTGTTTGTTTAATGAATATCTTCCATTCCGCTCCTTAAAATTTGAATCACGATGGTTGAAATTTGAATCACGATGGTTGAAAAACGAGCGCTTATTTGACCCCACTAACCATTAGAAAATCAAACTCAGATGAAAATTTATCAACTAATATGAGGTGGAATTTAGAGGGGAAGAACTCCCCTCATTTTTCTTTCAATACTTTATTGTTGTTTTTTTTTTTCTCCTCGTTGCTTACTATGGTTTAGAAATGTCTCACTTTGTCCTCCCCACCCCTAGTGGATATTACCCTAGAAAGGAGGAGTTGGTAGGACTAGGGGGAATCAAATGTACTAATTTACTTTTTGTTGTATATATTGAAGGAGGATATGTTAAAATATGTAAAGATGATTTATTTTTTGTGTCTGTTTTTTTATTTTTTTTATTCATTTCCCTGTATAAAGGAAGAAAAGTTGAAAAAAAAAAGAAAAAAAAAAAGAAAATGTATCAACTAAATCCTACTGGTGTATGGCTAGCCTAGGGCCAATTCACATCATTCACATGTTTTTGCATGCGTTTTCATCTGCATTTAGGGGGAATTCACACAAAAAAAAGGGAGCAATGTGATGTGCTGAACTGTGCTGAATTGTGCACCACACTGCCCCCTACTGCAGCCAGCAACAGAGAGCGGCCAGAGCGGTGAATCGCTCCAGCAGGTCTCGGTTGAAGTGTAATCATCCTTACAGTGATTGCAGTGTGTTTTCCTAAGACCCCTTTCACACTGATCAGATGCGCTTCTCCCGCAGCGTGGGTGCAGCACAATGTACCTGCGGTTTTCATACGAGTTAGCTGCACTTTGCCATAGACTTCTATTATGTCCTGTGGGTTTGGTGCTCTTTCTAAAAGCAAACTAAAACCCCTGGACATAATAGAAATCCATGGCAAAGCACAGCTATCCCATATGAAATGCGCAGGTACACTGTGCTGCACCCAGGCTGCAGGAGAAGCGTACCAGATCAGTGTGAAAGGGGTCCAAGTGTTTTTAGTGGCTTGTGTTTGCATTTGCTTTGAGGTCACTTTTTGAGCTTTTATATGCGTTGTATTGCGTTTACACGTGTTTACGTTGTTAAAAAAAGCAGCTTGCTTTAATTTTTCTCACTGCAATGATCATTTTGTCAATGAAAATATTTTTTTGACTAAAATACGACTAAAACAATTCCAATAACTAAAAAATGACTAAAACAAAATCAAAATTTGGCATCAAAGTGAACACTGCACTACCACATAAGAATAAGTAGGGGCATCTACTAAGCTGCTGTAAAAAAAAAAAATCAAGAAAAAGGCTTTCTTATTTTTTTTCTTAATATTTAATGTTGGTAATATATTCAGGTAATATGTGCAATGGCATTACAGCTAACAGAGTTTACAGTTTTTTGGGTTTGTTTATATTTTAACCGCTTGCCAACCGCATAACTTAGTTATACGGTGGCAGAGCGGGTCTCCTGCACCTGGATCATGTACCCATTATGCGATCCGGCACTTCCGGGTAGGGGGTGCGCGTGCACGCCAGCACTGCAGCTATGCTGTGATTTGACACAGCACAAGCTGATCAGCGGGTGCTGGCCAATAGATGCCCGCTGAGCGGCGAAGAGAGACACAGGACGGAGCTCTGCCTTTGTAAACAAGGCAGAGCTCCATTCTTACAGGGGGAAAGTGATGGATTTTGTGTCCCTGCAAAAGGAATAAAATACATCACTTCCCTTAGTAAAAACAGCACACATACAGGTTGATTTACTAAAATCAAATAGACTGTGTACTTTGCAAGTGCAGTTGCTCCAGGACTTAGTAAATAGTTAAAGCGGAGTTCCACCCAAAAATGGAACTTCCGCTTTTCGGAACCCTCCCCCCCCTCCGGTGTCACATTTGGCACCTTTCAGGGGGGAGGGGGTACAGATACCTGTCTAAGACAGGTATTTGCACCACTTCCGGGTATTCGCCCCTTCGCGTCACCCCCCCCCCTGCTGTCTTCTGGTAAACACACTGTTCCGAGGAGAGAGCGGGGACCAGTGACGGCACGCCGCACTACTCGCGCATGCGCAGTGGGGAACCGGGCAGTGAAGCCGCAAGGCTTCACTTCCTGATTCCCTCACTGAGAATGGCGGCGGCAGCATCCGAGGACCGGGCGACTGCTCGACCTCGTCGTCTGCCGACATCGCGGGCGCGCTGGACAGGTAAGTGTCAATTTTTTAAAAGTCAGCAGCTGCAGTATTTGTAGCTGCAGGCTTCTAAAAAAATTTTTTGCCAAACCTCCGCTTTAAAGCTTCACTTTGCAAAAAATATCCAATCACATACAAGGAAAATAAAAAAAAAATGCATTTTTGCTTGCACATGATTGGATGATGGAAGTCAGCAGAGCTTCTGCTCATTTACTAAGCTCTGAAGCAACTGCTCTTGAAGAGTCCAAATGCAATTTGAAAAATTAACAGTCTATTTGCCTTTAGTAAATCAACTCCATAGTACACACAAACACTGGTTAGGCACACATTTAACCCTTTGATCGCCCTAGATGTTTAACCCCTTCCCAGCCAGAGTCATTAGTATAGTGACAGTGCATATTTATAGCACTGATCACTGTATTAGTGTCAGTGGTTCCCACAAAGTGTCAGATTGTCTGCCACAATGTCGCAGTCCCACTATAAGTCGCTGATCGCCGTCATTACTAGTAAAGAATAAATAAATAAATAGCAATTCTAGTAGATATCCCATAGTTTGTAGACACTATAACTTTTGCGCAAACCAATTAATATACACTTATTAGGATTTAAAAAAAGAATATGTAGCAGAATACATATTGGCCTAAATTTTGAAAGAAATTTGATTTTTTTTTTTATATAAAATAGGTTTTATAGCAGAAAAATATATTATTTTTTTTGTTTTTTTTTTAAACTGTCAGTCTTCTTTTGTTTATAGCGCAAAAAACACAGTGATGATCCAATATCACCAAAAGAAAGCTCTAATTTTGGAAATTTCATTTGGGTACAGTGTTGTATGACCGCGCAATTGTCAGTTAAAGTAACACAGTGCCGTATCGCAAAAAATGTCCTGGTCACGAAGGGGAAAAAAAATCTTCCGGAGGTCAAGTGGTTAAGGCTCCATGCACATTAACATTTTTTTTTACGGGAGAATTGCCCTTTATTTTGGGCTTTCACAGGCAATATAAAAGTGTAGAAAAGGTGTTTAAAAATTCTGGCCCATCCTTCTAAAAGACAGGGACCTTGCATCAGTGTTACCCCCAAAGCCTAAATTCATCTATAGGAAAGCGCCTGGTTTGAGGAACATCATTACGCCTAATGTACCAGATCCCCCAGAGAAACCCCCCACTTTTCTGGATGGCTCGGGATTTCACTACTGTACAAGATGCAAGGCCTGTCGCACCACTACTCGACGTACCAAAAAAATAATCAAATTCAAATCCTTGGTCACTCAAGAAGAATTTAAAATCAAACCCTTGATTACTTGCTATTCCAAATACGTGACTTATGTTTTGGAATGCCCCCTGTTCTCTCCAGTATGTGAGGCACACTACTCGAGAGCTCAGGGTCAGAATAAATGAACATGTAGCAAATATAGTCAAGGGTTTTCCCAACCATAGTGTATCGCGTCATTTTTCAATAATACCATAATAGGGACCAACAAAAACAGAAACCGCTCAGGTGTAGACGTCCTCCAGGTGACTATCTCCTCCCAACAGCCAAGGGTGCAGGCCATGCAATTTCAGGCAAAACAAAAGATCAAGTCTTCTGGACAGCAGCACTCCAATAAAAAGCCTTTATTATGTAAAATCTTCAAAAATCCAAATACAGCACAGCAAGTCACAAAATTCTGGTTAGAGCTGACTAGTTACACACTTTCTTAGTGTTTAATAGGGACCCTCGTCAGTTGGTCTTTTATGGTATTGACAGAGCCATACAAAATTGGAGAGGAACAGATCTCAAGAAATCTATCTCTCAAAATGAGACCCACTGGTTGTATCGTTTGTCCAATATGCAGCCTCAGGGTCTCAACATAGATCTGGACCTTAATTGTTTTCTGACCAACGAATGAGTCTACATCCATTCTATATGAGTGTGTAGCTGTGACATAGCAGGTGCAATAAATAAAAATTATCTTTGAATATTTTTTATTTTTATAATAAATTCCATTTCCTAAATATTTCTTTTAAATAATTTTTAAACATATACTTTCTACCTATCTCCTAAAACTAATTAAATTTAATCAGTGCAATCTTAGATAATAATCATGCAGAATATGGTGCAAACCGCGACAACCATGTGACAGGGTATGGGGCGGGATGTATACATTATGTGGTTATTTGGTTGTTCTTAATACTACTACTATAATGTTGTTAGAAGGTTGTTTATTAATAACATGTCCTAATAGGAATATTATTGATGCTTATTGTTTTTACAATTGTATGTATGTAATATGGAAGATCCGGGACTGAGGCTGTGCTAGGTTTGGTACGTCCCCTTCCCTTTTGATTGACTGATACTTACATAAATAGTCAGAGAAACGTAGCTCTGCGCGCTTCCTGATGACGTGCAACACGAAACAGCTGTCGAGGCGACGCTAGGCTACGCTTTGATGCTACTTCCGGTCCCGCTGGCTCTCTCCCCGTGGAAGGTGGAACGCACGCCGAATGCTCTCTTGATCGGATCCATCACGCCCCGTTTGTCCAAAGCTGTCCAGCCTCAGTGCCGGGTCTGTGGCATTGTACAAAGTAAGGGGGCATTTGCCTGTCCATTTTTTTATTCATTATTTTAATAAACGGAATTACACTATTGCCGTTTTCTCTCCCATATGTTCCGCATATCTAGGTCTGAGTCTCTAGGAGGCAGGGATTCTCAGTTCCACATATGACATCTCTATCCATACTAGCAAGGGATACTTGCAGCAAGCGTTATTGACTCCTTTTTAATTAAATGAGTCAACATGATCTGGTAAGCGGCCAATCTCCCTTGAGCACTATTGGGTGTCACACACTAAGTTTGGTGAAGGCTGTCTCTACAAGTTCACTTTTGTTTGGATCAAGTTTACCCAAGCTTCATTGCATCACTGAATATTATGAACGTTTGGAATCAATATTGTTCACCACTTATATGGACATTCAATAAGGATATTTATATGCATTGTTATTATTTTTGACACATATCGGTGGGTGTGTCAATTTATTTAGGTGCACTTTAATTTAACTGAGCTCTGTGAGTAGAGCTGCAGCAAGCAGAATTTGATTGCACATTTGGGTTGGTGTTATACTTTTGTTTTTTGTTTATGCAGGTATATTGTATTATATGTTCACAGGTGTTATACATTTCTTAACACAGTGGTTAGCGCCCCCACCATACATGCACGGTGTGCACGTATATTTTTTTCACACGTTTGTTTCAATAATTTTTTAAATTTGGGGATAGCAGCTGTTATTTTAGTTTATTGACAATTTTCAGCACGAGATTGTCCATCTACCATTTTTTTTAACCACTTAACGACCGAGCCTCTTTCTGAGATTTGGTGTTTACAAGTTAAAAACTGTTTTTTTGCTAGAAAATTACTTAGAACCCCCAAACATTATATATAATTTTTTCTAACACCCATGAGAATAAAATGGCGGTCGTTGCAATACTTTTTGTCACACCGTATTTGCACAGCGAAACGATCGCGGCGATACCTCACATGTGTGGTTTGAACACTGTTTTGATATGCGGGCGCTGCTCACGTATGCGTTAAAACGCAAGGTCGGCGGGATGGGCTGTGTTTAAAAACAAAATGTTTTTTTATTTATTTTACCTTCTATTTTTAATTTTTAGGCCCCTTTCACGCGGGACAGATACGTGAGGATTCGCCCCGTGAACCTCCGCTTGCTCAGCGGGGATCGCTCCGTTGATCTCCGCTGAGCCGGCGGATGACAGGGCGGTCTCTGCACACTGTGCAGGGACCACCCTGTCAGATCTCCGCTCTCCCCTATGGGGGGATCGGATGAACACGGACCGTCTGTCCGTGTTCATCTGATCCGCTCTGCAGGCGGATAGAAAAATAGGATTTTCCTCCGTCTGCAGAATCGGAGGATTGCGGACACGGAGGAGATCGGGTGTCAGTGGGTGTTCATCCGCTGACACCCGCGATCTCATAGGGACCAATGTATGTCCCTTTTTCATCCGTAGACTGATGGATGAAAAAGCGGACATACGGTCCGCTAGTGTGAAAGGGGCCTTAACACTGTTCTTTAACCACTTCCCTACCCAGCCATAGTCAAATGACGTCCACAGATGGGATCTCCCATCCTGGGTGGGTGTCATATGACGTCCTGGGTTTGAAGGGGGATATCTGAATGATGCCTGCAGCTAGAGGCATCATTCAGATATCCTTTTGAAGTGCCGGCGATTCTGTGCACCATAAGAATGATCATAGCGGCGGTTCCGCCGCTTGATCGTTCTTATAGGCGGCGGGAGGGGACATCCCCCCCTCCCGCCGCCATCCGGTGCTTCTCCGGGCTCCCCTGTGCGATCGGGGACCCGGAGAGAATCTTCCGGCGCCGTTGGTGGGTCATGTGACGAGCATAGAGATGACTGGTGACCAGATGGTCACCAGTCATCTCTATGATCGTCGGAGGCCCAGGCGCGATGTGATGTCACGCCCGGGTCTCAAATGTAAACAAAGCCGCCATTGCGGCTAGTAAGTATGAGATCAGTGAAAAAAATTTCACTGATCTCATGCTTTCCAGCCTGGAGGAGAGATGTGGGGTCTTATTGACCCCGCATCTCTCAATAAAGAGGACCTGTCACACACATTCCTATTACAAGGGATGTTTACATTCCTTGTAATAGGAATAAAAGTGATAAAAAAAAAAAAAAAGTAAAATAATTGTAAAAAAATAAATAAATAAGTAAAAAAAATAAAAATGATTAAAACGCCCCTGTCCCCGGTAGCTCGCGATCAGAAGCGAATGCACACGTAAGTCACCCACATATGTAAACGCCGTTCAAACCACATATGTGAGGTATCGCCGCATGCGTTAGAGCGCGTGCAACAATTCTAGCACTAGACCTCCTCTGTAATTCTAACCTGGTAACCTGTAAAAAAAATTAAAACGTCGCCTATGGAGATTTTTAAGTACCGAAGTTTGGTGCCATTCCATGAGCGTGCGCAATTTTAAAGCGTGACATGTTAGGTATCTATTTACTCGCCGTAACATCATCTTTCATATTTTCCCCAAAAATTGGGCTAACTTTACTGTTTTGTTATTTTTTAATTCATGAAACCATTTTTTTTTTTAAAAAGGCGTTTGAAAAATTATTGCGCAAATATCGTGAAAGAAAAAAAGTTGCAATGACCGTCATTTTATTCCCTAGGGTGTCTGCTGAAAAAACATATATAATGTTTGGGGGTTCTGAGTAATTTTCTAGCAAAAGAATGACAATTTGTACATGTAGGAGAGAAGTGCCAGAATAGGCCCGGTATTGAAGTGGTACAAAAAGCCCTGTATGAAAGTGGTTAAAAATAAAAAAATGGGTCACTTTTATTCCTATTACAAGGAATGTAAACATTGTGGTTAAGCTCCTAGAAGCTGTTAATAGCATTTTTCTGCTTCTAGAAGTTGTAAAGTGTTCTCCTGTGTCCATGCACACTACTTTAGGCTATTAGCATTTTTTTGAGCTTCAGCGTCTAGGAGCAAAAAAATATATATATTTTTTTAGTTTTTTGAAGTGTTTCCCCAGTAGAAATGCTCCTAAATGCTGCTAATAGTGTTTTTTTGAGCTTTTTTTTTTTTTTTTTAATGAACTGCAAAAACGCTAATTAAACACTAAAACTCCTAAAAAAGTTTTTTGGAGGATTTTTCCAGCAGAAACGCTCCTAAACGCTGCTAAAGCGCTACTACAAAAAGCTATTACCAACGTTTTTTATCCAACATTTTATCCAGCGTTGTTTTTTTAGCTTAACCACTTGCTGACCAGCCGCCGCACTTTTACTGCGGCAGCATGGCACGGCTGGGCGAAACGACGTTATGTTACGTCGCTTTGCTCGGGCACCCGCGATCGCTCGTGACAGAGCGAGAACCGGGATATGTGTGTGTAAACACACAGATCCTGTTTTTTTCAGGGAAGAAATGATTGATCGTATGTTCATACAAAGTATGAACAGCGATCTGTCATTTCCCTCTAGTAAGTCCCATCCCCCCTTCAGTTAGAACACATAGAGGGAACACAGTTAACCCCTTGATCGCCCCCTAGTGTTAACCCCTTCCCTGCCAGTGACATTTTTACAGTAATCAGTGCATTTTTTTTAGCACTGAGGCTGGATTCACACTTGTGCAGTGCGAATTCCAGCTCTGTTATCTCTGCAAGGAGATAAGAGAACTGTTCAGCGTTTTGTGTGCGGTGGAACATGCGAACTTGCTGACCTGGGGGGGGGGGGGGGGTGTAGTGAGCATTGAAAAAAGTCCTGTTCAGAACGGAAGACATCTGCGAATCAGGTGCGTGCCCATATAAGATAATGGACCTGAATTCTCACCTGAGCCACACCGCAATGTCTAGAAGACGCACACGTTTTTTTGGTAATGCGCAGTGCGAATGCATCGCACATATGTGAACCAGCCTCATTGAAAAGAATGTATTTTTTAATGTTATGCGAATTGGATGCGGTGTAAGCTGCAACCAATTCGCATAGGTGTGAACCCAGCCTGATTGCTGTAAAATTGTCAATGGTCCCAAAAATTTGTCAAAAGTGTCTGATGTCATAATGTCGCAGTCCCGATAAAAATCGCAGATCGCCGCCTTTACTAGTAGAAAAATAAATAATAATAAAAATGCCATAATTCTATCCCCTATTTTGTAGATGCTATAACTTTTGCGCAAACCAGTCAATATACGCTTATTGCGATTTTTTTTTACCAGAAAATATGTAGAAGAATACGTATCGGCCTAAACTGAGGAACAAATTTTTTATTTTTATTTTTTAAATGTGGGATATTTATTATAGCAAAAATAAAAGATATTGGGGGTTATTTACTAAAGGCTAATCCACTCTGCACTACAAGTGCACTGGGAAGTGCAGTCACTATAAATCTGAGGGGAAGATCTGAAATGAGGGGAAGCTCTGCTGATTTTATCATCCAATCATGTACAAGCAAAAAAATTTTTTGCTTGTACATGATTGGATGATTTTTTTTTCCCTTGCATGTCCCCCTCAGATCTACAGCGACTGCACTTCCAGGTGCACTTGTAGTGCAAAGTGAATTTGCCTTTAGTAAATAAACCCCATTGTGTTTTTTTCAAAATTGTCGCTGTTCTTCGGTTTATAGCGCAAAAAATAAAAACCGCAGAGGTGATCACCAAAAAGAAAGCTCTATTTGTGGGGAAAAAAAGACACAAATTTTGTTTGGGTACAGTGTCGCACGATCACGCAATTGTGCCAAATTGTAAAAAGTGCTCTGATCAGGAAGGGGGTAAAATCTTCTGGGGCTGAAGCGGTTAAAAACACTAGTGTGCATGGAGCCTCAGCCATAGGTGTGCGCAGCCTATTGCATTAGGGTGTGCACCCCAAAGCTCCAACACATATGCGCTTGACATATTTACCGGCCTCTTCCCAGCTCTCCATCCTGAAACAATGGGAGGAAGGGGGGCCAAGGGAGCACATGGGGGACCCGGGCAACTGAAGGAAGAGGAACAGGGAAAGGAGGGGTGGCATATATTAGTACTGATCCCCTATATTTTCCTCCTGTGGCAGCTGAATGTTGACAAAAGGAAGAGGAGGAGAAGCCTACTTTCAGCTGCTGCAGGAGGAAAAGACAGATCGGTGCCACTAAATTCCACCCCCACATCCTCTCCCGTCCAGGTTCTGAGGGTCGGCAAGTTAGGATTGTGGTTTACATGTCACCTGCCCACCATTAACAGGTTACCAACCCCAGGATTAGGGTGTGCCCAGGCACACCCCTTGCGCACGCCTATAGCCTCAGCTTCTAGAAGCAGAAAGAAAAAAGTTTTTGGGAGCGTTTTTCCAGCAGACAAAAATTGCTGAATGCTCCTAAACTGCTTCTAAATATTACTACAATGCTCCTAAGGCTCCATGCACACTAGGAGCAGAAAAAAACGTCAGCGTTTTAAGCTGGAAAAACGTGGCATAAAAAACGCAAATTGAGAGTATATTGTACAAAGTTTAGGCGAGTTTATGAGCGTTTGAGTTTACAGGTATTATTTGCACTTAACAATACTCCCCTCTGCAAAAGCAAATAAAAAAAACTTTGAAACTTGACATTCCCAAGAGATAACAGGAGTTTAGGAGCGATTGACGTTTTTACAGCTTCTAAACTTCTCCAGAAAACGCAATTGAGAAGGTTTTTTTTTTCTGCCTCTGAACGTCCCTGTCAGAAAATGCTTATAGTCGTCATAATCTACAAAGACCCATAGAATACAATAGAAGTGCTTCTACAGGCAGGTGAAAAAAATGTGAAACGCCTGTAGAATCAACGTTTTTTTTTTTGGTTTTTTTTGCCAGTGTGCATGGAACCCAACAGCTTTTTTTTTTTTTTTTCTAGAAGCTATTAGCATTTTTTCTGCTCCTAGAAGCTAAATAGTCTTATCTTATGTGTCCATACACACTACATTAGGCTATTATGCCGCGTTGGCCGTTTTTAATGTCATGGAAAAAAACAACGTTTTTCTCAACGTGATACTTCTCAAGCCTGCAATGCCTACACACTATCGTGAAAAAAAAAAATGCTCGAGCAAAGCGCGGTGACGTACGAAATGTACGACGCCACTATAAAGGGGAAGTTCCATTCGGATGGCGCCACCCTTTGGGCTGCTTTTGCTGATCCTCGTATTAGTAAAGTTTGTTGAATGACGATTCGCGCTTTTCAGCCTCGTGCTCTTCAGTCCGTTACAGCGTGACGAATGTGCTATCTCCATTACGAACGCTAGTTTTACCAGAACGAGCGCTCCCGTCTCATCACTTGCTTCTAAGCATGCACTTTTTTTTTCCGTCATTAAAGCCTACACATGGCCATTTTTCATGACGAGAAAAACGACGACGTGAAAAACGACGAGAAAAAATAGAGCATGTCCTAAATTTTTAATGGCCATTTTTCTCGTAGAGGAAAATGCTCTGGAGCGTTTTTAATGACCAATTTAAAAAATTGCATTTCTCTCGACATGAAAAACGTGTGTACGCAGCATTAGTGTTGTTTTTTGAGCTTCAGCGTCTAGGAGCAGAAAAAACGTTTTTTTGAAGTGTTTCCCCTGCAGAAACGCTCCAAAACGCTGCAAATAGTGTTGTTGTTTTTTTTTTTTTTTTTTTTTTTTAAATGAACTGCAAAAACTAAAAGCTAATAACTCCTAAACGCTTCTAAAAAAAAAAATTTGGAGCATTTTTCCAGCAGAAACGCTCCTTAACGCTGCTAAAGCGCTACTACAAAAAGCTATTACCAACGTTTTTATCCAGCATTTTTTCCAGCGTTGTTTTTTAGCTTAAAAAAACACTAGTGTGCATGGTGCCTCCGCTTCTAGGAGCAGAAAAAAAAAATTTGTAGAGTTTTTTGGAGCGTTTTTCCAGCAGAAAAAAATATGATTTTGTAGAGTTATATGGAGCATTTTTTCCAGCAGAAAAAATAAAAAAATGCTGAATTCTCCTAACTGCTTCTAAATGCTACTAAAATTCTCTTAACAGCTTTTTTTTTTTTTTCTTCATGTGCTGCAAAAACATAAATAAAATGCTAAAGCTCCTAAAATGCTACTAAAAAATGACACATAAATGTTATTATGAGCATTTTTTTTCTGCTCCTAGAAGCTAAATAGTCTTATCCTATGTGTCCATACACACTACTTTAGGATATTTGCGTTTTTTAAACTTCAGCGTCTAGGAGCAAAAAATATATATGTTTGTTTTTTTGGAGCGTTTCCCCAGCAGAAATGCTCCTAAACGCTGCTAATAGTGTTTTTTTATAGCTTTTTTTAAATGAACTGCAAAAACGCTAATAAATAACTAGCACTCCTAAATGCTGCTAAAGCGCTACTACAAAAAGCCAACGTTTTTATCCAGCATTTTTTCCAGCGTTGTTTCTTAAGCTAAAAAAAAAGTAAGTGTGCATGGAGCCTCAGCTTCTAGAAACAGGAAAAAAAAAATTGTAGAGTTATTTGGAGCGTTTTTTAAGCAGAAAAAAAAAAAACGCCGAATACCCCTAACTGCTTCTAAAATTCTCAGCTTAAAAAAAAAATTCTTCACATGCTGCAAAAAACGTAAATAAAATGCTAAAACTCCTAAAATGCTACTAAAAAAATGACACATAAATGTTATTTTGAGCTTATAAAAAACGCCACATGAAGCTGCGTTCGCGGCCTGGCGCCCCCGGCAGCAGCGTTTTTTTTCTGCCTGTATTCAGGACCCCCGGAATGTGAATGAGCCCCTAAGTCCACACTCTCCATTCATCTTCCCAGTGCCTGAGCTGCAAACTTCCCAGTTTAACCCTTGGTGGGTGCAGCCAGGGACACACAATGGGGGCATTTGAGGGCATCCCCTCCTCCTCTGTGGGGGGAGGATACAGGAAGGGACCCCAGACCGGTGACCCCATGCCCTGCACAGCACACAGTGTGACAACACACAGCACATGCCTTCAGCTGCCTCCCCTCCCCCCTCCACCCCTGTCCCTGCTGTGTCCAGCAACCCCCCCACCACCTCTGTGCGCGCTCCCGCCCTGCCTCCGCCTCTTGTGCCTGCGCAGGAGCTCGAGGAAAAAAAAAAAAAAGAGAAGAAAGTCCCGGAGGGTTCGGAGCCACAGAGAGAGTGAGAGAGCCGGAGTATGTCCGCAGAGCGCCGGTGAATGGAGCCGTGTACGGGGAGAAGGATGGAGCCGGGATCACTGCTGTGCTGGGCTGTCCTGCTCTGTCTACCAGGTGAGTGCTGGAGGGGGAGGGGAGGGGAAAAGTTCTGCTGGATGGAGGGGAACCCCAACACTGCTGTCCAGGAATCACTTCCTATCTCATAGCATTATATATATCACTGCTGAGCATATCCTACCTGACCAATCACTGCTGAGCATATCCTACCTGACCAATCACTGCTGAGCATATCCTACCTGTCCTGACCCATCAATATTGACCATAACCTACCTGTACTGAGCATATCCTACCTGTCCTGACCCATCAATACTGAGCATATCCTGATCAATCAATACTGACCATATCCTACCTTACCCATCAATACTGAGCATATCCTACCTGACCCATCAATACTGATCATATCCTGACCCATCAATACTGAGCATATCCTACCTGACCCATCAATACTGAGCATATCCTGACCCATCAATACTGAGCATATCCTGACCCATCAATACTGAGCATATCCTGACCCATCAATACTGATCATATCCTGATCAATCAATACTGATCATATCCTGATCAATCAATACTGAGCATATCCTACCTGACCCATCAATACTGATCATATCCTGACCCATCAATACTGAGCATATCCTGACCCATCAATACTGAGCATATCCTACCTGACCCATCAATACTGAGCATATCCTGACCCATCAATACTGAGCATATCCTGACCCATCAATACTGATCATATCCTGATCAATCAATACTGATCATATCCTGATCAATCAATACTGAGCATATCCTACCTGACCAATCACTGCTGAGCATATCCTACCTGACCAATCACTGCTGAGCATATCCTACCTGTCCTGACCCATCAATACTGAGCATATCCTGATCAATCAATACTGACCATATCCTACCTTACCCATCAATACTGAGCATATCCTACCTGACCAATCACTGCTGAGCATATCCTACCTGACCAATCACTGCTGAGCATATCCTACCTGTCCTGACCCATCAATATTGACCATAACCTACCTGTACTGAGCATATCCTACCTGTCCTGACCCATCAATACTGAGCATATCCTGATCAATCAATACTGACCATATCCTACCTGACCCATCAATACTGAGCATATCCTACCTGACCCATCAATACTGAGCATATCCTGACCAATCAATACTGAGCATATCCTGACCCATCAATACTGATCATATCCTGATCAATCAATACTGATCATATCCTGACCAATCAATACTGATCATATCCTGACCCATCAATACTGATCATATCCTGACCAATCAATACTGAGCATATCCTACCTGACCCATCAATACTGATCATATCCTGACCCATCAATACTGATCATATCCTGACCCATCAATACTGATCATATCCTGACCAATCAATACTGAGCATATCCTGACCCATCAATACTGATCATATCCTGACCAATCAATACTGAGCATATCCTGACCCATCAATACTGATCATATCCTGATCCATCAATACTGATCATATCCTGACCCATCAATACTGATCATATCCTGACCAATCAATACTGATCATATCCTGACCAATCAATACTGATCATATCCTGACCAATCAATACTGATCATATCCTGATCAATCAATACTGATCATATCCTGACCAATCAATACTGATCATATCCTGACCAATCAATACTGATCATATCCTGATCAATCAATACTGATCATATCCTGACCAATCAATACTGATCATATCCTGACCCATCAATACTGATCATATCCTGACCAATCAATACTGATCATATCCTACCTGACCCATCAATACTGATCATATCCTGACCCATCAATACTGATCATATCCTGACCAATCAATACTGATCATATCCTGACCCATCAATACTGATCATATCCTGACCAATCAATACTGATCATATCCTGACCCATCAATACTGATCATATCCTGATCCATCAATACTGATCATATCCTGACCCATCAATACTGATCATATCCTGACCCATCAATACTGATCATATCCTGATCCATCAATACTGATCATATCCTGACCCATCAATACTGATCATATCCTGATCCATCAATACTGATCATATCCTGATCCATCAATACTGATCATATCCTGACCCATCAATACTGATCATATCCTGATCCATCAATACTGATCATATCCTGATCCATCAATACTGATCATATCCTGATCCATCAATACTGATCATATCCTGACCCATCAATACTGATCATATCCTGATCCATCAATACTGATCATATCCTGATCCATCAATACTGATCATATCCTGACCCATCAATACTGATCATATCCTGACCCATCAATACTGATCATATCCTGATCCATCAATACTGATCATATCCTGATCCATCAATACTGATCATATCCTGACCCATCAATACTGATCATATCCTGATCCATCAATACTGATCATATCCTGACCCATCAATACTGATCATATCCTGATCCATCAATACTGATCATATCCTGATCCATCAATACTGATCATATCCTGACCCATCAATACTGATCATATCCTGATCCATCAATACTGATCATATCCTGACCCATCAATACTGATCATATCCTGATCCATCAATACTGATCATATCCTGATCCATCAATACTGATCATATCCTGACCCATCAATACTGATCATATCCTGACCCATCAATACTGATCATATCCTGATCCATCAATACTGATCATATCCTGATCCATCAATACTGATCATATCCTGACCCATCAATACTGATCATATCCTGATCCATCAATACTGATCATATCCTGACCCATCAATACTGATCATATCCTGATCCATCAATACTGATCATATCCTGATCCATCAATACTGATCATATCCTGACCCATCAATACTGATCATATCCTGACCCATCAATACTGATCATATCCTGATCCATCAATACTGATCATATCCTGACCCATCAATACTGATCATATCCTGACCCATCAATACTGATCATATCCTGATCCATCAATACTGATCATATCCTGATCCATCAATACTGATCATATCCTGACCCATCAATACTGATCATATCCTGATCCATCAATACTGATCATATCCTGACCCATCAATACTGATCATATCCTGATCCATCAATACTGATCATATCCTGATCCATCAATACTGATCATATCCTGACCCATCAATACTGATCATATCCTGATCCATCAATACTGATCATATCCTGATCCATCAATACTGATCATATCCTGACCCATCAATACTGATCATATCCTGATCCATCAATACTGATCATATCCTGACCCATCAATACTGATCATATCCTGATCCATCAATACTGATCATATCCTGACCCATCAATACTGATCATATCCTGACCCATCAATACTGATCATATCCTGATCCATCAATACTGATCATATCCTGATCCATCAATACTGATCATATCCTGACCCATCAATACTGATCATATCCTGATCCATCAATACTGATCATATCCTGACCCATCAATACTGATCATATCCTGATCCATCAATACTGATCATATCCTGATCCATCAATACTGATCATATCCTGACCCATCAATACTGATCATATCCTGATCCATCAATACTGATCATATCCTGATCCATCAATACTGATCATATCCTGACCCATCAATACTGATCATATCCTGATCCATCAATACTGATCATATCCTGACCCATCAATACTGATCATATCCTGATCCATCAATACTGATCATATCCTGACCCATCAATACTGATCATATCCTGACCAATCAATACTGATCATATCCTGACCAATCAATACTGATCATATCCTGATCAATCAATACTGATCATATCCTGATCAATGAGCATAACCTGCCTGTTCCCTTCCCTCCCTATTCCTGACCCATCATCCCTGCAACTTCCCACCGTCACCATGCAAATCCCAACTCTTCACTGACTTGAACCATAGAGGTACCCATCCCATCACTCCTCATAGGATCACTGACCCACTTTATCATCATTAATCCCATCGTTCTGGACAAAAAAATCAGGTCCATTGGTGGTCATACGCGGCTTCGTTATTGGCTGATTTATTTTTCTGATCGATTACGCTGGCCGTGCACGCTTCGATTTTATTCTGCGATCAATGTGCACTTTGATCGATTGATGACAGAGTATATGTCATCTTTTTCGATAATTCATAGAATTGATCATACTGACCTCTTCTATGGAGAAACATTCGATCAATCAGATTGTTACGTGTATGGCTGTCGTAAGATCTCTTCTAGTAGAAGGGGCCACATTCACTGGCTGTACGAGCTTCAGTTTTATTATCTGATCCATGTGTGATTTGATCGATTGATAGCCCATTATGTGTCTTTTCAATCATTTGTAGATCATATTGGCCTATTCTATGAAGAATTGTTCAATCAACCAGATTGTTACATGTATGGGCGCTGTAAGACCTGCTTTCTTACAGAGGTCATATTATATTTATTTGTTTGTTTATTTATTCCAGGTATTTATATAATGCTGTCAATTTACGCAGCTCTTTACATATATATTGTACATTCACATCAGTCCCTGCCCTCAAGAGCTTACAGTCTAAGGCCCCTTTCACACGGACGTGTCCCTGTATGGGCTCCGCTTTGCTCAGCGGGGATCGCTCCATCGATCCGCGCTGAGCAGGCAGATGACAGGTCTGTCTCCGCACACTGTGCAGGGACCGACCTGTCAGAGCGCCGCTCTCCTCTATGGGGGATCGGATGACGACGGACCGTAGAGTCCGTTGTCATCTCATCCAATCCGCCAGACGGATGGAAAAGTAGGGTTTTCCTCCATTACACTTTGGCGGATCGGAGCGGATCGGATGTCAGCGGACATGTCACCGCTGATATCCGTGGCTCTATAGAGGTGCATGGAGCGTCCGTTCAGGTCCGCCTAAAAAACGTCCGTGTGAAAGGGGCCTAAGGTCCCTAACTCACATTCATACATATTATTATATATATATTATTATATATACATATAATAATAATATGTGTAGATATAATAATAATAATATGTGTAGATATAATAATAATATGTGTAGATATAATAATAATAATATGTGTAGATATAATAATAATATGTGTAGATATAATAATAATATGTGTAGATATAATAATAATAATATGTGTAGATATAATAATAATATGTGTAGATATAATAATAATAATATGTGTAGATATAATAATAATAATATGTGTAGATATAATAATAATAATATGTGTAGATATAATAATAATATGTGTAGATATAATAATAATAATATGTGTAGATATAATAATAATATGTGTAGATATAATAATAATAATATGTGTAGATATAATAATAATATGTGTAGATATAATAATAATAATATGTGTAGATATAATAATAATATGTGTAGATATAATAATAATAATATGTGTAGATATAATAATAATATGTGTAGATATAATAATAATAATAATATGTGTAGATATAATAATAATATGTGTAGATATAATAATAATAATAATATTATGTATATATAATAATATGCAGATATAATAATAATATCTACATATTATTATTATTATAATATCTGCAAATTATTATATATACATAATATTTTATTATTATAATAATAATAATAATATTATTATGTATATACAATGATATCTACATATTATTATTATTATAATATCTAAATATTATTATTATATTTACATATTATTATTATTATTATTATATATACATAATATTATTATTATATATACATATTATTATATATACATATAATAATAATATGTATATATAATAATAATAATAATATGTGTATATAATAATAATATGTGTTTATATAATAATAATAGTGTTATGTATATATAATAATATGTAGATATAATAATAATAATAAAAATATTATGTATATATAATAATATATAGATATAATAATATCTACATATTATTATATATACATAGTATTTTTTTTATTATAATAATAACAATAACATTATGTTTATATAATAATATCTACATATTATTATATATACATAATATTTTTTATTATTATTATAATAATAATAATAATAATAATAATAATAATAATATTATGTATATATAATAATATTTACATATTATTATTATTATTATTATATATACATATTATTATTATATATATACATATTATTATATATAGATATTATTTTTGGATTATTCAAGTATTCTTTATCTGAATACACATACTGAGGAAAATATAGACAGGATATGAAAGGAAAGTGGGTGTCACAGTCACATGCTTCAGTTTTATTATCTGATCCATGTGTGATTTGATCGATCGATGGCCCATTATGTGTCTTTTTGATAATCCGTAGAATTGATCATATTGTCCTATTCTATGAAGAATCGTTCAATTAATTTGATCGTTACATGTATGGACACCATAAGATCTGATTTCCTAATGGTGGCTTCCTTTGTATTTAACCAATCCATATGCAATTCGATCAAAATAATTGAATTGGCAAACAATGGAACAAGCGTAACTTTACTTCTGATTCGATCTGATCACACCGAGTGAATCAGCCAGAGTGGAAAGTATTGGCAGCACTGAGATGCTTTGGTCGTGAATCTGATCATAGTTTGATCGATCAGATTATGAGATTGCATGGTGAAAACAGAGATGCGATTGATAACTTGCGATCATATCTTCCAACTATCAATCAAAATTGGCTTTCCTGCGACCTATCGATTGAATGGATTGGTGACTATTGGTAGCCAAACATGCTTCTATAAATGATTGATTTATTTTCTAATCGATCTCTCTGATGGGAATAAATTGATCTATTACGGTGACCATGTACACTTTGATTTTATTATCTGACTGATGTGCAATTCGAGCAAAATGATTGAATTGGCAAGCGATCGAATTGGCATAACTTCACTTCTGATCAATTTGGACTCTAGATTAGATTTAGTCAAACTGAGTCAATCAGTCAGGGTGGAGAATTATCGATCGGCAGCACCAAGATGCTTTGTTTGTGAATTTGATCATATATCGATTGATCAGGTTATGAGATTGCATGGTAAAAACAAAGATGAGATTGGTCATTTACGATCGTATCTTCCAACTATTGATGGAAATTGTCTTTCCTGTGTGTGTCCTATCAATTTTTTTTCCGATCAATGATCAATCTCCTTAATAGGAATAAATTGATCTATTAGGGGGCTATGCACACTTCAGTTTTATTCATGAATTCAATCATGTTTCAGTTGATCGGATTATGAGATTGTATGGTGAAAACTGAGATGTGATCGATAATTTATTGCAGAATCTTCCAACTATTGATGGAAATCCACTTCCCTGTTGAAAATAGTGATGTGATTGGTAACTTACGATCATATCTGCCAACTATAGCTGGAAATTGGCTTCCCTGTGGGCGTCCTACCAATTATTTTTTTCGAATTGATCTCTTCTGATAGGAATATATTGATCTTTTAGAGTGGCTAAGCTCACTTTGATTTTATTATCCAATCGATGTGCAATTCATTCAAACTGATTTAATTGGCAAGCAATCGAATTGGCATCATTTCATTTCCGATCAGTTTAGATCAGATTCGATCAAACCAAGTTGACCAGTCAGAGTGGAGAATTATTGATCGGCAGCACTGAGATGCTTTGTTCATGAATTCGATCATGTTTCGATTGACCAGATTATGAGATTGCGTGGTGAAAATGAGATGAGATTGGCAATTTATAAACATATCGGCTGACGATCGGTTACAACTGACTTCTCTGTGTGCATCCTTTACTTTACTTTCTTTACTTTGACTTTCCTTTAGTTTCTTTACTGATTGATCTTTCCTGATAGGAATAAATCGATCTGTTATGGTGACCATGATCGCTTTGATTTCTCTATCCGATCAGTGTGCAGTTTGATCGAAGTTATTGAATTGGCAAACAATCAAATTTCTTATAACTTTAATTTCGATTGATTTAGATTGGATCCGATCAAACCAAATCAGTTGGTCAGGGAGGAATATTATCGATCGGCAGCACAGAGATGCTTGGTAATACATTTGATCACATTAGGATCGATCGGATTATGAGATGGTGCAAAACAGAGATGCCAATTGTAATTTATGATTGTATCATCCAACTATTGATTAAGTCTATATCCCCAAATGTATCCACTTCCTCGTGTTTGTCCTATCAATCGATTGGGTTGTTGACTATTGCTGGCCAAAAAAAACACTTTCATAAAATTTATTTTCCGATCGATCTCTCCTGATAGGAATAATAGATCTATAGTCCACAACCCAGTTGATTGGTAGAAAGACACACACAGGGAAGTGGATTTTCGATCAATAGTTGGAAGATTCAATCATGGGATCACATCTCAGTTTTCACCATGCAATCTCATAATCTGATTGATTAGAATATATATATCAGAGTGCTGCCTGATCGACAATTCTCCACCCTGACCGATCAACTCAGTTTGATCAAATCAGATCTAAATAGTTTGGAATGGAAGTTTGACTGTTTGCCAGTTCAATCGTTTCAATCAAGTCTCACATTGATCAGATAATACAATCAAAGCGTGTATGGAATTAAATCTTATGGTGACCACATACAGGTAACAATCTGATTGAACGATTTTTCAAAGGAGAGTATGATCAATTCTGTGAATTACCAAAAGACATATACTGGGTCTTTCATCGATTTCCAGCAAAATTATTCTAATCAATCTGGACAGAGAATCCAATAGTATGAAAGTAAATAGATTGAAATGACTGTTACGTGTATGGTGTATCAAACGATCTTGTTGATCTTCCAATCCTATTTCTTGGAAATCGATTCATCATTTGTCCATTGAGGGTCACAGGGACAGTAGATCCAATACCAATGGGTTATACTGCCACCTTCAGGATAACCTCAGCCATCGCTATAAGATCATGTCCTATGGCCCTCCATGGACTTCAAGAAGAGATTGTGGGGGAGATTTACTAAAACTGGAGAGTGCAAAATCTGGTGCAGCCCTGCATAGAAACCAATCAGCTTCCAGCTTTTATTGCCCAAACTTAAAGTGGATGTAAAGCCACGCTTATCCTTTCTAAACTACTGCCATAGTGCTGATCTATAAGGATATAGATGCCTCCTGCATGTATCCTTACCTGTCAAATGTCTCCCCTCTGTCTGTTATAAGAACTGAAAAACTGCAGATTCTGTGGGTGGATCTGTTGTCTGGAGCTCGGTGGGTGGAGTCGTGATGTCAGTAGACTCCCCGCCCACCTCTGCACTCCCCTTGTCAACATGCATTTTCTCCTGTGGATTCCTTCTGCTATGATCACTAACATCCAGTCAAAATCCAGAAAAGTAACCACATGACTTCAGAAAAGGAGTGGCGGTGGGAATTAAAAAATAATGCCTGTCTAAAGCTAGTGCATGAGATATGAAAATAACCTGTCACTCAAAGCAAGGGGGCGGAACGGACAAAGGTTTTTCTCTGTTTGTCCGTTTTATCTCGCTGAACAATAAAAGAGGATTGCTCAGAGCTGGATTAACTCTTTGTGGCAAGACCTGGCACAAATGATAGGAAATCTTATACACTACATTGTGACAGCAAAAAAAATAAAACATTTCGGGTTTACATCCACTTTAACTGAACAAACTTAGTTAGAAGCTGATTGGCTAGCACCAGATTCTGAGTGCTCCAGGTTTGGTAAATGTGCTCCTCTGTATGTTCAGTATAGAGATGATGATGTGTGTTGCTTTGGGTTGTATCTGCATGTTTTGCTGTCTTGTGGATAATATTATGACTTTGATGGTAAACAGAGGCTCCTCTCCATCCTCTCTGCATCATTGAAATGGATTTATGTGTGTTTTAGTGACAGTGTTTTGCTTGATTGCCTTTGGTAATCCTCACTCTGGCAAAAATAGGAATAATGAGCGAGATGGTAAACGCTTAAGACAATATTAGTTTTATTATAGCTGGGGCTGTGTCTACATTATTTATCAGTAGCATGTGATGGATGGAGAAAGTTTGATGGAATGAAGTGCGATGATATTCGGTATGGCGATGTTCTACAGATTTTACACGTGTGCTTATGTAGATTTATTATAGATCATGTGATTCGACACGCACGTGTTTGTTAAACGTTTTAGTTGTCATACAATGGTGATTACCCTGTGCCCGTATTATTGCGTGTTTACTATCTTAGTATTCATATTCAAATATTCATGTCTCATTTTAAGGCTTCATGCATGCTGGATGTTTTCTCTGCTGCCCCTAGGGGGCGTTTTTTTCCTGCCTCTAAACGCCCCGGCATGGTAGCCCTTGAGGGTTTTTTTACTAAAATTGGAGCATGCAAAATCTGGTGCAGCTCTGCAAAGAAACCAATCAGCTTCCAGGTTTTATTGTCAAAGCCAGTGGCGGCCCGTAATGCAGGGCGCAGGGGCGACGCCCCCTATCCATGTGTCCGGCCCCCTAATCTACATGCCGGACGCATTAATTCCAATCAGGGATTTTTTTTTTTTAAGCACATTATTAGAGCCTGAAGCCTCGTACACACGGGCGAGAATCCCGTAGAATTATTTTTTCGGTTTTCTCGACGGGATTCCTGGCAAGCTTGTCTTGCCAAGCCCTGTGTACACACGCATATTCAAAAGAACCGCTGTTCCTTTAAATGGCAAGAACGCTGTGACGTCATCGACTATGACGAGCATGCGCTCGTCACATTCGATGCCGTCGCCGCCATCTTGCTACACCCTAAACTACCCTTGTATGCTACGGCGCATGCGTCAAAGTCTTTTCGAGCATGCGCGGGTTTACCATGGACAGGTAAGCATACACACGCACGGTTTTCTCGTCGGGAAACAGGCCGACGAATATCCCGACGAGAAAATAGAGAGCAGGTTCTCTATTTTTCTCGTCGAGATTCCCGGCAGTTTTCCCGACGAGAAACCATACACATGACCGGTTTTCTTGGCAAAAAGCTCTCCCAGCAGTTTTCTTGCTGAGAAAACCGGCCGTGTGTATGGGGCTTGAGGCTCTAATAGGCTTCAGAAAAGTGTGGGCACTGCGCCCGAGCCCACCCAGTTGTGTGACAATAGTAAATGAATATTCTCTATTGTCACACTTATTCTCCTCCCGGCCAATCAGGAAGCGGGTCTTGAGACCTGTTTCCTGATTGGCCGAAAGGAGAAGCGATCCTATTGGCTTAGGAGGAGGAGGGAAGAAACGCAAGGCCGCCATGAGGAGACGCAGGAGAAGCCGTTTCCCGGAGGGAAGTGCTGCCCATGCTAAAGATGGGGTAAGTACGGGGCCGACCGACCGGGGGGGGGGTGCGTTTGCCGCCCCCGAACAAAACAAAAAAACACCAGCCGCCACTGGTCAAAGCTTAAAGTGATACTAAATGTATGATCTTCTTTTCTTTTCTTTTTTATAATAAACATGTCTATACTTAACTGCTCTGTGCAATGATTTTGTACAGGACAGCCCTGACTCTCTTCTTCTGGGGTCCTCCACCGGCGCTCCAGCCCCTTCTCTTTATCGGGTGCCCCCACGGAAAGCTGCTTTTCATGGGGGCACTCATGCGGGCTCACTCCTGAGTCCTGCTAATGTGTCCTTTGACACAGACAGCGAGACTCGGCCCCACCCCCTGTGCCTGTGCCACAGCTTTTGATTGACAGCAGCAGGAGCCATTGGCTCCTGCTGCTATCATTTTGTCCAATGGAGCCACTGCACATCTCTGGATCGGGCTCAGATTCGAAAAAGGGGATCTGGGGGGAGCAGCAGCACAGAAGGTTTTTAACCACTTGCCGCCCGCCCTATAGCGGATTGACGGCGGCAAAGTGGTTTCAAAATCCTGACTGGACGTCATATGACGTCCTCAGGATTTTGAGCCGCTGCGCGCCCCCGGGGGCGCGCATCGCGGTGATCGTTGCTGCGGGATGTCAGTCTGACACCCCGCAACACCGATCTAGGTAAAGAGTCTCCGACGGAGACTCTTTACCATGTGATCAGCCGTGTCCAATCACGGCTGATCACGATGTAAACAGGAAAAGCCGGTCATCGGCTTTTCCTCACTCGTGTCTGTCAGACGCGAGTAGAGGAGAGCCGATCGGCTGCTCCTCTGACAGGGGGGGGGTTTGTGCTGATCCATTATCAGCACACCCCCCCCGAGGATGCCCACTGGACCACCAGGGATGCCACTAGACCACCAGGGAAGCCCACCTATAGGTATTAGGTATTGCACACTAGACCACCAGGGATGCTAATTATATACTAAATGGATGCCAATCAGTGCCACAATGGATGCCAATCAGTGCCCACATTATTGTTTGGCACCTATCAGTGCCCATCCATGCCCATCCATGCCCATCTGTGCCACCTATCAGTGCCCATCCATGCCGCCTATCCGTGCCCATCAGTGCCCATCTGTGCCGCCTATCTGTGCCCACCCGTGCCACCTATCTGTGCCCACCCGTGCCGCCGATCGTTGCCCATCCATGCCACCTCATCGGTGCCCATTCGTGCCGCCTTATCCGTGCCCGTCAGTGCAGCCCCATCAGTGCCCATCAGTGCAGCCCCATCAGTGCCCATCAGTGAAGGAGAAAACGAACTTATTTACAACGTTTTGTAACTGAAACAAAAAAAAACATTTTTTTTTCAAAATTTTCGGTCTTCAAATACCACCAAAAGAAAGCTCTATTTATGGGAACAAAATGATAAAAATTTAGTTTGGGTACAGTGTAGCATGACCGCGCAATTGTCATTTAAAGTGCAACAGCGCAGAAAGCTGAAAATTGGTCTGGGCAGGAAGGTGTATAAGTGCCCAGTATGGAAGTGGTTAAACCACTTTAATTGAACAAGCTGAAGTTAGAAGCTGATTGGCTACCATGCACAGCTGCACCAGATTTTGAGTGCTCCAGTTTTGGTAAATCTCCCCCGAGTGTCCATGCACACACCAGCCAGTGTTTAGAGGAGTTTTAAAGGAAGAAACAAAACCCACAGCCAGTGCATCCAGGAGCAGCGGCTTTTGACAGAAAAAATGCTTGATGCACCTAAATGCACGTAAACGCTAGGTGCGTGTAGCACTTGAGCGTTAATTCATTTCAATGGCCAGAATAAGTGATTATTCTGGTGAATGAAATGAAATAATACCCAAGTGCTTGATGTGCCTTAACGTGTTACACGTGTTTACAATTGTTCAGTGTTATTTCTGCCAAAATGCTGCTGCCTGGAGGGAAGGAATCTAGGAGAGTTAACAGAATGTCCTGTGTGCATGAGGCCTTAGGGCTTATACATATAGGGTGTAAACAAATACTGCATTTTATTTTTTGACAGCTTTTTTTTTTTTTTTTTGTGGGAATGAATTAGAACACCTATTAGGTTTTTATTGCTACCTCTGCCCCCTCCCCGTTAGGGACATTCACCCTCTCTATTTGTCCATTCAGGCATTTATACATCTATGTGTGTAAACACAAGCACTTTACATACCAGCTCATGCGTTTTTATACAGGATCTTTGTGTGAACATATGCCAGCATTCCCCTGCATAGATGATTCTTTCTGCCAGTGTGCATGAGCTCCATCACAGAGATCAAACATGTTTCCTTCATAGCCGCTCACTGTTTTTTTTATGTAGTAACTGCCTAGGAGCCACAGCCGCTGTGTAATTCTGCCCCTAGATGTACATTACAGAATAACCTATACATACGTAAACACTGGTACATTCATTTACATGGGAAAGCCGGCAGCTCGATCTTCCACAATAAATACATTCTGGCATAGGCTACACGCCGAAACGCGTAAGCCCTGTATTATTTTGTACTACACCTGGATTAATAAATGTATTCATTGCATTTATTCATCTCTTTCCTTTTTCTACATCAAAATGCAGGTACTGGCGTTTATGTGTTTATGGAAAAAATATAGCCGCGCTGCAATATTTGTTTATAGCTGTGTGTAATGTATTTAAGCATTTCTCACCCTTTTACCCCAGAGGATCCCAGGATACCCCTAGTAAAATTAGTCCATGGGGGTCTTTGGAAAAATGCCATGCCCCTTAAGCCCCGTACACACGGTCGGACTTTTGGCCAACAAACTTCATTTTGAGCAAGTTGGACCAACAATCCAACCGTGTGTACGCTCCATCGGACAAACTTTTTTGTTTTTTTTTGTTTTCATCGGACAAAAGTTCGGTCTGCAAACGGACAAACTTTTGGCCAACAAAAGTCCGATGGAGCAAAGTCCGACCGTGTGTACAGAAAACCATCGGACTTTTGTCCGATGGACAAAACAAATAATGTTAAAATCAACCAACAATAGCAGAAGTTGACCAAAGGGTGGCGGTAAAGAGCAGAAAAACCTTGTGATGTTGGAAAAAGTTTTGGGAAAGTTTGCAGAAAAGTCCTGTGGTGTGTATGCTATGGGTGTGCCCGGCCAACCCTGTTCGGACAAAAATCCACGGAAAAGTCCAATAAAAGTCCGACTGTGTGTACGAGGCTGGTGGTGGTGGTAAATGGGAAGAATGTGCCTGTTAAGCCGACCATAAATGGTTTGAATCTCAAATATTTGTACCCAAGTCAATCCATCGATCTACTTAGGTACAACCAACATGTCCGATTTTTTAGCATGCGATTATTTCCAACAGCTATAGACGCTAGCAGTAATCACTGTGTTCCCCCGCCAGGGACGGCTCCTCCCGCTGAGAGAAAACAATAGCTCCGCTGTGTTGATGAGGGAATTAAGCGATTTTCTTTCCTGCAACCCCCAGTTGCAGTAAAGAGAATTGCATAATCTATGGTCAGGGGTGGCCAGAATAAAACTTTTGCAGTCATACCGCTGGCTTTGCCAAGTGACGTTGGGCCTGGAACTCTACAGGCACCAATCAGATAGGAGGCCAGGTGACCACAGGTCAAGGAACCCCTAGCCAACACCGGAGGAACCCTGTTTGAGAATAGTTGGCATATTCTGTAATGTATGTCTATGGGCAGAATTACACAGCATTGGCGCCCATGTGTCACGAAAACACCCTACACCCATGCGCAAGAGCCCGAAGTACATCTGTTAAACACGTATTTTTTAACATCTTTTAGATTGTAAGCTCCAATGTACAGGGCCCTCCGATCCCCTCTTGTAATGTAACTGTACCGTCTCACGCCTAAGCTGCTGGCGCTATAGAAACCCTATATAATAATAATAATGATAACAAAGAATCAAGAATAGTGAATAAGCCACACGCTGTTTTATTAATTGCAGATGGCACCTCATTGGTCATCGGTCCATTGTCCCCACATTAGTTGTGTATAATACTAGTTAAGACTTTTGCCACTCCAGAAAGGCGTTAAGGAATGTATAGAGATTGAAGGTGCCATTATAGGGCTGAGATCAGATAAAGCTTGTTTGTGATGGATTTCACACTTCTGGAGCTAGCGGAGAAACAGCTCAAGATGTGTTTACCCAAAGTACAGGATCTTGCGTGGAATATCTCAGATTACATAGTTGCTTGGAAGTGCCGGGCTATTGATCTCCATCTGAAAAATCAATTGTTGATGGGGAGTCCAAACCTATTTATATATGTCACCTTAAACCTTAATACCCTTAAAAAAACAACGGAGATTAGAAGTGCTGATAAAGAGCATGGCAGCTGAGATTGTGTCCTAAGGCCAGGGCTGTTTGAATTCTCTGACTTCTTTTTATCTCCCGGCTGTGATGGATGAAGGAACTGGGATTGTTGTGTTAGGTAAAAAAAAGAAGCATGTTCCTTCCTTGAGAGAGAAGTACTGCTAAGAAAATGTGTATTGGGTAATTAAGTAATCCCCACTGCATGAGACAGTAAGCAGCCAATTAGTTCCGCATTTCTGTAACAGTTGGCAATACACAAATGTGGATATAAAAGTTCCCTAATCCCTCTCCCACTGGGATGCAACAGCAAGATACACAAATATTAGGAAGTGCCATTGTCCCTAACCTTAAATGTATCGGATGAAATGCAAGAATTAAGTAAATTGAGCAAGTTGGGACATTACTAAGCGCACGTTACGGGAGAGTAGACGAGTGTAAACCATTAAGCAACCGCGAGGAAAAAAAAATTGGATTAAGCAGGCTTGTACCGAGTGATAATGCGCTTAATATTTACATGCATGTTAAGAATAAACACAGGCGGACCTGTAGAAGGTATTACAAGCCATTTCATATTGCTGTTGTCACTAATGATGATTTCAAGGCGGACCGAGAAGGGTGCGCAAGAACGGGAAATTCCCCAGGGGAAGAAAACCTGGCAGTTTATAAAAGACGGGAGGGATTGTTAATGATTTCTTGTAAAAATCAAACCTTTATGACTTTCCTTGTTTATGATCTCTGTGACAAGCTTGTAAAATTAGCAGAGAGTGTTCCCTCTTGTTTCCGTGTTAATGATGGCGAACGCTCACTTGGGGAGTGCTGATCTTTTTTTTTAAAGAGTGCCCCTTTTACAAGTGTTTGGTAAACAAATATGTCAGAGTGCGTCGGCCATAAAACAGGAAACTTTCCCCTCCGCAGGTGCTGCCTTGCCATATAGCTGGGAAGTTTGCAGCAAGGCTAAAAAAAAAACCAACCAATCTGTAGTTTGATTCGATCGCTGTTCTACTTTATTTAGACTGGATTTAGGGCTTGTTCACGCTGTATGGTTGCAACACACTATACCGTATGTGCACATAGTACTAATGTAATTTATGTATTACAGATATTTATTTAGCGCTGACATTTTCCGCAACACTTTACATGCTTATTGTACATTCAGATGAGTCCCTGCCCTCAAGGAGCTTACAATCTAAGGTCCCTAACGCACATTCATACATACACATACTGGGGCCATTTTAGACAGGAGACAGTTAAAAGAGAAGTAAAGGAATTTTTCCCCCCTATTCATACTTATCTAGGTGGATGCAGCATGGGTCCGATGCTGCATCTGTCCCCTCTGCGCCTCTACACTGAGAACCGAACGATCCAACATTGCCAATCGCTCGGTTTTCACAGCTTCGTGAGCAGAGAGCTGTAGACTGTCAGTCACAGCTCTCTACTTTTCTCCCTCCTCACTCACTGGAGTACTGGGGGACGGCTGGCTCAGGATCTTAGCAGCTCACTGAGAGGCTGAGCCGGGTGTCAGTCCAGGCACCTGGTGGATCCAGACTCGGTGGTCGGAATGACGCGGTATTGGTGACGTCAGCAGAGAGTGGACTTCAGTCCAGTGGTCCATAGGAGAAGTACAGCCAAACGAGCTTTGACTGGACTTCTCCATCAACCTACATACACGTCTTTGGAGTCTGGGAAAAAATGGAGTACCTAGAAGATGTGTCATAATTGGGATTCAAACCGACCACCCTAGAAGTGCTAACCACTACCTTATAAATATGTGAAGTCTGCATATGTGTGGTGTTTTGCAGTGTGGTTTTTAGACTTCATATATGTGTGCAGTTTGGGAATGACAAAATTGCGCAGTTGAGCCATGTTTTTGCTGTCTACAAATACTGTAACTGCTGACTTTTACATTAGGGTACATACCTGTCCAGGCATCCAGCGGTGTCCTCACCCAGGCCATTTCTTGAATCAGTTCTAAGGTGCTGCCACCGCCATCTTGGCTAAGGGAAACCGGCAGTGAAGGCTTACGGCTTCACTACCAGTTTCCTACTGCGCATGCGCGAATCGCGCTGCACTTTCTCAATTGACAGGTTGTGGGGGGGAAGGAGGAGAGGACCAAACTTCCGTCTCACTGTGCTGCGGCGAACTAAGCCGGAAGTGGGAGCGGGTACCTGTCAAAACCAGGTACCCCCTCCCCCTGAAAAGGTGCCAAATGTGGCAGCGGAGGGGGAGAGGAGGAAGATAAGCAGAGCTTCCCCTTTTGGTGGAGCTTTGCTATAAGCTGCAACAAGCAGCAGACAAGGGTGTTTACCCGGCATGTAGCAACCGGCAGAAAGGCAGAGCGGCCGAACGCTACACTTTCAAGTAAATAAGGAAGCGCTGCAAATGCCCCACATGGGCAAAAATGGGGTTAAAACAGGCAGTGAGGAGGTGTCGCATTGCTTCCTCGCCTCCAGTCAGTAGCCTCTGGAGCGTGATCTGAACGCAGATTGTGCTGCAGAGGAAAGGAAGATTTAGACGGATGCCTAAATAAATCTACCCTTAAAATCTGACCTGTTCAATTTTCTTTTCCGTTATAAAGTGTTACAAGGTGTGTGGAATAGTGCAAAGTCAGGCCGCAGCTCTCAATGCTCTATGGACTGTATATACGGTATACAGTGCTGCTCAGCCATTTACAGGAGGCTTTGTATTTTCTCAGTGAATACAAAGCTTCCTCTGATTGGCTGAGGTAGAGATCATGATGTCATCTGCCCACCTCTGGGATTTATGGTTTAGAAACCACATGTAGTTAATGTGTTATTAATGCATAATTCTATGTCATTATTCAGTTCTATTAGTCTATAGGAATTTTTGGTGATATACAAAAGAACCTCAATGTTGGTGTGGATTACAGTAATTCATTTTAATATGTCCTTTGTTCCATTATTAAATGTATCACTCCTCCAAAATGGAAGAAATCTACCATCTGTTTTGACCTTACCAATAATTAGCCAACTATTACGTACAGTGATACAGCAACGAGAGTAGCACAGATAGCAACCATTCTCAGGGTCATGGGGGCCGAAGTCTGACCCTGATTTGTGATGGCTTGTTTCTTTAACACTTGTTCTAGCATGATAGGAAATCTTATCATAAATGTGTTTAGCTGTTAGAAGAAACTTTTATATTTGCAGGTTTTTCGTATTTTTTTGGTGTTGTTTGTATTAGCTATTACTAAAGCCGGATTCTACAAAGCACCATTTAGAGGGTTCGTAAGCCAGATTTCTTTCTTTTTGTTTTGGACAGAGTCGGGATGGGAGAGAACCCATTGTCAGGTTTTTATTGCGGTCTTTGTCTCCAGTGGGGAGATTTATGCTCTCTATGTGTTCTAGTGATCATTGTTACTAGGACTTTAAAGCGGAGGTCCCCCCAATTTTTTTTTTAAAAGCCAGCAGCTACAAATACTGCAGCTGCTGACTTTTAAAAAATGGACACTTACCTGTCCAGCGCGCCCGCGAAGTCGGCAGACGAGGCTGAGCAATTGCTCGGTCTTCGGATGTTGCCGCCGCCGCCATGCTCGGTGAGGGAATCAGGAAGTGAAGCCTTGCGGCTTCACTGCCCGGTTTCCTACTGCGCATGCGCGAGTAGCACGGCGCGCCGTCACTGGCCCCCGCTCTATCCTGGAAACAGTGTGTTTCCCAGAAGACAGCGGGGTAGTGACGCAAAGGGACGGGACTCCCGCGGGAGTCAGAACCCGGAAGTGGTGCAAATACCTGTATTAGACAGGTATCTGCACCCTCCTCCCCCCGGAAAGGTGCCAAATGTGACACTGGAGGGGGGGAGGGTTCCAAAAAGCGAAGGTTCACTTTTTGTGTGAACCTCCACTTTAAGTAAGGAAATCCTTTTTATTTTTAGGAAAAAAATGGGAATCTAAGGGGGAGATTTCCCTTATTATGGTGAAATTTCCTATTACGTTCTGTTGTGTCTATAGGACAAGAAGTGAAGGTTTATCTCCTCTGTGGGAAACGAATGCAAAAAAAATTGACATTCCCTACTCCATGCAAAACAACACAAGTGACCTTGTCTCTGTGTTACTGCTCCTTCATGGTTCATTCACTGACTAGGGTAGGTCCCTGTTCAGGCTGTATTGCATAAAACCAATAGTGAAAAAAAATAACCATGCCGATGCTGGCGTGAGTTCGATTCAATATTTTTTCCTGGTAGAGCTGGAATGCTGCCACCTCTATCAGGCAGCATAAACAGGTGCTAGACTTATGCCATGTACACACGATTGGACATTCCGACAAAAAAAAACGTGGATTTTTTTCCGACGGATGTTCGCTCAAACTTGTCTTGCATACACATGGTCACACAAATGTTGTCGGAAATTCCAATCGCCAAGAACGCAGTGACGTACAACACTACAACGAGCCAAGAAAAATTAAGTTCAATGACTCCGAGCATGCGTCAAATTGATTCCGAGCATGCGTATGATTTTTGTGCGTCGGAATTGGATACACACGGTCGGAACATCCGACCAAAAGCTCACATCGAACATTTGTTGACGAAAATTCAGATCGTGTGTAAGCGGCATTAGTTGCAGGCAAAGCTGGTATGAAAAAATAAATAAACGTCAACTGGCACTATAGAGCATAGTCCCCCCTCCAGATGCCTTCAACTCAAGTCAGGTGTCCCTTTCTGTGCTAAAGGTGACCTGAACCTCAGGTGCTTCAGTGAGCAAATAATAAGCCAGTTTCCCTGGTTGACAGCCTGACTGTTTCCCATACCCTCTTCCTAGGCTTCTGTATTGGCCAGTGAGGCTGCTTATCACAGTCAAGCCTCGTACACACGGCCGGGAATCCCGTCAGGAAAAAAAGTCGGTTTTCCTGATGGAATTCCTGGCAAGCTTTCCTTGCCAAGCCATGCATACAGACGGCCATTCAAAAGAACCGCCGTTCTTTTGAATGGCAAGAACGCGGTGACGTAATCGACTAAGACGAGCCTCATCTTGCTACACCCTACACTACCCTTGTATGCTACCGCACATGCAGCAAAGTCTTTTCGAGCATGAGCGGGTTTACCTGGGGAAAGGTAAGCATACACACTCACTGTTTTCTTGGCAGGAAACACTCTGCCGAGAATCCCGACGAGAAAATAGAGAGCAGGTTCTCTATTTTTCTCGTCGGGATTCCCGGCAGTTTTCTCGCCGAGAAAGCATACACACGCACGGTTTTCACGGCAAAAAGCTCTCCCAGCAGCTTTCTTGCCGAGAAAACCGTGCGTGTGTACGAGGCTTGAAGGTCCAACAAGGAGGCTTTGTAGAACCTCCACCTGGGAAGCTTGGTTGATATTTGCATACCCAAGCAGCATGGTATAGGGGAGGGGGCACATAGGGTGCTGACCTAGGGGTGCCCACCATATGGTTTTAATAGTTTGTTAGGTCATTTACAAATTTTTGTTATATACTGTAATTTATTTGCTTTAAATTCATTGTAATCTACAAGGAGGTGGATGACCTGTCTATGCTGCCTGACAAGGGTGCTTGGATGACAAGATTAGCTGAACAGAATTCTTTGCCAAAAAGAAACAAAAAATTGAAATACAAAACAGAATATTTAGCATCTTGCATCAGGTCCTGTGGTTTAGCTATGCACTTTTTTTTAGCTCTTTCATATATAAATAATTTTCTTCCCTACATATTTGCTATGTTTACTATAATTTATAGTAACAATCTTTTCTCTTTTTCCCTTGGCAGGGTGTTGGTGTTTTACTGATCTGTTGTTTGTGAAAGAACCTGTGGATACAATAGTTTCACGAAAAGATGCCGCGGTTTTAGATTGCCAAGCTCACGGAGAACCTCCAATTGCTTTGACTTGGATAAAAAATGGTGTAAAGATTACTGAGAACGAAAGGATCTCAACTTTGAAGAATGGTTCCTTGTACATCCAGGAAGTGGAGGGAAAGAAAGGAGAGTTTTCCGATGAAGGATATTACCAGTGTTTGGCTATGAACAAATATGGTGCCATGTTAAGTCAAAAGGCTCACCTTTCTGTAGCAAGTAAGTTTTTGTATTCAATGCCCATTTCACGGTTTGTTGCACGAAGGACTTATTGAACTATTTAAACTAGGGTTGTCCCGATACCGATACTAGTATCGGTATCGGGACCGATACCAAGCATTTGTGCGAGTACTTGTACTCGCGCAAATGCTCCCGATGCTTCACCCGATACTTGTGTGGCCGGAGAGGGCGGGAGGAGTCAGTGGCTGGGGAGGGCGGGGGAGTGCGGGCGGAGTCTGGCTGGAGAGGGCGGACAGAGTCTGTCGACAGAGCTAGTGCAGGCGGAGTTTGGCTGGAGAGGGGGCGGGCTGAGTCTCTGAAGGAAAGTGTGGGCGGAGTCTGGCTGGAGAGGGCGGGCACAGTCGATGGATGGAGTCCGCGGGCGGAGAGCGAGTCCCTCACCTGCAGCTGAACTTGGTAAGCTGGCAGGGGTGCAGGGCGCAGCCGCATCAGGATCGGTGACCGGTGCTGTCACATTCGGTCGCCGTCAGCGGCTGAACGTCCCCACGCCCATCTTGGTACACCCTGCACTTGGCTGCAGTAAGCAGCAGCAGACATCTTGTTACACCCAGCCCGAGCTATATGGGCTGGGTGTAACAAGATGTCTGCTGCTGCTTACTTCAGCCGAGTGCAGGGTGTACCAAGATGGGCGTTGCAGCAGTTTTTTTTTTTTTTCTTTTAATCCTGTGTCATTTTTTTCCCCCACAGCATTTCAGTGCCAGCCACCTATCAGTACCCACAAGTGCTACCTATCAGTGCAATCAGTGCCATCTACCAGTGCCACCTATTAGGTGGCACTGGTAGATGGCACTGATAGGTGTCACTTATGGGCACTGATTGGTGACACTTGTGGGCACTGATAGATGGCACTGATTGCACAGATAGTGCAATCAGTGCCCACAAGTGCCATCTATCAATGCTATCAGTGCCCACAAGTGCCACCTATCAGTGCCCACAAGTGCCACCTATCACTGCCCATAAGTGCCATCTATCAGTGCCCACAAGTGCCACCTATCACTGCCCATAAGTGCCATCTATCAGTGCCATCAGTGCCCACAAGTGCCACCTATCAGTGCCACCTATCAGTGCCCACAAGTGCCACCTATCAGTGCCCATAAGAGCCATCTATCAGTGCCCATAAGTGCCACCTTTCAGTGCCATTTATCACTGCCCACAAGTGCCACCTATCAGTGCCACCTATCACTGCCCACAAGTGCCACCTATCAGTGCAATCAGTGCCATCTATCATTGCCAGCCACCTATTAGTGCCCATCAGCGCCAGTCACCAGTCAGTGCCCATAAGTGCCACCTATCAGTGCCACCTATCAGTCCCCATCTTTCAAACTGTCACATGACATTGAAAAAAAAGTATCGGTAATCGGTATCGGCGAGTACTTGGAAAAAAGTATCGGTACTTGTACTCGGTCTCAAAAAAGTGGTATCGGGACAACCCTAATTTAAACCACAGAAATACAGACAGGAGCTCCAGACCAAAACTGGATAAAAGAGTGCAAGGACAATTTAATTGTCCGTAAATAAGTCATTAAAAAAAACATGTTTTGGGGTTTGCGTTGGCTGTTTTTATATGCATTTTATTTTTACACCAACAAGTAAAATGATCTTGGACTTTTCTGGCGCTCCTTTTCTGTTTTGTTCTGGTGCTCCTTTCTGTATTTATATGGTTTAAAGCTACTGTTGGATGCCCATTGAGGGAAGTCTTGCTGTGTGGGAGCCGCCTTGCAAGAGCTAATAAGCTTTTTTTAAAAGTTTTCCTTCATCTGAATACATGGGCAACTTCCCAGCGTCTCGTTGAGTACCGTATATACTCGAGTATAAGCCGAGTTTTCAGCACATTTTTTTGTGCTGAATTTGTCCCCCTCTGCTTATACTCGAGTCACCTTTTTGCGCCTGATCTCCCGGACTTTGGGGACCCGGTACTGGCCGGCCGTAGGTACTTGGCACACATGTATCCCAATTTCTCCTCTATAAGTGTGCAAAGTTTTTCGTCTGGGGGACCTACGGTCAGGGAGCACCGATTTTTCAAAGCTGGGCTCCCCTTCCATAGACTCCCATGTTAAACCTCAGTCCAGTCATGGAGACAGTGAGGCATGGGCACAGTGAGGCATGAGCAACGTGAGGCATGGACACAGTGAGGCATGGACACAGTGAGGCATGGACACAGTGAGGCATGGGCACAGTGAGGCATGGGCACAGTGAGGCATGGACACAGTGAGGCATGGGCACAGTGAGGCATGGGCACAGTGAGGCATGGGCACAGTGAGGCATGGGCACAGTGAGGCATGGACACAGTGAGGCATGGGCACAGTGAGGCATGGGCACAGTGAGGCATGGGCACAGTGAGGCATGGACACAGTGAGGCATGGACACAGTGAGGCATGGACACAGTGAGGCATGGACACAGTGAGGCATGAACACAGTGAGGCATGAACACAGTGAGGCATGGACACAGTGAGGCATGGACACAGTGAGGCATGAACACAGTGAGGCATGGACACAGTGAGGCATGAACACAGTGAGGCATGGACACAGTGAGGCATGGGCACAGTGTGGCATGGACACAGTGAGGCACAGTGAGGCATGCAGATAGACACCCTAGGCTTATACTCGAGTCAATACATTTTCCCAGTTTTTTGTGGTAAAATTAGGTGCCTCGGCTTATATTCGGGTCGGCTTATACTCGAGTATATACAGTATGTTGTTGTTCAACAATTTAGGCATCAAATAAGAAAGTCTCTGTTCTGATCTTCCTAAGCTTCCATTTAGGATTCAAATCGTCTCCACAATATTTATAAGTGTTTTATTAATAAATAAATCAAGAGTAGTGTGTGAAAAGAGCAGTCATCAACCTAAACTTTTGATCAAGAAGACAGCCATGTTTAAGTCCATTCATTGAAATCATGTGATGGCAGCTGCATTGAAACATGGAATGAGAAAATGAAATGACAAAGCCAATGCATTTTTAATATATTAGATGTGGGCCAGGTGTACAAATTGCTTTTTTTTTTTTTGTCTTTGTAGGATTTTTTTTTTTTAATGAGATGTGTGAGCACACAGAGCAATCAACTCCAGTTTGATTTATTTATTTATTTTACACTAGAGTCCATCAATTTACTACTAGATGGAGGCTTTCCCAGTAAGGAACAAAGCACGTCAAATCCATTAAAGCCAGATCCACAGGGTACGAACGTGACTGCTGATACCTTTGCATAATATCGCCGGCTCAGTGTGATCACATGACAGTGATGTACCAGGCCTCGCGTGTTTCACGTAGATCTATGCTCAACCTGATTACACATTAAGCGTTAAAAAACAGTCATTTGAAATGACAGAAGGGCTGCATTGATCTTTTACATTTATGTTCCAAATACTGTTTTCTTTGATTGCCTGGCCTTACAGTCCAGAGCATGTGTGATATGCCACATGGAATCCCTTTCATTCAGTTTTCTGGAGCGTAATGGGTTTCTCCCATATGACACCTGTGTATAGAGTACCCTTAAGGATTAAACATTTATCTGCGGTTGTAAAAGCCAGGCTGTGAACCAATTGATTTTTCCATTAGCCCCTGTTTCCAAGGCAAGCTTGTTTCCTACTATTTCATATTTGTTCCTGATAAGATCTCGCTTTTCACATTCACAATTATGGTTAGCAATAAACAGTGGGTATGATTTCAAAATCAAAGAAAAGCAGTTCTCATTCCTGTGCCGTGTATTGCTTCATATTGTGTGTTACAGCTATTTACCTATTACACCATTCTAATGCCGCGTACACACGATCGTTTTTCACGTCGTTAAAAATGCCATTTTTTAAATTGGGCATTAAAAACGATTGTGTGTAGGCTCCAGAGCATTTTTAACGACGTGAAAAATGGCCTAAAAAAAATGAGAACCTGCTCTATTTTTTCACGTCGTTTTTTTTAACGACGTGAGAAACGGTAGTGTGTATGCTTTTACGAGGGGAAAAAAACACGCATGCTCAGAATCAAGTATGAGACGGGAGCGCTCGTTCTGGTAAAACTAGCGTTCATAATGGAGATAGCACATTCATCACGCTGTAACAGACTGAAAAGCGTGAATCGTCGCTCAACAAACTTTACTAACATGAAGGGTGGCGCCATTCGAACGGAACTTCCCCTTTATAGTGCCGTCGTACGTGTTGTACGTCACTGCGCTTTTCTCGAGCGTTTTTTTTAATGAACGTGTGTATGCAAGACAGGCTTGAGAGGAAACAAGAAAAATCACGTCAAGAAAAACGTTGTTTTTGAAAATGGCATTAAAAACGATCGTGTGTACGCGGCATTACCCTTTTCTCAAAATTTAATTTAATAGTGATGTTGGAACATTTTTTTGACGCAAAACTCTAGGCAGATATAAAAATATAATTATGGGCAGTACAGCATGTGGTGCCGGACTGTGCAGTAAAGCTTTCGATCAGCTTGTTTTTTTCTGATTTTATGGCTGGTTCACACCAGATGCAGTCCAGTGCAATTTTATGCCGCATCAGAAATGTATGGACAGTGTTTTAACATGGATTCCAATGGCCCTAGTTCACACCAGTGCAATGTAATCCAGTGCAGTCAATAAAAGGAGAATATGTTGCATTTTTTTCGGTATGGAACATGTCCTCAATTGTCCTCAATGGAGATGTAGAAAAAAAAAAGAAGGCAAAATTAGAGGGGAAGAAACGCACAAAAAATGCACTGGAATGTATCAAAGACCAGAAATGGATCCAGAAGGCAGAAATTGTGTGAACCGGTGTCCTGTCGAGAAATGCCCAGGTGGAACTGCGCATGCGCCGTGCACGCGCAGTACGGGGCCACAGAACGGCTGAGTTTACGATCAGCTGTTGTCTCGCGTTGCCGAGGCACGTTCATGTAGCTGAGGGGCTGATAGTTACATGAAGGGGGCAGAATTTTAAATGATGGGCAGTGCTGGGGGCAGAATTTGTATCGATGGCCAAACAAAGCTGCAAAGAAAATCTTGATGTACTATTCTTTCTGGTCGCTTGCGGGCCGTGTTTAGTCATTTGTAGGGCGGCTTTTTCTATTTTAGATAATGATTTATTTTCCAGATTTGTTTTCCCATCAATAAAAATTCCGCCGCCAACACTGCCCATAATTTAAATATCCGCCCCTTTTATGTATCTATCCGCCCCTCTCCTACATGTACGTGCCTCGGGAACGCGCCTCAACAGCTGATCGTCAACTCGGCTCCATGCGACGCATGCAGAGTCCCACCCGGGCACTATTTGGTAGCCGGGCACTTCTCACCTGCCCTAATTCTGAGTACTGAAAGGTACTTGTCCCTCTACTGTGGAATATTCTGTTCTCGTTGAGCATGCATCAGTTATTCGGAGATATAAAAATAAAATAAAAACACTGTTAGGTCTAGTTATCTATTTAATCAAATATTAAATGTATTTTTAAACCCTGCTATTTCAATTTGTCTTTATATTAGCTTCCTGTAATCTCTTATACCCCAATATTTCATCTGGAATATAGAAGGTCACCATGGCTTTGTTTGCTTTGCACAGAGCTGTCAGTCTAAAGCTGGCCATACACTGATCAAATTGTGGCTGGTTTAGCTGGGACTCCTTGAATTCCGATAGCGTGTGGCTGTCCTTGCTCAACAGAAGTCGATAGTTTGATCAACTGCTGTGGAAGGGTCATGCTGAAAAACTTTGATCGATTAGCTGGCTGGGGGGGAAGAAATTTCCTTCCTCCACCTCGTTTTTTTCTTAGCTGCATAGACAAAGAAAAAAAAGATGTCTATGGCCAGTTTAGCACTGTGAACATGCGTAAATTGGGGGAGAGCACAGGGATTACCTTATCTATGTATTGTTTCTTCGCTGTTCAGTTAGCTTTCAGAGGTTTATCCGTCACCAAGCTGTAACAGCGTTGTAGAAAAGTGAGGTCACTGGTTCTGCTGTCTAGCACGGATCGGCTAGGGGAACTGGCAGGATCAACCAAGTAATCCAGTAGAATAAAGGAACACTAACATATATCTGTCGAAATAACCAACTCGTCGAACTCTCCAACTACGTCACTTCCAGTGACTCTCCAGCAGCAGATTTTGACGAGTTGGCTCTACTGCCCATGTGTGCGCATACACCCGACAGAATAATAGAAACCCCCGCCAGCTGTTTGAGAACTCAACGAGTTTTCCTCGGATCTACCAATCGCCGCAGTGAACATGTGCAAGGTACGTCACTAACCTTTTGTGAAAACTTGTCGAGTTCTCCTAAAGCTGCCGGGGGCTTCTATTATTCTGTCGGGTGTACGCATGCGCATGGGCAGTAGAGACAACTCGTCAAAATCTGCGCTGCTGGAGAGTCAACGGAAGTGTCCCTTTATTCTTCTGGATTACCTGGTTTATCCTGCCAGTTCCCCTAGCCGTTCCGTGCTAGCGTGGTCAGTTTACATCCTCTGTCATGCTGTACTTAGATACAGGCAGGTCGTGCAAGTGCACAACCTGCCTGTATCTTCCATGATCTGTGTGTGGCCATGTTAGTGTATGGGGTAGGTGCAAGGGTAGATTTTGTCTTATTTCTAGAGTTCACCTTCAGGGCCGGTTCACACTGCCGCGACAAGTCGTGCCCAATTAACGGCAATGGAACCATTCTAATCAGCGCAACTCAAGTCACTATGACTTAGAAAAAGGTTCCTGCACTACTTTGGGGTGACTTCATCACAACTTGCAATGACTTCTGATAAATAAGTCGTATGCAAGCCGTGATGAAGTTGTGCAGTGATGTCAGCTGAAAAGTCGCGTGACTTTGAAAGGTACCCGCTCCTACTTCTGGGTAAGATCGCTGTGGCGATCTACAAGCATTTTTGGCCCCTCCTCCTTCCCCCTGCTGTCTTCTGGAACACACACAGGTCCCAGAAGACTGTAGGACCATACAGAAAGCGCAGCGAGGCTCGCACAAGCGCAGTAGGAAACGGGCTTCCCTTACTTACTATGCCAGCGCTTGCACCAGAAGCCGATTGACCTCTGGACGGGTAAGTGTTCTTAAAAGTCAGCAGCTACAGTATTTGTAGCTGCTAAATTTAAAACAAAAATTCCAGACTGGAGCTCCTTTTTAATGTTCCCAAGTAGATGTTGCACATTACTGTTTAACAAGAGGTTGCAGTCCCATTTAGAAGCAGGGTTGAAAACCTTATGAAGCTAACTGCAGAGGCTTTTATAGAGGTAAAACGGACAATTATTTTCACTCTTAGGCCTGATGCCCACGGACGTTTTTACAGCCGCGTTTTTGAGCGTTTTTTACAGCTTAAAAACGCCTGTCCATGTTAGTCTATAGCTTCATGCCCACCTAGGTGTTTTTGAGCTGCAAATAGCATAGGCGTTTTTAAGCTGTAAAAAAAAAACCAGGACCAGTGCGTTCCGCGGCGTCGGCGTTAGGCATAAAAAAACGTGCAAAAATGCCACGATTGCGTTTTTAAGCTCCGGCGTTTTTTTTTCGAAAAAAAATACGGTCGAAAAATGTATACAATAGCTGTAAAAAAACGCTCAAAAACTTGGCTGTAAAAACGTCCGTGGGCATGAGGCCTTATACCTATATGTAAATATATTCATCGATTGATTTTACTTGTCTGTATTTGCTCTTAAATTAAAAATAAATAAATAAAAGAGATACATTGGCTCTCAGAAGTGGATAATTGGTGGCATTATTATCAGTATGGAAAAACAAGAGGAATTAGCTGCAATAAATGAATTAGACACAGAATATAATGCTATTTGCACATTGCCAAGACTAAGCAACAGAGGATACCCCATCCATGAGAACAGACAGCATCTTCATTTTCTGTAGGCATCTGATGGCTTAATGAGTCTAGCCTCTGCCACAATGTAAGTACAATGCAGGGCAAAACGTGGCACCGCTTGTAAGCAGATACATAAATTAGCATTGAAAATGATAATGGGGCACTGTATGGAAATAACACACTGCTTTGAATATCAAATGCACTGTTAATCACTTCCACTAATAGAGATATCAGTGGGTAGCTCTGAGAATATCCCAAAGCCTTTTTCACATGGGATAAAATGGTAAATAGGAGAAAAGAGGCCGTGTGTGCTCAGCCTTGAGGCATTTTTCATTTTGTTTGCCCCGTGTAAACTTTTCTTCGAAGTCTCCTAGAGACAACTGCAAAGAGCCGAATGTCTTAAATGAACATCTTCTGGATAAATACACACGACTATGGCAATTGGTGTTGGAGGTCAAATTTGTCCTAACACAAAAGCTTAAAAAAATGGGCAAATGGCAGTGATTGCTTTATCAGCATGTGTCCTTTTATTCCGAAATTCATCTACTTGCCAGCTTAATTTTTGTATGGTGAATCACTGGTTGGAACAAAGCTCTTATAAGCTAATGTATGCAGATTCTCCGATTCCACTGTAACCAGGGAAGTTAAACCTAAAGCACCAATTCTCAAAGAACTTTTTTTTTTTTTTTCCACAAACATTGTGCAACAGAATTAATAGTGTAGACAGGGTTTGGATATTTAGAAAAGAATACAGTGATTTAGCCTCCGTCTGCTTGGTTTGTTTTTATGTCAGCTTCTGGAAACCCAGATCACTTACTAGCATAGCTAAAGGGATCTATACATATTAAACAGGTAGAGAATAGGCATTAAATGGGTATTCTTTCTAGTCAAAGAGCAAGTGCTATCTTAGTCAGTGGCAGCAGCAGGGGGCAAGGATGTTCTTTTTCTGTGCCTGGCCAGAGCTTTGACAAGCGAGATTACTATTAGCTTTAGGATCTCAATGCAGAATTTTTGCATTCGGAGAAGCACAGAGCTTTAGCCTACGCACTGGTCTTAGGGCCTGAACACACAAGACGATGGAGGCTAGCTTTCTAAAGATTAAGAAGTGGAAACTGGAGGTTGCACTTCACACAGGAATGTCTTTTTCCCAGTGCAAATGAAGGCTGCACTGGGTTAAAAGGTCAGGAACTGGCCAGTGCGAGGCTTCCCCCTCTGATAAAGAGCAGATGACCCTGATTCTTTGACCAAATCTTTCATGTTTCTGCTCTCCCAAAGAGTGATTGCCAGGGATTGTTCTGTAGGAATGCACAGATTGGAAAGTGAGCAGACCCCCTTTTTGGTTGTCCCTTAGAACCTTATCTCCTGCTCCCAGCAGGTCCCCAAAGGCCAAGATTCCTCCCAGACTCTTCTAAGGCTTCTCTGTGCAGTCATGCAGAAAAAGTGCTCTTTCTATTTACCCAGGCTAGGCCACACTATAGGGACATGGAGAGTGGACGAAGAAAAAATCTGAAAATTACTGTGGTTATTGCTCTTATTAATTTGTGCATCATGGTAATATTTCGATGCTTGTATAGACTCAAAGTTGCAAGTGTACCAGATTGATTGCACCAATTATGGCTTACACCCTTTTGGATGGGTTCTCCCCTTTGCGTGAGTTTATCTTGGTGCAGCAGGTTTTGTTTTCTCCAACAGTTAGCTACCATTTACCCAAACTGACCTTACAGTGGTGTGTTTTCATGGGCTTGTCAGTGTGACCGCATGACCGTATGACAACTAGAAGCCCCACAGGTGGGAATAGATGTTAAAGGGGTTGTAAAGCTTTGTGTTTTTTCACCTTAATGCATCCTATGCATTAAGGTGAAAAAACACCTTGCACTCTGGGGCCCCCCAGCCCCCCCCCCCAGTTTTACTTACCTGAGCCATAAAACTCTGTGGGCGCGATTCCGCAATGGTTTCCCCCAGCTTGAGGCGGCTCTTCATTGGAGCCATTGGCTCCCGCTTCTGTTAATCAAATCAATGACGCGGCGCGCTGGGGGGGGCGGGCCGAGTGATACACTTGTCGGCTATGGCCGCCACTGTATCACACGGGAGCGCGCCCGCAAGCTAACCCCCTTGGGAGAGCGCTTCCCAGAAAGGGGGTTAGCTCTTGCGGAGAGGAGCCAAGACAGCTGCCGAGGGACCCCAGAAGAGGAGGATCGAGGCCACTCTGTGCAAAACGAACTGCACAGTGGAGGCAAGTATAGTATGTTTGCTATTTAAAAAAATAAATACCGTTACAACCCCTTTAAAGTATAACGAAAGGCAAAACTTTTTTTAGTTTTCAAAAAAGTGGGAAGGGATTAGAACACCTGTAAGTTTTTTTAATTGCTGTCTGTGCCCTGCCCCCGTTAGGGAGATTCATGAAAGTAAAAAAAATCCCAAATTTTGAGTTGTCCCCAGAAAAGTCAAAGAGGGAAAATATTCCAACGGGGACACTAGTTCTGGGGGTCCCCAATGGATTCCCTTAATTTGCAGGGTTATAACCCTCCCTTACTCTATCAAAAAAAAACAAAAAACTTTTGCCTATAGTTCTACTTTAAATGGTCTCATTACTGGCCCATTCACACAGGGGCGACTCATCAGGCGACTCAGCCGCCTGACAAGTCGCATCCCGCTCTGTTCAATAGAACCGTTCTAATAGGAGTGACGCAAGTCGCTCCGACTTAGAAAAAGGTTCTTGTACGACTTTGGGGGCGACTCGGGGCGACTTGCATTGACTTCTATACAGAAGTAATTTTGCAAGTTGCCTCTGAAGTCGTCTTCAGATCACCTTGCTGAGTCGCCCCCAAAGTCGTGCCACCCCTGTGTGAATAGGCTCTAAGACTGAGAATATCCTAAATAAACAAAATCAATTATTAATGGATGTAAAGGAAACCTGTGCTGAAAGCAATATGGAGGTGGCCATTGGTGACCTATAATTCTGAAAATACCTGTTACCTTGTTCTCCTGTTGATCCAAAGTCTTCAGTACTTTATGAAATGCAAAATTTTGAGCACACGCTGACTTTATTTTTATGTATACCTGTTCCTGGCCAATAATAAAGAAAGGATTAACATCAGAGGGTCAGCATGGCAGTTTGGCTAAGTAGTATGAACATCTTGGCATTATGTGTTTCTGTAATACTCATTTGCTTGTACCCTTTTACTTCCAATAAAAACTTTATGGGAAAAAATAAAATAAAAAATAAAATCTTGGCATTGCTTATCTTTTGTTTTTCTCTGTATCTCTAATGTAGGAGAATGTAAAAATGTCCTTTTGCTGTGCACTGCCTTACTTTGTCCTCATGAACAGTAGTAGTACATGCCATCATTTTTGATAATGGTCATTAGGTGATATCCTTGATTTTGGTCAGATAGAGAAATTAATTTGGTCAGATAGAGAAATTAATTCCTTTTTTTTTTTTTTACACTTCATGGCTTTTCTGTTTTAAAAGACAGCGTTTCTGTAAGATCACAGCTTGATTCTTAAGTCCCCCGCTCTGCTGCTCCTAATTAGCACCACTCCAATGCCAAACATCCTCTCTACCACTTCTTTTGGACTCATTCACACCAGATGTGTGACAGAAGCAATTTGCAAGCTACTTTAAAGATCCATTTATGTCAATGGTGCACCAGAGCAATGTGGTTCAGTGTGTTTTAACAATATCCTGCAAGCTGTAATTTTGGAAACACTGACCTGTAGTTACCCATTCAAGTGCAGCGAATAAAGACCTTTAAAATGTTATCTCAGTACAGCTAGAAGTGCATGGGATCATGTGAAATCAAACAGCGCACTTCAAGTGTTTCCAGTTATAACCCTTTTATGTGCATTAGTTAGTAAATAACTTTTTAGCATGATGATAAACCCTTGTAATGCAGATTTTTGCATGATTTTTGCAATTCTGCCATAATCAGCTGTCCAGGACCGGAGCAGTATAAACAAGGAGATACAAATCCTAAAACACATCCTGAGATAATTGAAAGATAGCCAGACTTGAATTGGGCAGAGATCTGGTTCTGTCAGTAACTGACTGTATATGAATCCTCCCCCCCCAGACTGTATATGAATCCCCCCCCAGACTGTATATGAATCCCCCCCCCAGACTGTATATGAATCCCCCCCAGACTGTATATGAATCCCCCCCCAGACTGTATATGAATACCCCCCCAGACTGTATATGAATCCCCCCCAGACTGTATATGAACCCCCCCAGACTGTATATGAATCCCCCCCCCCCCAGACTGTATATGAATACCCCCCCAGACTGTATATGAATCCCCCCAGAGCATTGTCTTCTAACATTTTCTAGGTCAGCAAAAGGCAAAATAATACACATTGTTGTGATTCGGGGCTGCAGAATTCCGGCACTGAGATCCATGAACGTCTCAATATGTGCAGATTTGTGTGATAATTGGGCAACTGTAAAGCTGAAAAAAATAAAGAGTTGCACTAAACCTGAATGGTGAAATACCAGGGACTAGTTAATAAACCAATAGGTGATTTAGATAGCAATAAAGGTCCCAGTAAGAGCCCATTCACACAGGGGCAACTTTGGATCCGACTTCAAATCGCCCCTAGTCGCCTCAAGTCGCGCTGGCTGTCAAACTGTGTCTAGTGAAAAAAAAATATATAAACTAAAAATATTAAACACCAATACAGTGATCTATCACGAAACGCGTAGGGCGGATTGAGCTGCGCGCTGACGTCACCCTCCACTGCTCGGTCTCCACGGACGGATCTGTTTGGTTAGCGTTTGGCCGGCCAGCGCTACTAACTTAAGGCTGTCTTTTAAATTGCAATATGTGAGTATGTTTTTTATATGCTTTATCCACTCAATAAAACCCCGATGATTTTACTCTATCGAGCTATCCTATTCCCTTCTATGTGCTTCAACTGGTGTGGAAGTGTTGACATCCAATCTATGGTCAAAGTGTGTCTGGTCAATCCAGCTAGGATTTATTTCATGCGATTTGAGGTCCTCCGTCATAGGGGACCAACACGCTCTGGTAAGCAGGACTACTTACTTGTGGTAGTGGATTTCACTTTGGTTATCAGCCTTCAAGTGAAGAATCTGAGAGCCCACTGGATATGTGCATGGGTGTTTCTTTGAACACAGAAGATTCTTTGGACTTTGTCTATGAATTATAATCAAGTGGACTATCTATTTTATCACTGTATTGGTGTTTTATGTTTTTAGTTTATATGTTTTTTATTTTTCACTAGACACAGTTTGACAACATTATTGTTACTGGGACCTTTATTGGTATCTAAATCACCTATTGGTTTATTAACTTGTCCCTGGTATTTCACCAATCAGGTTTAGCGCAACTATTTATTTTTTCCATTCCTGTCACTGATTTTTTTGTTTTCAGGTTAGTTGCTGCTTTTCACATTTGTAGGCACCTTTGGTCATACGTTGGTTCCTTTATTATCCTAGCGCAGTTTCTTTTTTCTTTTTTCCAACTGTAAAGCTGGCCTTTAGAATTTTGTTAGAAAACTGGCATTTTCAAAATGTTAATTCAATTATCTAATAGTTAAAGTGGGTGATTTGGCAATCTGTTTCAACCAGAGTGAGCAAAAAAAAAAAAAAAAGTCAAGGATAAAAATGTTTTGTCTAATCTAATGTGAACAAATACATTTCTAATCGTTTGAATTCTCTCCCAGCTGAGAAAAATCGTAAATAATCTTGTGTGCATACACTTGTCAAAGTTAAAGTGCTACCAAACCCAGGACCCTGCATTCACTATATCTGCTCTCCCACAGTACACAGAACATAGAAATGAAATTATTTTAGTAAATATAAACTGCTAAATATCTTTTCTCATCAGCAGTATATAGCAGGCTTGTGACTTCTATCAGTGTCTGGTTAAAGCTCGTAGGAGGAGTTTTCATTCTCCTCTGACCGTCCTATGAGCCTGCAGGACCCCTGACCTTCTGTCTGAACAGTGCTGATTGGCTCTGTGCCGATCACATGCACCCTCCCAAGAAAAAAAAAACTGTCTAGGAATATACACCAAACTGAGCATGTGCAAAGTGCCCCCAAGGCTCTGTACTATTAGGAGATACATTGGGGACATTGGAAGGACCAAACAGCCTTTTCACACAATGCAGAGGATTACCCCCTTAGGTTCCAGAGTGAGTATAACAAGCATGCGTTACTGCATATGCAGACTGATTTTACTGTTGTGGGTTTAGTAACACTTTAGTCCATAAATAGAACATTGTTCTGTTTAGTCCAGTCCCAGTACCATGTAGCATGGTACTGGAACATGGAAAAATCATTTGAAATTGGTCAAGTCCATGGTTGGAAGAGTGATTTTTATACTTTCCCATCTAAACATTTGAAAGAAATTCTACATGTGTAAGGCCTGCACAAGTTAAAATGGCCATAGGATGGTTCACAGATTTTGAACCATGTATGGGCAGACTGAATGTACCCAAGTTGAATAATTGATTAACTTGGATACCAGCAGCCTGTCGGATTTTACAAGTGATTATTGCTAGCAGCTGTTATAGCTGCTATCAATAATCACTGTGCTCTCCCGGCGGGGATGACGGCTTTCCCCACTGGGAGAACACAATGGCTCCACGGGAGGGATTCCCCCATCAACAATGACTGTGTTGATGGGGGAATCAAGTGATTTTCTCGCTCTGTCTATGGCCAGCTTTAGATTTCAAATTATTGTGTTCCCTTGAAAATCAGCCATCTAGATCCTTAGTTATACATCCCTAATGCAACTTCAATTTTTCAGCATAACAAAATGTTAATTTTAATTTATTTTATATACTCTGAGCATTCCAGTAGAAGGCATTAGATGGACATATAGGTGAAGTGTTGGAACCTGGTCTTGTGATATGGAGGGGTCACTTCCTTGGGCTGCAGATAATTTGCTGATGGGGGTATTTATTCTGCAAGTTTCTCTTGCCAGCCCCCACTGATTTTGTTGACGCTCTAAACAGTTGCTTGGGCAGAAGTCTATTGTCATGTCGTCCTATTCAGCAGCTGTGTCTATTGTTCACAATGTAGAATAATTTATAGCCAGGCCTCTGATGGTTTCCACAGAATGTATACTTTTTTCGTTTTTTTTTTTTTACTGTATATTCATTATATGAAAGCACTTGGGTAAAATAATTTATTACCCATAGAGAAAAGACTGCGATGGTAGTGTGGGTTCCCAAGTCTTTGTTAAAACCCCCAGACTTGTTCATTGTATTTAAATGGTTTGGAAAGCTATAAATAAGCAATAATTTCCTTGTGGGTATGAAAGCTTGGAATGCTGACTCACTGTACAGAGCGTATTGTAGACTCACATTATTGTACATATGTCTTGTTTGGCTGTAAAGATAGATCCATTCATTTTATCATTCTGCTACTTTTATCAGATGGGTGAGGATTTTGATTGGTAGGTCATTTTGAGTGTAGGTAGCCTGCAGAATGTTCTAGAAGTTCTGCTGATGATTGCATCAGAGTTGGGAATGCTCACGGCGTTGAATAAAATTGTACACCAAGTATGGTAATTCTCATAGTTGCCGTGATTGAAGAGTTGAAATGTTGGGATGACATGAATAGCTTTATCATTGTTCTGAGCTTTGCCTTCAGAAGCTCTGATTTTCTTTCTCAAGTGCTTTGATTTGTCTTTGCTTTCTAAAAGAGAAGGCTGACATTTTGTTGCCAAATGCAATAGAAATGACTCAAAGAGACAGAGTGTTTCTTTATACAGGGATTTAAATGTGACACCAGAGGGCAAGTCAATAAGCTTCCAGTCTAGGAACCATTTGTGGAAGATAAGTTAAAAACCTGGTAGCATTAGTTAGCTTTAATAATAGAGATATTTCTAAATTCCAACAGCCATGGCATCTAAACAACATTGTGTTTTATTCCCTCTGTTTTCAAATATTATTACACTTTTTGAGTGGTTAATCATGTTGGGAAGGCTGTTGGATACTAAAGGTTCCTTTTTTATTTTTATAAAATAACAAACATGTCATACTTACCTCCACTGTGCAGCTCGTTTTGCACAGAGTGGCCCTGAACATCCTCTTCTGGGGTCTCTCTTGGCTCCTCCCCGCATTCGATAACCCCCTTGGAGAAGAGCTCTCATGAGGGGGTTACCTTGCGGGTGCGCTCCTGAGTCATACACTTGGCGTCCATAGACGCCGAGTGTATGACTTGGCCCCACCCCCCCGGCGCCCGCATCATTGGATTTGATTGACAGCAGCGGCAGCCAATGGCTGCGATGCTATCAATCTATCCAATCAACGCCAGGACTCAGTGGAGAAGAGGACGCCAGGGACGCGCCGAGCAAGTGAACTGGCTCAGTAAGTAAAACGGGGGGCTCAGGGGGCCAGTGATTGCCAGGTGTTTTTTAACCTTAATTTCAAAAGATTTTTATTTTGAAAATACATAAGTTATACATATGTAAACGTTAGCATGTACACAGAAATATGAGTAATGCACATAACCGCTGCAGGTAGAGTAGTAACAATTTCAAATACCCTTGATCCATACCAAATCACTTGGTTATACTAACTACCGGATAGTATTGAGAAGAACTCGTCAGATTGGCGGAGGATTTCACACCTCCCAGCACCCCTAATGGGAGCAATCTGTGCTGGAAGGGGAAGCCCCAGCCACCTTTAACAACTTGAACCCCTTCGTCAAGGAAGAGGATGCCACCGGGGCATGTGGTACAGAACCAGACAAAGCCGAGAATCACCAAACCTCCACCCCAACACACTAACCACCCGCCGGTTTTTTCACCTTAATGCATAGGATGCATTAAGGTGAAAAAACACGAACCTTTACAACCCCTTTAATGCCTCCTGCCACAATTGCTACCACTAGCAATGCACAAGATGGCACCACATTTGCCCACCAAATCAGGTTCCTTTGGCTTTTTTGGCTTATAGTGAAAATTCATTGGGTTGGCTGATGACAACTTGGTCTTATGGTAATAGCAGGAAGAATGGTCGAGTACCTTCTGCTGATTAACATTCCAGGTCATTATTCTCAAGGATTGTGTGTTTGTGTATAGCTGTGTATTGAACTTGCTTTTATTATACTTTCTTGCATATCTCCTTTGTTAACTAGACTAAGGCCCTATTCACACAAGGCAGATCCACCCAAGCGGAATCCACCAGCTCAGCGGGGGATCTCTTCGCTGATTCCTGCCGAACTGGCTGATGACAGGTCAGCACCCACTCCGCTATGCAGAGCAGACATGGACACAGCCCATTGTCCTCTATGGAGGGGTGGGATGGAAACCGACTGCATGTCCGTTTCCATCCAATTGTCATCCGATCCGCTGGAAATCCGATCCTACAAGATCCGCTGAAAACAGACGTAGGGCGTTCGCCATTTGTCCAGCGGATCGGATGACAATCGGATGGCAACTGACGTCTGCCGCCCCATAGAGAACAATGGGTGGTCCGATCAGGTGCACCTGAAAAACTTGACAGGCAGACCTGATCTGGCCGCTGGTGTGAAAGGGGCCTAAGCGTTTGTGTTTTCATCATATATATTACAGCAAATGTTCAACTAGTCATAAATTGGTAGATGTTTCATTGGGAGAGACAGACAGGGAGAACATCTGCTCATTTAACAATAAAAATGATTGAACTTAAAATACTGACAAGCAAAACAGATTTTTTATTTTTTTTGTAATGATCCATTCATCTATTTAAGGCACCCTTTAAATTTCATAATGCAGCAAAATACCACACATGTAGCACACCCAATGTTAGAGATGATTTATTCTTCCAAAGCAAATGCACATTTGCACACTGGTACTGACTAGTATTCCAATGTTTCTCTTCTCCACAGTTTCTCTCCCCCAGTCAGTTAATGTAACCCTATTGCTGAGAGAGAGGGGCAAGGGAGGGGCAAACAAGGATGCTGTGCAGATGCGCAATGTTCTCCTGACCAGCCGATGACTTCACACGTTGTTACCACGCTGGTGGCTGGAAGGTTGTAATGGTGCACGGTGAAAATATGTGGCTTTGTGTAATAAAAAGGCAGGCTTCATCCGCTCGCTGGATTTATACAATTTTTGGGCAATTTTTAGGAATTTTGCCAAGGCACTCCTTAAAGTGGAGTTCCATCCAAAAATGGAACTTCTGCTTTTCGGATTCCCCCCCCCCTCCGGTGTCACATTTGGCACCTTTCAGGGGGGAGGAGGGAGCAGATGCCTGTGTAATCCAGGTATTTGCTCCCACTTCCAGGCATAAGTCGCCGTGGCGACCTACGCCACGTCCGGCACCTTCTCCGTCCCCGCCCGAAGACAGCAGGGACCAGTGGGATCGTGCAGCGCGACTCGCGCATGCGCAGTAGGGAACCAGGAAGTCAAGCCAAAGATGGCGGCGCCTCCACCCGAGAGCCGAGGGACAGATCGGCTTTGGGTGCCGACATTGCGGGCGCTCAGGACAGTTATTAAAAGTCAGCAGCTGCAGTATTTGTAGTTGGTGAGTTTTATTTATTTATTTTCGGCGAACTCCGCTTTAAGAAACCTGAAGGCACCCTGGTTGAAAAAGGCTGATCTGTACGCAGTGTAAATTTGTACAGCAGTGTGTATAGACCCATTAAAAACTATAGGCTGCATTTAGAAAAAAAAATCCCCAATTATTTTTGAGAATTATTTTGTGCTCCCCCTTTAATTTATTATATAGTGTAATCAGTAATAATGCTTTGTAAATTGTATTAAAATGTAAAGTGTAAAGCAATTATGTTTTCCATATACCAGCTGTTTACTGGCTGGAAACAGGAATATTTATTACAATATGGACTATAGGAGCACATTTGGGGATTTTTTAGTATTGCATAAGATATGATCCCAGAACTAGAAGATTTTAAATTTAGTACCTTAGTTGTAACTGTTATGGGTGCAGGTATATCTGGTACCTCCTTACTGTGTATGTTGTGAGTAGTGACTCCAGGTCACCATTTAAGGGTGGCCTCGTACACACGACCGGTTTTCTCGGCAAGAAACGACAAGAAAACTGTTGGGAGAGCTTTCTTGCCGAGAAAACCGTTCGTGTGTATGGGTTCTCGTTGAGAATACTGTCGTGAATCTCGACGAGAAAAAAAGAAAACCTGCTTTCTTTTTTCTCGTCGGGAGTCTAATTTTTCTTGTCGTGATTCTCGTCAGACTGTTTTTGGACGAGAAAACCGAGTCTTCAAAAACCGCGAATGGTCAGAATCAAGTATGAGACGGGAACGCACCTTCTTGTAAAACTAGCGTTCGTAATGGAGATAGCACATTCGTCACACTGTAACGAACTGAAAGCACGAAGCATGAAGACTAAAAAGCGCGAATCGTCTCTCACTAAACTTTTACTAACACAACGAGATTAGCAAAAGCAGCCCAAGGGGTGGCGCCATGAGAATGGAACTTCCCCTTTATACTGCCGTCATACGTGTTGTACGTCACCGCGCTTTAGACCGACGAGATTTTGGATTGACAGTGTGTATGCAAGGAAAGCTTGACAAGAATCTCGTCAAGCTTGACAAGAAACTTATCGAGAAAAACAACGTTTTTTTTGCGAGGAGATTCTCGGCCGTGTGTACTAGGCTTCTGTCCAAAAGCTGTTGGTGACCCTGCCATAACTGACCTTCATCTGAAGATCAAACAAAAGTCTAAAGTCGTATGAGGTATGATGTCATAGAGGCCAATATGGTTTCACCTTTATTTAGACCTGTACATGCTAAAGAGAACCTATGTTTTATTTTTATTTTATCTAAATGTGTGTATGGATGTAAAAAAAAAAAGACAAAGCTGTAGAAAGGGTTATTCTATATCTCTGTGAATCTGGTCACTGCTTTAACAACCTGGTCCTTTTGAATCCTATCACTGAAGCACACAAAGCAATCTTTAGTGTAAACTCTCTTTTTCTTAACTGAAACCAGATAAAGTGTTATTGCTTTTTCCCCTAACAAACCCAACAAGGGAGACCAGTATTGAGTCAATACAAATATTCTGGTTGATGGCATTCTTGAAAAGTCTGACAGTGGCCAGATAAGGGATTCTTCAAGTGTCTGGCATGATTGTATATATTGGGAAAATGTTTATTTGTTGGCATTGACATTTTTGAGATATTATGAAATAGAAATAGTTCAATATTCTTCTTCTAATGTATATTAGCATCATTATTATTTTACATGAGTATTTTAGGTAAAGCATTATTGAGGAGCTTCATGTCTTCATGTGTGCTACCTGCCAGCCCAGGATGACTCATTGAGCTCAGATCAATGATTTCATAGGACAGAGTCAATAATTAAATATTCCTGGAGTAACGTGCATACATTAGCCAGATACAGTGATAAAGGAGGGGAGATTTGGTTTAGAGTAAAAAAACTGGATGTCTATAACAAAGAAAAAACGTAAAAACTGCCTGGTTTTTGATCAGATATTAAAAGAGCACACTGATTCAACTCTGTAATCAATAATACATCATTAAATGTATTTTCTTTTTTGGTCATTGGGGGACACAGGATTCAAAGACGTTTGGGTTATACTGCCGTCTGCAGGAGGATTTTAACACCGGCATATTAAAAAAACCAAAAAAAAAAAAACTGACCAGCCTGGTATAACTTCTCCTACTTTAGTGGATTTCTCCAGACTTATTTGTGAAATGAGTCTCCTAATATTATAAGTACTTATATAGCGCCATTAATTTGCGCAGCGCTTTACATATTTATTGTACATTTATATTAGTCCCTGCCCTCAAGGAGCTTACCGTCTAAAGTCCCTAAATCACATTCATACACATACTAGGTTCAATTTAGACAGGAAGCAATTAATCTACCAGCGGGTCTTGGGAGTGTGAGAGGAACCCGGTGTACCCGGAGGAAACTCACGCAGGCACAGGGAGAACATACAAGCTCCTATCAGTGAATATGTGAATGTCTCTTTGGAGCTGCATTGGACACCCTAATAAAGGATGTCACTTGGGTGATCTTCTACCTCAGCAAAAAAAGGCTAGGGCTGAGGTATGTAAGACTCACCCCCCCCCCCCCCCCCCCCATCTCCTGAAGGTCAAGAATTGTTCCTGGCACTACTTCAAGACTTCAACCCATAAGATCAAACTAAAGCCAGAAGCCCAGTTCAGCTGCAAACCCTGGGCCTCTAAAGCCTCGTACACACGGTTGGACTTCCATCTAACTTTTCCGTGGATTTTTGTCCGAACGGAGTTGGTCGGGCACACCCATAGCATAATAGCATACACACCACAGGACTTTTCTGCAAACTTTCCCAAAACTTTTTCCAACATCACGTGGTTTTTCTGCTCTTTACCGCCACCCTTTGGTCAACTTCTGCTATTGTTGGTTGATTTTAACATTATTTGTTTTGTCCATCGGACAAAAGTCCGATGGTTTTCTGTACACACGGTCGGACTTTGCTCCATCGGACTTTTGTTGGCCAAAAGTTTGTCCGTTTGCAGACCGAACTTTTGTCCGATGAAAACCAAAAAAGTTTGTCCGTAAAAAGCGTACACATGGTCGGATTTTTGGGCAAACTTGCTCAAAATGAAGTTTGTTGGCAAAAAGTCAGACTGTGTGTACGGGGCTTAAGTTCTCCAAACCTGCAGACAAGTCCTCTTTGTCCTCTTCGTGCCTAATCACCTCGTCATTTTTTTAATCCTAATATTTACAAGCAGGGTAAGATCTACCCATAAGTATAGTAGAAATCCTGCCTACTGTAATAAATTGCTGATTTGCATTTCATCCTAAGCCTGGAACAATTCATATTTTTAGCGGATGAAAGATGGAAAACAGCACCAAAAATTATTCCATTGGTCAGCACAGATATCTGTGCAAACTTTGCAGCGTTTATTCCTTGCTCACGTTATATATTCCTAGTGACACTGTTTTCAATGGCTCCAGTTTTTTGTTTGCTTTCAAGTATAGTGTTTGTCTATACAGACTTAAGCCTCGTACACACGACCGAGTTTCTCGGCAAGAACCAACAAGAAACTCGACGAGAAAAATAGAGAACCTGCTCTCTATTTTCTCGTCAGGATTCTACATTTTCTCGTCGGGTTTCTCGTCGGCCTGTTTCTCGACGAGAAACCCGAGTGTGTGTACACTTACCTGTCGCCGTGGAAACCCGCGCATGCTCGAAATGACTTCGACGCATGCGCGGTAGCTTCCTAGGCATAGGTAGGGTGTAGCAAGATGGCGGCGACGGCATCGAATTTGACAAGCGCACGCTCGTCGTAGTCGATGACGTCACTGCGTTCGCTCCATTCAAAGAACCGCAGGTTCTTTGAATTGAGCGTGTGTACACTCGGCCGGGACAAGTTTCTTGTCCAAGAATCTCATCAAGAAAAATGACAAGTTTTTTCCTGATAAGATTCTTGGCCGAGTGTACGAGGCCTAATAGTTACTCTCTTTGGTCCTGCTCTGAGCTGTAATAAGGCATTCACTTTCTCTCTGAAATTTTCACAAAAATATCAATTGTTAAAGCGGAGCTCCACCCTAAAGTGGAACTTCCGCTCATCGGAACCCTCCCCCCCCTCCGGTGTCACATTTGACACCTTTCAGGGGGAAGGGGGGTGCAGATACCTGTCTAAGACAGGTATTTGCACCCACTTCCGGGAGTCCTCTCTGCGGGTATTCTGCAGGTAGTACGTCACTTCCCGCAGAATACCCGTTGTGTTCTGGGAGACACTCGGCTCCCAGAACACAGCGGGGACCAGTGAGAACGGGCAGCGCAACTTGCGCATGCGCCGTAGGGAACCGGGCAGTGAAGCTGCAAGGCTTCACTTCCTGGTTCCCTCACCGAGGATGGCGGTGGGGGCAGCAGAGTGATGAGCGATTGCTCGTCTTCTGCTGCCGACGTCGCTGGACTCCAGGACAGGTAAGTGTCCTAATATTAAAAGTCAGCATCTGTAGTATTTGTAGCTGCTGGCTTTTAATATTTTTTTTTGACGGAGCTCCGCTTTAAGTTGCTCTGTTTTCTGAAGTTGTCTTCCTAGGAATACCCTCATTACTGTACTAACTGCCTGGAGTCATAATAAATCATGCATTATGTATATATATGCTCCTGTTGCTGCAGTGCACTTGCTTTGTACAGCCACTGACAGGTATTTATCACTGACCTTGCTAAACGTGTCCTAATGATGAGAATATTTCGGGGGAGTCTCACACAACATTTTGCCTGAGGAACAAAACTTTTGAAGTGCTAGGAAGTGCTGAAAACGCAACACCCAGAACTGATGTTTTAAGAGTGGTGTTTTATACTTTATATCTGTTCATAATAAATGGTACAAGATAAGCGTAGTGAGTGATAGGTTGTAGGGTGTCGTTGTTGACCTCTGGTTGCTGGCTATTATTATTATTATACAGGATTTATATAGCGCCAACAGTTTGCGCAGCGCTTTGCATCAGGGAAGACAGTACAATCACAATACAATTCAATACAGGAGGGATCAGATGGCCCTGCTCGTTAGAGCTTACAGTCTAGAAGGGAGATATGATACTTATCCGGAGACTTCATAACCTTCTGAAACACTAACCCAGAACAAGGTACAGATCAGAAGTGACTTTATTGGTTTTATTTTATTCCAATTCAGCCATTCATATAGTATAGGAGGCAGAGGAAGGCAGACAACTAGCATTTTCAAAAGGGGTCAACAGTAGGAGTCTATAGTATATTTCCCTTAGTACTGGTTACCTTTCCAAATAGATATAAAAACACCAAAATGGCTATATCTTTATTAAAACCATGACTACATTTATTAAAGCGGAGCTCCGCCTAAATTTTTTTTTAGTACAGATACTGCAGCTGCTGACTTTTAATACATGGACACTTACCTGTGCAGGGCGCCCGCGATGTCGGCAGCCGAAGCTGATCAGTCGCTCGGCTACCCTTCGCTGCCATCCTCAGTGAGGGAATCAGAAAGTGAAGCCTTGCGGCTTCACTTCCTGGTTCCATACAGCGAATGCGCGAGTCGCGCGGCGCGTCCTCACTGGTCCCTGCTGTCTTCTGGGACCAGTGTGTCTCCCAGAAGACAGCGGGGGAGGAGAGTGTAGGCACAGGAAGTGGCGTAGATCACCGCGGTGATCTATGCCAGGAAGTGGGAGCAGATACCTGTATTACACAGGTATCTGCTTCCTCCTCCCCCTTAAAGGTGCCAAATGTGACACCGGAGGGGGGGGGAGGATTCCAAAAAGTGGAAGTTCCATTTTTGGGTGGAACTCCACTTTAATAAATAGTTGTGATCTTTCAGGTATGGTTGGAGTTTAGTCTTTCTTTCATCATTTGAGGACTAAAGCCTCGTACACACGACCGATTTTCTCGGCAAAAAACTACAAGAAAACTGCCGGGAGAGCTTTCTTGCCGAGAAAACCGGCCATGTGTACGAGGCTTTCAGGTTTCTCGTCAGGAAAACTGGCCAGAATCTCGACGAGAAAAATAGAGAACCTTTCCTGACGAGAAACCCAAGAGTGTGTACGCTTACCTGTCGCTGTGGAAACCCGCGCATGCTCGAAATTACTTTGACGCATGCGCGGTAGCTTCCTAGGCATAGGTAGGGTGTAGCAAGATGGCGGCGGCGGCATCGATGACGTAGTCGATGACATCACCGCGTTCGTTCCATTCAAAAGAACGGCGGTTCTTTTGAATCGAGCATGTGTACACTCGGCCGGGACAAGATTCTTGTCAAGAATCTCGTCAGGAAAAACAATGTGTTTTTTCCTGACGAGATTCTCGGCCGAGTGTATGAGGCTTTAGTGGTTTCTTACTGTCCCCGCTTATCTTGGAGTTTTAGCTATCCCCATCCAGTTTAGATGTTCTTATAATTCCTTAAAAATATACATTTAAAATGGGTATAAAAATCCAGCAGGGAGAGGGGGACCTTCTCATAATGGGCATTGAAGGTTTTCAGACCTAGAAACGTTAATGCATTGTCCTTACCATCACCCTAAAGAAATAATATAGATAAAGAAAGTTTAATTTTATTTTCAGTATCTACCAAAAAATGAAAATATACATTGTTTCTGTATTGTTTATGGAAAGAAGGCTTTTAATACTATATACTAGAGCTGCACGATTCTGGCCAAAATGAGAATCACAATTTTTTTGCTTAGAATAAAGATCACGTTTCTCGCGGTGTAAAATCTTTCACATTATGCAAAAAAAAATTTGGGCTAACTTTACTGGTTAGTTTTTTTTTTTTTTTTTATTCATTAAAGTAATTTTTACAAAAAAATTGTGTGACATAAAATATTGCAACAACCACCATTTTATTCTCTATGGTCTCTACTAAAAAAAATATATATAATGTTTGGATGTTCTAAGTAATTTTCTAGCAAAAAAAAATGTTTTTAACTTGAAAACAACAAATGTCAGAAAAAGGTTTAGTGTTTAAGTGGTTAAACTTTCCTAATTTACATACAGAAGTCTATTCCTTTGATGTAAAAGGACAAATTGTTACAATGTTTAGACTTAAAGTCCCACTGATAAAGAATGTTGTAAAACTTGTCAGACTGCTGAGAGCAGAGAGAATTCTCTGCATACAAAAGATCGGGAAATACTTTGTCAAGATCGCAACAGGGAAAAAATTGCGATAACGATTCTTGACGATTAATCGTGCAGTTCTACTATATACGGTACCCATGATGCTGATTTTCAGGGGATACTGCTGCCTGAAGAATCTGATGCGTCCAAAACTTTCAACCATGGCAGATGCCTAGTTCCCCTCTGAACTTTTTTTTTGTTAGGTGGCAACTAAATCATTTAAAATAAATCTTGTATTCCTAAACTCTTAGTTTCCTGTGGTCCCCTATATAGTAGCACTCAATGAGAGGAAGGCTCAGTACACTGAGCCAGTAAGTGCTATTGGCTTGCACATTTCTGTCAGTCTAACACGGTGAACATTCTACCAAGAGGGGCCGCTTTAAAAATATGTAAGCTTTTATTTATATCTCAACTGGTACAAAGAGCCAGACCAGTCAACGGCCATTACAAGGATTACTTCCAACTGTCAGTACATGGAAGCATGCTCTAAGACAGGAGGGTCGAACCTTTTGACTTTCCTGGGGCACATTGGAAGAAGAGGAATTGTCTTGGGCTGCACATAAAATACACTAACAATTAGAGATAACTGATGAGCAGAAAAGGTCAGGCAGATCACACGTTAAAGCGGATCTTCACTGCATCTGAGCATAACAAACCAAAAACGCTATTAAATTCATCTTTACTATTTAAAGCAAACTCTCCCCATCCATCCATGTCTTCATGCTTTATTTTACTAAACAATCGCTTTGAAAATCACCCCCTAGCATTTCCGACCATGGCCATCTTGAGTAAGGGCATTTACTTCCTGCCCTTAGCTCAAGTATGTATCCAGGAGGGTGTGCTTAGCTGGGAAAACCCCTCCTCCCCTCCTCCTCTCCTCCCCTTCTGAAGACTCCTGGGATGCATGACATAATTTGCCTAGGCAGGGACCAGGAAGTAACTGAAGAAATGTAAAAAAAAAAAAAGTATTAAACAGGTAAATATAATATACTTTCCTATCTATTTACTAATGCTAGCAGCATGAGGATTAAAAATAAGCAATGCTGTTTTTGATAAACTAACGCATCAATATTTGGTTCAATGGATGTAGTAGCAGTTCTCCATAAATTCTCAAGGTGCTCATCAGATATTTTGCCCTTCTTGTTCTTCATCCTTGAAAATAGTTGCTCACAAATATAGGCGCTGCTGAATACTGATGACATAAATAAGGTGTGATTGTGAAGAATGGTATATTTTTCTTTGGGAAGATAAAACGTATAAATGTCCAGTAAAGAGACAATGTAAAAGTTTTTTTTTTGCCCGCATGTGTTTGCAACTTGTAAACGTATTTATACCAAAAATTCCAAAAGAAAATCAACATTTTTAACCCCTTCACGCCCGCGCTATAGCCGAAAGATGGCTACAGCGTGGGCCTAAATTGTCGGGAGGGCGTACATGTATGTCCTCCTGTGCATGAGATGCCTGCGCCCCCCCCCCACTGACAGCTGGTCATGTGATGTAAACCATGCCAGTAATCGGCAATTTTTTTTCCTTACGCTATCAGCATGAGGAGAAAAAAATACCCTATCACTGGCTTCTGTTAGAGGGACATCGGTCCTGAACACAGAGAGCCACTGCTGCCACCTCATCTGTGCCCACCAGTGCCACCTGCCAGTGCCATCTATCAATGCCCACCAGTGCCACCTATCAATGCCCATCAGTGCCGATCAGTGCTGCCCATCAGTGCCTTATCATCAGTGTTGCCTATCAGTGTCACCTACCAGTGCCTATCAGTGCCCTTCATTGCCACCTATCAGTGCCCCTTATTAGTGCCACCTATCAGTGCTCATCAGTGCCGCCTTATCAGTGCCTGTCAGTACAGCCTATTAGTGCAGCCTCATTAGCGCACATCAATGAAGAAGAAAAATTACCTGTTTGCAAAATTTTATAACAAACTATGAAAACTTTTTTTTTTTTTCAATATTTTTGGTCTTTTTTTTGTTTGTTTAGCAAAAAATAAAAACCCCAGTAGTGAATAAATACCACCAAAAGAAAGCTCTATTTGTGTGAAGAAATGATAAAAATTTCATGTGAATACAGTGTATTCATAGTGTATTCAAAGTGTGACAGCGCTGAAAGCTGAAAATTGGCCTGGGCAGGAAGGGGGTTTCAGTGCCCTGCAGGCAAGTGGTTAAGTAAGTTTACAATTGTGTGTCGGGCTGCATTCATAGCTATCTTGGGCTGAAAGCAGCCCGTGTGTGGCAGCTTGGACACCCCTGCTTTAAGGTGTAAGGCTGCTCTTTTCTTTTCATGTTTAAAATCCATTTTGTCTTTACCTTGTTAATATGCCTTTTTTATGACTCCACTGATGCTGGATACATACATATGTTTTGGTCTTGTTCTGCTTTGTCGACGTTTTGAAAGGACTTATTTTCTTTTTTCAAGGACACCTTACATTTACCAATACCTTGTACACCGGAGGTTGGACTGTTGGGAGTTCTCAATGAGTTCGTACCCAGGACCCATGCTCGAATTCTGGTGCGCACTATTCTTTTTTACGCTAGGAAATTAATTCTGTTACAATGGAAGAGTGCCTCTGCTCCAGATGTTCAAAGGTTGTACCGAATGATAAATAAGGTTATACCCATTTTTAAATGCATCTACAAGGGTAGGGCCTGTCCTGCCAAGTTTACCAAGATTTGGCAGCTCTGGCTTGACATTACAGATTCCTTTTGGAAGGACACCCCACTCTCCCAACCCTAATGGGTATTGCCCTGGGTTGGCTTGCTAAGGCTGCAGCCTGCTGGGGACAATGTTGTTGGTTTGGTGCTCTCGGGTTCTGGTTGGAGGTGTGGTGGGCGGTGAGGTGTGTATGGCTGTGTGTGTGTGTGCGTGTGTATGTAGGGGTTGACTGTACTTGGTTATATCTCCCCTGCTTACTATACTATGCTTTCCCATAGTACGTGGCCCACTTTGGTCGACCTACTTATTTAGTTTTTTTAGTTTTCCTCCGTTGAGGAACCGGGGTTCACAATTTTTTTTGATAATACCATATAGCCCTGTGGTGCTATCATTAATGTTCAATGTTATATACATGTGATGTAACCATTTGCGAGACTGTTTGCTTTGTACATGAAAAAACTCAATAAATAAATCTTTAAAAAAAAAAAAATATGCCTTTTTTATATATTGTCATTTGATTGGTCTGTGCTGGATATAGTTAAAACAAATACAATAGTTATCAATAAGGGAGTTTATTGGGCTAATGTTTTTTATTTACGCTTTTTGTTAGATCTGCAATATGGGTAGTGTGAAGTACGCTGCTCTCTGTGTATTGCTTCCATGTATATAAGTACTGTTTTAGGCCTTTAGCATAAATAGCAAGAGTGTAGATGTTAAATGCATACATTTGATAGCAGAAGGAGAGCAATCTGTATCCTATCGTTGCACACTGCCCCTTTTGAATTGGGTCAAAGCACAGATAGTATAGTACAATCCATCTGTAAAGCACCTGCCAGAACAATGACCCCACTGTATACATTCAGCTAATAATAAACATGAGCTCATATCTGAACCTTCCTACATGAACTCTCCCTCTCTCCCTGTTTATAAACGGACAGGAGTCAATGTCCTTCGATCAAAGTAGGAGGAGGCACGTCCTAGATCAAATGAACATGCTTTCAGGATTAGCCTGTACAGAGCATAGTAATTATCAGGAACAAAGAAAGATTATAAACTGTCATATTTAGAAATGCATAATTCTGTGCAAAGTCATACGATTGCATTTTTGAATACTATGCTAAACGTTTAAATGAGCGTTAGGGATGTTTGGCTAAAATCTTTACAATTAATCCATGTTGAAAAATTAAAAGCATGTAGACTTAATGTAACCCTAAAGCCTCGTACACACGACCGGTTTTCCCGGCAGGAAAACTGCCAGGAGAGCTTTTGGCCGGGAATCCCGGCGGTGTGTATGCTCCATCGCAGTTTTCCCGAGAGGAAAACTGCCCGGAAAAAATGGAGAACCTGCTTTCTATTTTCCCGTCGGGATTCCCGGCAGAGTGATTCCTGCAGAGAAAACCGGTCTTCTGTATGCTTACCTGCAGGGGAAAGAAACCGCGCATGCTCGATAACACTTCGACGCATGCGTGGTAGCATACAACTTAATTTAGCCAGCTCGTCGTAGTCTTTGACGTCACCGCGTTCTTGCCATTCAAAAGAGCGGCGGGTATTTTGAGTGGCCGTGTGGATACACGGCTTTGCAAGGCAAGCTTGCCAGGAATCCCATCAGGAAAACCGACGGTTTTCAAATAGACGGGATTCCCGGCCATGTGTACAGGGCTTTAGGCTTTTACTGTTAATTTGGTCTTGTATATTTCTATATATTGACAAAAAAAAGCTTCACGCAGCAGTTAAAATATAGTCACGTAGGACATATTGCACTTACAAAAGCACAATGAGACGCAAAAACAATAATATAATAATGACAATAATGTGACACAAGGGGGGCAGGCAGCAGAGTACAGTTCCATATGAGCTGCCATCAAACATAAGGCTAATATATATGGACAAGATGCGATTTAGAAATTTCTAACCATCTATTGTACTTATGAATACCTGAGATGCCAGTATACAAAACTTTTGAAAATGCATTAATTAAGGCAGAAGATTAAGATCCTAAATGATGTTCATCAGAACTATCATGGGAGTAATTGTGCATGCGGCCCCCACCCAGCCAACTGGCCCCAATCCCCCCCAGCCAGCCAACCATCCCCCACCCCCCGCGATCGATCAGTGCTTCCTCCCCCGTCTCTCTATCGATTGCCACTTCTCTCGTCCATCGCCCGCCATGCCACTGCCAGCCCCGTACTTACCCCATCCAGGTCATGGCTTCAGCGGCTTCCCTTCGTGCGTCTCCTCCCAAGTCCTTGTGGTCACTTCTCCTCCCGGGCCAATCAGGACTTAGGACTCGCGGCCATTCAGGTCTTAGGACTCCCGGACAATCGGGTCACTAGACTCGCTTCCTGATTGGCCGGGAGGAGAAACAGGAAGACACTAGCGAATATTCATTTGCTAATGTCACACAACTGGGTGGGATGGGATGCAGTGCTCTGCGTCCCTAGCCCACCCTTTTTGAAGCCATATAGAGCCTTAGGCTCTAATCATGTGCTTTGGAAAAAAAAAAAATCCATGCGTCCAGCGCCCTACATGTAGATTAGGGGCCAGGTGCATGGATTAGGGGGGCGGTGCCCCTGCACCCTGTATGAGCGGCCACCACTGCGTGCATGCTTATCTCAGCTAGGAGTGCATGATTCTTCACAGTGGTTGATTTTCTGAGGAGATGGAGACAACAAAGTGAATGTTCATAAATTTAGTAAAGAAGATACATACCAATTTATGTCCATAAAATATAATATATAAAATAAATAAAATATAATGTAATTGAATGAGCGAAGCTAAGTGAACATTCACTGTGTAAGTGAACAGGCTCTACTAAAGCGTATCTAAATTACAAATCTTTAGATGTGGTGGCAGCATTCTGTTTTTTTTGTTTTTGTTTTTTTAGGCTTTTTTCTTTTATTTTCCTCTGGTGATCTAGCAACACTTTTCTTGTCTAAAGCCTCGTACACACGACCGAGTTTCTCGTCGAAAAACGACAAGAAACTTGCTGGCAGAGCTTTCTTGCCGAGTAAATCGGTCGTGTGTACACGGCTATCAGGTTTCTCGTCAAGAAAACCGACAAAAATCTCGACGAGAAAAATAGAGAACCTGCTCTCTATTTTCTCGTCGAGATTCTTGTCAGCATGTTTCTCGATGAAAAAAGTGTGTGTGTGTACACTTACCTGTCCTCCGGGAAGCCCGCGCATGCTCGAAATGACTTCGACGCATGCGCGGTAGCTTCCTAGGCATAGGTAGGGTGTAGCAAGATGGCGGCGACGGCATCGAATGTGACGAGCGCACGCTCGTCGTAGTCGATTACGTCACCGCGTTCGCTCCATTCAAAGAACCGCGGGTTCTTTGAAAGGAGCGTCTGTACACTCGGCCGGGACAAGTTTCTTGTCCAAGAATCTCGTCAAGAAAAACGACGTGTTTTTTCTTGACGAGATTCTCGGTCGTGTGTACGAGGCTTTAGGATGTTCAGTCTTCCAACTGTACCAACATAGCCATCCTTGAATAGCAGAATTGTCGCTCTGTGAAGAGGGTAGTATTAGATGGACTAGTAGATTGAAATGGACTTTACATAAGTGTCTAACAAATTAAAACATAACACCACCTTAAATTTTTTAGTCTTGTCAAAACTACCATTAACCTATGGGCTTCAGTAGGGCTATTTCAATGGAGGAAACTTGATTTACCTGCACACTAAAACGTTGAGACCTTTTATAGGACCTTCTTGCTAATTAAAAACTACTAAGAACATTATTCTTCTCTTATCTTCAATTGAGACATTTTACACACAGTAATTCTAACAATTGGCCAAATCCAGGCAGTTTGAAACATAATGCTTTTTGAGCTCTGATCAAAAACATATGAGTACAAACATATTAATATATAATTCTTGCACAGTCACCAACAGAATCTTTACATAAATATAACTATATTGAAAAAGGGACCTTAAAATCAAGACATTCCTATTACACTTTGGGAAAAAATAAACAGGGCTTCAAATCCTCTTTTTGCACAACCCTCAGGGTAACCTAATACAAAATATTGCGGAAATTGAACAAGGTTTGGACAGCCTCACTCCAAAAAATAGTTCCTTTATTTTAAAATCAAGTCACAAAAATACATGCCACAGCAAAAAAGCAGATGTAAGTTGACGCGTTTCACACTGTAGTTCAGTGCTTATTCATAGCTTATTTTTAAAATAAAGGAACTATTTTTTGGAGTGCGGCTGTCCAAACCTTCTTCAATTTCCGCATTTTCATATGCATTGTCTGCACTCGCGGCTTTGGATCTAGTGAAAGGCTCATTAGGCACATCTGAGCGGTAATCTTCTCTCTTAATACAAAATATTATTGATGTGGAACAGAACCCTGGCCCTTCTCTACTTTTAGAACCCTTTGGAGACACCAAGGCAGTAATGTTTCTTTATACCATACTTTTTGGACTTGTCCACGGAGTGTACCATATTGGGTAATAGTCTGTTGAACCAAGCTGTGGGGATTAATGACCTATGGGCCCTGTAAACTTCCTGTTCAGTCTCCCCTTTCAGGATGTCACACCCTCCACAAGGAAACTCACAAAGTATAAACATCTAGCCACCAGACGATTCCTCTGCAATGGAAATCAGAATATGTTTCCATTGCTCTGATTAAGTTGATGGCATTTTTGAGCTTGAGACATCTGCAGAAACTTACACTTGGAATTCATGATCACATACCCAAATTCCAACTAGTCTGGATTTCTTGGGATGGATCCTGGGACAGTTCCTTCCTTCAAGGTAGATATCCTGCATATGACTACCTTGAAAAGGGTTCCAGAATGAGAATGGCATGTCCCCCTAATCAATATATTGAACTGAGACAGATGACCAAGCTTTTTTTCAGTGGTGCATTTTTCTTGTTTTAGGCTCCTTTCACACGAACGGACCGTCTATCCGTTTTTCTTCCATCCGTCAACGGACGACAATGCATTCCTATGGGCAATTGGATGACCATCCGTTACCATCCGCTAACCTTCTCTTCCACTTTTATCAGTTTTTTTGAACGTACAAGGCTACATCGAGATCCGTGAAAACTGATATTAACTGACGTTAACTGACAATGTCCGTCAACGTCCGATCAGTTAAGATCCGTTTTGAAGAAATAATTATTTTTTTGTTTATATGAGAACTCAACCTATGACCCAGGCAGTAGTTGGACAATAGGAAGTACATTGGAAGTACATTTCCTCAAGGAGAACCACGGTCAGAGATGTCTCCCAGGAGCAGCTCCTAGTCACAATCTGCTTTTTCTTGCTCTCCTTTCTCCACATATATGCAAATATGACAAACAATGTCACGTTGTCCCAAAAATTGTTGGAATTCGATGCACAACGCAGATCGCACACACAAGGACAAGGACAAAGGAAAGGACAAAGGAAGGACAAGTCACTCACTGAAAACTGCAATGCAGCATGGGAGGAGCAATGCTTTCTGGATAATGTCATCAAAGCCACAGAAACTACTGTAAACGGTTTCGAAACGGATGCAAAAACGGCTGTAAACGGGTAAATTAACGGATATAAACGGATGTTAACGGAACGGAAGACGGATAAAACGGAGATTAACAGAATGGAAGACGGATGAAGCAAAGGATAAGAACTGATACGTTTGTAACCTGGCTAAACTGATGGTGTCCGTGTGAATGAGGCCTTATTCTTTTTATCTGTTTATTCTTTTTGTTTACATGTAGTCCGTGGAAAAAATTGTTTTGGAAAAGTGACAGCTTGTTATGTCTTTATGGGCATTTTTGAAGGGAAAGTCTTGCTATTGAACTCGCTAGGAGAGATAAAAGAAGTCAATAGGTAATTCAGCATTCAGGTGTCTGACTAAAACTGTAATTTTATGTAAAGATGAATATAGGTAATTGTTATCTCTACATCATTCCTACGTTTTGTCCTTGCAAGTCTTCTATTAACATTGGTTACCATTATTTTTATACTGTATATAACCCATTAGCTATTTTTACATATTCTCTTTATCCATTCTTCTTAGCACAAGAATGTTGTCTTGTTGGTAGCCATTGACGAAAGCAGGAAGTTTAGAAAGGTTATCACTTTCAAGCCTTGTACACACGGCCGGCAAGAAACGACAAGAAAACTGTTGGGAGAGCTTTCTTGCCGAGAAAATCGTTCGTGTGTTTGGTTTCTTGTCAAGAAAACTGACGTGAATCTCGACGAGAAAAAAAGCTAACCTGCTTTTTTTTTTCTTGTCGGGAGTCTCAGTTTTCTCGTTGTGATTCTCCTCACTGTTTTTGGACGAGAAAACCGTTCGTGTGTATGCTTTTCCGAATCTTCAATAACCGCGCATTTTCAGAATCAAGTATGAGAAGGGAGCGCACCTTCTGGTAAAACTATTGTTCGTAATGGAGATAGCACATTCGTCACGCTGTAATGAACTGAAAGCACGAAGACTGAAAAGCGCGAATCGTCTCTCACTAAACTTTTACTAACACGCGATAACACAAGATTAGCAAAAGCAGCCCAAGGGGTAGCGCCATGAGAATGGAGAATGGAATGGAGAATGGAACTTCCCCTTTATACTGCCGTTGTATGTGTTGTATGTCACCGCGCTTTAGACCGACAAGATTTTGGATTGACAGTGTGTATGCAAGGAAAGCTTGACAAGAAACCCGTCGAGAAAAGCAACCTTTTTTTTTCTTTGCAAAAGAGATTCTCGGCCGTGCGTACTAGGCTTCAGACCAAGCTTTCTGCTTCCATTCCCCTTATGGAGTATTTAGTTCCATTAATGCCATTTAAAAGCTCAAACTGCATTCTTTCTTCTGTGGTAATTAAGGTCCTTTTGGAACTTGTGAGTGCAAGGACAAAGGAAGGAAATGCAGGGGAACCCCCTTATAGTCCAGGCTGACGAACATCTGAGAAGGGTGAATGTGAAGACCTTTGTAGGGGCATCTTCATTGACCCCAGGGTTAGAGAAATGGGCTATTCAGAATAGCAGCAGCTTTCCAAGAGCTTGACCACTGGTCAGTGAACCTTGACAGGCATTTCTGCTTACCATCCAGGTCACAGACTAGCAGCTGGAGATTGATTTGTGTAACCATCCAGTCTTACATTCTTCTGACAAGAGCTTGTCAAGAGACAAAACGGCTCCATGGAAGGCCATTAATTTCCTTAAAATGGACAAAATGCCTTATATGATCGAGTGGATTACTTTTGGGTCAGAAGAAGATGTGTTTCAGTTTGGCTGGCCATCAAAGAAGGATTTAGCCAAAAACCAAAAAAATGTTTGTCCAAGGAGTGCAGCTCTACATCAAGACAATGGCATACTTTGTAGTTTGGCGTCGTCTAGTCGATGACCAAATGCAACCAAGCAGCAAAGGCTTCAAAGATGAGTGAACTAGGTCCATAAACAGTTCATTCTATCCACCTGTGTGATATAAAATAACTAAAGTGAACCTTCTTTCCAGAAATAATAGCCTGTCTCAGAGGCAAGCGAATCTCTGCTATATTAAAAGCCAGCCCTGTAAGCCCATAAACATTAGATCAGTATTATAGGAGAAAATCACAAAAAAACTGGCAAGATTTCAAATGAGTTTAAAAATGAGCTAATCAGAGTGAGTTTATGGTATTCTATTACTTCCAGTAATTGTCTTTTTTGATCATTTATTTGAGGATTGGTGAGAAGATCCTATTTACCAGTTTAAGTAAAAAAATTGTAAAATAATCTTTAAAATAACAAATATGTCATACTTACCTGCTCTGTGTGATGTTTTTCACAGAGCAGCCCTGATCCTCCTCTTCTGGGGCCGCCTGCCTGCGCTCCTTGCTTCTCCACCACCTCTGAGTGCCCCCATAGCAAACTATTTGCTATGGGGGCACGTGTGCAGGCTCAATCCCAAGCTGGGCTCTGTGTGTCCATTGACATGCGTGGTTGGCCATTGGCTCCTGCTGCTGCCTCCATGTCCAGTGAGGAGGGAGAAAGAGGAAAGAGCTGCTGCTCTCGGGCACAGCACTGGATCGAGTTTGGTCTCAGGTAAGTAAAAGAGGGGGCTGGGGGGGGGGGGAGAGCTGAACACAGAAGGTTTTTTACCTTAATGCATTCAATGCATTAAGGCAAAAAACTTTCTGCCTTTAGAACCATTTTTAATCATGGCAAGGTATTAATATCAATTATTTTAAATGGTTTAATAGCTGGAAAAGTAACCATCTGGAGTCTGCACATACCTTCAAAGATCTTTTGGTGCACCCATGTAACTTTGAAACTTGGAACATTGTGATATGTACTTACTGACTTTGCCTTCGCTAAGTCAAGGGTGGGCTTCCTTCCAGACCCAACTACAGTTTTTTGCACCCTCCCCACTCATCATACTCCGTATCCAAAAGCTAGGTGCAGGAGATAGGAGGGTTGGGCCAGCCCTTGTTTTTTTTAGTCAATTCCAATATTTGCTTACCATTGTGCCCTGGCATTTGGAAGTATATCAAGACTGCCTGATTTAAATTTTATTGCTGCCTTACAATATTTTTTGTCTCTGAGAATTGCTTCTGTAACTATAGATTCCCACCTTTATCTGCCAGAATTATGTTGACTTGATAGTAAGCTCTTATGGCAGCAGGGAATGTTTATTCCTTCCTTCCCCCTTCCCTAGGAGGATTACCCTTACTGTGTTTATCTGACTGTTTGGTGTAAGTGGGAAGTGCCCATTAAGACTAGGGACAATTGCACCATTTACTGCTATTTTCTTGACACCTAAACTCTTGACAGTAATACAGAGTGACTACCAATGTACTTTTTTTTTTTTTTACTATTAAAACCTGAACCAAAGGATAATGTACGGTAGTTATTAAAATAAAATAAGCTAGTTTGCTAGCTTGAGCTATAATTATTTTTATTTTCTTACAATGAATGAAATATGATGAAACAGCTTTACAGAAATGTTCTCTTGTTTTATATGATCTCTTTAATAAGTTAATGTTTTAAATATCTTGTTTTTGTATGTACTTTGTATATCTAGGTGTACATCGGGGAAGCCCTATTCTTATTATATTCAGGACATGTGGCACATAGCACATCAGGGCAGGGCACATAGCACATTGTTTACCAGCCATGCAGAGTAGCGCAGGAAGCATGTGTAATAAGTTCTCTCTAATGTCACGGCACTGACGGCAGTCACGCTACTCCCCGGCGGCCCCTCCTCTCTTCTCGTCCATCCCAGATTATGTCACAAGCAAATGGGGATGGATGAGAAGAGAGGAGGGGCCGCGGGGAGCAGCGTCAGTGACGTGACATGAGAGAGACCCGGTCATAGAGGAGAGGAGGAATTACACTACTGCCATCTAGTGGCGGTAGATGTAACGCCGCCCAAGTAATGGTAACTGCGTTACCATGAGGGGAAGAGTAATCAGTTAGATTACTCGTTACCCTCTAAAGTAACTGCGTTACGTAACTCCGTGTATTCTAACTCAGTTACTTACATCACTGGTGGGGAGGCTGGTGGTGTAAGCTGATGGGGCCAGAATTCAAAAGACTGTGCACCATTGCATCTCTCACCTACTGTAGGGACCACTCTGGATGAGTTTGTGCAAGCAGCAGGGGTTGAGTGGGGAGACTGGTGGTGTGAGCAGATGGGGCCAGGATTTATAAGACTGTGCACCATTGCACCATTGGGACCACTCTGGATGAGCGTGTGTGTGTCTGTTGTGGATGGCACTGGTCTACATTTTTTTTTTCGGACAAATACTGTACTGATTGACCACTTCAATACCATGCACTTACACCCCCTTCCTGCCTAAGCCAATTTTCAGCTTTCTGCGCTGTCGCTGTTTAAATGACAATTGCGCGGTCATGCTACACTGTACCCAAACAGAATTTTTATCATTTTGTTCCCACAAATAGAGCTTTCTTTTTGTGGTATTTGATCACCTCTGCGGTTTTTATTTTTCGCTATACAAATAAAAAAAGACCGAAAATTTTGAAAAAAGAGTCGAAGCATGTTCATAAACCTGTAAAGTAAAATTCTTAATCAAAATGAGAAACAGCAAGCATGTTGAATAGGCAGGTCACAAAAAAATACTGTTGGGTAAACACTATTACAGTAGCAACTCAAAATGTGTATTTGCTTTTAAAATACATTGTATTTTCTTCTTTTAAATGATAACTAAAGGCACAATCTTTTCGTTTTGGGGTAGAATGGAAAGGGATTAGAACACCTGCCAGTTTTTATTGCTTTCTGTGCCCCTGGAGATTCACCCTCTCTATTTGTCCTGTTACCATTTACATTAAAAGTGAAAGTAAAAGAAAGTCCCAAAGTCACAAATTTTGGGTTGCCCCAGAAAAGTAATAGAAGGGAAATATTGCAATGGGGACACTAGTTCTGTTGACCTGGGGGTCCCCAAGGAATTCCCTTAATTTGCAGGGATTTACTCTCACTTCCTGTCTGGCTACGGGACAGGAAGTGAAGAGAAATTTCCCCAAATGGGACACAGATCGCAAAAAATAATAATCTGACAGGGGTTACAATCCTCCCTTTTGCTGCGTGCACACGACCGTTTTTTATGACAAGAAAAATGCAATTTTTTAAGATTGGTCGTGAAAAACGGTCGTGTGTATGCTCCATAGCATTTTTCGCGACGAGAAAACTGCCCGAAAAAAAATTAGAACCTGCTCTATTTTTTCTCGTCGTTTTTCTCGTCATGAAAAACGGTCGTGTGTACGCTTTTACGAGGGGGAAAAAAACGCGTATGCTCAGAATAAAGTATGAGACGGGAGCGCTCGTTCTGGTAAAACTAGCGTTCAGAATGGAGATAGCACATTTGTCACGCTGTAACGGACTGAAGAGCACGAGGCTGAAAAGCACGAATCGTCTCTCACCAAACTTTACTAACATGAGGATCAGCAAATGCAGCCCAAAGGGTGGTGCCATTCAAATGGAACTTCCCCTTTATAGTGCCGTCGTACGTGTTGTACGTCACCGCGCTTTGCTCAAACGTTTTTTTCCCTGAACGTGTGTATGCAAGGCAGGCTTGAGAGGAATCACGACGAATCACGTCGAGAAAAACTTTGTTTTTTTGCATGACAGGAAAAACAGTTGTGTGTGCGCAGCATTACTCTATCCAAAAAAAAAAAAAGTTTTGCCTATAGTTCTACTTTAAGTTCCTATTGGCTAACAGTATAAACATGCATTCAATTGTAAGCTCTAATGAGCAGGGCCCTCTGATTCCTCTTGTACCAAATTGTAATGTAACTAATGTCTGCCTTCATTTTGTTAAGCGCTACGCAAACTGTTGGCGCTATATTAATCCTGTATAATAAAAAAAAATGGTGTGCGGTTAGGCTGCCCATAAAGAGAATGAGAAAAATAAGCCACACTTCTGATATTGAGCATTGCTTGTGATTATTAGGCTTTTTTTCTGGGGCACTTGAAGGCGCTAACAAGCTCCTCAGGCACGTAAAAGAACTCATTATTAAGTCATACTTACCTCCACTGTGCAGCTCTTTTGCACAGAGTGGCCCCGATCCTTGACTTCTGGGGTCTCCCGGCGGCTCCTCCCCACATCAGATAACCCCTTAGGAGAGGCGCTCTCCCGGTAGGTTACCTTGCGGGCACGCTCCAGAGTCCATTATTCGGTGTCCATAGCTGCTGAATGTATGACTCGGCCCCACCCCCGCGCCATTGTATTTAATTGACAGCAGCGGGAGCCGATGGTTGTGCTGCTATCAATCTATCCAATCAAGAGCCTAGAACCCCGGGAAGAGGAAGAGCGCGTCTCCGCCGGGTGAAGTTCCAGTTCAGGTAAGTAAAACGGGGGGGGGGCTGGGGGGCCGGTGACTGCCAGAAGTTTTTTCACCTTAAAGTGGAGTTCCACCCAAAAATGGAACTTCCGCTTTTCGGAACCCACCCCCCCTCTGGTGTCACATTTGGCACCTTTCAGGGTGGAGGGTCGTGCAGATACCTGTCTAAGACAGGTATTTGCGCCACTTCCGGGTATTCACTCCCGCGGGAGTCAGGCCCCTTCGCGTCACCCCCCCCGCTGTCTTTTGGGAAACACACTGTTCCCAGGAGAGAGCGGGGACCAGTGACGGCGCGCCGCGCTACTCGCGCATGCGCAGTAGGGAACTGGGAAGTGAAGCCGCAAGGCTTCACTTCCTGATTCCCTCACTGAGAATGGCGGCGGCAGCATCCGAGGACTGAGCGACTGCTCAACCTGGTCTGCCGACATCGCGGGCGCGCTGAACAGGTAAGTGTCCATTTTTTAAAAGTCAGCAGCTGCAGTATTTGTAGCTGCTGGCTTTTAAAAAAAAAAATTTGGCGGAACCTCCGCTTTAATGCAGAGGATGCATTAAGGTGAAAAAACACAAGGGTTTACAACCCCTTTAAAATAAAAAAAAATGTCTGTGTGCAGCTCCCCCCTCAACCTCCCTAATACTTACCGATGGACCATCTAGTTCCAGCGATGTTGCGCGAGAGACTCGGCTGTCCGGGACTCCCCTCCTGATTGGCTGAAACAGCAGCGTGGCGCCATTGGCTCCCGCTCCTGTCAATCAAAGTCAGTCAGCAAAATGTGTCTAAATGGACACATAGAGCTGTGGCTCGGCTCAGCACAGCTGCTTGCTGTGGGGGCACTCGACAGGAGAGAGGGGCCAGGCACACTAAAGAGGGACAGGAGAAGAGGAGGATCTAGGCTGCTCTGTGCTAAACCACTACACAGAGCAGGTAAGTATAACAGGTTTGTTACTTTTAATGGAAAAAAAGAGATTTTAGTATCACTTTAACCTCCCTGGCGGTATTCCCGAGTCTGGCTCGGGGTTAAATTTCAGCACCAAAAGCGGTAACCCCGAGCCAGACTCGGGCTGCGTCGCAGTGATCCAGGCAGGAGTTACTTACCTTGTCCCCTGGATCCTGCGATGCTTCCCCGCTGTGTGTGCGAGCCGTGTCTCCTCGCTCGATTCACACACTGCCGAATGCCGCCGAGCTCCGTTCCCTGCGACGTTACGACGCACGGGGACGGAGATCGGCGCCAAATTCAAAAAAGTTAAAACACAGTACACATACAGTATACTGTAATCTTACAGATTACAGTACTGTATGTAATAATTACACACCCCCATTGTCCCTAGTGGTCTGCCCAGTGTCCTGCATGCACTTTTATATAATAAAAACTTTTTTTTTCTGCCTGGAAACTGGAGATTGTCCATAGCAACCAAAAAGTGTCCCTTTATGTCAAAAGTGGTTTTAGACCAGCTAGAAAACAGCGATAATAAATTAGAATCCCTCGCAGAATTGAGCGATAGCGATTTGTGGGGAAATTCGTCATCAAACACTGAAAAACACTTTTATTATTATATTATTTGTTATAATTATTTTATAGTTATTTATTTTATTATAATATATAATTTTGTTTTTTGAACTTTATCATACCCGGGATGTCTACTAGACTCTGGTTTGGACAGATTTAAGTGAGTTATTCCTAAGAATTACAGGCCTGCAATATAAAACGCCAAATTTCCATGCAGAATAATGGTACCGCTTTCAGCACCTAAAATCTGACAGAATCATACCGCCAGGGAGGTTAAGACCCAAGTCATGCATTTGGCCAGCTGTTGCCACCAGGCAATGATTGTGAGAGGTCCGGTACTCAGTTGACTTGTGCAAGGATGGGCAGAAAACTTGCTGGAGAGAAGTCTGCCTGTCTGTGCCCAACCTTGCCCACATGGGGCAATTATACATTAGATTTCAAGTTTTCAGAAGCTACCGTAGGTGATATTTCAGATCGGTAATTGTACTCGTACTTGTACACATTGCAGTGAATGGGTTAAGTTTTACAACAGTTTTGTTTTAATCTTCGTTACAAGTGGGTTAGGTACCGAGCAGATAGTAATAACATTTGAAATTGCAGTCCCCTCTGCTTCTGCTATGAGATCTATCCATTAACATCTCAGTCATGCTGTGTTAAAATGTAATTTAATTCCACAGCAGGCATGTAACTGGACAAAACAAAGGCAGGTTGCGTCCCCCAGGACGTGAAATGCGATCGGTCCTAATATACAGTAACTTTAGGAGGATCCCTTTGCATCTCTCCATTCTGTGCTACATTGGTCATTCTACTCCCGTAGGGTCCTCTGTCTCTCCAAAGGTCATGTAATATTATCTTTAATAATTAAAGGTTTAGCTTTGCTGATTTCCCTAGCTACCCTAGTTTATGATTTTTCATTTTATCTAGTATATGTTTTATGCTTGGATATCTTTTTATGTAGTGCTTTAGATAGCAAAAATATCTGGAGGTATTCCTTTTTAGTGTACAGTGATGAAATGAAATGGCTGAACATGGCAACAAAAAGAAAAGCTTTCCCAAGATAAACTGGTCATTTTAAATAACTTTCTCAGTGCAGTTTACAGAAATAAAGCTGAAACCTGACCTGCTGTTAAAGGCAACAATCCAATTTCCCCTTTACTCCGGTTTTCATTAATCGCGCTGCAGCTTGTTGACCTCTTAAAGCGGGGTTCCACCCGCAATTTTTTTTTTAAAGTCAGCAGCTACAAACACTGTAGCTGCTGACTTTTAATAAGGACACTTACCTGTCCTACTCGCCCGTGATGGCAGCCCCCCCGAGGCCGATCCTTCGGCGCTGGCAGCTCTTGGCGCCACCATCCTCAGTAAGGGAAACAGGCAGTGAAGCCGTGTGGCTTCACTGCCCATTTTCTACTGCGCATGCGCGAGCAGCGTGGCGCTTTGTGAATGGGCTGGCTGCTCTCTAGGTTACACACAGTTCCCAGAAGGCAGCGCGCCCCATTCACAAGAAGACACCGAGTGTAGAACGAGGAAGAAGATCCACTGCGGAGGATGAAGAGGCAAATTAGGGACTTCCGCATAGCAACCGCTATTTCTGGTAAGTACAAAAATATATATTTTTTTTATTTATTTGTACATTTTTGGTGAAAATTTTTTTTTGAGGGTGGAACTCAACTTTAAATACATCATTCTTTCAAGCCTGTTTAGGAATAAGTTAGGTCTAAACAAAGCTTTTTTAGAGTTTTAATGCAAGGGCTATGTAACTCTTCCATACTTGTTTGATTGTTAGAGACAAGGAAACCCATAAACATTAAGGGCTTATTCTTACCAGATATGTTGATCAGCATCAACGCAAGGGCACATAGAAAACTATTTCTGATTTCTAAATCATTCCAAGTCCAGATAATTACAACTAGTTACTAGTAGCTATGACAAGACCCACATAATGAGAACCTTCACCATAGGCATGCACAGGGGGTATGCCGGGCATGCCTGGGCACACCCTAATCACCCTATGTGGTGCAGACTCCCCCTGCTGCCCAGGCTCCCACTGTGTTTACTATGCTTCAGTTTGTGAATGAACACAAAGCTGCTCGGCACAGAGCACTTCCCATGCATTCACTAAAAGGGACTGGGAGATCTCTGTCCTCAGTCGCTTTCTCTGTTTCAAAAGTGAGACATCGGTGTCTGTTTAAGCCCTTGATATTTCACCAAAGCCCCCCAACAGGGCTCCTAAAAAAAGAGTTAAATAAAATGAAATGTAAAAAATAAAAAGCTGCTGACACATCCACTGCCCTACTGACACTGTTCATGTTTTAAAGTGATACTAAAGTAATTTTTTTTTGGTAAAAGTAACAAGCATGTTCTCTTTTTCTTCTTGGGTCCCTCTTCGGTGCTTCTGGCCCCTCCCTCCTGTTGAGTGCCCCCACAGCAAGCAGCTTGCTATGGTCGCACCAGAGCCCAGCCACAGCTCCCTGTGTCCATTCAGACATGGAGCCGTGGCCTGGCCACACCTCCTTTCTCTCCTCATTGGCTGACTGACTTTGATTGACAGTAGGAGCCAATGGTGCCGCCCCGCTGTCTCAGTCAATGAGGAGGGGAGTCCCGGGCAGCCGAGGCACTCTTGCAACATCGCTGGATCTATATGAACCTCAGGTGAGTCTGAGGGGGGCTGCTGCACACAGAAGACTTTTTATCCTAATAAATACTTGACGTAATTGTAGCCGTATTAGTGCAATTGTGACAGAGAAAATTAAGTACTGTCCGTGATACTTTTTTTATTTGCACTAACATAGAATTTTTCAGGACAAGCTTTCGGGGTATGTCCCCTTCTTCAAGGTACTGCTTGGACCTTGAAGAAGGGGACATACCCCGAAAGCTTGTCCTGAAAAATTCTATGTTAGTGCAAATAAAAAAAGTATCACGGACAGTACTTAATTTTCTCTATCCTAATAAATAGAATGCATTAGGATAAAAAAAAAAAAACTTCTGCCTTTACAACCCCTTTAATTCATTTTAAAATGTTTGGTTACACTTATTTATAAGAGTGTGTGTGTGTCTGTAATATATGGTGCACACCCTAATGCAATAGGCTGCACACATCTATGACCTTCACAGAAATAAGTATGGCAAATTTGGTTTTGGGTTACATTGTGCCGATGTTGAGTCCAGCCAAAAGTAACAAGATAAAATGAAGAGCCCATTAAGAGCGGCACGGTCTTCCGCGGGTTACTGAAGACTTGGCTTTTCACGCAAGCCTTCCCTGCGTAGCCTCTCCCTTCCACCCTTTCTGCCACTCTGTGCTGCTTCTGGTTCCTGGGTCCTCTTCTCCCAGAAACTCTGCTATGCGCGTCGGGACCCTTCGGGGTAAGACCGCGCTTTATTAAGATACCTCTCAACTCAACTCAACTCATTAAAATTTAATATAACTAAACCAGTTTTTTCTGTAATATTTATCTTCAATCCATAGATTTGACCTGCAGTACTTATTTTTGCCGCTAAATTTTCCTGGTCTGATTATTCAACCCAATTCAGGTTATCCTCATCTAGGTTCTTGCGCTGTTGCATTTACAAAATATATTTAATGATGTATTAATGGTTACAACTCTTTTTTATCTGCCTAGGGAATCTGCTTTAAAAACGATTTCTTGTCACTCAAGAAAGAGTGACAAGTATATATTATTTTACACGAGTGATATGGAAGTAAGAATAGGTGGTCATTCTAGAGTGAAGGGAGATGGTAGACCTTCTACACGAGAGATAGCACTCTTTTCCCGGCCTTCATATGCCTCCAGTAAGCCTCCTACTTCTGTTAGAGTATGCATATCTGCCTTCCAGAGATGAAATACGACCTTCGTGTTTCCTTTCTTCTACTTATATAAACCATGAATTGTTTTGATATGGCTTATTCAGAGACTTATATTGGATTTCCAGTTGGCTCCGAGCCAGAGAATCACACTTTGGTTCTTATGTGTGACTGATCTAGGCTTGCTGCTCATTCCTTGGATATGCTGCCAGTTCAATGACCATAATGAGAACCCTGCTTTCTAAAATAAGGGAAGACAACTTGTGACTTGGAAAAAAAATAAAGCCAGCTTTGGCGTGAAGTGTATTTTCTAGGCTGTTTACCTGGTTTAGCTGTCAAAGTCAAACAAGCTAAGTGGCATGACCATGATAATATTCTTTTCAACAAAGCAAGGTAATCCTTTTTAAATACCTCTTTTTGGAAAAAGCATGTAATGGACTAGAACAAATGTAGATGTTACCGCCAAGGTTTCATTGTTTCTTTTTAATATAAAATGGTGCACATTCAGACAATAACTCTTTTTGGCTAGCTAGTAAATGGTGAAGAAGCATAATGAGTACCTTGGTTGAAAATGTACAAACCCATCAGTGACCACTGTAATTTATGCTTTTAGCTACGTTATTTACATACACTTAGCTAAGTGACTTAGCTACCATGCCCATGATGCAGTCATGCTCTCCCTAGGCTTCTCTACTGGCCGAGGGAAGGGCTTTCCAACTCAGTGGGATACCAATCCTTAAAGATCCTTGTTTTTTAATGACTACTATACAATGGCTTAGAATTTGGATGAGGCTTTCAGCAAAGCAGCACCAGAGAGTTTTTTTTTAATAAGATCCCCAGCCAAAAACATAGAAATGGATGTGTTGTAGCAATATTTAATCCTATATCAGTCTTGTTTTTTTTCCCCACTCCTTAGCAGAGAAAGTATTTTCCCCATCTTGCTTTTCTTATATCACAATGTCTGCATCCTCCTGAGTATCAAGCTTGCCAAAAGAGAAGAGGAAATTAAATTAACTGCACAAGTATACATCTGTAAGTGGAGTCGCTTTAGGATTTACCCAATTTTTTACTGTCTCTAGAGATGGTTTTACTCAGAAAATAATACAAAGTGTATATAATCTTATCTCAAAATTGAAATGTAGGATAAGGGCTAAATACATATATGGGAGAAGTTTTACCTGCCAGAGGATTTGTATTTCTGTTCATCCTGAGATTTACACAGCCTAGCCAGGTTTGCGATCAGAACCTGCTCACCTTCTTGTCCTCCAGTTGGATAGTGAAGGAACAGCATTAGATTGATGAGGTCACCACCCTTCTCACATTCCTTGTCAGCACATGTGTATGTAGCACACTTGATTGGATTCTAGTGCTGCCCTACTCTGTCCCAGTTCTACTGTATAGAAGATAGCAAGAAGCCACTACCAGGTTAAAATCTGAAAATTACACTACTTGCATTTAAAAATACATCGAATTACTTTTTATGAATACATAGCTGCATTAAAGCCGAGTTCCACCCAAAAATTTAACTTCCGCTCATTTGTCTCCTCCCCCCTCCGGTGCCACATTTGGCACCTTTTGGGGGGGGGGGGGTGAAGGATACCTGTCTTTGATAGTTATCATGTTTCCACTTCCGGGAGCCACAGCCGCGGCTGTTGATGTCACTGCTCGGCTCCCTCTTCCTCCTCCTTCCCCTGCCGTCGGGCCAGTAGAAGAGAGGAGCTGAGCTGTGCGCATGCGCAGTAGGGTTCCCAGCGTGAAGCCGTAAGGCTACACTGCCAGGTTCCCTTAGCCGTAATGGCGGCGACAGCACCTGACAGCTGATGGAAACATCAGCTGCAGTGCCAACATCGCTGGACTCCAGGACAGGTAAGTGTCCTATTATTGAAAGACAGCCGCTGCAGTAAGTGTAGCTGCTGGCTTTTAATTTATGCAGTGATGGGCGGACCTCTGCTTTAATTATGTTCTAATTTTTGCCTGGAGTTCGACTTGGTCTACGAAAGATTTAGCCCCCTTCATGACCAGGCAACTTTTTTGAGATACGGCACTGTGTTACTTTAACTGACAATTGCGTGGTCATGCAATACTGTACCCAAGTAAAATCAATGTCCTTTTTTTCCTACAACTAGAGCTTTCTTGTGGGGGTATTTGATCACTGCTGTGTTTTTAATTTTTTCTGCTATAAACAAAAAAAGACAGACAATTTAAAATATATATATATATTTGTTTTATTTTTTCTGCTGTAAAACATATCCAATAATAGAATAAAAAAAAATCGAATTTCTTCATAAATGTAGGCCAATATGTATTCTGCTACATGTTCTTGGTAAAAAATCCCAATAAGCGTTTATTGATTGGTTTACGCGAACACTATAGCATCTACAAACTATGGAATATATATTGGAATTTTTATTTATTTATTTACTTTAATAGAAAAAAAAAATGAAACGAATGCAGTCATCACATCACATGACGAGAAAACTGCCATTTTTTAGATTGGTCGTGAAAAACGGCCGTGTGTATGCTCCATAGCAGTTTTCTCGACGAGAAACCTGGCCGCAAAAAAATTAGAACCTGCTCTATTTTAAAAAAACGCGCATGCTTAGAATCAAGTATGAAACGGGAGTGCTCGTTCTGGTAAAACTAGCGTTTGTAATGGAGATAGCACATTCGTCACGCTGTAATGGACTGAAAAGCACGAGGCGAATCGTCTCTCACCAAACTTTACTAACATGAGATCAGCAAAAGCAGCCCAAAGGGTGGCGCCATTCAAATGGATCTTCCCCTTTATAGTGCCGTCGTTTGTGTTGTCGTACGTGTTGTACGTCATCGTGCTTTGCTAGAGCGTTTTTTTTCCTGAACGTGTGTATGCAAGGCAGGCTTGAGAGGAATCACGTCGAGAAAAACTTTGGTTTTTTGCATGACAGGAAAAACGGTCGTATGTACGCGGCATAAGGATTGTCAGGCTGCAATATATGTTTGCTTTTGGGTTAGCAGCTCTTTAAGGGAGCCCATAATGTAAGCAGTTCATTTAAAAAGGCTTTGCCATTTATGTTCATTTTGCATTTTGGAAGGAATTGTTTGATTTTTTTCTTATGCTAAACTGATTTTGACACACAGATGCTCATTCATAATTTATGTCAGTAGTGATAAATACATTGAGATTACTCATGTTCTTACCGGTGAGTGTAATTAATAATATAGTGGAAAGTAAAAAAAAATGTTAACCCATGGCAGGTATAGGGAACTGGGTTTCCACAGCTTATAGCAGGACAATGAATGTCAATCTGATCGGTACTTCCTGTTTTTTACTTCCCACTTTACCACTGAAGAAAATACAATTTTAATGCGGGTCTTCGGATCATAGGTATTTATACAGGACTAGGTAGGCCACCCCCATGTGACATTACATTGGGCCTTGTGATGGGTCATCCAGGCACCAAACATGATAATGGGAGAGGTTAGCATTGTGTTTTTATCTGGCTTCAGCTACTTTATGGTTCCTGCTGTACAGCATCTGTGTTAGCTTTGTTTGCTATGAGGACAGTACAGATTGTGACCAGTGACATTGATTCCTTGCATTCCACATGGTGAGTGTGCAGAGGTCTACATGAATGTCACCCTGATGAACTTTGCTGAGAAACGTTTTTTCAGGACATGTGTCTGGAAGCCCCATCTCAGGACAGTAAACTCTGCCAGGCCTAGCTGAAAGAAAAACATAAGTACAATTGTATTTTTAAAGTATACCCTGTACACATTTTAAGGCTTTGAATCTGTCTTGTCCAACTGATTAGACATATTTTATTACAGGTACAGGCAGTCCCCGAGTTACGAACACAATAAGGACTGGAGGTTTGTTCGTAAGTGGAATTTGTTTGTTAGTCGGAACACATCATTTGTAAAGTGTAACTTCCGCCTGTGCATGGATGTGGGATGTTCCGGGCGCTTGTTATGTTATCTGAGGCTCTTCTGGCCATGTAGTACATGTAGTACGGCAGTGTGGGATGTGTTCGGAGGTATCCAGGACCAGCGTGGAGCACAAGTGGCCAGCATTTGAGGCCGTTCGTAAGTAGGAGCGGTTCGTAACTCGGGGACTGCCTGTACTTAAGAGGAACCCCCTAAGCCGAAAAAACGGCGTGGGGGTCCCCCCAAAATCCAAACCAGACCCTTATCGGAACACGCAACCTGGCAGGCCGCAGGAGAAGAGGGGGGGTGGAGAGAGTGGCCCCCCCTCCCTCCTGAACCGTACCAGGCCGCATGCCCTCAATATGGGGGGTTTGGTGCTTTAGGGCAGGGGGGCCACCTGCGGCCCCCCCACCCCAAAGCACCCTGCCCCCATGTTGATGAGGACAGGGCCTCTTCCCAACAACCCTGGCTGTTGGTTGTCGGGGTCTGCAGGCGGGGGCTTATCGGAATCCGGGAGCCTCCCTTTAATAAGGGAGCCCCCAGATCCCGGCCCCACACCCTATGTGCATGAGTATGGGGTACATCGTACACCTACCGATTCACCTGGTGGAAAAAAATGTCAATAAAAAAACACACACAGGTTTTTAAAGTAATTTATTACACAGCTCCGGGGGTCTTCTTCCGACTTCGGGGGTCTCTGGTGTCGTCCGGAGAGCGAGAGAAGAAGAGGGAAGAAGGCGACAGAGAAGACCGGGCCCCGCTAGCAAAAGAGCTGGAAGAAGATAGCGGAGGCCCGGCAGAAGGAAGAAAGAACCGGAGAGCGCGGAGACGAAACCTGTGTGTGTTTTTTTATTAACATACTCATTCACATAGGGTGGGGGGCGGAATCTGGGGGCCCCCGTATTAAAGGGGGGTACCTGGATTCCGATAAGCCCCTGCCCGCAGACCCCGACAACCAACGGCCAGGGTTGTCGGGAAGAGGCCCTGTCCTCATCAACATGGGGGCAGGGTGCTTTGGGGTGGGGGGGCCACAGGTCGCCCCCCTGCACCAAACCCCCCATGTTGAGGGCATGCGGCCTGGTTCGGTTCAGGAGGGAGGGGGGCCGCTCTCTCGTCCCCCCCTCTTCTCCTGTGGCCTGCCAGGTTGCATGCTCGGATAAGGGTCTGGTTTGGATTTTGGGGGAACCCCACGCTGTTTTTCGGCTTAGGGGGTTCCCCCTAAAATCTATACCAGACCGAAGGGCCTGGTATGCTCCTGGAGGGGGAACCCATGCCGGTTTTTTATTTAAAATTTGGCCTGGAGTTCCCCCTCAAGATTCATACCAAACACAGTGCCTGGTATTGGCGGGGATCCAAGTAGGATCCCCGTTCATTGAAAGTCAGACATATGTCGGCTTCATGTCGCAGGGCAAAGTCGGATCCAAAGTAGGACGGCTGTCGTGTCGCACAAGTGTGAACCCAGCCTTATAGCTTACTGATGTTGCTCTTCATTAAGAAGGTTCCACTGTGTAATGAGCTATCATGCAGTTAGAGTCCTGCGTCTTGAGACTGATTACCGTTTATACTCGAGTATAGTTTTTCAGCACATTTTTTTGTGCTGAAAATGCCCCCCTCGGCTTACACTTGAGACACTTTTTTGCGCCTATTCTCCTGGACTTTGGGGACCCGGTATCGGCCGGCCATAGGCACACATATAGCCCCACTCTTCCTCTACAAGTGTGCAAAGTTTGTTGTCCGGGGGACCTACGGCCGGGGAGCACCAATTTTTCAAAGCCGGTCACCCCTTCCATAGACTCCCATGTTAAACGGTCATTTCTCCGGTGATTTGGGGACCCGGTACTAGCCGGTCGTAGGTCCCCTGGACCCGAAACTTAGCAAACGTGTAGCCCCATTTCTCCTCTACAAGTATGCAAAGTTTGTTGTCTGGGGGACCTACGGCCAGGGAGCACCGATTTTTCAAAGCCGGGCACCCCTTCCATAGACTCCCATGTTAAACGTCAGTCTAGTCATGGGCACAGTGAGGCATGGGCACAGTGAGGCATGGACACAGTGAGGCATGCACATGGACACAGTGAGGTAAAGTGAGGCATGCAGATGGACACCCTAGGCTTATACTCGAGTCAATAAGTTTTCCCATTTTTTTGTGGTAAAGTTAGGTGCCTCGGCTTATATTCGGGTCAGCTTATACTCCAGTATATACGGTACATGCAATCTCCTTGGTGAATTCTAATGTTTGACACTACTGATATTGTTAAAACCTCTTTTCCTGCCTCCTGCCATTCAGAGGCACCCGTTTCATTGCTACATCAGCCCTACAGCAGCTACTGAGTGATGGGGTTCCAATGTTCCGGCATCTACTAAAACCCATTTAGGCAACACTCATACATTAATGTGGATTGGGAACAAATGTAATATTACTGAAGGAAATCCTGTCCCCTCCTGTTGCCTGTAGATTCTAGATTACAGCCTTCCAGACTCCATATTTTCAGGCAATGATCTTCTATCTATATGCTGTCAAGCATTGTAGGTTTATTTTTGGGAACGCTAAACGGACAGGTTAAAAAACCTTGCCAGATTGCTAATCCCCTCTCCCCCTACCTACTACGATGGGATTTAAAATTTCTGCAACATACCTCTCTCCATAGGTGACCATGTACGTACTGAGACCCAGACACAGATGCCTGAAGGAGGTCAGATAATGCCTGCACATAAAGTTTCTAGAGTCTACAGCCAACAGTACATATGAGATTGTAATTGCTTGTCAGCATGAGGGTTAAGACCTTGCTGACAAGACATCTGCCTCGGTTGAAATCAGTGTACTGCAAATGTAACAACTGTCAACAAGGAGTTAAATCTCTTAGTAATGAGTTGCTATAATCTCCCATGTTGCCTGAGTCCAACTCAAACATAGTAAAAGAAGTGGGTGGATGAAAAGTTTCATAAATACAATGATATACCGTATTTATCGGTGTATAACACACACTTTTTTCCCCTTAAAATCGTGGGTGCGTGTTATACGCCGATACCCACCTATCCCCGTCGATCTCCGCTGACTGTGAGCAGAGCGGAGCAATCGCCGCCGAGATACACAATAGCCGAGTGTACTCAGCTTTTCTCGGCTCCGCTCACAGTCACGCCCAGTACCGCCATTGGACCTGTGTTATGTCCATCATAGGGCGGGACTCGGCGTGACTGTGAGCGGAGCCGAGAAGAGCCGAGTACACTCGGCTATGTGTATCTCGGCTCCGCCCAGTCCCTGCGTTCTCTGCGGCGTTCGCCCCGCTCCGCCCAGTCTCGGCGGCGATCTCGGCGGCGCCAATTTTAAATTCCGGCAAGGCTGCAATAAACACTGGGGGCAAGGCTGCATGGCTGCACTGTGACAAGGCTGCAGTGGACACGGGGGCAAGGCTGCAATGAACACTGTGACAAGGCTGCAGTGGACACTGTGACAAGACTGCAATGGACACTGTGACAAGGCTGCAATGGACACTGGGGCAAGGCTGCAATGGACACTGGGGCAAGGCTGCAATGGACACTGGGGCAAGGCTGCAATGGACACTGTGACAAGGCTGCAATGGACACTGTTACAAGGCTGCAATGGACACTGTTACAAGGCTGCAATGGACACCGTGACAAGGCTGCAATGGACACTGTGACAAGGCTGCAATGGACACCGTAACAAGGCTGCAATCGGTCGGCATCAGAACACAAGCTGTGCATGCTGACATCACTGCGTAGGCCATGTCCCTACGCGTTTTGTCATAAGCTGACATCATCAGCTTTATGTAGAAATTGTTATGTAGGAAGGTAGTCACCTTCTCTTGCTCACTTCTGAGATGGACTATGGACATTTGGATTTTTAGTGTGCATAAAGCTGTGCACATTACCGCAACTAACTTGTACTGCTCGTTTCAAACAAACTGAAGTTAGGAAGAAGAAGGAAAAGTTTGGGTCCTCATGGAGGATGTTAAGAGGAGGCAGAAAAACACACAATTTTATGAGATATAGATTACATGGTAATTAAATAGTGGATGTGTATGGATTCTTTTTGGAGAATAAGGATATTGTTTTATGTCATGTAAGCCTCTTGCACATGGATGCCTAAAAACGCCACATTTTTAGGCTTTTTTTTTTTTACTGATCTAAATGCAGCCCATTGTTTTTACCAACTGTGTATAAATCACTAAAAAAATACAAAAATCGGTGCTGCTGGATAGTATTTTACGCACGTGTTGGTGTAAACGCGCATACGACGCAGCTTAAGAAAATCTAGGAGAATTTTCATGCGTACGTACGTGTGTGCGGGAAAACAAATGAATATGTGCATTTACTATACAGCCCATTTTTGCGGTTTTACGCTCTAATGCCGCGTACACACGACCGTTTTTAATGTCATTGGAAAAAACAACGTTTTTTCTCGACGTGATTCTTCTCAAGCCTGCCTTGCCTACACACGATCATGAAAAAAAATGCTCGAGCAAAGCGCGGTGACGTACGAAATGTACGACGGCACTATAAAGGGGAAGTTCCATTCGGATGGCGCCACCCTTTGGGCTGCTTTTGCTGATCCTTGTGTTAGTAAAGTTTGGTGAAAGACGATTCGCGCTTTTCAGCCTCGTGCGCTTCAGTCCGTTACAGCGTGACGAATGTGCTATCTCCATTACGAACGCTAGTTTTACCAGAACGAACGCTCCCGTCTCATCACTTGCTTCTGAGCATGCGCGTTTTTTTCACGTCGTTAAAGCCTACACACGGCCGTTTTTCATGACGAGAAAAACGACGACGAGAAAAATTAGAGCATGTTCCAAAATTTTAATGTCCATTTTTCACGTCGTGAAAAATGCTCTGGAGCCCACACACAATCGTTTTTAATGACCAAATTAAAAAATTGCATTTTTCTCGTCATGAAAAACGGTCGTGTGTACGCGGCATTACTTTCTGCCAGAAATTTTCTTTTCATACATCAGTACCGTGCACAACCTTGCAGTATAAAATAGAAGTCATTGTTTAAGAAATCTGTAAATGGAGCTTTACTAGAAATGTGTCTTTTTTTTTTTTTTCCATTTTACACTTGTAACCAATTATTTGTTTTCTGTGAGAAAGAAATTAATTTTGCACTCTTTATTCCTCTTATGACTGACAGTTTAATTGCTTGTGAAGTGTACTTAGTCCTGGAGGAATTTGTGTGAGTTTTCATGTGACTTGTTTAGCTACTTACACAAGTTAATTCTTTATGGAATGGTAGCAAGCCATGGGAAAAGGTATGTGTAGGATTAAGTATCAACGCAAGAGGCCAATCACTTGGCAAACATCTCAAAAAAGCACCCCTGGTAAGGGGGAATCTTTGTGCCCTTTAGCCCCTAAATGCATGGTGGCCACACAAGAAGAATGGCTTTGAAGCTGTTTAATGTGGCTTGCTGCTCGCTTTTCCTGGACGACTTCCTCCTCGGCTGAAAATTGGAAGAGGCCAGGGGTAGCTAGCTGATAAGTGCATTAGCATTTATTGTACATTTCTTTTGGCCACACATTGCAACAGGATGACAGATAATCCGAAAGGGGGAAATCCATCTGGGATGCTTTAAAAGTGAGAAGATCAAATCGCACTAGCTAAGCTTGCAAAATCAAATACATTCTGTCAACAGTAGTTGAAATAAGTGATAGGATACATGATGCTTGTGCTCTATTAAGACATTTACTTAGAGCTGTACCTTACCCCATTAACTGTTAGGATCCAGTAGTGTAGTGTAGCATGTTAAAGGAAATCTATGGTCACAGCATACACTTTAATTTTATTATGTCAGCACTGTAATAACAAAACAAACAATAGTTATTTTTGACAATCCAATATAAGGCTACTAGAAAAATCTCCTTTCATGTTGGGATTGCTGCCTCTGTTGGACATCATTTCCCACAACTTCCTAGATTCCCTGCATGCTTTGCAGCTTCTCTGCTTTTTGCTTTTAATTTCTAAGGACTACATATCCCATGGAACCTTGCTGCCTGCAAGCAGTGATTGCACTACTGACTCCGCCTCCTGAAACTCCTCCTCTGAGAAGGCAGGCTCTGTGAAATGTGTGACACAGCAGGGCCTATCAACATGGAATAGTGAATATGTGTCACATAATTCAAGAAAGTAAATGTTTGAGGGTTTTCACAAAGTCAGTTTGGGGTCATTCAGTTTAATAGAAGGAAGTTCAAAATAATTGAAATACAATATGGAAATGAATATATGATTTTTTTTCATTTTGACCATAGATATATTTTAAATGCTTTATACTGCACATGCTCTCAGCCTTTGGTACGTGTACTCCAGACCGGGGTGGATTTGATTTAAATCATAATTTTTAACCTCCCTGGCGGTATGATTCTGTCAGATTTTAGGTGCTGAAAGCGGTACAATGTTTTGCATGGAAATTTGTTGTTTTATATTGTAGGCCTGTAATTCTTAGGAATAACTCACTTAAATCTGTCCAAACAAGAGTCTAGTAGACATCCCGGGTATGATAAAGTTTGAAACAAGAAATCATTAATTATAATATAATAAATAACTATAAATAATTATAACAAATAATAATATAATAATAATAAAAATTATTCAATAATGTAATCAAATCAAAAACACTGAGATTTGCTCAGTTGCAGAATTGTCGCTGTCATTAGATTTAGGCCTCGTACACACGACCGATTTTCTCGGCAAGAACCAGCAAGAAACTTGCTGGCAGAGAGGTCTTGCCGAGTAAATCGGTCGTGTGTACGCGGCTATCGGGTTTCTCGTCGAGAAAACCGACAAGTAACCTCGACGAGAAAATAGAGAACCTGCTCTCTATTTTCTCGTCGAGATTCTCCTCGGCATGTTTCTCGACGAGAAAAGTGAGTGTGTGTACACTTACCTGTCCTCCCGGAAGCCCGCGCATGTTCGAAATGAATTTGACGCATGCGCGGTAGCTTCCTAGGCATACGTAGGGTATACCAAGATGGCGGCGACGGCATCGAATGTGACGAGCGCATGCTCGTCGTAGTCAATGACGTCACCGCGTACGCTCCATTCAAAGAACCGCGGGTTCTTTGAAACGAGCGTGTGTACACTCGGCCGGGACAAGTTTCTTGTCCAAGAATCTCGTCGAAAAAAACGACATGTTTTTTTCAACGAGAATCTCGGCCGTGTGTACGAGGCCTTAGTGTTTGATGACGAATTTCCCCACAAATCGCTATCGCTCAATTCTGCGAGTGATTCTAATTTATTATCGCTGTTTTCTAGCTGGTCTAAAAAACACTTTTGACATAAAGGGACACTTTTTGGTTGCTTTGGACAATCTCCAGTTTCCAGGCAGAAAAAACAGTATTTATAATATGAAAGGGCATGCAGGACACTGGACAGACCACTAGGGACAAAGGGGGTGTGTAATTATTTTATACAATACTGTGATACTGTAATCTGTAAGATTACAGTATACTGTATGTGTTTTGTGTTTTTACTTTTTTGAATTTGGCGCCGATCTCTGCCCCCGTGCGCCGCAACGTCGCAGGGAACGGAGCTCGGCACTGTGAATCGAGCGAGGAGACAGCTCGCACACACAGCGGGGAGACATCGCAGGATCCAGGGGACAAGGTAAGTAACTCTCCCTGTATCCTGCGATGCAATCCCGATATCATGCGCGAGTAGGAAGAAAGAACCGGAGAGCGAGCGAAGAAGAGGGAAGAAGGCGACGGAGAAGACCGGGCCCCGCTAGCAAAAGAGCTGGAAGAAGATAGCGGAGGCCCGGCAGAAGGAAGAAAGAACCGGAGAGCGCGGAGACGACACCGGAGACCCCCGAAGTCGGAAGAAGACCCCCAGAGCTGTGTAATAAATTACTTTAAAAAGCTGTGTGTGTATTTTTATAGAATTTTTTTCCAGCAGGTGAATAGGTAGGGGTATGATGTACCCCATACTCATTCACATAGGGTGGGGGGCCGGCATCTGGGGGCCCTCTTATTAAAGGGGGCTCCCGGATTCCGATCAGCCCCCGCCCGCAGACCCCAACAACCAACGGCCAGGGTTGTCGGGAAGAGGCCCTGTCCTCATCAACATGGGGACAGGGTGCTTTGGGGTGGGGGAGCCGCAGGTCGCCCCCCTGCCCCAAAGCCCCAAACCCCTCATGTTGAGGGCATGCGGCCTGGTACGGTTCAGGAGGGAGGGGGGCCGCTCTCTCATCCCCCCCTCTTTTCCTGCGGCCTGCCAGGTTGCGTGCTCGAATAAGGGTCTGGTTTGGATTTTGAGGGGGACCCCCATGCCGATTTTTCGGCTTAGGGGATTCCCCTTCAAATCCATACCAGACCGAAGGGCCTGGTATGCTCCTGGAGGGGGAATCCATGCCGTTTTTTTATTTAAAAATTGGCGTGGAGTTCCCGCTCAGGATTCATACCAAACACAGTGCCTGGTATTGGCGGGAATCCACGTCGGATCCCGTTCAATACAGTGCCGCGTCTCCTCGCTATTGCAGCTAGCGCGAGATGTCGCCACCCTGTCGCCGAGATGTCGGCACCCTGTCGCCGAGAATCTCCGCGATGGGATCGCGATAAATATACAATGTCGGCGGCACCTACTGTATCTGGAGGCATGTCTACTTGGCAAGCTTTCAAATAGCTTCGCACATTCTGAATTATTGACCTTGATCAAGTATGCACATCATCAATTCTAATTTCCATTGCTGAAGGCTTGTCTCAGATCAGTGGCTTTGAAGATATTACAGACATAGGATTATCATGACAGCCAGGCAGTTAGCATTATCAAAAGGAGGTCAGCAGTGGTAGTTCATATATTTAATGATGGCTTTTCTTTATGTAAGTAGAAAAAAGGATATTAAGAGCAGACAGATGGCTCCTAGCACCATCTTATAGACTTCAGAAAAGGTTTGCAACTAACACACACACTTTACTTAGCGCTTGTTGGCTGGAGGCAGTCTGCTGCCGCATGGACATAAGATTGCCATCTGATCTGGTTAAAATTAGAAGATTGGACGGCAGTCATATTTATCATTCACAGTGTGTTTACTGATGACACATTCTTTCCAGGCTTCAGTAACCTCTAGTTGTATGGCCAGATGCTCTGCTCTCCAAATGCTTAGGTCAAAATAGACCAAACTGTTTTTTCAAATGTATAAAAGACAAAACATAGATGCTGGGTTCTTGGAGTATACCCAAAGCCAAAACTTTTTTGTTGGATGTAGTATGTTCCTATGGGGACATTTTCCTTCACTTTCTATCCTATAGACACACTGGTAAGTGTCTAAATCTATTTCAGGCCCCTTTCACAGGGGGCGGATTCTGTTCCGATCAGCAGGGAATCAGCTCACAGATCGTGCTCAGTTTCTGCAGAGCGGACATGGACAAAGCTGGCTGTGCTCTAAGTGGCCCGAAGTAAACGGAGTCTACTGTCCATTTACACCCGACTACCCTGTGATCCGATCTGCCTAAACGGAGGAGGACGGATCCCCTTTCTTCTCCCCTTTTTTTTTAGCAGACTGGATCGAATCTGGAGGTAGGTGGAGGTAAACAGACACAAGACCATTTACACCCACCTGTCAATAGGAATTAGGGATGAGCTCCGGCATGTTCGGACACTCCATGTGCAGAGCCCGCCAGAAAGTTGGCACGGCGCTGCGCTAATCACAGGCAGGGAGACATGTCTCGATGCGCGGCTGCAGAGAGCGGGACATGTCTCACTGCCTGTGATTAGCGCAGCACTGTGTTGACTTCCTGGCGGGCTCTGCACATGGAGTGTGCGAACACGCCGGAGCTCATCCCTGATAGGAATGCACAGACCTTCCTTTCAGGTGCCCCTGAAAAACTGACAGGTGGACCTGATTAAATTGCCTGTGCTTTCAATGTCGCCTAGTGTTTGCTTTCTTCAGCCATTTTAATGACCAGACCATGATGATGTCACTCTCACGCATGTGCACAGGATTCACTATCACCGGACAGTGCTGACTGTAATCACGGTACACTCCATGTACCCTAAATGCAGAGTGTACTGCACGTGTGCCAATGATGTCATCGGCCGGAGCCAATGAGAATATCCACTAAACAGCACAAGTTTCACCATTTCTAAGGTAACTGCAAGTAGGACTCATTATAAGCTTACCTGTAGGCCAAAATGTAAAACTGGAGCTTAAAGTGTTTCTAAACCCACAACAGTAAAATCAGTCGGTAACGCATGCTTGTTATACTCACCGTGAAACCTAAGGGGTTAATCCTCTGCATTGTGTAAAAAAGGCGGTTCGATCCTGTCTCTCTGATCATCCCATTCTGCCACTATCCCCAATCCATCTCCTGATAAGAGAAAGCCTTTGGGGTTAATCTGCATTTATGCTCAGTTTGGTGTGTATTGCTAGAGAGTTTTTTGGGGGGGGGAGGGTACATGTGATTGGCACAGGGCCAATAAGCACTGTACAGACAGAGGGTTAGGGGTCCTGCAGCCTCATAGGACAATCGGGGGAAAATTAAAACTCCTCCTACAAGCTTTAACCAGACACTGATAGAAGTCACAAGACTGCTATATACTGCTGATGAGAAAAGCTATTTAGCAGTTTATATTTACTAAAACTATTGCATTTCCATGTTCAGATATACTGAATGCAGGGTCCTGCATTTAGTAACACTTTCATACCATTTCAACTAAGATATATTGTTTAAAAGCACAGGTTTTGACAGCCTTGTATGCATTAGCTTTGTCAGTCACCAAATGGTTCAGGATGTTGGGAAAAACCTGCCAACCATTACAAGGGGAAAACATTTCAAATGATCATCCTAACACCCTTGTACACATGGCAGTAATTAAAAGGTCAAAGGGCAAAGAGGAAAATGTGGAGAAAAAATATCCACCACTAAAAACCATCAGCTAATAATTTCCAGTGTGGTAGAAAAGTGCAAAACATTTCTAAACCAAACTGCTTTGCATGTTTAAACTTTATAAACGAGTGAGTGCTGTTTGTTTTGTAGAAAACTAGTGTACCAGACAAAAATCTTAGTAGTGTACAGTTATACTTGTTTACTGGGACAAATGTGTATTTTTAAAAAGAAAAGTAAAAAATAATTACGATCCTTAACTGTTTGCATGTTCTTTATTTAAAAACATGATCGATGGACTCTGTGGACCCATTTACACTCCCACGTGTGTTAAGGCCGTTTACTCAATGCACTGTAAAATGCACATTTTACCAGTACACATGGCATTGCATTGTGTTAAAAAATAAAGGGTCTTGTACGTTTTTAAGCACATTGAGGTGTGTTGGCATCACATTTGTTTTGAATAGACGACCTTAATGCAATACATATTAACATGCAACATTACACACATTAATGCATCGTAAATAAGTAAATGAGCCCTTGGGGTCATGGCTCACCCTCGCAAAATTGATTGTTATAACAATAAGATAAAAGAAAAAAAAAACAGTTATTGGACAGTTAGGCCTCATGCCCACGGACGTTTTTACAGCCGCGTTTTTGAGCGTTTTTTACAGCTTAAAAACGCCTGTCCATGTTAGTCTATAGCTTCATGCCCACCTAGGCGTTTTTGAGCTGCAAATAGCATAGACGTTTTTAAGCTGTAAAAAAAAACAGGACCAGTGCGTTCCTCGGCGTCGGCGTTAGGCATAAAAAAACGCAAAGCATTAAAAAACGTGCAAAAACGCCGCAATTGCGTTTTTGAGCTCCGACGTTTTTTTTCTTTTTTTCGAAAAAAAAAAGGTCAAAAAATGTATACAATAACATGGACAGGCGTTTTTAAGCTGTAAAAAACGCGGCTGTAAAAACGTCCGTGGGCATGAGGCCTTAAACCCAGGAACTTGATTGATACAAATCTTATAGCTTTTTACACACATTTTAAAAATAAAATCAGTTGAAACTTTGTTAAACCCATGGATCCTGATTCCATACAATTGTCCCTGCATAATTTGTACCTAATATATATTTTTTCACTCAACCTTCCCGGATATAAATTACTGTATAGTAAAGCCAATCTTAGGGGTCTGTTTAAAAATCTTTTTACCCAATATTCATACAACTATCATCCAAGATTCACACACTTTTCCACATGATCCCAAATAGAAAATGTGTGAATCTTGTGTAAATTTGTGTGAATCCTGGGTTTACCATTGATAAATACACCCTTACAGAGTGATGGGGTTTATTGCAAGAAACATAGTTTCATTTTCAGCTATCTACTGACCTCTCCTTCTATAATGACAGTTGCCTGTTGGTCATAATAATCTACTTATACTTCCATACTGATATTGGCCCAGGACAAGTACAGTGGGGCAAAAAAGTATTTAGTCAGCCACCAATTGTGCAAGTTCTCCCACTTAAAAAGATGAGAGAGGCCTGTAATTGTCATCATAAGTATACCTCAACTATGAGAGACAAAATGTGGAAACAAATCCAGACAATCACATTGTCTGATTTGGAAAGAATTTTTTTTGCAAATTATGGTGGAAAATAAGTATTTGGTCACCTACAAACAAGCAAGATTTCTGGCTCTCACAGACCTGTATCTTCTTCTTTAACCACTTAACGACCGCCCACTGTAAATATACGTCAGCAGAATGGCACCGACAGGCACAATCACGTATATATACGTGATTCCCTTTGTATAGTTGGGGGGTCCGATCGGACCCCCCTTCTTTACAGTGAGCGGTCGTTTTACCTTCGGGAGCGATCCGGCATGAGGGGACGGCCGTTCGATTCCGGCCACCCCCTCTCGATCGCTCCCGGCGAATGAGAGAGCTTCCCCTGCCTGCCAGGAAGGAGGAAGTGATGTCATCTCTCCTGGGGCGCTCACATATACCGAGCGCCGTACAGGAGAAGATGCAGGTTAGTACACACAACACTACACTGACACCATGACACATAGGCACATAAATCGCCCCCCCAGGCCCCCCCAGCCCCCAGTCACAGTGTCACTGATTGCAGTGACCATTTATTTAGTGATCACTGCAATCAGTGACATTTGTGACTGTAAAAGTGTCACCAAAGTTTAGTCTTAGGTCCAGTGTAGCCCCCTAACCCCCCCTAATAAAGGTTTAACCCCCTGATCACCCCCCAGATAACCCTTTCACCCCCTATCACCACTGTCACTAAGCAATCATTTTTCTGATCGATGTCTTAGCGTCGGTGATGCTGATCGGTAGCCAGTAATTTTTTTTAGGTTCGCCGCAGGTTTTTATAGCGTCGGGTACCCCCATATATTACCTAATAAAGGTTTAACCCCCTTGATCGCCCCCCAGGTAACCCTTTCACCCCCTATCACCACTGTCACTAAGTTATAATTTTTCTGATCGATGTCTTAGCGTCGGCGATGCTGATCGGTAGCCAGTAATTTTTTTTTAGGTTCGCCGCAGGTTTTTATAGCGTCGGGTACCCCCATATATTACCTAATAAAGGTTTAACCCCCTTGATCACCCCCCAGGTAACCCTTTCACCCCCTAGCACCGCCGTGGCTATGCGATCATTTTTCTGATCGATGTCTTAGCGTCAGTGATGCAGATCGGTAGCTGGTAATTTTTTTTAGGTTTGCCGCAGGTTTTTATAGCGTCGGGTACCCCCATATATTACCTAATAAAGGTTTAACCCCCTTGATCGCCCCCCAGGTAACCCTTTCACCCCCTATCACCACTGTCACTAAGTTATAATTTTTCTGATCGATGTCTTAGCGTCGGCGATGCTGATCGGTAGCCAGTAATTTTTTTTAGGTTCGCCGCAGGTTTTTATAGCGTCGGGTACCCCAATATATTACCTAATAAAGGTGTAACCCCCTTGATCACCCCCCAGGTAACCCTTTCACCCCCTAGCACCGCCGTCACTATGCGATCATTTTTCTGATCGATGTCTTAGCGTCGGTGATGCTGATCGGTAGCCAGTAATTATTTTTAGGTTCGCCGCAGGTTTTTATAGCGTCAGGTACCCCCATATATTATCTAATAAAGGTTTAACCCCCTGATCGCCCCCCAGGTAACCCTTTCACCCCCTATCACCACTGTCGCTAAGCAATCGTTTTTATGATCGTTGTCTTAGTGTCGGTGATGCCGATAGGTAGCCAGTAATTTTTTTTTAGGTTCGCCGTCAGGTTTTTATATAGCGTCAGGTACCCCCATATATTACCCTAATAAAGGTTTTAACCCCCTAATTGCCCCTAGTTAACCCTTTCACCAGTGATCATCATATAAGTGTTACGGGTGACGCTGGTTAGTTAGTTTGCTTTTTATAGTGTCAGGGCACCCGCCGTATATAACCCAATAAAGGTTTAACCCCCTGATCGCCCGGCGGGTGATATCAGTTAGGTTTTAGCGTCAGAGAGGGTCTGCGTCACACCCCAGGCAGCGTCAGGTTAGTGCCAGTAGCGCTAACACCCACGCGTGAAGCATACACCCCCCTTAGTGGTATAGTATCTGATCAGCTCAATATCTGATCTGATCAGATCTATACTAGCGTCCCCAGCAGTTTAGGGTTCCCAAAAACGCAGTGTTAGCGGGATCAGCCCAGATACCTGCTAGCACCTGCGTTTTGCCCCTCTGTCCAGCCCAGGCCACCGAAGTGCAGTATCGATCGATCACTGTCACTTACAAAAACACAACACACATAACTGCAGCGTTCGCAGAGACAGGCCTGATCCCTGCGACTCCAGTGCTGTAGGAGGTAATTTCACCACCACAGTTAAAAAAAAAAAAAGCATATATGCCGAAGCATTGGGGCAGCAGGAGCGGAGGAGCGATTTTGCTCCTAATGCCGCGTACATACGGTCGAAATTCCGACGGAGGCTTGCCCGTGGAAAAGTCTGACCATGTGTACGCGGCATAACTTTTGCGAGAAGATGTCCCCATGCTTCGGCATATATAAATGGTGCATGTATGCCCATCATTAGAAGTGGGTGGATGAAGGGCGGTATTCTAATGGTGGGCATACCCACCGATCAATCTTTTTTTTTCGTTCAGCCAACAGGCTACATGAAAAAAAAGATTACAATACATGTCCAACAAGGACCAGCAAGGTACTGGTATGTTGCTGGACTTTGAATGTTTATACCAGAATGATGCCTGCGGGTTTAGGTATCATCTTGGTATCATTCTTTTCAGCCAGCGGCCGGCTTTCATGTAAAAGCAATCCTAGTGGCTAATTAGCCTCTGGACTGCTTTTACAAGCAGTGGGAGGGAATGTCCCCCCCCCCCCCCGGATATAAAAAGCGCCATTGGGAAATTGGGAAAGCATTTTATCACACCGATCTTGGTGTGGTCAGATGCTTTGAGGGCAGAGGAAAGATCTAGGGTCCAATAGACCCCAGTTTTTTCAAAAAAGAGTACCTGTCATTACCTATTGCTATCATAGGGGATATTTACATTCCCTGAGATAACAATAAAAGTGATAAAAATAAATAAATATGGAAGCAACAGTTTAAAAATAAAATAAAAAAGCAAAATTAATAATAAAAAAAAAAAAAAAAAAAAAGCACCCCTGTCCTGCCCTGCTCTTGCCCAATGGCGAACGCAAGCGTCGGTCTGGCGTCATATGTAAACAGCAATTGCACCATGCATGTGAGGTATCACCGCGAAGGTCAGATCGAGGGCAGTAATTTTAGCAGTAGACCTCCTCTGTAAATCTAACGGGGTAACCTGTAAATGCTTTTAAAGGCTTTTAAAAATGTATGTAGTTTGTCGCCAATGCGCGTTTGTGCGAAATTTTAAAGCATGTCGTGTTTGGTATCTATGTACTCGGCCTAAGATCATCTTTTTTATTTCATCAAACATTTGGGCAATATAGTGTGTTTTAGTGCATTAAAATTAAAAAAAGTGTATTTTTTCCCCAAAAAATGCGTTTGAAAAATCGCTGCGCAAATACTGTGTAGAAAAAAAAATGCAACACCCACCATTTTATTCTGTAGGGCCTTTGCTTTAAAAATATATATAATGTTTGGGGGTTCAACATAATTTTCTTGCAAAAAAAAATATGTTTTCATGTAAACAAAAAGTGTCAAAAAGGGCTTTGTCTTCAAGTGGTTAGAAGAGTGGATGTAAGCTTCCTAATGTTGTGTATAAAATGCCAGAACAGTTCAAAACCCCCCAAATGACCCCATTTTGGAAAGTAGACACCCCAAGCTATATACTGAGAGGCATGTCGAGTCCATGGAATATTTTATATGTTGACAGAAGTTGCGGAAAAAATATATATATATTTTTTTTTTTTTGCACAAAGTTGTCACTAAATGATATATTGCTCAAACATGCCATGGGCATATGTGGAATTACACCCCAAAATACATTCTGTTGCTTCTCCTGAGTACGGGGATACCACATGTGTGAGACTTTTTGGGAGCCTAGCCACGTACGGGACCCCAAAAACCAAGCACCGCCTTCAGGCTTTCTAAGGGTGTCAATTTTTGATTTCACTTCTCACTGCCTATCACAGTTTCGGAGGCCATGGAATGCCCAGATGGCACAAAACCCCCCCAAATGACCCCATTTTGGAAAGTAGACACCCCAAGCTATTTGCTGAGAGGTATTGTGAGTATTTTGCAGATCTCGCTTTTTGTCACAAAGTTTTGAAAATTGAAAAAAAAAAGAAAAAAAAAATGTTCTTTCTTCATTTTCAAAAACAAATGAGAGCTGTAAAATACTCACCATGCCTCTCAGCAAACAGCTTGGGGTGTCTACTTTCCAAAATGGGGTCATTTGGGGGGGGTTTTGTGCTATTTTGGCATTTTATGGCCTTCAAAACTGTGATAGGTAGTGAGGAGTGAAATCAAAAATTTGCGCCCTTAGAAATCCTGGAGGCGGTGCTTGGTTTCCGGGGTCCCGTACGTGGCTAGGCTCCTAAAAAGTCCCACACATGTGGTATCCCCGTACTCAGGAGAAGCAGCAGAATGTATTTTGGGGTGCAATTCCACATATAACCATGGCATGTGTGAGCAATATATCATTTAGTGACAACTTTTTGTAATTTTTTTTTTTTTTTGTCATTATTCAATCACTTGGGACAAAAAAAAAAAATATTCAATGGGCTCAACAGGCCTCTCAGCAATTTCCTTGGGGTGTCTACTTTCTAAAATGGGGTCATTTGGGTTGGTTTTGTGCTATTTTGGCATTTTATGGCCTTCAAAACTGTGATAGGTAGTGAGGAGTGAAATCAAAAATTTGCGCCCTTAGAAATCCTGAAGGCGGTGCTTGGTTTCCGGGGTCCCGTACGTGGCTAGGCTCCTAAAAAGTCCCACACATGTGGTATCCCCGTACTCAGGAGAAGCAGCAGAATGTATTTTGGGGTGCAATTCCACATATAACCATGGCATGTGTGAGCAATATATCATTTAGTGACAACTTTTTGTAATTTTTTTTTTTTTTTTGTCATTATTCAATCACTTGGGACAAAAAAAAAATATTCAATGGGCTCAACATGCCTCTCAGCAATTTCCTTGGGGTGTCTACTTTCTAAAATGGGGTCATTTGGGGGGGTTTTGTACTGCCCTGTCATTTTAGCACCTCAAGAAATGAGATAGGCAGTCATAAATTAAAAGCTGTGTAAATTCCAGAAAATGTACCCTAGTTTGTAAACGCTATAACTTTTGCGCAAACCGATAAATATACGCTTATTGACATTTTTTTTACTAAAGACATGTGGCTGAATACATTTTGGCCTAAATGTATGACTAAAATTGAGTTTATTCGATTTTTCTTATAACAAAAAGTAGAAAATATCATTTTTTTTCAAAATTTTCGGTCTTTTTCCGTTTATATCGCAAAAAATAAAAATCGCAGAGGCAATCAAATACCATTAAAAGAAAGCTCTATTTGTGGGAAGAAAAGGACACAAATTTCTTTTGGGTACAACATTGCATGTCCGCACAATTTACAGTTAAAGCAGCGCAGTGCAAAATTCTGAATTCACCTCTGGTCCTCTAGCTACCAAATGGTCCGGGGCTTAAGTGGTTAAAGTGGTTGTATACCCAAATTTTGTACAAGCACCTACAGGTAAGCCTACATTAAGGCTTACCTGTAGGTGCTTGTAATATCTCCGAGACCTACACAGTCTCGGAGATATTTGCAAAAAAGACTGTACCGCTATCTACGGCGCATGCGCGCCGTAGATAACGGCGCAGGCGCACTGAGCGCGGCGGCTCTTGAATGGGAGCCTGCCGGACACTGCCGGAAATTTGCGCACGCGCGGGGATCGTGCCGTTCCCCGCGCATGTGCGGGAGTGACGTCATCGCTGCTCCGGCCAATCACAGCGCCGGAACGGCGATACCCGAAAGTCACTCCGGGTATCATGGATTCGACGGAGGACACGTCCGAGGACCGCTGCGGGGGCTTCGATCTAAGGTAAGTGATTGATAATGAGCTAGTATGCTAGTCAAACTAGCTCATTATACCTTTGCCTTGCAGGTTGACCAAAAAAAATAAAAAATGTTGCGGTATACAACCGCTTTAAGAGGCTCCTCTGTCCTCCACTCATTACCTGTAATAATGGCACCTGTTTGAACTTGTTATCAGTATAAAAGACACCTGTCCACAACCTCAAACAGTCACACTCCAAACTCCACTATGGTGAAGACCAAAGAGCTGTCGAAGGACATCAAAAACAAATTTGTAGACCTGCACCAGGCTGGGAAGACTGAATCTGCAATAGGCAAGCAGCTTGGTGTGAAGAAATCAACTGTGGGAGCAATAATTAGAAAATGGAAGACATACAAGACCACTGATAATCTCCCTCGATCTGGGGCTCCACGCAAGATCTCACCCCGTGGGGCCAAAATGATCACAAGAACGGTGAGCAAAAATCCCAGAACCACACAGAGGGACCTAGTGGATGACCTGCAGAGAGCTGGGACCAACGTAACAAAGGCTACCATCAGTAACACACTACGCCGCCAGGGACTCAGATCCTGCAGTGCCAGACGTGTCCCCCTGCTTAAGCCAGTACATGTCCGGGCCCATCTGAGGTTTGCTAGAGAGAATTTGGATGATCCAGAAGTGGATTGGGAGAATGTCATATGGCCAGATGAAACCAAAGTAGAACTGTTTGGTAGAAACACAACTCGTCGTGTTTGGAGGAGAGAGAATGCTGAGTTGCAACCAAAGAACACCATACCTACTGTGAAGCATGGGGGTGGCAACATCATGCTTTGGGACTGTTTCTCTGCAAAGGGAACAGGACGACTGATCCATGTACATGAAAGAATGAATAGGGCCATGTATCGTGAGATTTTGAGTGCAAACCTCCTTCCATCAGCAAGGGCATTGAAGATTAAACATGGCTGGGTCTTTCAGCATGACAATGATCCCAAACACACCGTCCGGGCAACGAAGGAGTGGCTTTGTGAGAAGCATTTCAAGGTCCTGGAGTGGCCTAGCCAGTCTCCAGATCTCAACCCCATAGAAAACCTTTGGAGGGAGTTGAAAGTCCGTGTTGCCCAGCGACAGCCCCAAAACATCACTGCTCTAGAGGAGATCTGCATGGAGGAATGGGCCAACATACCAGCAACAGTGTGTGACAACCTTGTGAAGACTTACAGAAAACGTTTGACCTCTGTCATTGCCAACAAAGGATATATAACAAAGTATTGAGATGAACTTTTGATATTGACCAAATACTTATTTTCCACCATAATTTGCAAATAAATTCTTTCCAAATCAGACAATGTGATTGTCTGGATTTGTTTCCACATTTTGTCTTTCATAGTTGAGGTATACCTATGATGACAATTACAGGCCTCTCTCATCTTTTTAAGTGGGAGAACTTACACAATTGGTGGCTGACTAAATACTTTTTTGACCCACTGTAAATATCAGCTGCTAGTTGGGATTCCTTACCTTTACTCTTCTCGTTTTTCTCTCCTTCCCTTCCTCCCCCCTCCTCTTCCTTATTTTATTTTTATTAATTTTACTGTTTATTTTAATTGTATTTTAATTCTCTTCTTCCCCTCCTATTTTCTCTTTTTATGTTCAATGATTCAACTTATGGATACAAATGGAGAGTCCTGGAGCCTCTCTCTTCTTGACACCAATGTGGGAGCAATGTAAAATAACTATCACCTTGGGTGATAAGGGCCCTGATCTTGAACTATGTTAAAGGCGCTATAACTTGATCCAACTTTACAGAGAAGTTATAAGTACTCCGCTCAGGTTCGAGCAGGCAGTAGCCTAACAACTGTAATTATCGTTATAATTGTTTTTATATTACAGCCATATGGATAAGACACTTGGTCACCTCTTAAGAGTGCATGGATCTTTCTGTACTGACATACTATTTGTATCTTAACATTTTTTTTTTAAACTTTTGAATAAAAATCTATTGCAAACAAATATCAGCTGGAAGCCTGAAGTCATATTTACACTTTCCCAAAAATTATAAGTCGTCCCCGCTGAGAGAAGACAGTGATTATTGCTAGCGGCGATACCAGCCGCTAGCAATATTCACATGTAAAATCCAGCAGGCTGGTTGTACCCAAGTTGATCGATTGATACATTCAGCTTGCCCATACATGATTCAATTCTCAGCCGGTTCCTGCTGGCCTAACACGCTTAATACTATGAGAGTTTAGGATACAGTGAGTGTAAGCGACAACCAATAGTTAGTCTTGCATGCAATGTTTATCCTTCATTAACCACTTCCCATCCCGCCCATGTACATATGACGTCCACAGGAGGGATCTCCCATCCTGGGTGGATGTCATATGACGTCCTGGACATCCTATGACGTCCTGGGCTTCCCGGCCGTCTAGGGGGGTGCGCGCGCCGCATCGCTCGGGACCCAGTGCGCGTGCCTGGCGGCCGCAATGTCCGCCGGGCACCCGTGATCACAGCAGGACCGTGCATCTGTCAGAGGTGAGGAGACCGATGTGTGTTCCCAGTACAGAGGAACACAGATCGGTCTCCTCGCCTTGTGAGTCCCCTCCCCCCACAGTTAGAATCACTCCCTAGGGAACATATTTAACCCCTTGATCGCCCCCTAGTGTTAACCCCTTCTCTGCCAGTCACATTTACACAGTAATCAGTGCAGTTTTATAGCACTATTCGCTGTATAAATGTGAATGGTCCCAAAAATGTGTCAAAAGTGTCCGATATGTCCGTCGCAATGTCACGGTCACAATAAAAATCGCAGATCGCCGCCATTACTAGTAAAAAAAAAATTTAAAAAATGCAATAAATCTGTCCCCTATTTTGTAGATGCTATAACTTTTGCGCAAACCAATCAATATACGCTTATTGTGATTTTTTTTTACCAAAAATATGTAGAAGAATACATATCAGCCTAAACTGAGGGAAAAAAAAAAAATTGTGATATTTATTAAATCAAAATTAAAAAATATTGTGTTTTTTTCAAAATTGTCGCTCTTCTTTTGTTTATAGCGCAAAAAATAAAAACCGCAGAGGTGATCAAATACCACCAAACGAAATCTCTATTTGTGGGAAAAAAAAACATAAAGGTGCGACAGCGCTAAAAATTGGTCTGGGCAGGAAGGGGATGAAAATGCCCGGTATTGAAGTAGTTAATATTATTTCAGAGATATCATTTAATATTAATAAATTTTGATTCATTTTCTAGGTGCTTCGTCCCCATAAGTGTCATTCCCACTGTAATGTATTTGCTTTAAATTTATACATGGCCTTAGGATTATGTGTTTAATCAGAATGGTTAAGCTAGACTTTAGTGTGTAATGACCAATAGAACAGACTTTCCACTCAGTTGGTGTTCTGTATTGCTTTCTCTAAAAGAAACCGAGTGTATTAACAACATCAGCAGGAGATCAGCATAGGTAATTACTGAAATAAACCAGCAGGCACAATTATGGTGTTTAATGTGAGAAACAGAATTTATGTCTGTATTTTAAAGGGACCCAATTTAAAAAAGGCAGAAGATTCACTAGACTTACAAAAGGTTTATGGCACCGTGATCAGTATGCATTAATAGTTAGTAATGTTTCTGAAAGCTTTGCAGTTAGAAAGGAGCTACAATAAAAATAACAATAAAAAAAACAGTATGACAACCCAATATGCAGTTAAGAAATCTACACAAAAAAAAAAAAAATTCTCTGTGCATATATATAGACATATGTATAGGGCAGAAAACTTCCAAAACAGCCGTATTGCAGTTATTAAAATTTAGATATTTGATTGGGAAAAAGCACAGCAGATGGACATTTCCCTTATGCCGCGTACACACGACCGTTTTTAATGACGTGAAAAATATTTTTTTTTTAAAATGGTCATTAAAAATGATCGTGTGTGGGCTTTCCTGCAGTTTTCCCGACGAGAAAAACGCAGAGAATCACAAGGAGAAAAATTGGAACATGCTCTAACTTTTCACGTAGTTTTTTACATCGTCGTTTTTCTCGTCATGAAAAACGGCCGTGTGTGGGCTTTAACGACGTGAAAAAAAATGCGCATGCTCAGAATTAAGTATGAGACAGAAGCGCTCGTTCTGGTAAAACTAGCGTTCGTAATGGAGATAGCACATTCGTCACGCTGTAACGGACTGAAAAGCACGAGGCTGAAAAGCGCGAATCGTCGCTCAACAAACTTTACTAACATGAAGGGTGGCGCCATCCGAATGGAACTTCCTCTTTATAGTGCCGTCGTATGTGTTGGACGTTACCGCGCTTTACTCAAACATTTTTTTCCATGATAGTGTGTAGGCAAGGCAGGCTTGAGAGGAAACACGAAAAATCACGTCGAGAAAAATGCCGTTTTTTTCAATGACATTAAAAACGGTCGTGTGTACGCGGCATAAAGGTTTTCAGGTGGATCTTAAAACAGATGTTATCCAGGAATCAAAAAAGCAATACATTAAAAAAATATTTAAAGGGAGAGTATACAGTAGTCTTATCAGTGTTTAAAAAAAAGCATGCAATAAAGTTCATCTAGAGCAGCCATTCTCGACTGGGGGGTTCCTTGAGCTGTGGTTGATTGACCTCCCATTTAAGGGTGCTTCCTAAGTTCCTAAGCCAACCCCACTTGACAGCCAGCAGCACAATGATCAATGATTTTTTGAGCTGTCAGTGCCAGTGGCATTCTGACTACCACTGTAATGGTTGCCTTCCACTTACTGACCACCAATGTAAAGGGCATTGTTCCATCGACCTCCAGTGAATTTTTTTTTTTTTTTTAAAGGTGGAGGGTTCACTGAGACTTGAAATTAATTTTAGGGTAAAAAGATTGAGAAAGGCCGATCTAGACCTAAACTAATCTAAATATGTGTGAAGGTTCTAGAAAACGTGTATCTCAACAGTTGGTAAACTGAGTCATTGTAATAGCTATGGGATCACATGCATCATGCACACCCCCGCAAACATGCATAGAGCACAAAAAACACCAGAGCAAGTTATAACTTAAACAACCAATTTTATTAATCTCCATGTAACATTTTTTATTTTTATATATATTATTATTATTATTTTTTTTTTTTTTTTTTTTTTTGGATAATTATTGGCCACGGCCTGATTCACTGGTTTTCAAAACATAAATCCATAATCCACCAATTTTAACTTTTAAAACATACTTTCCAACCAAGTGTTTATCAATACCCGTACTCAACCCAGCCACTGAGACTCGAGCTGATTATTACTTGAACTTGACTTTCCTTAATTCTCCCCTCTGGCAATTCACCAGAGGGAGCCTACCACATGAATTGGCCGCGACGGGAAAAAGATGGGGGGGGGGGGTAGGGTGGGGAGCTCCTCCTGCTGGAATCTTCTGGTATCGCACCACTAACCTACATGGAACTGCTCCTTAAATGGACCAGAAACCAGCTTCTAGAATTTTCCTGATCTAACACCTGATTTCACTAACCAATCCCTTACTGATTCTCAGATTTCCAGAACTCTCTAACACACCTGAGCTTAATCAAATCTACTGACTGGGGTTTTTTTTTTTTTTTTTTAAAACTATTGACTCTCTAGCCCTGTAGCTAAACCTTCTTAGAAACTTATGTATTAACCTTGCAGTTACAGTGACCCCATGAGGAAAGGGGAGCCTATATGGCTACTCCCTTTCCTTCCCCATGGGATCACATGCATCATGCACACCCCCGCAAACATGCATAGAGCACAAAAAACACCAGAGCAAGTTATAACTTAAACAACCAATTTTATTAATCTCCATGTAACATTTTTTATTTTTATATATATTATTATTATTATTTTTTTTTTTTTTTTTTTTTTTGGATAATTATTGGCCACGGCCTGATTCACTGGTTTTCAAAACATAAATCCATAATCCACCAATTTTAACTTTTAAAACATACTTTCCAACCAAGTGTTTATCAATACCCGTACTCAACCCAGCCACTGAGACTCGAGCTGATTATTACTTGAACTTGACTTTCCTTAATTCTCCCCTCTGGCAATTCACCAGAGGGAGCCTACCACATGAATTGGCCGCGACGGGAAAAAGATGGGGGGGGGGGTAGGGTGGGGAGCACCTCCTGCTGGAATCTTCTGGTATCGCACCACTAACCTACATGGAACTGCTCCTTAAATGGACCAGAAACCAGCTTCTAGAATTTTCCTGATCTAACACCTGATTTCACTAACCAATCCCTTACTGATTCTCAGATTTCCAGAACTCTCTAACACACCTGAGCTTAATCAAATCTACTGACTGGGGTTTTTTTTTTTTTTTTTTAAAACTATTGACTCTCTAGCCCTGTAGCTAAACCTTCTTAGAAACTTATGTATTAACCTTGCAGTTACAGTGACCCCATGAGGAAAGGGGAGCCTATATGGCTACTCCCTTTCCTTCCCCATGGGATCACATGCATCATGCACACCCCCGCAAACATGCATAGAGCACAAAAAACACCAGAGCAAGTTATAACTTAAACAACCAATTTTATTAATCTCCATGTAACATTTTTTATTTTTATATATATTATTATTATTTTTTTTTTTTTTTTTTTTTTTTGGATAATTATTGGCCACGGCCTGATTCACTGGTTTTCAAAACATAAATCCATAATCCACCAATTTTAACTTTTAAAACATACTTTCCAACCAAGTGTTTATCAATACCCGTACTCAACCCAGCCACTGAGACTCGAGCTGATTATTACTTGAACTTGACTTTCCTTAATTCTCCCAACCGACGGGAGGGGGGCTTGCAGCACCCCTCCCGTCCCCAACCCCCCAAACCGCGGCCAACTCTATGCATGTTTGCAAATTTGTGTTTAAGATATCTAGACCTATGGGCGATAGATGCACCCCGTCATCCCTATATAGACCCTGTAAACCGCCCTCCAGCTCATGGTGCCGAAATGAAAAACCCATACCATCGCTCAGAAACTTCGCCATGGCTCTATTTATCCGCTTGCGGACCTTCTCTAGTGGCTTGAAAACTGCGGATTCCAACCACCTCAGACGTGGAATTATCTCTGAGAACCCAAACACCGTATTTGGAGAGGCTAAACGTAAAAACTTAAATGTATCCTTCATATCGGTAATCAGATCAAATGTCTTTAACTTCCCAATGTCATTACCACCAACATGTATAATTATTATATCTGGAGCCTCATGTAAAGCGTATAGCCTACTTAATTCAAACAACAAATCCTCCCACATCATTCCCCTACGACCATACCAATGAATCCGGAAGGCTGCAGGGTCCAGGCCCAAATTCTCCGAATATATTCTATCAGCAGCTCTCTTCTGTGCCCAAAAAATAAAAGAATGCCCTATAATCCAGACTGTATGTAGGGGACCTGAAACAAAATAATTAATTAATATGGACGAATGTATAATTTGTAACAATCTGACCTCCATCTACCAATCTTCTTAATTGTACTCTCCTCTAGACCAATCCTGGCAGCCTCTGTGGCTGCTCCTATTCGAAACGAGTGAGTCGTTATTTTAGTGTTGCTCAACTGAAGTCTTGCTAAACATTTCTTCAATACTGATGAAAACTGGTAAACTGTTACTGGTAAACCATCCTTGTGAATGAACAAAAACCCTGAACTGGGCGGGCGAACTGCCATGTAAGCCTGAAGGGTCCTTACTGGGCAGATATTCTCAACACTATACCTCTTTAAAGCCACCCAATTACCAACACCAACCGCATCCGTCTTACTTGTAGCTATAAATAACTTTATATTATCTGAACCCATAAACAAATTAGATAATAACATGCCTATGTTACTTCTCTTTGATGCAGGAAGGATCTCAGAAATCCGAAACGCACCGAAGAATGCGAGCGTAAACACTGATTTAAAAAGGACAGCCTCATAAGCAGAAAAGCATACTTCTGAAGTTATCCCACAAATCCGTGCTAATATAGCCGGGGTAATTGGGGACCTCATATCCTTTCTAAAATTATTCTTCCTGTATCCCTTTAGCACCTGCCGCACCGAGAAAAAACTGTGACAAGCCGGCAGATTATAAAGGCGCAGAAAAAATGACACCCCTGATAATGTCTTACTAATGTGAGACCAAGAATACTGTTTCAACATTAATGATTGTAGAAACAGAAGTACTAGGTCCTCCGAATGATTAGATAAAGACAGACTCATCGATGCTAAAAAGATTGACCACAATAACCATGAAGAACTGTAGCTCTTCCAGGTAGAAGCTGCCACAGAGTCCTGGATGTTTTGGAAAATTATGCTATCTCCCATAAACGGGAAGGGAAGATTACCCCCACTGGATCCGCTTCTGGCAGCAGCTTGAAAAACCGGTCCATCTGCAGGCGAGAAAGAGCGTCAGCAACGACGTTATTCTTTCCTGGGACGTATTTCGCTTTTAACCAGATGTTCCATTTTAAACACAGAAAAACCAAATATCTTAAATAAGAAACCACGGGAGGAGATTTAGATGACAAACTGTTAACTGCAAAGGCTACTCCCTTGTTGTCAGTGCTCACCAGCAACCTTCTATTGGCGAATAAACTGCCCCATATTTCCAATGCCACTACCACTGGGAATAGCTCTAATAATACTATATTTCTGCAGAACCCATTGATGACCCACCTGTGAGGCCACCCAGCAGCGCACCAATGGTTTCTCCAAACCGCCCCAAAGCCAACCGAGCCAGCTGCATCTGTTTCAAGGTGAAAATCCTTGTCCAGCACAAAATCATGCTGCCACATGTTTTTCCCATTAAATTGCTCCAGAAATTGCAACCAGACCATCAAGTCCTGCTTGATCTCTAAAGATAGCCTGATATGGGCCAACGGGTTCTTTAATCCTGAACTGGCAGCATACAATCTTTTGGAAAAAACCCTACCCATGGGAAGAACCCTAGTGGCAAATGCCAATTGCCCCAAAAGGGACTGCATTTCTTTCAATGTCACCTTTTTTCTACCCAAGAAAAAATGCAAAGATTGGGATAATTTGCCAATTTTTTCACCAGGCAACCGAAATTCCATGGTGACCGAATCCAGTGTTATACCCAAAAAATCAATACATGTTGTAGGAAAAACAGTTTTATCTTCCACCAATGGTATCCCAAAATGTTGGCATACTAATTTGAATGAAGATAATAGCTGACCGCAGTCCTCTGAACCTTCCGGGCCTAAAAATAAAAAGTCATCCAAATAATGAATAATAAAGGTGGAATGTGATACCATACTTACCACCCATTCTATAAATGTTGAGAAAGCTTCAAAGTAAAAACAAGAAATTGAGCAGCCCATCGGCAATGCTTTATCAAAGTAAAATTTATTGTCAAAACATATACCGAGTGAGTTGAAACAATCTGGGTGCAAAGGAAGAAGCCGAAAGGCTGATCGAATATCTGCCTTTGCCATCCAAGCATTTTTCCCTAGCAACCGTATCTTCTCAATTGCTAAATCAAAAGATGAATAAGACACTGATATAGCCTCAGTGTTGATTTGATCATTCAAAGAACTGCCAAAAGGAAATGATAAATGGTGTATCAAACGAAACTCATTTGGCTCTTTCTTAGGTACCAAACCCAAAGGGGAAATCCTGAAATCCAAAAAGGGGGGATGGTCAAACGGACCCTCCATCCTTCCTGACGCGACCTCTTTTAGCAATTTTATTTTTACTATTAAAGGTGCCTCATTAACAGATCTCAGATTTTCCACTACTGTACAACCTTTACCTTGAAAACTAGGTAACTGGAAACCCACTGTGAACCCGCTAATTAGCAATGAAGCTATCTGCTGGTTTGGATAGAGAAGCAGCCATGGCAGCATGCTTGAGAGCATCACTGGTGTTGCTGCTTTTGGAAATACCTTCCTTTGCATTTGCTTGTAATTTCCGAAAACATTTGGAAACTGGGTGATTCCCAGCACAAAAAGCGCATTCGTGCTTGTATTTACAAGATGCCATCCATTTGCAATGCGCATCATTGTAAGCAAAGCACACACCCTTCTTATAATTTACATTAGATGATACCTGGGGCCCTGCAGCCACAGCTGAGCGAAAAATTGATTGTTTTTGAGGCAGAAATAAATTGAGCCATAGGCCAACATCTTTTGAACCCCATTGTAGAGATGGCTGCACCGCTAGCTTCTGCCTAAATGCTTCATCGTATAGCAACCATGACAAGCCACTGAAACTCCTGTAGGCTTCTAAAACGATATCAATGTGTTGAAATAAAAGGGGGCTTAATTCAGGGGATTTTTCACAAAGCACACTAGCGTATATTATAAATGATTGTAACCACCCATAAAAGGACTTAATGAGAGCTTTGCGACGCTCCCCATCTGTCCTATCATCTTTTTTATCAAACCTGGATGGTTCTTTTGAAGGGGGAGGAATTGAACTGAGATCAATATATTCCCCCCTCCAAATCTTTTCCTTTACTGTAGAGGCTAAGTGAAACCCCAGCGGGGACAGAAAACAAGGCATGCACTCTTTTTGCCCTGTGACTTGCACCCCTCTTACTGCTTCTACATTACTGTTATTAGATGCACTGGCTAACTTAGATATACACATGGGCTCAGCTGTACAAGCTGGCCAAACCCCTGCACTGTTATCTCTGGGAACCTGCTGATTTGTAGCCTGTGCCTGCATTACAGTTAACAATCGTTCTAAGGATTTAGCTAATATAGATAATTGATGTGCTGTGTTTGACTCACCAACTGCCCCCTGAGCAGGGATCACTCCAGGGGATGACACCGGCGATGCACACCGCACAGGGATTCTGTCGGCTTGTTGGATTTCAGGCTGTGTGGTCACACATGCAGCTCTCTGTCCTCCCTTTCCGCCCTTGCGAGCCCCCTGCCGACCACGGGCGGGCTGCTGGCGTACTTCTCCTGTTGCTGTTGTTGTCCCCAGCGTGCTTTGTCCCCTCTCTCCGGGCTCTGTCATTGCGCATGTGCGCCGGCTCCTATAAGGGAGAGAAGAAAAAGTTTGGCTGCCATGGGCAGAAGCGGGTTGATCCGGGCTTGCGCTCCTCCTCAATGGGCGTCTTCTCTTGCTTGACCTCCGACCAGCCTCCTCTTCTTCTTCTTCTGCGGCGTCATCCGTCCCCGCCGCTGTATGATGGGGGAATCCCGCGACCGCTCCCTCCGCTCCAGGGCATGGCTGTTGGTGTGGTCCCGCCGCGCTGTTCGTTTGTCCAGCTGATCGGTTCTCCGCGCTGCTTGCTTCGGGATCAGGATATGAAGGTGAGGCAAGACACTGTCGAATCCATTCTTCCCCTCCCGCAGCCTCGGCTTTTTCGATCAGTTGACGAATCAGGGCTTCCATGACGATACGTGAGCTCCTCCTGCTGGAATCTTCTGGTATCGCACCACTAACCTGCCTGGAACTGCTCCTTAAATGGACCAGAAACCAGCTTCTAGAATTTTCCTGATCTAACACCTGATTTCACTAACCAATCCCTTACTGATTCTCAGATTTCCAGAACTCTCTAACACACCTGAGCTTAATCAAATCTACTGACTGGGGTTTTTTTTATTTATTTTTTTTTAAAACTATTGACTCTCTAGCCCTGTAGCTAAACCTTCTTAGAAACGTATGTATTAACCTTGCAGTTACAGTGACCCCATGAGGAAAGGGGAGCCTATATGGCTACTCCCTTTCCTTCCCCATTCTACTCTACCTCTAGTGTAGCCTTCCCAAGCTTTTAAACATGGGCAGCCCTAGAAATAACGGGCCATTCTCAAGAAACCCCTGCTTATATATACTGTATCATGGTGCATTGGCGTGATGGCCATTGGGAAGAATGTTCCTTACATTTGTAACCAGTGGGAAATCTCCCCTTTTAGATATCAAAAGATCATTGGTGTCAGTTGTTACTTATTTGAGAGGCACAAACTGTTCAAAGAACCCTTAGCAACCTCTGGAGAAACCCTGGTGGAGAAAGGTTGCGCAGTGGTAAAAGTGGATGTAAACCCGATTCATGAAATTTGAGCTGGGCACATATAGCTGTAGTGTTTTCTTATCTCTCAAAGCACTATGTCCTGTAGCTGTCTCCTGCTCTGTTTTTCTGTTATCAGCGTGATAACTCCTGACAAGTTCTGCATCACATATGATAAAAGCATCTGAAATTTTGTGTTGGGGAGGATGCTGTAAATCAGGGGTGCCCAACCTTTTGAAGAGCAAGGGCCACTTAAAGCGGAGCTCCGCCGAATAAAAATGATTAAAAGCCAGCAGCTACAAATACTGCAGCTGTTGACTTTTAATATTAGGACACTTACCTGTTCTGGAGTCCAGCGATGTCGGCAGCAGAAGACGAGGAATCGCTCGTCACTCTGCTGCCCCCACCGCCATCCTCAGTGAGGGAACCAGGAAGTGAAGCCTTGCGGCTTCACTGCCCGGTTCCCTAGGGCGCATTCGCGAGTCGCGCTGCGCCGTTCTCACTGGTCCCCCTGTGTTCTGGGAGCCGAGTGTCTCCCAGAACACAACGGGTATTCTGCGGGAAGTGACGTAATACCCGCAGAATATCCGCAGAGAGGACTCCTGGAAGTGGGTGCAAATACCTGTCTTAGACAGGTATCTGCACCCCCCTCCCCCCTGAAATGTGCCAAATATGACACCGGAGGGGGGGAGGGTTCTGATAAGCGGAAGTTCCACTTTAGGGTGGAGCTCCGCTTTAAGCGACTTGGTAACAGGTCGCGGGCCACAATGAGCGGAACGGGTGGATGGCAGCCCACTCGGCTCTATGGAGTCCACTTCTCTCTCAGCATACCAAACTCGCAGGTAATAGAAGTCTATGGCTCAGTGCAGGTAACCCACAGGTGCACTTCTCTGCACCTGTGGATCAGTTTGAAAGCAGCCCAGAAACTGCAGAACAGATATGCCCATAAATACACTGTGATTTTAGTAATAAACTTACCTTTATCTTCTATTCTATTTTATTCTATCCCAGAGCAGGAGGTCGCGGGCCACATCAGAGCGCTCCGCAGGCCACATGTGGCCCCCGGGCCACTGGTTGGGCACCCCATCTGTAAATAGATTAGCAGAGCCCTGAACTATTCAACAAACAGAGCTGAAAGTCTCTACCAGAAAGAGAAAATCTCTTAACACGAAGAGCACTTTCTAAACAGTATATAAAGCTGAAGACAGCGGATATAAATGTAAAACTTATGTAGGGAGATTTGTTTTAATCTCTGTGTATCATCTGAGGATGTTCACTTCACTGGGTATATGTAAGGGTTTACATCCACTTTAATCTACAAATCTTTACATGTAGAACAATAAAAAAAAAGAAAGTGCAAGCATATCAAAAAGTTGCATTTAAATTAAACACTGCAATAATAATTTAAAATATGTTCTTGCTAAATAAATTTAAAACTTATCCTATATTCTTTTATATAATTGGTTCTACATAGGTGGTTTTAGTTGGAGTATTTTTGTTGGATTATGGTTGATTATCAATACAACCTCGCACTGCATGTATTTATTGTTATTGCTATTATTATACAGGATTTGCATGTATATACCGTCAGCAGTTTGTGCAGCACATTACAATTTAAAGGGAAACAGTCAGGGTGTATTTGATTTAAATCACTAGTAAAAAGGCTTGATTTAAATCAAAATTCACATTAATGGGACGGCTGGTGAGTGGTGATGCGGCAGTGACACAACAAGGTGGTGGCAGCGGGTGAGTGGATGCCCGCTAACAGGCACTGCCATGATGGATCTGAAATTACAGGTGCTCTTTAAATATAAGGACTTATTCTTGCTGGTAGTTAGAATCTTTAATCTTTGCAAACAAAATGAAGGCTTCCTATTTAGAATAATAAGCTGTCAGGTTAGTAAAACAGCGATATCGGAACTGATTCAATCATACAGTTTGTAGTGTACATAGATTTCGAAACAATGGGATAAAGCAGGGATATGCAATTAGCGGACCTCCAGCTGTTGCAAAACTACAGGTCCCATCATGCCTCTGTCTCTGGGTGTCATGCTTGTGGCTGTCAGAGTCTTGCTATGCCTCATGGGACTTGTAGTTCTACAACAGCTGGAGGTCCGCTGATTGCATATCCCTGGGATAAAGGAATATTCCTGAACTTTTATCTCATGCTTCCATCTTCACCTGGTCTTCCTTCTGGGTTTGAGTGCTCCGGCCCTCTGACTGGCTGAGCCGCGATATTGTCACTCCAGCACATGTGCGCAGGAGTCATTGACACGGCACAGAGCTCCAAAGCGGCAGCACAGGTATTCCGTCCCTTCAGAGCCCATGCGCCAGGGATGTCACCGGCTGCACTCAGTATGAATATCTCCTAAGCAGTGCAAGTTTAGGAGATATTCACTATATCTACAGGTAAGTCTATCCTTATTATAGGCTTACTTGTAGGTACAAAAAAAAAAACGTTACTTCCACTTTAACCCCTTCCTTACCGGGCCATAGTAATATGATGCCGGCAGGAACCCTCCCTCCCTCCGGGTGGACGTCATATGACGTCCTTGCTTCCCGGCCGTCTAGGGGGAGCGCGACCGCCGCATCGCTCGGGACCCAGTGCGCGTGCCCGGCGGCCGCGGTGTCCGCCAGGCACCCTCGATTGCCCGCAATCACGGCAGGACCATGGATCTGTGTGTGTAAACACACAGATCCATGTCCTGTCAGAGGTGAGGAGACTGATGTGTGTTCCCAGTACAGAGGAACACAGATCGATCTCCTCCCCTTGTGAGTCCCCTCCCCCTACAGTTAGAATCACTCACTAGGGAACATATTAACCCCTTGATCGCCCCCGAGTGTCAACCCCTTCCCTGCCAGTCACATTTACACAGTAATCAGTGCAGTTTTATAGCACTAATCACTGTATAAATGTGAATGATCCCAAAAACTTGTCAAAAGTGTCCGATATGTCCGTCGCAATGTCACGGTCACAATGAAAATCGCAGATCGCCGCCATTACTAGTAAAAAATAAATAAAAATACCATAAATCTATCCCCTATTTTGTAGACACTATAACTTTTGCGCAAACCAATCAATATACGCTTATTGCGTTTTTTTTTACAAAAATATGTAGACGAATACATATCGGCCTAAACTCAGAAAACTTTTTTTTCAAAAAGTAAAAAATATTGTTTTTCTTTTTTTCAAAATTGTCGCTCTTCTTTTGTTTATAGCGCAAAAAATAAAAACCGCAGAGGTGATCAAATACCACCAAAAGAAAGCTCTATTTGTGGGGGAAAAAAAACATAAAGATTTCATTTGTGTACAGTGTAGCATGACCTCGCAATTGTCATTCAAAGTGTGACAGCGCTGAAAACTAAAAATTGGTCTGGGCAGGAAGGGGGTGAAAATGTCCGGTATTGAAGTGGTTAAGAAGCAACGTATTTTTGAAGGAACCTATGTTAGAAAACATAAAGTGTGAATTGGATTTGGGGATGAAAGGACAGAGTCCAGGAGCACATTGTGAGTGTATTTTGTATTACAATGTACTGTATTATTTTAGTATACTGTATGTGGAGTATGGAGACAGCAGTGTGACCCAGTTCCTTTGTGTGTGCCAGCTGTAAATTAGTAGACTTCGATTTAATGGGTGCTCTGAAATGAACAGTTGCTATAAACAGCCTGTCAGATGTAGTAACTGAGTTCAGTTGCTGCCATATGAGATGCATTGATGACATCCCCTCCAGTCTTCAGTTTGGATGGCAAGAGAATGAAACTGAAGTGTGATGAATTGCTGCTGTACTGAAATAAATGTGTTACAGTGGATGATCCGTCTTCCATGCCCATTCTAGCAGGATTGTACTTGAATGCCTGAGAGCATCCTCATGTCTGCTGCATGGACGATCTGTGCTTTCAACATCAACGGGACTTCTGAGCTAATGAAGGAAGAAGACTTTCTGTAGCATTGTACTGAAAATATATACATCTACTGGTAGTTTTTGTGCAGAAAAAGGGAAAAAAAAGGTCAGTCAATCTCCAATGTAAATAATCCTTGCTACCTAACTACAAGGATTAGCGCTCTGGTTTAAAGCAAACACCTTTCTATAGCTCCTGAAAGCAAAGTTGTCTAGGCGCTAACCATGCCTGGTTAATGACTGCTATGAAGGGCTTAGTTACCATAAAGTTATTCTGTTGCTTTCAGTCACGTTGGACTGACATATGGACTTCCCAGATAGAAAGCAATTGTGCTGCAAGTTTGAAAATGACTGGACTATTGCTAGACTTGCCAGGCTTCACAAGTTTGTTACATAATTGAAGCAAGTCCGCATCGCATGACTCCAGATCAACATTCTTTGCAAACATTCTGCAAGTCTGCTGCAAGTTCTGGTTCAGTTATGTTGTGCAATAGTCCTCCCACCACAGGGGTCACTGTGGCTAAATTTTTATGCTGTAGACTTGCAGAGCTCTTGCTGTAGACTCACCACTGCAACTTTGCTCTTGCTAAAGACTTGCCACGCAAATTTGCTACAAATTGGAAAAGTGTCAACTAGAACTTGTCCTTCAAGTGCTCTGCAAGTGTACAACTTGCCAGTGAAAATGTGCAGCAAGTTAACTGACTTACAATTCAACACTGCAACAAATTTGTGGCAAGTTATCCTTGCTATCTGGGTTGGGCTGACAGAGTAGAGTAGAGCAACAAAGCACAGTCACTATGCTGTGCTACTAAAGAGGAAGGAGAATCTGCATATCTATTCAGCAAATCCATCTACATATAGAATTACGTGCTATACGCACAAACATTGTTTTCAAATCTTACCCACTTCTCTACTGTGCACGAAAACCCCCTTCCTGCCCAAGCCATTTTTCAGCTTTCAGCGCTGTCACACTTTGAATGACAATTGCGCGGTCGTGCGACGTGGCTCCCAAACGAAATTCGGGTCTTTTTTTTCCCACAAATAGAGCTTTCTTTTGGTGGTATTTGATCACCTCTGCGGTTTTTATTTTTTGCGCTATAAACAAAAGAAGAGCGTCCAGTTTGGAAAAAAAAACATTATTTTTTACTTTTTGCTATAATAAATACCCATTTTTTTTTTAAATAAAATTTTCCTCAGTTTAGGCCGATACGTATTCTTCTACATAATTTTGGTATAAAAAAAAAATCGCAATAAGCGCGTATTGATTGGTTTGCGCAAAAGTTATAGCGTCTACAAAATAGGGGATAGATTTATAGCATTTTTATTTTTTTATTAGTAATGGCGGCGATCTGCGATTTTTTTATTGTGACTGCGATATTGCGGCGGACACATCGGACACTTTTGACACATTTTTGGGACCATTCACATTTATACAGCGATCCCTGCTATAAAAATGCATTGATTACTGTATAAATGTGATTGGCAGGGAAGGGGTTAGCCACTAGGGGGCGGGAAGGGGTTAAATATGTTCCCTCAATGTGTTCTTACTGTGGGGGGAGGTGACTGACTGGGGGAGGTGACCGATGGTTGTCCCTATGTACAAGGGACACACCATCGGTCCCCTCTCCCTCACAGGACGTGGATCTCTGTGTTTACACACAGAGATCCACTTTCCTGCTCGTTTCCCGGGCAATCGCGGGTGCCCGGCGGCAATCGCGGCCGCCGGGCACGCGCACCGGGGCCTTGTGAACGCGGCGGGCGCGCGCCTCCTAGCTCGTTTTAAAGGGAGGACGTCATATGACGTCCTCCCAGAACGAGAGTATCCTCCGCCCCCCGTCAATTGACAGTGGGCGGGGGACAAGTGGTTAAAGAGACTGCCACGTGACCCATTCAGGACACTTTTACTCATCATTTCAGTACTCCTGCCTCTTTTGCAGCTGCCACAAATACCATATGTAAACTCTGTGTTGGATGGTTTTGGAGCTTACTTGAGGTTGAAGTCACCTCTTCCATTGTATGATAGTGTTTACCCGATATTGGAAAGAATTTACATGCAAACCCTTACCAGTAGCGCTAGAATGGCAGGGCAGGGCTACAAAGGTGGTTTGGGGGGTTGGTTAGCAAGAGACTCTTCATTTAATTTTCATTTCATTAAATGAGAAAAGTCTCTTTAACATTAAGGGCCAATTCACACTATTGCATTGCAGTAGTGAGCATGGCAACACACACTACGTGCATTTGTATTTTGCAATGCCATTCATTCACTCCAATGCATCTTGGCCATGCAGCACTATGGGTGGCAACGCAGTGACGTGTGGTGAGGTGTACTGCCAGAAATAGTATCTGCACCTTTTTTGGTGCATTAGGCAGCCCATTAAAATAAATAGTCTGCCTTAATGCAATGCACATTAATATGTGGTGATGCGCATGTGCTAATGCACCACAATGGGCCCTAAGAAGAAGATTATAGTTTTTTTGTTCTAGTTTCCTATTTAACTTAAAGGAGTTGTAAAGTCTCAAGGTTTTTCACCTGAATGCATTCTATGCATTCTATGTAAGTATAAGTATACAATCATGGTAGTTGCTGTAATTGGCTTTGCAGCATACCTTTTAGGCTGGACATAGACATCAGAAGAGGATTTTCTAGCCCATGAAGGATCTGATCATCTCTTGAGATCTGCAGGTAGAGATTCTACCCTTAGCAGAATCATTCTGAACCCAGAATTGTTTCTGTTTAGTCAATGGTCCAGTGGAGAAACAGTGCCTCTCAAGCAGGCAGCCATGGTGATGGCTTATTTGGGGGAAGCAGTAGTGATTGGACAAGTTTTTGTAACTTTCAGACCAACTAAAGTGCCTCTAAACCCCCAAAACAAAATTGTATGATATTGCAGCTTACCAGTCCTTAACCACCTGCCTACCAGGCACGAAAACCCCCTTCCTGCCCAGGCCATTTTTCAGCTTTCAGCGCTGTCACACTTTGAATGACAATTGCGCGGTCGTGCGACGTGGCTCCCAAACTAAATTTGCATCCTTTTTTTCCCACAAATAGAGCTTTCTTTTTGGTGGTATTTGATCGCCTCTGCGGTTTTTATTTTTTGCGCTATAAACAAAACAAGAGCGTCAAGTTTGAAAAAAAAACACAATATTTTTTACTTTTTGCTATAATAAATATCCATTTAAAAAAAAAAAATGTCCTCAGTTTAGGCCGATACGTATTCTTCTACATATTTTTGGTAAAAAAAAATCGCAATAAGCGTATATTGATTGGTTTGCGCAAAAGTTATAGCGTCTACAAAATAGGGGATAGATTTATAGCATTTTTTTTTTTTTTTTTTTACTAGTAATGGCGGCGATCTGCGATTTTTATTGTGACTGCGATATTGCGGCGGACACATCGGACACTTTTGACACATTTTTGGGACCATTCACATTTATACAGCAATCCCTGCTATAAAAATGCATTGATTATTGTATAAATGTGACTGGCAGGGAAGGGGGTAACACTAGGGGGCGGGGAAGGGGTTAAATGTGTTTCCTAGATGTGTTCTAACTGTGGGGGGAGGGGACTGACTGGGGGAGGTGACCGATGGTTGTCCCTATAGTTAATTCCAAAATCAAATGTTAAAAGCAAACAAAATCTTTCAAAAGACATTTGAATGTTCTAAGAATTTTCATATGAATTTTCCAAAGACTTTTCTCAAGAATTTTCATTTAAAATTCTATCCGTCTATGACCAGCTTAATGTTATCAGGTATTTGCACTCCGTATAGCATTGCAAACAACGTAAAGTATTTGGAGTAATTTATTTACTGTAGTGAGTTGGAGGTGAGTGTCCATTATCGGACTTGTAAGTTTATATGTGAAATCTGATACTCTTTGTTTTCAGGTTCTTTCCCCAAGGCCTTGCAACGTGTAGGATGAGGAAACACAACGACTTTTAAATGCAATGAGTAGTAATAAAGTCTGACAGCTTTGGGAAGTAACAACTGTTTTTAAGCTTCTTTGATTTGTAAACCACAAAGCGGATTAGCATGTTTATGGAAGGAGGGATATCCTGCAGATGAAATATACCATACATCTACATCCCATAAGTGGAAGCTGGAATTTTCTGATAGTTATTAAGATAATTGCCAATAGTCCTTAGACTGTGAGCATTCCAGAATGTCCAACTCTACTCTTGTATTTCACATGATCCTGCCTTCGGCTTTCTAAAAATATATACTTCTCCGTTTCTTGCTGGTAATAAAACAGACGCAAGATCTTTTTAACATGTTGTATTCATGTTCATATTCAGAGCAAAAAATAAATAAGAGGTTCAAGTATAAACCAGTAGAGGTCATTATTATATGAGTTTTTTCTAAATGATTGATTTCTTATTTTATTTATTTTTCTTTTGTTGATGATGATTTAACTTTTCTAGTTAGAATTTTAACAATTTTTTAATGTAATGGTTTATATGCATTTCAGTACTTGGAGTATAAAAAAAGATTGAATTTGGCAGTGTAGTAATTTTTGAACTTTTTTCAAAATAAGGATCTTTTAATAAAGCAAACCAAAATTACAACATAGAGCAACCAGCCAGGTGTTAGCTTTTGGACAGTAAATGGCAACTAATTGACTGCTATTATGCACACCAAATGCCCCATACACACAGTCGGGATTTCCGACGGGAAAAAGTTTGTCGGGAATCCTGACGGGAAAAAAGAGAACCGGCTCTCTATCATTTGCCGGCCCTTTTTGGCCGTTTTCCTGTTGGAAAAAGTCCGATGGAGCATACACACGGTCGGGATTCCCAACCAAAAGCTCTCATCAGGCTTTTTCCGACAGGAAAACCGATCGTGTGTACGGGGCATTAGTGTAATGTAGATAGTAGTAATTTAATAGTTTCAGCATAGATATATTCTAGTGATGTAATATTTCAGTAACAAGCAGACCTAACATTTCATGCTAATGCTGGAAACTTGCTATGTTCAGAGTAAACATGGTCATATACGGAATGGCTGGATAGTTTGGATGACTTTTGACATGCCTGTTCACTATTCTGTGAAAGTTGGACAACTCTTTTGCCATTGGAGCTTAAGGCAGTTATAGGGAGGGCCAAAGTTTCAAAATGATTTGCCATTATGGTTGTCCTTCATGAGATTGTACATGATAATTATTTTGCATATTATTCTATTTGACCATCTGAAAGTGGACCTAAAGTAAAATAAATACTCTTGGCTATTAGCCTTTCTATAATGCTGACAACTTACAGAAAAGCCAATAGACTGCAATATTTGTATTCAACTCCTGAAGTCAGATCCTCTGAAGTTCAGGAAACCTCTGTCTTCTTTAAGACCCCTTTCACACTGACGCATTTTTCAGGCGGTTTAGCGCTAAAAATAGCGCTGCTATACCGCCTGAAAAAATCGTGCCCTGCAGTCTTCAGTGTGAAAGCCCGAAGGCCTTCACACTGAAGCGGTGCGCTAGCAGGACAGCTCCAAAAGTCCTGCTAGCCGCATCTTTGCAGTGGTGAAGGAGCGGTGTGTTTACCGCTCCTTTACCGCTGCTGTCCATTGAAAGCAATGGGAAACCGCGGTAATACCGCCGGCAATGCGCCTCGGCATTGCGGGCGGTATTAACCCTTTTTCGGCCGCTAGCGGGGGTTAAAATCACCCCGCTAGCGGCCGAATATTGCGGTAAAAACAACGGTATAGCGGCGCTAAAAATAGCGCCGCTATACCGCCAGCGCACCTCCCCGCCCCAGTATGAAAGGGGCCTAACCCTCCTTCAAACTTCCTTTCTGATGCTTCCTTCTATAATAATCCTGATCTTCTTATACTCCTTCATCTTTAATTTACTTCATTTGCAGATTTGCAGGGTCTAGTTGCTATTTTGTAAATGATAGCAGAGTAAGAAAGATGTGAACCCAAAGATATTTTTTGGAATTTACTTCTGCTTTAAATGAAATTTACTATAATGCCGCGTACACACGATCATTATTCTCGGCGGTTAAAAAACCGCCGTGAATAATGACAGGAAAAACGAGGGAACCGCTTGGTTCCCTACACACGGTCATTTTTCCCGTCATTTTTTCTCTTGACGAGAAAAACGACCGTCTGTGGGCTCCGCGGCAGTGTTTCCCTATGGGAAAACTGCCGCGGAAAAAAATGCTGGAAAAAACGATGAGAAAATTTAGAACATGTTCTAAATTTTCACGTCGTTTTTTATGCCGTTTTTCTAGACGAGAAAAACGACATAAAGCCCACAGACGATCGTTTTTCTCGGCGAAAAAAAAAATGCAGTTTTTCTCGTCGAGAAAAGCGGTCGTGTGTACGCGGCATGAGGCTCAGTTCACACTGCTGCGACTTCCATTGTGACTTTGCATTGTGATTTGCTTGCCACTTGATGATATGTCAATGTGACTTCAATGCAACTTTAATGTTTTGCAACTTTGGCTTTGATAAATCATAACAATTCTTAGATTGTAAACTCTAACGAGCAAGGCCCTTTGATTCCTACCGTATTAAAGTGTATTGTATTTGTACTGTCTACCCTCAAGTTGTAAAGCGCTGCGTAAACTGTCAGCGCTATATAAATCCTGTATAATAATAATAATAACAATACAGAGTGGGGAAGATTTACTAAATCTGGTGCACACAGAATTTGGTGCAGCTGTTCATAGTAACCAATCAGTTTCCAACTTCAGCTTGTTCAATTACATTTTGACAATAACCCCAGGTTCACACTGGGCTGCGGGAATGAATGATTTCACTCCCGCTTGTCAGTCCCGATTTCGGCCGCGATTACAGAGACATCTGTGCAGGTTTCTGCACAGATGTCAAAGTAAATTGCGGGCCAAAATGGCAAAAAGTAGTACAGAAACTACTTTTTGAAATCATTGCAGCGACGCAGATGCGGCGTCGCACCGATTAGTTCCATTGCCGGCAAATGCCGCTGATTTGACATGTCAAATGGCATGTCAAATCGTACCTATGTGAACCAGGGCTAAAACCTAGAAGCTAATTGTTTGTTTTTTTTGGATTGAAATTCAACCGGTATCTGCTGAACTGGCCAAATTACGATCCATCTATGGTCAGCTTTAGATTACAGAGGACAATTTAAAAGGCATCTAAGAATATTTTTGTGCTTTCACATTAAAATCGGACTGCTATAGGCTACTGTTACACTTTTTATTCTTCTTATGCTGCGTACACACGACTGTTTTTCATGACGAGAAAAATGCCATTTTTTAATTTGGTCATTAAAAACGATGGTGTGTGGGCTCCAGAGCATTTTTCACGACGTGAAAAATGGGCATTAAAAATTTGGAAAAATTTTCTCGTCATTTTTCACGTCGTCGTTTTTCTCGTCATGAAAAACGGCCGTGTGTAGGCTTTAACGACGTGGAAAAAAACGCGCATGCTCAGAAGCAAGTGATGAGACGGGAGCGCTCGTTCTGGTAAAACTAGCGTTCGTAATGGAGATAGCACATTTGTCACGCTGTAACGGACTGAAGAGCACGAGGCTGAAAAGCGCAAATCGTCTCTCACCAAACTTCACTAACACAAGGATCAGCAAAAGCATCCCAAAGGCTGGCGCCATCCGAACGGTACTTCCCATTTATAGTGCCGTCGTACATTTTGTACGTCACCGCGCTTTGCTCAAGCATTTTTTTTCATGATAGTGTGTAGGCAAGGCAGGCTTGAGAAGAATCACGTCGAGAAAAACTTTGTTTTTTTAATGGCATTGAAAACGGTCGTGTGTACGCGGCATTAGGCCTCATGTACACTGCTGCTGGTAAACAGACGTTTAAGAGCAGTTGGGCATTTTTTACAAATGCTCCTGAACTCTCCTCTATGTTATCTTATCAGTACACAGGGTCGTTTATAGTCATTTCTAGGCAGTTGAGTTTAGAGCCTTTTTTTGGAACCCAAAAAAATGCGTTCAGAAGCTGAGTTTAGAGGCATTTCAAGCGCCAAACGTGGTAACTCGCATTTAGTAGCGTTTTGTTTACAGACGTTTTTTTTTGTTTTTTTTCAATAATGTTTATTGGATTTTACAGGATTACAGAAGATTGTAAACAATAACAATAATTTGTGTCAGAAACAGAGATAGGAAAAAACAACATAGCAGATGGTAGGTGATCTACAGTATCTATTGAATAACAGATAAAATGCAGTATAGATTCAATCATGACTTCAGCTATGAAGATAACATAGCAGTCGTCCGGGCCCGACCGCTGTCTCGAGACATATGAAACGGGTGTAGGGCAATGGACGGGGTTGAAGGAATGCCTTAACTAGAGGGGAGAGGGAGCGTCTCGTGGTGCTATCCCTATGAATGCGTGGCGAATACCAGTGATGGCCAGCCCCCGTCCATCTCACCCCCTAACGGGATCTAGCTGTGAGTGGGCGGGGGCCACGTTAGAGTTAAAAGATATGGTGAATCTAAGTGGTGTAGTGAGGTATCCAGGGTATAACTGATAGGGAAAGTAGTATCGTTCCAGCAAGGGGGAGGGGGTCCCAGTGATTAAACAGAGGTAGTCGTGCACTCGATCAGGCGTAGGTCAGATGATGGCTGCGGATTAGGGAATAGGCCTACTTGGAATCTAATGGATGTGTGAAAGAGAGGGTAAGGGGGAGCTATAGGGGGGGGGGGTGATGTGGTCTATGGGGCAATGTCACTAGGAGGGGTGAATGTGGGGGTGGTCGTGTGGTGGTTCCCCTGTAGTGTGTCCAACAGGCCCATGTGTCAGTGAATTTGGTAGGGGCGTCGCGAGCTTGAAATATGAGTTGTTCCATGTCTGCTATTCTGTCTACCCTGCGATGCCACTCCGCAATCGTAGCAGACGTTTTTTACTTTAACCCCAAAAAAAGAAAAAACATATTTTCAAATGTTTCTAGACGCAAACGTGCCATGTAAACGCGGCTAAATGGACGTTTTTAGATGCTGGTTTCTAGCTGTCAAGTTAAATTGTTCAGTAGAGGTTGAACAACGTCCCGTGTACATGAAGCATAAGCATTTTTTATTTAAGAGGCCAGATATCATTGACTAGGTGTAATGTAGCAGAACACACCAAATCCATACATAGTAAGTGGCATCTCCAAGGAAGGAAGGCTTGCACATTTCCTCCTGTGATTCTGACTGTACTGTGTGTTTTTGTATTGGGTGTAGGAAGTACAGGTGGTGTGAACATGGTTTTTAGAAGCCTTGGGGTGGGACATTTGACACAATAGCCAGTGTTGTTTTCTCCAGGTTGTAAACTCGAGAACTACCAACATACTAAAAATAAGGGTTAAACTCCTAATAAAAAGGCAATTACATTTACGGTGTTGTGAGGGGGATTGTTTTCATGAACAACATTACCCTGTATATAGCTTTGATGTGGGGTCTGTTTTATGGTTTACTTGACCCATCATAGCGTTGCTTTTACAGTTTGGGGTTTAAATTGACATTTACACTGATGCAGAAAGTGTAATAACAGATTGCACTTCACAAAAGACTGGATTGCTATAGACATTATACTTTGGCTGAGGACAATAAGCCCACCAACAGCAAAACAAAAAGTCAGAAGAAAGACACTAATTTTGAAAAGAAATGCCCCAATATTACACATTTTTACTGTATCATTGCGTACTAATCATGATGGAGTAATTATCAGCCTGTTATTATCTGATATGCTGTGTTTAAATAGCAAGCATAAAGAACACATGGTGATTACCATATGAATTGCTTGCAGGCACATTTAAACATACAGGAGACCATGCATAATACATGGGATCAGTGAAAGGACGGATTTGTATGAAATCTCTTGCTGCATTGTTATTACTTATTTCTCATAGTTACTCTTGGCCATTGCGGTATACTTTAGCACATTTACATTGGATTTAAGTTTATTGTTTATGCATTAGCTTTAGACTTGAATCTTAAAAGAAAGAGCTTACATTAACCTGATTTTGGCATTAGGATATTTTTCTGTTTTTCTGTGTATTTGTAAAGCTTTTAGGTTTGAAGGTTGCATAGAAAAGACAAAAAATAATGGATTCCACTCAAAGACTGTTTGTGTTGTATGTAAAATGGAAGCACACTTTGCAAATTCAGTGTCAAAGAAAAGAGACACATTTTGGGATGTTTTTTTTCCTGCATATTGGCAGGATATTGTTTTTAATTTAGGTCTTTCTTAGGATTGTCCATTTGTTTTATTCATGCAGTGTAGAAATCTTTGGGTCGTGGCCTATAAACAACACTGGTGATATGATTACTATACAGTGGAACCTCGGATTGCAAGTAACGTGGTTAACGAGCGTTTCGCAATACGAGCACTGTATTTTGTAAAATCCTAACTCGGTTTGCGAGTGTTGTCTCGCAAAACGAGCAGGATTCAGGCCAAAGCAGTATGCAGTACCGCATTTGGCCTGAGGTGGGGGGTTCCGGATCCGAGCAGAGCCGATCTGCGCCATTCGGAAAGACTCGGAAATACTACATTCCCGAGCCTTTCCAAGGTTTGCCGAGGTCAGCCGAACTGTCCTCTGGCCTTTCCGGCTGTTTCCGAGTCTCCCTGGCGCCCCCCTGCCTCTGGCCGCATGTGGTATTGCATGCCATTGAAGTCAATGCAGAACAAATTATTTTAGTTTCCATTGACTTCAATGGGGAAACTCACTTTGATATGCCAGTACTTTGGATTACGAGCATTCTCCTGGAACAGATTATGCTCACAATCTGAGGTTCCACTGTACGTGAAAGCTTTTTTTAGTAGTTGGTTCGTGAGCATTTAAAATCACACTCCTGCTATGGTATTTTTCTAGGTTCTATCCTCTGCTATCCCTAACCCCAAGCCAAGCTTTTCTCTATGTTTTTGCTCCCAAGGAATTCTTGAAATAGTTTTTAGGCTTAGGCAAACCTCTGCTAAAACAAATTATTCGGAGGTCAGGGGGTAAATTGCACCATACCTTGGTGGTCAGTGGGAATAACTCCCCCCTTACAGCATTGATTGGAATTCCACCCTTACAGATAGTTAAAAAATCATTGGTGTCATGCCACTGGTTCTCTCAAGTGGCGTTAGTCCCAGAAATAATACAGGAGGAACTTTGGTGTTCCACAGAACCCTGAGAATGGCTTCCCTAGGCACTCATGGACAGGTGAATTATGTAGACTATCTCTCAGAATTCTGGGGAGGTGGTTCCACCATTAAACATTATGTACCGTATTTATCGGCGTATAACACGCACAGGCGTATAACATGCACCCTAGATTTAAGAGGGAAGTTTCAGGAAAAAACATATTTTTTAAATAAACAACTTTGAAGCAAATTAAGGGTCAGTGTCCATGAGTTTTCATCTGCAGCCTGACCAATGCCCATCTGCAGCCTGATCAATGCCCTCAATGAAGCCTGATCAATGCCCTCAATGCAGCCTGATCAATGCCCATCTGCAGCCTGAGCAATGCCCTCAATGCAGCCTGATCAATGCCCTCAATGCAGCCTGATCAATGCCCTCAATGCAGCCTGATCAATGCCCATCTGCAGCCTGAGCAATGCCCTCAATGCAGCCTGATCAATGCCCTCAATGCAGCCTGATCAATGCCCTCAATGCAGCCTGATCAATGCCCTCAATACAACCTGATCAATGCCCTTAATGCAGCCTGATCAATGTCTTCAATGCAGCCTGATCAATGTCCTCAATGCAGCCTGATCAATGTCCACAATGCAGCCTGATCAATGTCCTCAATGCAACCTGATCAATGTCCTCAATGCAGCCTGATCAATGTCCTCAATGCAGCCTGATCAATGTCCTCAATGCAGCCTGATCAATGTCCTCAATGCAGCCTGATCAAGGTCCATCTGCAGCCCAGCAGCCTGATTAATGCCGTTTTTGTAAATCTCATCTACAGCCTCACCATCTCCTTTATCAAAGTAGCCTTAACATCAGGAAATCACCAAACCGTCATCTCCTGTTTACTCGGCTCTCACACACACAGTTCCACCTCCGCCATCGGCATTGGACCAGCTCCTGTGATAGACAGAACACTGGTCCAATGCCGATGGCAAAGGCGGGACTGTGTGTGTGTGACGTGAGAGCTGAGTGAAAGCCGAGTTAGAGCATAGTAAACAGGAGATGGCGGCTCGTGAGTTTCGGTTGCGCTCGTTCCCCTCCGAGGTACGCTGTCGGCGTATAACACGCACCAGTGATTTTCCCCCTATTTTCAGGGGAAAAATGTTCTGTTATACGTAGATAAATATGGTAATTTTGTGTCCTATGCTCCAGAAAGCATATAGTAACAGGGTTGTATTTTCTTATTTCAGCTATGCCTGCCTTTGAAGAGCAGCCAGTTTCCATACAGGTTCAAGAAGGTGGAGTGGCTCGGTTCTCATGTAAAATAACTGCCAATCCTCCAGCTGTTATTACGTGGGAAGTAAATCGCACTGCCCTTCCTCTTGCCATGGACAGGTAAGTGCACAATTTTAAAGAAGAATCAATTTGTTGCCACTAACTTTGCTTACCAATTAAAATCACGGTGGGTGGCAGATGTTGGGGAGCTGGAGGATGAAGAATGGGATGAGGTGTTGGAATCCTGTAAATTAGTGTCTCCCAGGTTTTCTGACCATCTCAGTCACCTGTACATTTTACATAGTTCCTATTTACCGCCTATTTGTTTATCCAAATATCGGCCAAATTACAACCCAGCATGCCCCAGATGCAGTGAAACTAAGGGCACCTCGTACCATCTAATGATGTCTAGTCCTGTTAATCAAGGATACTGGACATAGGTGGTCAAATTCCTACACAATCGCATGGGTTCCCCCCCCTAACCCTATGCCCTAAGCAATGCCTATTGGGTCTTCTTTCCACCTCAGAAGAGGATAAACACCTTCATATTTTTCTACAAGAAACACTCTTTATGGCCAGAATGTTAATTGCAAGGGTTTGGCTCAGGGAGTCACCTCCAACCGTACAGCATTGGATTGTGGCCATTAGCAACACACTACCCTATAAAAAGTCCTATACATTCATAGAGGGTGCCTGAAAAAGTACCACAAGATATGGGATAGAATGGTTAGAAAATACCTCTGCATACGCAGTGGATGAATAAATCACTCTGTAAACACCTACCTTCTGGATATATTTCATTCTTCATTGCATACTTTATACTTGCCTATATAGCAGTCTGCACACCATACACTATATTACCAAAAGTATTGGGACACCTGCCTTTACATGCACATAACCTTTAATGGCATCCCAGTCTTCGTCCGTAGGGTTCAATATTGAGTTGGCTCACCCTTTGCAGCTATAACAGCTTTAGCTCTTCTGGGAAGGCTGTCCACAAGGTTTAGGAATGTATGTATGGGAATGTTTGACCATTCTTCCAGAAATGCATTTGTGAGATCAGGCACTGATGTTGGACGGGAAGGCCTGGCTTGCAGTCTTCACTCGATTAATCCCAAAGGTGTTCTATCGGGTTGAGGTTAGGACTCTGTGCAGGCCAGTCAAGGTTCTCCACCCCAAACTCGCTCATCCATGTCTTTATGGACCTTGATTTGTGCACTGGTCCAAATCATTTGGTGGAGGGGGATTTTGGTGTGTGGTTGTTTTTCAGGGGTTGGACTTGGCCCCTTAGTTCCAGTGAAGGGAAAGCTTAAGACATCAGCATACCAAGACATTTTGGACAATTTCATGCTCCCAACTTTTTGGCATGGCCCTTTCCTGTTCCAATATGACTGCACACCAGTGCACAAAACAAAGTCCATAAAGACAAGAATGAGCAAGTTTGGGGTGGAGGAACTTTACTGGCCTGCACAGAGTCCTGACCCCAACCCGATAGAACACCTTTGGGTTGAATTAGAGTGGAGACTGCAAGACAGGCCTTCTCATCCAACATCAGTGCCTGACTTTACAAATGCGTTTCTGGAAGAATGGTCAAACAGTCCAATAGACACACTCCTAAACCTTGTGGACAGCCTTCCCAGAAGAGTTAAAACTGTTATAGCTGCAAAGAGTGGGCCAACTCAATATTGAACCCTACGGACCAAGACTGGGATGCCACTAAAGTTCATGTGCGTGTAAAGGCAGGCGTCCCAATACTTTTGGCAATATAGTGTATGTATCGGCAACTGTGTGCATCATGTGTTGTTGATTCTGATATCTGTAATCTGTATGATACTGGTAACATTCTCCTTTAAAATTTTAGGGTGCATGTTGCACTGTGAATTATCTGTCTTTTTTTATCTCAATAAAGCGTTTGTTTTGTTAAAAATTTGTAATAGAGCAAAAGTGATTTTGTAGTATCTTACTTGTACGTAACTCAGATCTGATAGTGGCTTGCTTCTTTAAAAACCACAAAATGTAAATTGAGTAATATGCCATTTATTTTGTTCCATTTGCCTTCAATATACAATCTTCACTTATTTGTATATGTATGCTTATTTAAAGGGTTACTGTGTTATCGAAAGGAATTCTTCAGATCTATGGTGTAACAAGGAAGGATGCGGGAAATTACAGATGTGTAGCTACTTCTATGTCAAACCGACGCAAGTGTGCGGAAGCAACATTGACTGTTGTACCAGGTTTGTTTCCCTATTGTTGAGTATACATCATTTTATTCAATTGACTCATTGATAGTCTGTCTCATGGATTTGTTTCCTAATATTCTGATATTGTGAAATCATCTAGTAGAACCCATAGTTCGAAATGACTGATGCATAGAAATTGTATATTTATAGTATATAACATTATATTAAGAACTTGGCAAAAGGGGTTTATATTTTGCTTATATTTTGCCGGGTTCTGTCCTGAAATTATTACCTTTTTCTGAACTAGGCACACCAATGCAGCCTTTAAAGAAACCAGTAATTATAGCGCCTCCTCAGAATACTACAGCCTCTCTGCACCAAACTGTTACACTGGAGTGTATGGCTACAGGAAACCCAAAACCTATAGTGTCCTGGAGCAGGCTGGGTAAGAGTATATATTTTTCCATAGACTTAGATTACTCATGGATGATGTTACAATGTTTATACTATTCATTCTGGTTCTTAAGAAGGCAGAACAATAAAAAATAGTTTCTATCCTAGACCAAAAGCCCATTGATGTCTTCAACACAAGAGTGCTGGGGAATGGGAACCTTGTTATATCCGACGTGAAGGTACAACATGCAGGTGTATATGTGTGTAGAGCGACAACTCCGGGAACTCGCAACTTCACAGTGGCAATGGCTAGTGTTGCAGTTCTAGGTAAGATTGATTATTGGTTTGTTACCTTGTTTTTCCCATAAGGGTTTTTTTCATAAGATGTGGTCATTTCTGTAATGTGATGTCTGCATTATAAGCACTAATGCCGCGTACACATGATCGGAAAATCCGACAAGAAAGTCAAGGATTTTTTTCCCAACGGAATATTGGCTCAAACTTGTCTTGCATACACACGGTCACATAAAATTCTGACCGTCAAGAACGCAGTGACGTACAACACTACAACGAGCCGAGAAAAATGAAGTTCAATGATTCCGAGCATGCGTCAAATTGATTCTGAGCATGCGTAGGATTTTTGCGCGTCGGAATTGCATACAGACGATCGGAATTTCCTCCAAGAACTTTTCTTGTCAGAACCAGCTCTCAAATTGTTCTTGGCAGAAATTCCCACAGAAAAATTCCGATGGAGCCTTACACACGGTCGGAATTTCCGACTAAAAGCTCACATCAGACTTTTCTTGTTGGAATTTCCGATCGTGTGTACGCAAGAGTAATGCACATGGGTCATTGGGTCATCCCGAACCTGTCAAACTTCATTTCCGTCTCCCTTTCCCTTCCTTTCCACCCCCCAAACACAGAAATTATACAACGATACCTGATGATACAATGTCGTCATTTTAGATCTTTAGAAAACATATGAGACCTGGTCTGTCTTAAAGCAGTATTAAACCCAAAACCAAAAATGTAATATCTTGCAGCTTACCAATCACTAGTTGTGGTGGGCTTTTTTTCTTTTTCTTTTTTTTAGCCCTTTTTCCCTCTGTTTTCACTGATCTGGCCAGTAACACACCGCCTGTATTAGAGTGCCCCCACTCTGGATGAAAGAGAACAGGGGGCACCTTTGGACAGCAGCATTGTCAGTCTGTTAGATGTTCTAGCAAATTTAAATACACTAACAAATTGAAGGTGAACTCCAGTTAATACTTTATAATTAAACACAGCAGTTTATAAAAAATGTTACATACATAAATAAAAGCTGATAATTTTAAACACCCCTGCCAGTGGCAAATGGTTTGTCTCATCCCTGTAACTACAAGAGAGTTTGTTCTGTTGAAAAATAATTTATTTACTGGCTGGATCCACAGATGTAAAAAGAAGAAAGAACCCCTGAAAAAGGATACAAATGCAGCCATCACATCTAAGAATTAGTAAGCTGCAATATAATAAATGTTTGATTTTGAATTTGACACTGCTTTAACCTCTCATTTGACCCACTGCATGGCACTTCATTGAAAATATTTCTTAATATTTATTCATTTTGTGTTTCTATACTTATATTGCTATTAATAAACAGATTTGACCATACATGCTAAGAGAAATAATTTATGCAGTTTGTAGACCAAGTGAAATCCTAATTTTTCTTTTGTTTGCTCTGCACTGTGAATATATTTGCTATCCATGTAAAAGCATATGTGGAAATGTTTGAAGTGAATGTCGAATGACATAAAGAAAAGAAAACAAATCTCAGTAGTTCCAGAGGGCAAATGCCTTAAATACCTTTGTAGCTTGCTCTAGAAAAAAATATATATGTATGTATAGATATAAATATATATATATATATATATATATTGTGACAGCAGGAAGGTAAAGTCACCTGGTTGCATCCAGGGGGGTAGGTATATTTCTCCCAGATTCAGGCTTTATGCCGACTTATACAACTAGGGAGGGAGTTGATGAAGCCCAGCTGAGGCTAGTGGGCTCATGGATGACTCATACCTCTAGGGAGAGTGCTGGGCGTCGTGCAGGCAGGGAGTTGATGAGACCAGCTGAAGCTTGTCAGCTCGTTTAAGGCCTCTATAAAAACTCCCAGCTTCATTAGGTGTTTGCTCATGCCTGGACCCAGACCTGTGTGGACTGTCTAGGGAGAGTGAACCCCTGTGCGGTGAGGCAAAGCCTGTGTGGCTATTTGTTTGGACATTGACTAAACCAGGGACTTAGGGACTAGGACAGCACCAGGCTGATCCCAGTTGTTAGTTAGGAAACCTGCATGTTTAGTCAGAGGTCAAGCTGACCAGGATTTATTTTGTTTATGTTTCTTTTTGGCTTTGCTGTGTTTTTGTCACTGTACATAGAGAAATAAACCGCACCTTTTGATTTTGAAAACCACAACCTCCGTCTGCTGGGTCTGTTTTTGTGTGGGGAGCCCAACCAGGGGGTCACACACACCCGTTACCGAGTTAACCCCCTCACAGTTGGTGGAGAACCAGTGGCAGTTTTTTTTAAGCCAGCATGGAGGAGATACTGAAACAGCTGGCTCTAGCAAATGCCAATCAACAGCAGACAAATGCAGGTTTGCAAAGGAGCCTTGCAGCCCAGCAGCAAGCTCATCAACAGAGCCTTGCAGCCCAGCAGCAAGCTCACCAACAGAGTCTGGAAGCTCAGCAACAAGCCCAGCAGCAATCTGAGGCCCGCTTCATAGACCTGTTACAGAAGCAAGAGCAGAGACTACAACAAATGGAAGCAGTAGTGCAGCAACGTCCGCAGACCAGTGAGGAAAGCCGTCCCAATAATACCGCGTCCTTTGGGGTGAGTCGTTTATTGACAAAAATGACTGGAGAGGATGATCCAGAGGTATTTTTGACCACATTTGAAAGGACTGCTGAAAGAGAAAAGTGGCCTGAGGAGCAGTGGGCTGGACTGGTGGCTCCTCTGTTAACTGGTGAATCGCAGAAGGCTTACTATGACCTAGAGCCTGACCAAGCAAAAGACTATGTGATGCTAAAAGCTGAAATATTGGCAAGGCTGGGTGTCACCCTGGCTGTCCGGGCTCAGCGTGTGCATAACTGGACTTTCCAGCTTGGAAAACCCCCCAGGTCTCAAATGTATGATCTCATTCACCTGAGCAGGAAGTGGCTACAGCCAGAGACTTTGTCCGCACCAGAGATTGTGGAACGTGTTGTAATGGATCGGTTTTTGAGAGCTCTTCCTACTGCCATCCAAAAGTGGGTAAGCCATGGAGACCCAGAGACGGCCGGTGGTCTTGTGGATCGTGTAGAGAAATACTTGGCTACAGAGAACCTGACGGCCTCTTCCAGAGACTCTCGGACTTTCCACCCTAAGACTAGACCATCCCCAGGGGCGGATAAGAGGATTCCAAGGGGTGAGGGTGGAGAGAGTGAGAGGGTGGGAGCTCTGCCCAAAGTTTGGCGAGAACAGCCTGGGAAGTCAGGGGCTCAAGAGGCAGCCAAAAGGATTGTTTGCTACCGCTGCCGGCAAGCGGGACATATTGCAGCAAATTGCCCGGTTGTGGAGGAACCCATGCAATGTGACTTTCTGACGGACAGACGTCAGTCGCTGTGTGCGACAGTCGCATGCACTGCCATTTGGGGAACTGAGAAACATTTATGCAAAATGTGTATTAATGGTAGAAATGTTGTGGTATTGCTGGATTCAGGTAGCCTTGTGACCCTGATAAAGGCTGAATTAGTTAAAACAGAGGTCTCTGGGAATAGCAAGGTAGCTGTTATTTGTGTGCATGGGGACACCCGAGAGTATCCAGTGACTACAGTGTGTTTCGAGACCCCCAAAGGTACCCTCTCTCATCCAGTGGGGTTAGTATCTCAATTACCGCATGATGCCATTGTGGGAAGGGATTTTCCGAAGTTCTGGGAACTGTGGGATGATCCTGAGCCCCCCACTGGTGCCCCTATGTACCAGGAATGTGATAGCCAGAACTCCCCTGAGAGTGGTGAGGACTCTCCAGAATTTCCCTTGTCAGTATTGGCAGGGGAGACTCAAGAAACTGGAGAGGAGCCCACCTCCTCAGACGAAAACCTACCGTCTGTGGAGTTTTCTGATCTGGAGGTTCACAGGGAAAATTTTGCCACAGAACAGTTAAAAGACCCCGCCCTAATAAAGGCACGGGAAAACGTAGTGGAAATAGATGGCGAGTTAGTGAACCCAGATAATACCTGCACTTACCCATACTTCAGCGTAGAGAAGGACCTACTGTATCGGGTGGCAAAAAGGGCAGAAGAAACCGTTGAGCAGCTTGTGGTGCCCAAACCTTACAGGAAGTTGGTGTTGGAGTTGGCCCATGGGCACATTCTTGGAGGTCATCTGGGGACAGAGAAAACCCGAGAGAGGGTATTACAGAGATTCTATTGGCCTGGGGTGATGAAGGACATAGAAAATTATTGTTCCTCCTGCCCTGTGTGTCAGAGGTCGGCCCCGATGCCACATTTCCGTAGCCCGCTGGTCCCTCTACCCATCATTGAGGTCCCGTTTGAGAGAATCGCAATGGATTTGGTAGGTCCTATAATCAAGTCCGCTAGGGGGCACCAGTACATATTGGTTATAATGGACTATGCCACCCGTTATCCAGAAGCGATCCCTCTCAGAAATACCTCGGCCAAAACCATAGCCAAAGAGCTATCTCTTGTTTTTAGCCGGGTGGGTATTTGTAAAGAACTGCTTACGGACCAAGGTACACCCTTTATGTCCCTGGTTATGAAAGAGCTGTGTAAATTGTTCAAAGTGACGCAATTGCGTACATCTGTGTATCACCCCCAAACCGATGGGCTGGTTGAAAGATTCAACAAAACCCTAAAACAAATGTTGAAGAAAGTGGTGGATAGAGATGGAAAGGATTGGGACTGTCTACTTCCTTATTTGATGTTTGCTATTAGGGAGGTGCCCCAATCCTCTACGGGATTCTCCCCCTTTGAGTTACTGTATGGGAGACACCCAAGAGGGCTGTTGGATATTGCCAAGGAGACTTGGGAAAGTGAGAGTTCTCCCCACAGGAGTGTGATTGAGCATGTCGCCCTGATGCAAGATCGAATTGCACAGGTAATGCCCATCGTGAAGGAACATTTGGCCCAAGCGCAGTTGGCACAGCAGAGAGTGTACAACCGTGGAGCCAAGACCCGTACCTTTTCCCCGGGGGATAGGATATTGGTACTTGTCCCTACGGTTGAAAGTAAATTCCTTGCCAAATGGCAAGGCCCCTACGAGATAATGGAAAAAGTGAGCGAAGTGAATTACAAGGTCAGACAACCAGGAAGGCGAAAGCCCGAACAGATATATCACGTTAATCTGTTGAAAGCCTGGAGGGATAGAGAGTCCCTAGTCGCAGAAACTTGGTCACCAGCTCAAACTGGTTGCGTGATTCCGGAGGTTGGAATAGCAGCCACCTTGTCACAACCCCAACAACAGGAGGTTAAGGAGTTTGTGCTTCGCAACAAGGAGGTGTTCTCTGAGCTGCCGGGACAAACATCTGGGGTAGAGCATGATATTATTACCCCGCCCGGTGAAAGGGTGAAGTTAAAACCCTATCGGATCCCAGAGGCCCGACGGGAGGCAATACGGGAGGAAGTACAGAAAATGCTGAACTTAGGGGTGATAGAGGAGTCCCAAAGTGATTGGTCTAGTCCCATTGTGTTGGTGCCTAAACCGGATGGGAGCTGGCGATTTTGTAACGATTTTCGTCAGTTGAACAAAGTTACAAAATTTGACACCTACCCCATGCCACGTATAGATGAGTTGATCGACCGGCTGGGAACAGCCCGATACATGACGACTCTTGACCTCACAAAAGGGTATTGGCAAATTCCCCTGGCCAAGTCGGCCAAAGAGAAAACCGCATTTGTAACCCCAGACGGGGCGTTCCAATATAAGAGAATGCCGTTCGGGTTACAGAATGCGCCGGCCACATTCCAGCGGAAAATGGACCAGATACTGAGGCCCCATCGGAAGTATGCTGCGGCTTACCTGGATGACGTAATTGTCCATAGCACAGATTGGGCCTCACATCTGCCAAAAGTGCAAGCAGTCCTAAACTCTATCCGGGAAGCGGGGTTTACGGCTAACCCCAAGAAGTGTACCATTGGGCAGGAGGAGGCCAAATATCTTGGGTACACCATTGGCAGGGGAGTGATAAAACCCCAACTCAACAAAGTCGAGGCCATCCAGAGTTGGCCACGTCCCAACAGCAAGAAGCAGGTACGGGCCTTTCTGGGAATCGCGGGTTATTATCGGCGCTTCATTCCCCACTTTGCTTCTAAGGCTGTGCCCCTAACCAACCTGACGAAAGGGAAAGGGTCGGTCATGATTAAATGGACCCCCGAGGCTGAGGCAGCATTCCAATTCTTGAAACAAGCCTTATGTAGCCAGCCAGTGTTGTACTCACCCGACTTCTCTAAAGACTTTGTCGTACAAAGTGATGCGTCAGATGTGGGGTTAGGAGCAGTATTGTCCCAGGTCTGGAACGGGGAAGAGCACCCAGTCATTTACCTCAGCAGGAAGTTGAAGTCCCATGAGGTAAATTACGCCACGGTTGAAAAGGAGTGTTTAGCGGTGAAGTGGGCTCTAGATTCCCTTCGGTACTATCTGCTAGGTAGGCACTTTGACATGGTTACGGATCACGCTCCGTTAAAGTGGATGGCTCAAAACAAGGAGACAAATAGAAGAGTGAATAGGTGGTTCCTGGCCCTACAGGAATTCAACTTCACAGTAAAGCATCGCCCTGGCGTTCAAATGGGGAATGTGGATGCTTTGTCTCGAGTACATGAATGCCTGATTGCTGGTGTTCCAACCCCAAGGTTAAAACAAGAGGGGGGGGTATGTGACAGCAGGAAGGTAAAGTCACCTGGTTGCATCCAGGGGGGTAGGTATATTTCTCCCAGATTCTGGCTTTATGCCGACTTATACAACTAGGGAGGGAGTTGATGAAGCCCAGCTGAGGCTAGTGGGCTCATGGATGACTCATACCTCTAGGGAGAGTGCTGGGCGTCGTGCAGGCAGGGAGTTGATGAGACCAGCTGAAGCTTGTCAGCTTGTTTAAGGCCTCTATAAAAACTCCCAGCTTCATTAGGTGTTTGCTCATGCCTGGACCCAGACCTGTGTGGACTGTCTAGGGAGAGTGAACCCCTGTGCGGTGAGGCAAAGCCTGTGTGGCTATTTGTTTGGACATTGACTAAACCAGGGACTTAGGAAATAGGACAGCACCAGGCTGATCCCAGTTGTTAGTTAGGAAACCTGCATGTTTAGTCAGAGGTCAAGCTGACCAGGATTTATTTTGTTTATGTTTCTTTTTGGCTTTGCTGTGTTTTTGTCACTGTACATAGAGAAATAAACCGCACCTTTTGATTTTGAAAACCACAACCTCCGTCTGCTGGGTCTGTTTTTGTGTGGGGAGCCCAACCAGGGGGTCACACACACCCGTTACCGAGTTAACCCCCTCACAATATATATATATATATATATATGTATATACAGTATATAGATAAATATATATCTTCATATTATAATGCCTTATTTGCTGCTTTAAAGTGAACCAGACCTTGGAGTTGCAGGCATCTTCTAAGCTGGCTAGTACCTGTTAGTCATCAATGTCTATGTCCCTGCTGAGCCTTTTGGATCCTAGGTCCAAGTTAATATATTGGGCCTCAATGTCTGTCCAGACGTCCAGACTTAGATTAAGCTCCAGCTCCCTGTGGTTCTGAGCGCACTTTTTGTCATTCAGTTTTCAAAAGCCAGAACATCAGACATTTACCAGTTTAAGGGGGTGGATTTTAATTCCAACTTGGAGAAAAGTTGAAGCCTCATTGTTTATCCTGGTCCTTAGATCCAAAACAGTACCGTTGCCCCAACAGTAGCATTAGGAATGATTTAAAGACCAACACAGATACATCCAGGCCCGCATGCAGTTCAACAGTGTTGTTGGCTCAGAAAAGATTAAAGGCCCATACACACGATCTGACTTTTTGACAACAACGGTCCGACGGACGGGTTTTATCGGACAATCCGACCGTGTGTATGCTCCATCGGACAATTGTTTTCGTTTTTTCAACGGACAAATGTTCGCTGTAAATGCTCTGAAACTTTCCGGCAACAAATGTCCGATGGAGGATAATCCGATCGTGTGTGAACAAGTCCATCGGACTAAAGTCCAAAGTACAAACACGCACGCTCAGAACCAATGCTAAAGATCAGACAACAATAGAAGAAGTTGCCCAAAGGGTGGCGGTAAAGAGCTGAAAAAACACATGTTTTGGTGAATGTTGGCTGAAAAAGTTCTGCCGTGTGTATGCATACCAAGTTCACGACCAACGCCCCTTCGGACCAAAATCCACGGAAAAGTCAGATGGAAGTCCGATCGTGTGTATGAGTCTTTAGGCAAGGTCAGGTTCTCTTTAAATTGGGGAAAATGTGGAGGAATATGATCACATTACCTCCAGATAATTACACTATTGCATCCGTTGTTTTCACTAACCACAGAATTAACCATGCAAGAGGATTATGATAATTTTGGATGTTTAGTAGGCCTAGTGATGTTTTTGTTAAAACTCTGCAAGTCCCATGCTGTCACTTGAAGTCTCAGGATGTTTCTTACCAGTTGTCAAATAATTACGATACTATTTTTAGAAATATATATAACATTATAATATACATTAATGGATTATTCAGAAAGATTATGTTTTACATTTTCACCCTGTAATGTTTTAATCCCTGAAGCACCTCCATCCTTTGTTGAATGGCCAGAGAGTTTGACAAGGCCACGCGCAGGGACAGCTCGATTTGTATGTCAAGCTGAAGGAATTCCAATGCCAAAAATCTCATGGCTCAAGAATGGAAGAAAGATACATTCTAATGGAAGAATCAAAATGTACAATAGGTAGGAAGACAATGATTTGACAGTGATTGCTGTACATGTCTGTTACAGTATATGTAGCCATTTTCCATGAAGAATAAAACGGTGCGTTCATATTTAAATTTATAAATAATCTGTTTCTCTTTTTTTCACTTTAGTAAATTGGTAATCAATCAGATTATCCCTGAAGATGATGCTGTATACCAGTGTATGGCAGAAAATAGTCATGGCTCCATTCTTTCCCGGGCAAGACTTACAGTGATAATGTCTGAAGACAGACCAAGTGCTCCTCGTCACCTTCGCGCTGAGACAGTGTCCAGTTCAGCCATTATATTGTCGTGGGAAAGGCCGCTGTACAACTCAGAAAAAGTCATTGCTTATTCTGTGCATTACATGAAGGCGGAAGGTGAGATTAAGTCAATTGCAATGTGTGTTTAGAAAAAAAGCCTATAGATTTCTGACAGCTGCAAGAGCCTTTGTCCCTTTTATAGGATTTCCCTTCCCAGAGCTACCCTAGTTTTCAATCAAGAATGCCTAATGAGCATCTACAAATTCTGTTACCACATCAAATGGGTCATTGTAATGAAGCAATGCGTTTTACCTTTTTGGTTTGATAACACCACATAGTTACTACATTAATATTTAAAAGTATAAAATAATAATATAACACAATGAACTCTACTTTTAAAAAATATTTATGTAAGTAACAACATCCATTACAATAGAATTTAAAAATAAATTAAAAAAATTTTACTTTTAAGGTACTAAAAAGGTTTCACCTCACATGTACATCAATAAACAATATAAAAATTATATTTTAATTGATTTTTAGTCATCTTTTATAGATTACTATAATTTTATAACTATATATATATATATAAAAAGCTAGTTTCCACTTCAGAAAATTGATGCTGATCAAAGAAAGACAACAGGTGTTCTTTAAAAGGGACAGATCTTGCATTTAAATGAGCGTGTTAATGTGCTAGGCAAGCGAAAAGGTCTGATGAGAGTACACAAGTGTATTAATTCCTTGTTAGCAATTTGGAAGCTCTACAAAGGGTGTAGTGATTCTGTTTGTAGGCTGGTCTCACCCCCTATTATGGCCATTTTATCAGGCCTCCGCATGAGGCCCAGTGGCTCATTCACTCCAAGAACAAGGCCTTTTAATTTGAGCCTAAGGATCTTGTTTAGCAGGTCAAAAATCGTGCCACGACATTCCTAATTAAGAAACCATCAACGGCCCTGTTGTGAGATGCCAGTAATCTTGTCTAATTAAAATCCTTTTTAGTCAATTCAGATATGTGGGAAAGCTCAATAGTGGAATTTGGTTCAGGGTTTTGTTTATACATTTAATGGCAATGGGTGGTGGGGGAGTTTTGATTAAGTTGACATGCATTTTGGTGTGAAATGGTCTTGAACCACAACAGCCTTCAACAACCTTATTCCGCTTACCAGTTCCTATGTATAGGAATTAAGGAGCAACAAAGGCAACAGCAGTAATGCAACCCTCTGCATATTTCAATATGAATTGCTGAAATTTTTTCCTAAGCTCATTAAGACACAACGCATTTATAGAGCGAATTCTCTTTCCGTTCCCCCGCCTTCATCTTCTCCAACTGCTGTAATAGATTTCAACTATATAATCACCTCTTTTACAATACGGCTTTTTGTGCGTTTGTTGTTTCTGATAAAACGGCTTGTTGCTGAATGGTGTGGCTCAGAAAATGAGGTTTGTTTTTAATTACACGGATTTAAGATGTATGAATTCTTAGTGGTTAAATGGTTACTCCATTAACAGTTTTGTTTTTTTTCCATTGAAGAAGTTTACCAAAAACTTGTGCGTAGTTGTGGAACACTTGTTGATTGTTACTATTAATGAGCCTTGGTTTTATTTAGATACAGATTCAATATAGGACAACACAATGCACTGGCACACAGAAACATCCTGTTTCTTTATCCATTTGAATTATTGACAAGCTTAACAAAAAATTTGAATAAATTGGAAACACATAACATATATATATATATATATATATATATAATATATATATATATATATATATATATATACAATTCTTTTTTATTTATGATCCCCCAAATCGCATTTGGATTTTTATCCTTACATGAGATTAAATAAAATTACTCATGCTGGACTGAACAAATCAATGTGATACTTGTATTCTTCCAATAAATTTATTAGTATTACAGTATTAGTATTTATTAGTTATACTGTTGCCTACAAGAGTTTGGACACAAGTAAACAAAGATGTTGTGGTTGCCACGCCCACTTTGATAAATCATTTAATTTCCAAACAATCTCTTCGGATAGGAATCTATAGTTGACAACTTATTTGATTGATATGCCACACTGATATGCCACACATGGGGAAGTGGATTTCTATTGACAATAAAGTTATGATCATAACATGAGATTATTCAATTATCAATGGCATCTCTGTTTCCACCATCTTATAATCTGATCAGTCAAATTCATGAACAAAATATCTCAGTGCTGCTGATTGATGCAAAATGATCAATAATATTTTACCCTACTCTACTCAGTTTGATGAAATCCAATCTAAATTGAGTTTAAATCAATCAGGAAGGAAGTTATGGCTATTTAGTTGTTTGCGGATTTGATTGTTTTAATAGAATTGTACATTGGATTCTAAAAAAATCGATACATGTATGGTCACCATTAGTCAGCCAAATATAACCCCTCCTACTCTCATAATGCTCCAGTTCTTTTGCTAGTGTCTTAGGAGAATGAACATCTCCTCTGTCTTTCTGCTTTTAATAAAGTACAATTAAACTAAAAAAAAAAATCTGTTGACAGGTCTTTTCTGTCATACATGCTTCTCCCTGCCTGTCAGTGGTAATGAACATTGAGCCACACATGCTCAGCTCAGAATACATTTGCAGCCCCCCTCTGTGCTGTGACTGCCGTGCGCGTTTGCAGGAGTGATGTAATTGCGACCCGGCCATTCAAGTGGCCGAACAGACTGAACCTGGAATGAAGGGAAGATGGAAGCGCCCTTGACTAGCGGTAGTGTTGGCAGCACATTGCTGGAAGAGATCATTTTACAGGTACATCTGCCCTAATGTGCATATATGCTGTGCATACTAGCACATTATGGCTACCTCTTCCTAAGGGCCCAATAAAAAAAATGGCAAAGTTTAATTCCGCTTAAAGAGTCACTTGGGCCTTATAGCATTAATCATCTGATTCTTAGCCTTGCAAGGCTACAACTTCTCTTCTGTTAACACGTTCGCTAAATTCTACTAGGTGTATATTCAGGCCTCTTCTGATGCTAGCTTCGAACGTAGTTTGTGGCTTTGAAGGGCTTTCATTTGCTGTTTTGCTATGTTGGACTGGTTTTGGACATCCGTTTTGTATTAGAATTCAATTTCTACTGGTATGTGGCCAGTTATAGTCTACATGTCTTGCTTATCCTCTTAATCTCAAGATTTGCAAAGACAGACCACTGCACTAAGCACAAGAAAGCTATAGTTGAAAACAAACATCATTGAAGGCCTCCTGATTGGATTTAGGCAGGTTAGGATTAACATCATGCAAAGCTGGTGAGTTCTATAATAGTATAATTTTTGAGAGTAAATGTATTTTGTTTTCATTATTTAGGTTTAAACAATGAAGAATACCAAGTGGTGATTGGGAATGACACAAATCACTACATAATTGATGACCTGGATCCTGCCAGCAACTACACATTTTATATTGTTGCCTATATGCCAATGGGTGCAAGCCAGATGTCAGACCATTTTACACAGAGCACACTTGAAGATGGTAAGGCATGAGTTGGAATTTTTTATCACCTACTGTATGTACAGTAGTAACAATTACAAATGCCTATAGTGGAGTGATTTAAAGATGGTATAAGTTGTTTTTATCTGTTGCAGTTCCACTGAGAGCCCCGGAACTTAGTTTGACGAGCCGCAGCCCTACAGATGTTCTGATCTCATGGCTTCCCATCCCATCCAAATTCCGTAGAGGAAAGATCATACTTTACAGACTGTCATTTCGAATGAGTACTGAAAGTTCTGTTCAATTTCTAGAACTCCCTGGTACCACCCATGAGTATTTATTGGAGGGGCTGAAGCCAGACAGTGTCTATTTGGTTCGCATATCAGCATCAACTAAAGTTGGATGGGGAGAATCATCTGCCTGGACATCCCATCAGACACCCAAAGCGAGCAGCATAAGAGGTAAATGAGCTCTTAAAACAGAGGTCCACCCTAAAAAAAATTAAAAATAGCCAAAAAGGAAAAAATAAATAAAAAATAAATAAAATTAAAATTATACTTACCAGAAATGGCTATTACTAGGCAGATCGTCCTAATCTGCCTCTTCCTCGTCCGCGGTGAGGTTCTGTGTTCTCCACCTCGCGTTGCCTCCTGGGAAATGGAGGCGCGCTGCCTTCTGGGACACACAGGACGGTGTGCCCATTCACAAAGAGCCGCGCGACTCGCGCATACGCAGTATGAAACGAGCATACTGCCTGTTTCTCTTAGTGAGGATGGCGGTGCCGGGACCCGGTCCAAGGGACGGATCGGCCTCAGGCGGCCGACATCGCAGGCAACCTGGACAGGTAAGTGTGCTTATTAAAAGTCAGCAGCAACAGTGTTTGTAGCTGCTGACTTTTAGTTTTTTTTTTTACCGCCGGACCTTCGTTTTAATAAAATCTTACAATTACCGTATATACTTGAGTATAAGCCGACCCGAATATAAGCCGAGGCACCTAATTTTACCACAAAAAAAATGGGAAAACGTATTGACTCGAGTATAAGCCTAGGGTGTCCATCTGCATGCCTCGCTGTGCCTCACTTTGCCTCACTGTATCCATGTCCATGCCTCACTGTGTCCATGCCTCACTGTGCCCATGCCTCACTGTTCCCATGACTAGACTGAAGTTTAACATGGGAGTCCATGGAAGGGGTGCCCGGCTTTGAAAAATCGGTGCTCCCCGGCCGTAAGTCCCCCCAGACAACAAACTTTGCACACTTATAGAGGAGAAATGGAGCTACATGTGTGCCAAGTTTCGGGTCCAGGAGACCTACGACCGTCCGGTACCGGGTCCCCAAAGTCACCGGAGAAATGACCGTTTAACATGGGAGTCAATAGAAGGGGTGCCCGGCTTTGAAAAATCGGTGCTCCCCGTCCATAGGTTCCCCGGACAACAAACTTTGTACACTTGTAGAGAAAGAGTGGGGCTACATGTGTGCCAAGTTACCGGGTCCCCAAAGTCCGGGAGATCAGGCACAAAAAAATGTGCTGAAAAACTCGGCTTATACTCGAGTATATACGGTACGTCTTGTTAAAAGACATCCGTTTTTGCATGAGTTACTGTTGGTATTTTTTGTGTTTTCATTTGCCGTTATTGGCCTAATAGACCTTTTTAAAATTGTAATAATAAATTGAGTAACTGTACAGATTCCTAGGGCTGGCCAGATATATATATATTCTTAGTGTTGGTTTGTGTTGTTTAAACCTTGCTTCTACCGTGTTTACCCAAAAATAACACCGGGTCTTATATTAATTTTGGCTATAAAAAACACACTAGGGCTTATTTTCAGGGAATGTCTTATCTATGTTCCCTGTTTTCTCTCCCCCTGTCAGCTCAGAAGTCATCATTATGACATCTTTAATCCCAAAAATAAACCTTAGTTAAAGTAATTGTAAAAATATATAATCCGTTTTGTAAAAAGATTATATAATGTCCAGTGTGTCTCCTTTTGTAACTTTGTCAAAGGTTATATAATGTCCAGCGAGTCTCCTTTTTGTAACATTATTGTCAAATACCTTATTTACAGCGCCGATTGGCGCTCACATGATCCACCAGAGCTCTTGTTTCCCACTCCGAGCACTGCCGAGGGAAAGGCCGAGATCTCTGCTGGGAGGAGAGGAGGAGATCTCCAGCGGGTCACCTGAGTGCCCAGCGGCGCTGTAACTAAGGTATTTTCCACAGTAAAGTTACAAAAGGGGACACACTGGACATTATATAATCTTTTTTTCAAAACTGATTATATATTTTTACAAGGACTTTACTAGGGCTTATTTTCAGGGTAGGGCTTATATTGCAGCCCTCCCCAAAAATCACGCTAGGTCTTATTTTTGGGGTATGGCTTATTTTTGGGGGAACACGGTAGGTGTAGCGTGTTACTCTATATGTTTCCTACATTACAGTGATAAAATCAGTCTATGGGTGACAACTGACTGAGAATAATGTATGTCCAGAGATAATTTTCAACAGTTCTTATGCACGGTGGCTGATTGATTGCTATGAAATGCAGAGCTCCCTCTATTGGCTTCAAATTTCAATATTTATTATAAGATCAAAAATGTGGAAGAGCAAGTCTGCAAAAATTGTGAGTCACACAATTACTTACCCACTCCAAAATGTTCCTTCGCCTGACCCTATTCTTTAAAAAATGGCACGTGCACAGATGCGCCGCCGGTCTATTTCGGGCATTTCACAAGTGGCAATGAACTTATCTGCGTACACATGGCAGACTCATGTGCATTCACAGAAATGCCGACCTGCTTCTAATGGATGGACATTATGGTTCCTTGCAGTATGTGTGTGCAGAAATCCGCCACAGACTTGTGATTTAGTAACACAGTGTCTCCTGGGATAGCTGTGAACATTTGGGGGATGAACAAAAAAAAAAGTAATTAATAGATTTTTATGTTCTTGTTATGTATAAAGATTCTGTCCTACCATTTAATTAATTGAGATTCCAGTGCTGATACAAAACAGAGTTTTTGCTTTCCTGTGAGAACAATCATGCTGTGGAATTTGGTTGGAAGAAGTGTAGGTAGGACTACACAGCAATTGGTAAAAGAGGTCATCCTCAGCAGTGACTTGTAAAGTTAAATAGGATTAAGTCAGGTAACCTAAAAGCTATGTAAATGTCACAGAGGGCACTCTTTTGTGACAGAGACAAGCGTGACAGGCATTCAACCTCTTTTTGTGCATTTCTTCTTCTGGGTCAGTAGAGAAGTCTAGCAGTGGCTGGACTAAACAAACCGGTTTGTGTCAAACTTAACTGACTATGTAGTCATATTACATGTGATCTTAAAACCCAAGTGAAGTCACAAAATTATTGAGTGAGCCAGAGAGGAAATGAAGAGTCGTCTACTCTACCCATAGTCCTTCTTTACAAATTGGTCAGACAACTATTATCTCCATTTGTCTTCGCAACATTAGGCTACATCGGTTGAGTATTTTGACCGATAAGTACTCCACTCTATGTAAGCAACACTGTCCTGGTCAGACACACCCTTTCCCTTCCTTTGCATTACAAGCCTACATCTCCATTAGTATCATTTTGGAGTTGGTAGTACTTATTGATATTGGACAAGCTTTCCTTCCTGGTCACTGTTATCCAACTCCTTCTGGAATACCCACAAAAGTACTGAGGGGGGAGCAAGGCCTGCCGGGTACAGAGTCACACCACAAGCAGTGTTGTGGAGACGGGGAGGAAAGTGAACTGTTTCCAGAGCATGGAAAATCACAACCCTTCATGTTTTAATATGCCTGTTATTTATTTGGCCACCCCCATGCAACAGTCCGTACATACATGACAAATAAAAAAATAAAAAAAGATAGCACTGTGTGTGACCATTTCTTCTGCTCAGCATGCTATAGCTGTGCAGGTCTTTATTAGGCTAGGTTTACACTTGTGAGCCGCAACACCATGTGGTTTCACGCTCACCAAAACACACTGCATGTCTGCTAAAGAGCCGTGTGTTTTGCCTGCTGCTGGGAAATACATGCGATTATGCAAACATCTCCTACCTAGCCTAAGGAACAAAACATATTTTTCATGAACCAATAGGACAGTCATCCTAAAGCAGAAATAAACCCGCCATCTTTGCTTCTGTTTAATCTGTAGTTGCCATGGTTCTGCACAAGTGATCAGTTATGACACCAGCCACATTATGGCTTAGAATATAAACAAAAAAGTCAGTGCTACTACCCATACATCACATGCAAAGCAAAACTCCCTGGTGCTCGATCCACAGTCGCTGGCTGAGTAGAGTAATGAGGAAAAGATGCGTACTCCGATCGTTGCTCTTAAAAAAAATTGTAGTATTTATTAACAAGCCACAGTGGACAAACGCAAAAAGAAATGGTTGACGCGTTTCAGCCTATAAGGCCTTAGTCATAACCACATTACAGACATGAAACTTTGAAATAAATAGTAACTCTAAGGATCACTGGCTCCACCCATTAATTGTCTAAATTGACTGCAGGCAATTATCCAAAAAAGGGAATCAGCTGCAATGCATATTGGGTGATCCATGTATGTGTATGCCACTATTTTCACACACCTTATAGTGATAATATGTACATGTGTGCACACAGTCGTGCATGTATCCATACACATATACATGATTAAAACACACCATGAAATTCTAAAACATTAAATACAAAAGATAAAAATTATAATCCAGGTATGTGAAATAGACACCAGAAGATGAAAAGAAAGAAAGAGAGGGGAGGCTCTGGGAAGAGGCATTCTTAATGTAAGTGCAAGTCCAGATCCCACTTCAGGTTTAACCCCTGAGACTATCTAGTTTTTAATCTAAAAATCCACCATGCTTCTCTCCCCAATAGTCTTCTCTCCCTGTCACCTCTTCCGCGAGTGAGACAACCGTTCTATTCCTCTAAAACGGAAAGAGGAGAGATCGCCCTAATGACATTCCCTAAAGTGACGTGTTGCATTCGAAATATTTCTATCATTTGGATTATTTGTGTCACAATACTGTTTCCCTATACGGGCTCTCAAAGGACGTGTGGTACAGCCTACATATTGGAGGCTGCATGAAATACAGGTGATGAAGTAAATTACATAGTTTGTGCCACAGTTGATATATTGCTGTATAGTGAACTCTTCATCTGTAGCTGTGGCAACAAATGTTTTACCCAGATCACACAAATTACAGTACCTACAAGTTTTTATATTACGGGGTAACTTCCAGGATAGGAGAGCCAGGTGGGTTGGCATTGTTTAGACGAGAATAGACTAGGTGATAGTGCAGTCCCTAGTGTGGTTGCACGTCGGCTACAAAAAAGGCAACCTGCTTGCAAAATCCCATTTAAATATTTATCTGTATGCAATATTGGCAGATTCTTTTTTATTATTCTGACTATTTGATTATATTCTTGGGAAAATGTAGTTGTAAATGTAATAGGTTTACCCTTTTTTCTATTTCCAGAGTTGTAAGGTTGATGAGGTTTACTCTCTATCCATTGTCAAAACCCTTTCCAGTCCTTGGTGTATAACAGATTCGTTATAACCTCGGTCCAATAAGCGCTGATGAATGACCTTACATTCTAGTTCAAAGGTTGAGTTTGTTGAACAGTTACGTTTGGCTCGAATAAACTCCCCATAAGGGATGGTATTGATGGTGTGGGATGGATGACACTGGTTGTATGATGATGGCTTGCCCGTTCGGTTGAGAACACAAGCAACGCTGACAGTTATACTTCACGACATGCCTTGAATGTAACTGTTTTGAGATATTGATGGGTTTAGTTTAACTTTAGAGTAGAACTATAGGCAAAACTTTTTTTTTAAATGTTAGATAGAGCAAGGGAGGGTTATAACCCCTGTCAGATTTTTTTTCGCGTCTGTGTCCCATTGTGGAGGTTTCGTTTCATTTCCTGTCTCATAGCCAAACAGGAAGTGAGAGGAAATCCCTGCCCCCCAGGTCACTAGTGTCCCCATTTGAAGATTTTCCCTCTATTACTTTTCTGGGGACAACCCAAAATTTGGGATTTTCCTTTACTTTCACTTTCAATGATAATGGTAAACAGGACAAATAGAGAGGGTGAATCTCCCTAATGAGGGCACAGACAGCAATAAAAAATGACAGGTGTCCCAATCCCTCTCCCCTTCATCCAAAACGAAAGTTTTGCCTTTAGTTATACTTAAAAGTGTTTGTTAGGTCTAAATTCTAAATCACTGCCAGTAGAGCCTGGCATACCACACTATGTAAGTCATTTCTAAAAACGAGCGTTGTAAATACGTATTTAGAGCTGTTTTCGGGCCGGTCACGTGACTTGCGGTCGCTTTACAGCTCTGATAAATTGCTTCTGCGGGAGGGGCCGAGATCGCCCTCTGACGTCAGCCTGGAAGATCACGCGGCCTCCCGCAGAAGCCCTGTCTCTGAGCTGTAAAGGGGCCGCAAGTCATGTGACCGGCCTGAAGATAGCTCTAAATAGGTATTTACAACGTCCGTTTTAAGAAATGCCTTACATAGTGTGGTATGCCAGCCTCTAATAGAGGGGCTGGCAGTGACCATTGTAGGTTTTTTATTTTTAATAATAGCGGTGGGGGGGGGGAGCAGAGACACAGAGAGGGAGCTGACAGGCAAGGGGTGAGGGAGTGAGGGGGAGAGAGGAGAGCAGAGAGGACAGCTGTGGATGATGAAGAGACATACGCTGACCACGGTGGTCAGGGCTCAGCAGCCCTGATTTTCGTGGTCAGTACAGAGATGGATACAGGAAGTGACAGGTTCAGGCAGGTTTTTTTTACAGTTTAGAGAGGGGTCGATTACACAGCACAAGCACTTAACAGTTAACAAAGACTTTAAAGCAAGGAAAACAAGGAAAACAAACTTTTTTGAGTATCTGATTCTGGAACTCACAGCCCTCAAAGCTAGGAAAGAGACAAAATTGTTAGCTAAATCTATATTAGCAATTCAGTGGAGCCGTTAGAAACTATAGAAATAGTTTTTGCTTAGACTGCATTCTTTAACATTCTAAAATATCATATAAATTTCTTTACAAAAAGAATCATACCCATTGTAAGGTATATTGATCACAAATAATACAAATTTATTGCACAATTATAAAATATTTCTGATATTTTGTAGCACCAAGGTCTCCAGAGTTGCGACTGGATCCCCTAAACTGTACAACAATAGCAGTGAGATGGCAACAGGATCCTGAGGATACAGCTACGATCCAGGGCTACAAACTATACTATAAGGAGGAAGGACAGCAAGAGAGTGGTCCAATCCTGCTGGATGTCAAAGACTTTGATTACAACATTGAGGGGTTAGGTAAGTGTGTGATGAACAGGAATTAGGCTGTTCAACTTTCTATCATCATGTCAATTCTGATAACATCCTAGCTGGTAATAAAGCATGTGCAGCAACAAATCTGACCTGCAGTAATCCTGTGTTAAGTACAGAATGATGGAAGGCAGATACATTTAAAGCAGTATAAAACCCAATGCCAAAAATGTAATATATTGCAGCTCACAAAGACAACAGACAGGAGCATTGTCAGTTGGGGGGTACAAGCAGGTGTACTAGATGTACTAGCAGATTTATATGCACTAACTGAAGCCAGACTCCAGCTAACACTTTTCAAGCAGTTTTTTCCTTTTGGGATAAAGGTTTTACTTGACTAAATAAAAGTTGATCATTTTAAGCACCCCTGCCAGAGGTGAATGGTTTGTCTCATCCATGTAATCTGATACATTCTGCTGAAGAGCTTGTTCTTTTGAAAAACAACAGACTTACTGGCCAGATCACCAGATGAAAATACAAGAAAGAAAGCTTAAAAAATAAAACAAATACAGCCATCACATCTAAGAAATAGTAAGCTGCAATAAAATACACATTTCCTTTTGGGTTTAATACTGCTTTAACTAGCAGACACCACCTGTAGCTTGTTGCTTTTCAACTTTACTGCTTTGTGCCATAGTTAAATAAATGTTTTGAGCTATGTGTTTTATTGGATGTGTTTCTGGAATCATTGCTTATATTTAGGCACATTAAGCTCATTTTCTGGTTACTTTCTCAGTAGGAGTCATGCTGTAAGGCTGGCCATACACCCGTTGGTTGAACAAAAGAAAATGACTCGATTCCCCCATCCACACACTCAATGTGGATGGGGGAATCCCTCCCACTAAGCCTTTATATTCTGACAGTGGGGAGATTTCCTTGCTGTCAGAATACCCTCTTTAGCACTGCCGGCTATAGTGGGGGCACTGATTGAGATTTTTTTTTCCAACAAGCTGGTTGTACACAAGTCGATTGATAGATCGACTTGTGTACAACCAGCCTGCTTGTACATGAATCAAAATTCGGTCATTCCTTGCTGAACCTGCCAAATCTCAATACACCTATGGTTGGCTTAAGTGAAGCTCTTGGGGAAGAAGGGTGCGGCTACAGGTGGACAGTGCAATCTGCATAAAAACAAGAGCAACAAAGCTACCCAGTAGTTTGTTAGCAGAGGTAGTGTTAGGGTGTTGCTCTAGATTGAGATTGCGTATTACCTGATGATTTTGTCTTGAACTGTGTTCCAAAGTAGAATCTGTACCCAAAAGGCCTTATACAATTAATCTTTTTTGTATGTATGCATTTCTGGTGTTATGTTATGCAATTGATTTCTGTGGGACAGCACTGTGGTCTAGTGGTGATCACTTATGCTTATTGGTGTGCATATTGGCCAGGATACTATGTTTGGAGTTCTCCCTGTCCTTGTGTGGGTCCCACACTCCTAAGACATGCAGATAGTTTAATTGGCTATTGCCCAAATTGGCCCTAGTGCGTGTATTGGTAAAAAAAAAATCCCAACTAAAGACCTGAAAGGCCCCTTTCACACGGGCGGATCCCGTATTGATCCGCCCCGTGGAACATCCGCTTGCTCAGCGGGGATCGCTCCGTTGATCCACGCTGAGCCAGCGCATGACAGGGCTGTCCCTGCACACGGTGCAGGGACCGCCCTGTCAGATCTCCGCTCTCCTCTATGGGGGGATCAGATGAACATGGACCGTCTGTCCGTGTTCATCCGATCCGCTCTGCAGACAGATGGAAAAATAGGATTTTCCTCCATCTGCAGAATCGGACCATAGCGGAGACGGATGATATCGGGTGTCAGCGGATGTTCATCTGCTGACACCCGCTATCCTATAGGGATGCATGTATGTCCGTATTTCATCTGAAAACGGATGGATAAAATACGGACATACTGTCCGCACGTGTGAAAGGGGCCTAACACTCTGTTGAGTGGCTAATGTAGCACTCACATTTCAGGCCATTGAGCAGCATAAAAAGCAAGGGGTTGTGGTTAGAAGTGCACTGAAGATCACAACGCGGTCATGCTAGTAGGGATGGGGAGAATTCAGTATTTTGCCTTTTACAACGCCATTTGATAAAAGAGAGACAAGAGAGGAAACAGAATAGATATAATGATTCATTAGAACCTTTACAGCTCAAATTTCATCTGTGGAGGAATGCTACAGCACAGCATTGCCCCAGGCCTTTTATATCCAGAGACAATGCAAAACTAAAAGTTTACATGTGCTTTATTTTATTGAGAACTTTAATATAGCAGATGATTCCTACAGTATATCTTTCTGTAATTGTTCTTTATAGATAGAGCTCTACTATGCGTTTAGTGATTTTGTATAGAACAGAGCTGTGAAGGAGACTGTGTGCGAATCACAAATCTCTATTTACGGATAATAGGCTGTTGCCAGCCAAGTCAGTGGACATTAAGAGAAAAAATGGCTGAGCTAACACAGAATAGAGCTTGATGAATTACTATCACAGAAAATCAGTGAGGGCGATTAATCAACAAAGCTTTCCAACCGCCGCCTGTGAGTTTCTGAACTTTATTAAACGTAGAAGTGTGTAGTTCATTTTCCAACCAGCTAGCCTCCCACTAGGCTTTGTTTGCAAAAATGTTCACGTCTTAAAGCAGAACTCATTTTTTTTTCTAAAGGTAAACACTGAATTTTGGTGTGTAAAATAGTGCATTCAAAATTTGTCGTGTAACTTTTCCAAAAGGTCTCCTAGCTGCTGTGCAGGTACAGTGCAGGACCTAGAATTCTCTGTCTATTTGCTTTAGTTCTGTTTCACAGCCCAGAGGTCATAGAGGCTTTCTACACATTGCTCTTAGCTCGTTATTATGTTCCTATATTTACGTAAGGGGTAGAGACCATTGTTGAACAGATTATTATGGCTCCTCTCAGTCCTGTCCTGTTTTCCTAATTCTCCTTTGTTGACATTTTTTTTAAACCAAGTATAACGCCATACAGGTGGGATTTTTGTTTGAACATTCGTAAAAAAAAAATGTAATCAGAATATCCTTTCTTGCCATCATTAAGTCAACTTGTTTCCTTCCAAAAAAGGAAAAATAGAAAAGCGCCTCTTAGCAAAACAGATTTATTATGTAGCAGACAATTTGTATCAAACACTTACATCATGGTAAGTTTCAGGTGTCATCCAGTAGGATCAATGTTTATATTGCGTCCAGGATCTCTGACGCTACACCACGGATTTCCCAGGTCCCGGTTATGGCGGCCGCAAGTAGCCGGGATGCAGGCTGGCTTGTCCGTGATAGGAGACAGCAGCGAAGGATGGCAGCGGTCGGTCCGGAGAGGAGCGTCTGACGTCAGCTGGATGGTGCAGGGAACCACAACGCGTTTCAGAGCATGCGCAGCTCTCGTACAGGGCATGCGCGCTCCTTTCTCCGGACCGACCGCTGCCATCCTTCGCTGCTGTCTCCTATCACGGACAAGCCAGCCTGCATCCCGGCTACTTGCGGCCGCCATAACCGGGACCTGGGAAATCCGTGGAGTAGCGTCAGAGATCCTGGACGCAATATAAACATTGATCCTACTGGATGACACCTGAAACTTACCATGATGTAAGTGTTTGATACAAATTGTCTGCTACATAATAAATCTGTTTTGCTAAGAGGCGCTTTTCTATTTTTCCTTTCATGTCATTTTCCTTGAGTCGGCTTCAACTTGGAGAAGAGCTGCCCTGGGCAACTGAGTTTTTATTAAAGACTTCCTATCCACAATTGTTACTATAGAGTTTTTCAAAACTTTATGCTACCTGCCATCCCTTGGTAACAATAATAACTTTATGTCCACCTGATTGGAACCCTTTTTTTGTTTTTTTGATTTTCAACCTTTGCATAATATCCTTTACACATTTAGGATTAATAGTGTTTGTCTGTGCAGGCATCCCAAGCGCTTGCATTTGCTATTGTTTCCTTCCAAAACTCTTGAGTTTCATCCAGACCTGCTATTTAAATGGGATCCCACCCATATTAAACAGGTTTCATTACAATATGTACAATTTTTTCCCAAACAAAAATGAAAATTACTTTCACAGTTAGAATTTTTTCATTTAAGAAAAATTTCTATGCGGCTCCTTCAAAATTTGTCCTCACTACGGTTGGAACAAACATTGATTTGACCCCCACTAACCATTTGAAAACTGAAGGAACTTGGATTTCTCAAGAGGCTGAAACTATTTCCCTTCTTTTCCTACCCTTGTCTCCCTTCCCTCTATTACTGGTTCACTTCTTTTCTTTAATGTTTTCCTTTCTTTCACCTTCTCTGACTTCTTCTATGTTTGATATCGTGGTCCTTCTCTTTCTATGCTTATGTTTCTTTTTGTGTACTTCTTCAGAAATGCTGGTTCTGATTACTTTCTAAAATCTTAGTTTACTCTTAATTCCATATATCATAATGCCCCATACACACGATCGTTTTTCATGCCGTTAAAAATGCCATTTTTAAAAATGGGCATTAAAACCGATCGTGTGTATGCTCCAGAGCATTTTTAACGACGTGAAAAACGGCCATTAAAAATTTCGAACATGCTCTATTTTTTCACGTCGTTTTTTTTAACGACATGAAAAACGATAGTGTGTATCCTTTAACGACGTGAAAAAAACGCGCATGCTCAGAATCAAGTATGAGACGGGAGCGCACGTTCTGGTAAAACTAGCATTTGTAATGGAGATAGCACATTCGTCACGCTGTAACGGACTGAAAAGCAGGAGGCTGAAAAGCGCGAATCGTCGCTCAACAAACTTTACTAACATGAAGGGTGGCACCATCCGAACGGAACTTCCCCTTTATAGTGGCGTTGTACGTGTTGTATGTCACTGCGCTTTGGTTGAACGTTTTTTAAAATGATCGTGTGTACGCAAGACAGGCTTGAGAGGAAACATGAAAAAAAACGACGAGAAAAACGTCGGTTTAAAAAATGGCATGAAAAACGATCGTGTGTACGCCGTATAAGAATAATTTCTTGGTATAATACTTGCTGTACTGTATAGTTCAGAGATTTAAATTTTGGTCATGTTGATCTATGACCAATGGCACGCGTGTTATGTTTGAAACTTTGGTGAACCTTGTGCTTGTGATCAGCTGTGATGTGACCCTGTATGAAACACTTTTTCTGGATGTACTCCTTTTGTATTGCAAATGCCAAATAGAATGAAAGCTCCAAAAACAAAAAAATTTGAACAAAAGAATATAAAAAATTGTTCCTATATAAAGGAATAATTGCATCACTTCCCCTAAGATGGCAGCTCCCTTTCATCACCTCCCACTAATGCCGAAGAACAGACTAGGCAAGATGGCATTTGGGTTATATGAAATATGGACAATGTAACACAGCTTTGAAATATGAATTCATACACAGTTTTTGACTTGCTGGTTTCTGAGTGTTTGCATTAAAAATGTACTTTAGTACAGGATAAACAGACCAGATTTGAAAAAGTCTGGAATCCTTGGTTTAGGTATCTTCAATCATCTGTCTGAGCTGGGGAGCCCTGGAGGCCGTGGTGGCTGGGTCGGGGGGGATCCATTCTTTCCTCTTCTTCTTTTTCCCCTCTACTCTTCTATTCTTTTCCTCGCCCCTGTCTTATTGTGCATCATCTAGCATTGCGCTATGTCCAGGTTCTGAGGCCCACATTTATTTGGGCCGATTTGAATAATACATGAGCTCATGGCTCTTTTATACCAGGAAAACAGAGTTATACATTGTCTTACCTTAATTAACCCTTTCCCTCATTCTGGGGTGGAAGACTAATTGTAGATACATTTCTTTATACCATGACAATATGACAATGTGCTTATACTTTAGACTTTGGCAGTTTTAGCCCTTGATTTCTATACTCTTAATAATAGATGACTTCTGTTAACCCGGTCTTGTTTTGTGGAGGACCCTTGTATGCATATTGTCTACCATTTGCTTTAATTCTGGTTTAGTACGATACCTTTAATCATACATATGCTTTTGTGATTTGTTCAAAACCTTTTCAATAAGAAAATTGAAACAGAAAAGGATATTTTAGTTTTGCTTTAATATATTGTGCCAAAATTTAATAGGGCCAATTGGCATGTAGGATTCGGTACAAGGATCCAGCGTACTAGAGCATAACATGTCGTATGTGAGACATTATCACAGTCAGTGTTTTAAATCTAGCTGCCACTAGTGGAAAATCTGTCATACGTAAATGTCTGACACTAAGTGCAGCCATTGAACTGCAGAGAACCTTCTTTAAGATGGAGCACTGGGCTCTGGTTTATGCTGCATACAATTATCCATTATGGCCATGCCTAAATGAATTTCTCCATACCCCTGACAAATGTATGAACATTATGCAAAATGCAATGTTAGTCAACCTTTACAAAATGAAACTTGGCAATCCCAGTCATGCTTTCCCAACCGTGTTCTCACCATAGTAAATTGCCTTCATTAGTGTGCTTCATATGTACCAGTATTTTTACTTTCTAGTGATTTGTCTGTTCCTAGACCCTTTAACTTTGCCTGACTGCAACATTAAAATGAAATCATTTGAAACAAGCAGCTGAGCATATTTTGGGATGATTTACAGCATTCTATGGCACTACCAGCATGAAAGTAATTGTGGGTTGAATCTTTGTCGAAATACTCCTGCTTTTGAGGTGTATTACGTAAATATAAATTATACAGAGTTATGGATATGTCCCTTTTAAATACTGGCGGTTCTGTCAGTTCTCTATAATTGCTCTAGTTCAAAGCAAAAATCCCATGTTTTATTGACTATATCTGCACAGGCAGCTGACATGGTTACATCAAAAGCATTTTACCTTTAATGCCTTGCCCAGATGAATAATGAAAAACATTATTTGCATGTTAGCATTGAATAATCTATATGTCATGGTAGGGTACTAGCACACTGTAATTCCTTAATGTAAAATTTAGAGATGAAGAGAAACAATGATAAGAACTGCAATGAATATGTATTATATAGTATGTATGTTATATATAGTTATTTGCATGATTATTTATTGTACTTGGGCTTAATACATTTTGTAGTGTTTCAGCCTGGATAAAATTGATTTTTATCATTTGGTTTTACGCAACATACTAAACCCCTTTTTTTTATATAATCTTTATTTATCAAAAATTTTACTTTTGTGACATAACAGTCAAATATGACAAAATAGAAATATCCAACATAATAAAACCACAAAAAATAAAAGACAGTGAAAGACAGTGATATAGAACTGTCCAACCGTGTATCCATGCAATATACAAAACAATAGGCCCAATTGGCCATCCAACAAGGAGGATATAAGAGACGGAGGCGTCAACTACATGGTCATGAAAACATATGAATCATATCATTATTAAGGTGTCCCCAATCCCTCTCTTAGACACAGGTGGCAATTAAGGGTAGATATCACCAAGTCAGACAGGTGAACAAAATCAACAAGGGAAAATGTAACAAAGAAACAAACGAAAAATGGTGCATTCCTGCAAATTACGTGAGCATACCTACAGCAATTAATTCAGATGTATAGATCGGATCAAGAATCATTCTGATAATTACTCCCCTCCTGCCGGAGACTGGTCTGTTGGTCGTGTGTCCGTAGTATTCCCCTCAACATAGTGAATCCATGTGGCCCATATACTATACCATTTATCATACCTATCCCTGCATCTCGCCATCCACTCCTCCGCGGCCTTAATATTATTCACTAAACGGACCCAGTCTGAGCGACTTGGGATTTGGCTATTCTTCCAATAAACGGGAATTAATCTCCTAGCCGCATTCAAGAGATGAGGCAGTACCGATTTTCGGTAAAGGCCGAGAGGAATGGCGGGGACATGCAGGAGGAAGCCCACTGGAGAGTCAGGGAGGTCTATGTCCAGTATAACTTTAATTTGGGTTCTAATGTCTTGCCAGAAAGGGCATAACTTCGTAACTTAGGACAGTCCCGCCATATGTGCAGAAAGGAACCTCTATGGCCACACTCCCGCCAGCAAGCATCTGAGGACATCAGGTAAATTTATTTGAGCCTAGTGGGGGACCCTGTATCACCTAGTCAGTACCTTAAAACCGTTTTCCTGCATTTTCGTGTAAACAGAGCTGGAATGAGTAAGGCGGTATAATTGGTCAAGTTGAGTATCAGTAAATTCGTGTTGCAGGGGCCAATAGGCCTTCCTACTAAACCCTTTTTAAGGTGCAAAATATATTTCTTGTGAGACAAACGTTGAAGGACTACTTTACTTGGTGTACAAAAACCCACCAGTATTTGATCCCTAATCTAACCCATAAACCCCTAACTTACCTCTGCCTGGCAGCAGCACCCCCCTCCCTTTTGTAGGGATCATTTGGGCTAGAATCTTCTCCGGCACGTCCTGTACCTGTGCAGTGAGTCCCCATAGACTTGAATGGTATTGTACTCCTAGCATCCTTAGTTAGCAGCTATCTCAAGAGAAGATTTTGCTGCGGTCAGGCAGAGGTAAGTAATCGTAGGATATGAAAAGGAATGTATTTACCTGGTGAAATCCCAGCACCACTTTCACTGCCAATGTTTGCCAGTTTTGAATATCTGAGAGAATCATTTGTTATTGTAGATAGAAAGGCATCTACTACACAGTGGCCAAAATGGTAGCTAATATATCCCCTTGGCACTCTCATGCAGTTATGTGACCGCTCATCATCAGTGCTGCATCCCAGGGGTGGAGATTTCCATGAGCAAAGATGTAGGTGGGAAAAGGTGATGAGCTGAATTCAGTATTCATTTAGTCTAGTAAAAAGCCTAGGCTTATGACATCATGCACAACACTCTCTAACGCTGTGAAGCTGGAGGTGTGCCTGTGTGTGTCTGTGTAAATCCAGGAAGTGAACAGGCAGCAGCTTCAGCTGCCCACAGTTAAAATAGATTTATTCAGTCCATTTCAGTCCAGACACTTGATCCGGCTCCCCTGTGTGAGCGGCAGCTGCAGGGGAGAGGAGGAAGCACCAACAACAGATGGGACATATGAGCCTTTGGTTGATATCACTGCTCCGAGAATTCCCAGCCATTTTCGAGAGGTGTCTCCTCTCTCCTGCGTCTGCCACTGGCTGACACGGGGGACCCGATTCAAGTGACAGGACTGGAGCGGGCTGAAAATACTTAAGTATATAAATATTTCTTACACAGGTTAGTCAGCAAAGGTGTTGAAGGGATGGTGCTCATTTAAGGGTAGTTAGGTTTAGCCTGGAATTCTATTTTAACAAACTTACAGCTAAGGCCCCTTCCACATGGGGTGGACTCCACAATGGGTCAGCTGGCTCAGTAGGGGATCTGTCCCACACAGACACATCCTGCTCTCCTCTATGGGCGGTCGGATGTTAATATACTTACCTTACCTACCTTTAGGTAAGTAAGGTACACTCGACTGCCATCCGTTCTGCTAGATGGAAGGGGAATGGATCCCCACTTGTCAATTTTTTAGCAGATTGGATGTCCGATGTTTACACCCGCCGGTCCATAGAGGACAATGGAGGGTCCAATCGGGTCCACCTGAAAAATTGAAAGGTGGACCTGATTGGTCCGCTCATGCATTAGCATATCACATGTACCATCATGGTTCAGATGCACACTGCAAATATGTGAATCCCGCCTCAAACTTCCAGATAAAAAAATTCAGGTCTTTTGTTATCCATATACTATACTCTATGTAGTAGAGAGAGAAGGGAAAGTATCACCAAAGTATAGCAGAGAGTTTATATTAACATGCACACTAGTCATAACTATTTTATTCTAGCTTGCTAATTCAATCGGTCACAGACTAATGGTTATCTTTTATCCTTAACCATTAGTTTGTGACATCTAAAGTTTAATCTGTCTGCATTTTTATATACTCTTCAACTAAATCGGACCAAATATATTGAAAATAAATGTATTGGTCCTGATATAAAGCAGATGGATGGTGGTGAGCATAATATACAGCACTCCACACATAAGTCCCTTGCTGGAAGGTGTGATGTGAAGTGTCTGTTTGACAATCCAGGGACCATTATTGCCGATTTCGGAAGTTGTGTTTTTCATTCTTCCATTTTAATTTGAATGTGTCAGTGTTTTAATGGGTTTTCTTTGTGGCCAGCACTTTGAAGATTGAGTTGTCCGTATTTCATTAAATGCTTTGGAGGAAAATGAATTATGTGGCCATTTACATGGAGTTCCGGAAAGCTTTTGTTGTCAGAGAATTTATGCAAACCTCTGTGTCAGGTGGGATTCTGGAGACATAGGTCATGGGGCACATTCAGGAGAAGGGGGAGAAAAGAGGCCATGATGGTGAGCAGAGAAGGTCTGTGCTAGTAACAGGAGGATTTGCCAATTAAAACTACATTTGGCTCAACTCCAAGGAGGTGCATAACACACTTTTTTCATCCCGCTCTGTAAACAGTTGTTTACCTCTACTAGTGATTTTATTACACTGTTAATACTATTTAATGTCTGCTATTGTAAAATGAACATATAGATTATCACAATTTAAAGTGATTCTGCTGCTGAGTTAAAGGGGTTGTAAAGGTTCGTGTTTTTCACCTTAATGCATCCTATGCATTAAGGTGAAAAAACACCTGGCAATCACCGGCCCCTCAGCTCCCTCGTTTTACTTACCTGAGCCAGTTCACCTGCTCGGCGCGTCCCCGGCGTCCTCTTCTCCACGGAGTCCTGGCGTTCATTGGATAGATTGATAGCAGCGCAGCCATTGACTGCCGCTGCTGTCAATCAAATCCAATGACGCGGGGGGGGGGGCGAAGCGTACACTCGGCATCTATGGACACCGAGGGTATGACTAGGGAGCGCGCTAGCAAGGTAACCCCCTCGGGAGAGCTCTTCTCCAAGGGGGTTTTCTAATGTGGGGAGGAGCCACGAGAGCCGCCAAGGGACCCCAGAAGAGGATGTTTGGGCCACTCAAAATGAACTGCACAGTGGAGGTAAGTATGATATGTTTGTTATTTTTAAAAAAATTAAAAAGGAACCTTTAGTATCCCTTTAACGAAATGTGGAAAGCAGTACCTGCAATAGAAGAGGGTTTATACTTCTAGTGCCCAACCTGCGGCCCGAGGTCCACATGCAGCCCTTTGTTATATGATGTGCAGACCTCAGCAGTCTGTAGTGGAAACATTGATTAGGGTAATCGCAATAATCTCAATAGCCTCATGTAACATGTTCCCAGTTTCGTAAGTTTCAAATTGTCTTCTGCAGCATATCCCCAGCCAATAAAGTAGCCTGTCCACACTCTCTGCCCTCATTTACTGTATTAGGTCTGCAGTTTCTGACAGTCCTCTCAAGCATTACACATATTAGACATCGTGTGGCCCTTTGATGATGTCAGAGGCCACATTTGGGGCCCCCGTTTGCTCATAAGTAGACAACTACTGGTTTATACTCACCTGATCCACCACCCGTTCCTTTGATCTTCACTCTATTTAGGAACATCCTGAAGAATCTTCATATTTGGAATTTCTTGGAGCATGGGAAGCCCAAGGTCCCCAACACACACTGTGGTTACCTCTGCTGACCCCTTTATCATGGCTAGCCTTTATGAGCTGGCAGAACACACCACAGAGTAAAGAAGGGGACAAGGCATCCAAAGTTTTTTTTTTCTATTATTTTAATTGAAGACAGTGTCGTTTTAAAATAATACTAGGTCCAGGCTATAGTTGTCTATTGAGGAAAGTAGGAGTCATTTGCAGAGTGGCCCTATTCACTTGAATTGGTCTCATTCAGAGGGCGCTACACCTGCCGAAAGTGACATGGAGTATATTTCCTTCCGCAAAGCAAAGAATCCAGCCAAAGCATATGTACACCCCCAGCTGCTGCCTCTAGAGCTAAAGGGGTAGCAGTTGGGGAGAAGTAAAAGTGTTTTACTGCTCTCCAACCACTGGTGGGAACGAGCATTAAGAAAAAAATAAAAAAACCTCTAGCAGTACACACCAAACTGAGCATGTGCAGCTTGTCTGTCAGCAGATAGATTGAGGACTGTGGAAGTAGGGGAGGATCAGAGAAGACAGGATCATTACACAATGCAGAGGATTAACCCCTTATGTTCAACGGTGAGTGTAACAATCATGCTTTACTGCATATACACACTGATTTTACTGTTGTGGTTTTAGTAGCACAAGTCAAAACCTGTTGCACCCTCTACACATATACACAAAATTTACATTGTAAAACACTCACCTTTTAACTTGTAGGGGTGATAGACTAATGCTGTGCATTGTAGGTAGCAGGAAACTCCAATTTGGAATTTATTTTATTTATTTATGTAGTGCTGATTCATTTCTCACAATTTTATACCAGACCAATCACATCATGTCCCCTCCATTGGTCCTTTGTCCTTACCAAAAATATTTAGCTGCACGCATACATGCAGAAGGGCCAATTTTGGGTATGTTTTTAAATATAGAAGCCACGACTATAAAAAAAAAACACAAACATTAAAAAAAAAAAAAAATACAGCAGGAACTTCAAAAACTCAGTACATAGTGCATAGTGCTTGAATGCTTTGCATACTCGGGCAAACTGCCAAGGTTTTCTGCACCTTGTTTTGTTCTGGAGGGGTTAAAATCTCATGTGCTACATCGGAATGCACAGACTGCTGGAATTACCCACATTCAACAAGTGACGTGAGGAAAAATGAGCCCCATTACGTTTATTTTTAAAATACCAAGCTAACGAAAATGTAATGAAATATTTTGGTGTTGAAAACCAATGAGTACAATGATGATAGATCGTTATAAGCAGTGGGACATCGTGTTTTGCTTTGGACATTTCATACATGTATGACCCTGTTGTTTGTAGACTGCTGTGGTTCTATTCTGTTACAGAGGGGTCTACAATGGCTCCCCCCATTCCTTCAGGGCAGGAACAAATATTCAGCACATAGTTTAATGACATTTTCTTAAAGGAAGGATAAAATCTCCTGGGATTGAAGAGGTCAGTAGGTGAAAGGTGATGAAAAGGCAGCACAAAAAGTGCCATTTTTCTTCCTGGGCTGGAAGTGATCAGGTTTAACTCAAATCTTTTTACACTGGAGGTTAAAGCCTTGAACAGCAAATTCAATCAAAGCGTATATCAGCTTGATAGCAGAATTTTTTTTACGACACGTAGAATACTTTATTTTCAAAACGACAAAATAAATTTCACAGATAACAGTTAATGCAGTTGATTGTTTTTTTTTAATAAAAAGTACACACACATATATATATATATATATATATATATATATGTATATATATATATATATATGTATATATATATATATATATATATATATGTATATATATATATATATATATATATATATATATATGTATATATATATATATATATATATATATATATATATATAAAATGTTTTAGATATATTTATAATTTTGTTTAGCGTATGTGAAAATCTTGTAGAATTAAAGAGGTTGTAAACCCTCGCGTTTTTTCACCTTAATGCATCCTCTGCCTCTCTCCACGGGGAGAAGACCAGAAGTTCCCAGAAGTTGGTGTTCGGGGCCACTCTGCAAAACAAGCTGCACAGTGTAGATAAGTATGACATGTTTGTTATTTAAAAAAAAAAAATAATTATCCTTTAGTATCCCTTTAAGAGTATGGGACTGAGTTAGGGGCATTTAACCGCTTGCCGACCGCCGCACGCCGATGTACGTCGGCAGAATGGCACGGCTGGGCATATTGGCGTACAGGTACGTCCCCTTTATTATGCACAGCCGTGGGTCGCACGCCCGCCGCCACATGGTGCCATGACATCACAGTCACATGCTCCGGGGCACATGGCCCCGGAGCATGTGACTGTGACGTCATGGGAACATGTGACTGTGACGTCATGAGAAGCCTATATTAATCTCTGCGGACCGAAGATTTATCATTACTGCGAGAGGAAGCGTCGAGTCAACACCGAGGAGGAGAAGAGGGAAGAAGACGGCGACGACGGGAAGACTGGCTCCTCCACTAGCAAAAGAGCTACCAAGAAGTTAGTGGAGGGGCCGGCAGAAGGACAACGGAGAGCCGGACGAGACGACGGAGAAGACCGGGCCTCCGCTAGCAAAAGAGCTAAAAATAAGTTAGCGGAGGCCCGGCGGAAGAAAGAACCGGAGAGCGGGAGAAGAACCGGAGAGCGGGAGAAGAAGAAGGCGATGGAGAAGACCGGGCCCCGCTAGCAAAAGAGCTAAAAAGAAGATAGCGGTGGCCCGGCAGAAGAAAGAACCGGAGAGCGCGGCGACGACACCGGAGACCCCTGAAGTCGGAAGAAGACCTCCGGAGCGGTGCAATAAAATACTTTTAAAAACTGTGTTGTGTTTTTATTACCATTTTTTTTCCACCAGGTGAATGGGTAGGGGTACGGTGTACCCCATACTCATTCACATAGGGTTGGGGGGCCAGTATCTGGGGGCCCCCATATTAAAGGGGTTCTCCCGGATTCCGAAAAGCCCCCCGCCCGCAGACCCCGACAACCAACGGCCAGGGTTGTCGGGAAGAGGCCCTGTCCTCATCAACATGGGGGCAGGGTGCTCTGGGGTGGGGGGGCCGCAGGTGGCCCCCCTGCCCCAGAGCACCAAACCCCCCATGTTGAGGGCATGTGGCCTGGTACAGTTCAGGAGGGAGGGGGGGCCGCTCTCGTCCCCCCCTCTTCCCCTGCGGCCTGCCAGGTTGCGTGCTCGGATAAGGGTCTGGTTTGGATCTTGAGGGGGACCCCCACGCCGTTTTTTTCGGCGTAGGGTTCCCCTTCAAATCCAGACCAGACCCAAGGGCCTGGTATGCTTCTGGAGGGGGAACCCACGCCGTTTTTTTCTTTAAAAATTGGCGTGGAGTTCCCGCTCAGGATTCATACCAAACGCAGTGCCTGGTATTGGCGGGAATCCACGTCGGATCCCCGCTCAATACAGTGTCGCGTCTCCTCGCTATTGCAGCGAGCGCGACACGTGTCGCCACCCTGCTGCCGAGATCTCGGCACTCCTGTCGCCGAGAATCTCGGCGATGGGAGCGCGATAGATATACAATATCGGCGGCACCTACTGTACGTATTGGCCTAAACTGAGGGAATTTTTTTTTTTTATATATATATTTTTTGGGGATATTTATTATAGCAAAAAGAAAAAAAATATTGAATTTTTTTCAAAATTGTCGCTCTATTTTTGTTTATAGCGCAAAAAAAAAAACGCGCAGAGGTGATCAAATACCACCAAAAGAAAGCTCTATTTGTGGGAAAAAAAGGACGTAAATTTTGTTTGGGAGCCACGTCGCACGACCGCGCAATTGTCAGTTAAAGCGACGTGGTGCCGAATCGCAAAAAGGGGCCTGGTCCTTTAGCAACAAAATGGTCCGGGGCTTAAGTGGCAAAATAAACTTTACAGATAAAAGCAACATTTAATGCAGCTGTTTGTTTAAAATATATATATATATATATATATATTTATATAATTTTAAGAAATCTATATGTATAATTTTGTTTAGTGTATGTGAAAATCTTGTAGAATTAAAGCTACTTTCACACTGAGGTGCTTTACAGGTGCTATATCGCTAAAAATAGCGCCTGCAAAGCGCCTGTAAAGTGCCTCTCCTGTCAATCCAGCCCGAGGGCTTTCACACTGGGGAGGTGCGCTGGCAGGATGCTAAAAAAAGTCCTGCAAGCAGCATCTTTGAGGCACCTTAGGAGCGGTGTATACCCCCTGTCCATTGAAATCAATGGGAAGTGCCGTCAAAGCACCAGAAAAGCACCCCTGCAGCAACAATTTTAACCCCTTTTCAGCCGCTAGAGGTGGTTAAAAGCGCCCCACTATCAGCCGATTGGAGCGAGCCCACAGATGCGCCACCAAGTGGCTTTCTTTGTGGGCATACAGAGAACAGGAGGAGTGGAGAGCGCTGGTGGGGGACCCGAGAAGAGGAGGCTGGGACCATTCTGTGCAATACCATTGCACAGAGCAGGTAAGTATATGTAGCGCCCCTTTACTTTTTAGGGGTGTTATGTGCCTAAATATAGGGGTTGGTCTGAGCTGGTAGCCAGGCTCAGACCGCTTTGATTACTAGGTATTTGCTTCTGCCTATGTGATGCAGCCTGATGTATGGTTCCCTGTGGCCTGTAGGTGGCACTGCCATATCAGGTCAGGGTTGAGCCATGGGTGGCATTACTGCGCCTTAGGGTGTCCTCTCTCAGGCAGCGGTACAGTGGGCGTGGTCGGCATGCTGTGCATGCTGGGAGAGGGTACATAAGGGGCAGACGCCATAAGAGTTAATGAGGGGGAGTTGGAGTGGAGAAGCTGGAGGGGTGTGCCCCTCTGGGGTGCGATGACTGGCCGAAAGGTCTCGGGCACCTTTGGCTGCAACGTTCCAGGTAGGCCCAGTACCCTTAACTGGGTCTACAATTCGCCCATTGGAGTCCCCGGGAGCCCGAGTGAGGGTACCCGCTCTGACCGAGAGAAAGCCAGGGGAGGATCGGTCCCACTGAGGAGATGAGTAATGGAAGATCGCTGTCTCGGGAGAGGCCTGGTGACCTGTCAGAGGGAAGGATTCTTTGTTCCGGAAGGCTAACCTGTAGCGTGGCGACGAAGTTACTAGATGTGCCTGGATCTAATCCCTCACACTTATTCTTCTTTCATCCATCTGTCCCTGTCTACTACGCAGCAAATAGAAAATAAACTCTCTGTTGGAGTTAAAGTGTTTCTGGACATTGGCTTCTTTGGGGGGAGAAATAAAGACTTGACCCCATACTCTGGGGATGAGAACCAGTGGAAGAAGGCGACTCGCTGCAGGACCCAATATTTGTGAACACCACTTAACCTCTTCAAACAGGAGGGTACAGGCATATAGCACGGTGTGCCTTGACTTGCAAGTGAGCCAGGCGAGAAAAAGGTCTGTGTGCTACATATAACATGTTGATTATTTAAAAAATAGAATTTACACTTGCTTTAAAACTGAACACAAATTTACGCTGCATGTGACCAGTTAAAAGCTGTTTGTCATTTTGGTTTTACTGCATAGAATAAAAGATCTGCTACGAGCAACACAATATTTGTTTATTTTACACAGTTTCGGAAGTGAGACCCTATCAGGCGGTATAGTATTTTGGATCTGATTTAGTTCTACATACATATGTTCTGTACAGAGTGCAAGGACTTGAGTTTACGGTATATTCTGAGCACAGTTACCCCATTGCTTAGAGGGGTTCATTTAACCCAATGATCAGCAATACTTCCATGTGCACATGGCTGTTTTGCTAAGTGTAGCGCCCGCCTGCTGACCAGGGACACATTCATATGCTTTGCATTGCACTCAGCCAAACAGCCTACAGCCCATTGCAGGCTGAGCTCAGACACATTTATTGACTTTCTACCTTTCTTGCTCTTAGCTCCCTCTGCTTTCATGTTTGCTTTAGAAATTATTTCTTAAAACCTAGTTCATTTTTTAAACCAATATATCTTTTTACAGTAATATTAAAGGTAAATATTGGTAGAGCCTAATCAATACCCATTGACACTTATTAATAAGAGTTACTGTCACCTAGCCAATAATGGATGTTTAGGTTGAAGTTTAATTTGCACAAAACATGGAGGTTGGTAATCCAATAAACCCTGAAACTTTCATTATCTCACACGGGAGTACTGGCCCGGGGCACTTTCTTTCTGAGCTTCATAGAATCTAAGATTTTTTTTCAGGTCTCTATTTTCTCAAAGACAAAATAAAATAGTAACTAAAGTAAAGCCTGATGAGAATATTGGACGAATGATTGTCCGTTTTTTTTTTTTTTGAATGCTAGTCTTATTTAAAAGATGAAGAAGTTACTAAACTAACGAAAATTCTCATACGACAGAATACAACTTTGAAAGTGGTGTAGTGTATTGTATTGTATTCTTTCGTTTTCGAGCTTGCGTGGACTGCCTTTTTTTTTTTTTTTTTGGGATGAATACTGTACTGAGTAAATGGAAACTGCACAAGCATATTTTTCGTGTTTGTCCCTTTGGATAATTTCGGAAGAACTGTCGTGGGCGTCTCTCAAAAGCTATGTACTAACGATCAGATTATCGTACAATCGATTCGAAAGTGGTATTTTTCATCCAATTTTCTGATTGTGTGTAGTAGGCATTAGTCATGTGTGACCGCATTCATGAGATTCTAAATTATGTGTGAAGTATTCTCACCCATATTGTTTTAGGAGTAGTTTGGCTCATTGTGTCAAATCGGTAAATATGGAATAACTTCCATGACCCTGTTCCCAGGATCTGCCAATGTAAAAGTCCTGTACCTCTACTCCACTTGTGTATTGATCTGTGTTAGAAGACTCGAATGAGTAATTTTCCAATAGTCAACTCAATAGCACTCCATGGGATATAAAGAAAGCAAATGTGCAGAAGCTGGACACCTTTGAGGGAATGTATTCAGCCAAAAAGGTGAACAGCTGGTACATACAAAGGATGTGTAATAGAAGGAAGTGGCTCAACAATATTTTAGTATCTTCTACACTTGGCTACATACCGGTAAGTAAATTGTGACTACATAAGTAAACTTGAACACTCATTATTATTATTTGTTTTGGTGGAAGCTATATAGCTTGAATGGAAAAACGCTTGACACACAACATGGGCAATGTAGGTTAGTAAAGGGATTGAGGCCGGGGAACACAGTAGTAAATCTGTTTATTTGGGGCCTTGCCATGGTTATTATTTGTTACATAACATCTAACACGTCAAAAGCTATTAAAACCCAAATCATTGCCTACAGAAGCTCTGTATCCTATGACAACGCGAGAAACAAAAATTATTTTAAGAAAAAACATATATTACATTATTCAGATATTTATTAATGTCACTTTAATAAGGACAAACATGCCACTCATGGACACATATGTACCTTTAGTTTTCCTTGCTTTGTGTGTAGTATCCCTTAGTATAAAATTTTCATAGTTACATACAGCACTGTTCTTGAATGAAGCAGAACCCAGACAGATAAAGGGTTTTTTGTCACTGCAGGAAAAGGGAAAGACCTAAAAGACAAAACATATCCCAAGAGAATGATTTATAGGTAGGCAGCTGGAATTCAAAAGCTAAAACTCATTGACCCTTAGATAATGGCAGCCGATCTCTGCTATACAACTATCAATGAAGCCTGAAGGTCTTTCTCTTTCTGAGATGTGCAGCTAGGAGTTGTGGAAATATCTCTGCATAGTTACTAGATCTTTGAAATGCGAATGTTTGTTAGTTTTCAATCATTTGCTGGTTGGCTAAAGGTAGATATAAACCCAATCACAAAAATCTTTAATGTGTCAATGTGATTTCAAACATAGCTAGCAGAACAGGCAAGACTGGGTAGGTAACAAATAATATTAAATAATTGTTTCTTTTGTACGATGTGCAGAACCATAAGGAGGGTATGACATGGTGTAGTATACGCAGGAGAGGTGTGAAGACAACCAGTATGTGCAGGAGAGTAATGTGGAGCGTAGTGGCGGCTGGTGGGCTTCTCTTCTGAGGGGGCGGCAAACAACCAGCACTACCCCCCCTTCCAGACGGCATGACACTGATGCACCCCAAGACCAGGGGCGTCAGGACTCGTGGCACTGTCAGCCAGCTAACACCCCCCTTAGGTCTGTTGCTTACTATGCGACAGGCGGGCTGGCTGTGTCCTCCTCTCCTCGCGTGCTGTCTCCTCCGGACAGAGGTGGGTCCGGCTCCAGTGCCTCCTTTTCTGCAACGCTAGGCATCCAATAGGATCTCCTGGCGCATTAGCCAATCGGGAAACAGGTCTCACTGAACTGCCTCCTGATTGGCAGGGAGGCACTGTAGTGTGAAAACAGCGAAAACTCATTTGCTATGGTCACACAAATGCCCACCCTATTTTGAAGCCTATTGGAGCCTCTGACTCTAATCAGGTGCTTCAAAAAACAACACCCCCCGCCCACCCCCGCCATAGGAATCCATGTGTCTGGCATCCTGAAAGGGGTCGGGCACATGGATAGGGAGGGCGGCGGAGGTGTTGGGGGGGGCGGCGCCCGTGCGTCCACAATACACGGGCTGCCACTGGTGGAGTGTATGAAGCAGTATGTGATAGAGAGGAGCAGAGTGTTAGATGGTATGTGCAGAAGAGGAGTGAGTAAGGTATGATGGGAGGCAGCATGTGCAGGAGAGGAATGAGTAGGGTGTGATGAAGATTCTGGATGAATTGAAATGCACTGGGTTTCAAATACCTGTTCCAGTGGTCTTTTGTTCTTGACTATATACTATAATGTTAATGAGATTAGGTAAATTTATGTACCACACCTGTTTGATGTGGATTTTAATGGATCTGTAATAAAATGTATATATTTTAATATTTGTTGTGTGCCATTAAAGTTGTCAAACTATTTTTTAGGCTATAATGGAAGGCAGTATGTGCAGAAGGGGAGTGCATGATGGCTGGCAGTATGTGCAGGAGAGGAGTGTAATAGGATATAATGGTGTGTACAATCATGAGGAGGATTGTCTGTCAGCAGGGACATGGAAGCAGTGCTGGACCTGATTCACACCAATGCATTTTTAGTGCTTTTTGCATTTTGTAGAGTTGCATTACAGAACATGTTTCATAGGAAACCATGTTAAATGGACTGTAGTGAAAATCTGCAAAAAGCGCTAAAAATGCATAGGTGTGAATCAGGCTTTAGTGGTTAGATGTAGATGGGTGTGATGCGCTGTAAGGTGGATTGTTTATAGGAGGTTAGATGGTTGGGGAATGATGCACTGATAGCTGGGTGATGAGGCAGCAAGTGAGGGATGTCTGTTAGAGGGGGTGATACCAATATACTAGGAGCAGGCGGTGATGGGGCATGCGGCAAATGGAAGTGTGCTGACTAGGGAGAGATGTGCTGTGCTCTTGGGGAAAGGGACTTGCATTGTGAGGTGGACAGGGAGGATTATGTGTGCTGTGTGTGTGTGGAGGATGTGGGTGGCTGGGCAGGGATGTGCTTTGTAAGGTAGCCAAGGAGGCATACATGCACTGTGAGTTGGGGTAAGGGCATAGTGTGAGCATGAAGAGGGGGCGTAGGATGGGGATGAGCTGTGAACATTAGGAGGGACTTTAGAGATCTATAGTTAGTGGGGTGTGCATCAGGGGTGGGGTGGGCTGTGAGGTGGGTACGGAGGATTGTGTGTGCTGTAAATGGGGATGAAAGCACAGTGATCATGGGAAATGATAAGGAAAGATATAAACACATATTTATGCTAAAAGTAATAAGGAGGTCCTGAGGGATGGGGTCATTTACACATAAAGTTTTTCTTTGGTTTTAAATTAGACACGAGATGGTGGAATCATGTCTCCCAGACCCCTTTCACACTGGGGCGTTTTTCAGGCGCTTTTGGGCTAAAAATAGCGCCTGTAAAGCGGCTGAAAAACGGCCCCCCTGCATTCTCACTGTGAAAGCCCCAAGGGCTTTCACACTGAGGCGGTGCGCTGGCAGGACGTTAAAAAACTCCTCCAAGAAGCATCTTTGGAGCAGTGAAGTAGTGGTGTGTAAACCGCTCCTCCACCGATCCTGCCCATTGAAATGAATGGGCAGTGCGGCCGAACCACAGCGGCGCTTTGCGGGTGGTTTTAACCCTTTTTGGGCCGCTAGCGGGGGTTACAAGCGTCCTGCTAGTGGCCGAAAACCTCTGCAAAAACGACAGTAAAGCGCTGCTAAAAATAGCGGCGCTTTACCGCCGATGCCGCCCGCGCCCCAGTGTGAAAGCAGCCTTATTAGTGCCTTGTAAACATAATATATAATAATTTGCTTTAATTGGCCTACAAATCAAGACTTTGGTTTTGGACATATAATAATGCTAAACAGCTCCAATTTATCATTACCCAAAAGCAAGTACGAGGGTTCTTCAAAAAGTTTCTGCACTTTTTTTCAACTCTATCAAATAAATAAAAGTGCAGAAACTTTTTGAAGACCCCTCATATATTCTAACTTTTTTTATTGTCCTATTTGCTTTTCAATGCCATCCTTGACTCTGTAGCCCTGCGCCAGGAAATAGTTGTCACAAAAGTAAAAGGGCCCAAGTTATAAAACAAACTGCTTTCTGCGTGGCACAGAAAGCTGATATTCCATTTATGAATGAAATGTACAGTAACCTTGCCATGAATGTAGGATAAACATACACTTTCAGTATAAACAAAAGTAGTTACTTTACTTTTATTCTGCTTTTCACCTTGAGATCGTGAAATGCTTATATTTTATCTAACCTTGTCTTAAGTTGCTTTCTCTACTTCTTTATTTCAAATAGCATGTTGCCCTGCTCCCCACAGCCATTACTTTGCCTTCTTCGTATCAAATATTTTTAGTGCGTTAATATTAGCAGAGTTCAGTTTACCTTGAAAAGGACCTCCACATTGCAGTCTTGTGAATATGTATTTGTTTGCTCAAGAACAAGATACATTAGGGCAGCTATGATGTGTCATCCATGTTTCATTCATGGCAGTGAAATAACCTATTCTAGAAGTCAACAATGTGGGATTAATGGAATTTTTATTTTTTATATAGGGTAGAACTGTTGCTTTAGAGCCATTCATGTAGCAGGAAATATATTGCTGTCTTTGGATGGGTGACCATTGAAATACAGTGTTTTTAAAGCGACTCTGTCACTAAAGTAATACTTTACTATAATGTGTTCACTGCAATACAAGGTATACTCACCTTAGCCCTAGCCACCCAACTCCTACAGAATCTGACACTCTTGATAGCATTGATTTCCTGACCCTCTAAAAACCATGGGTTCTGTATAGTAGCCTACCCATTTTTTTTTTCAGATTTACCAAAACCATATTTACTTTGAGGTCAAACCCTAATGCCGCGTACACACGATCGGAATTTCCGACAACAAATGTTCGATGTGAGCTTTTGGTCGGATATTCCGACCGTGTGTAGGCTCCATCGGACATTTGCTGTCGGAATTTCCGACAACAAATGTTTGAGAGCTGGTTCTCAATTTTTCTGGCAACAAAAGTTATTTTCGGAAATTCCAATCGTGTGTATCCAATTCCAACGCAAAAAAATCCTACGCATGCTCGGAATCAATTTGACGCATGCTCGGAATCATTGAACTTAATTTTTCTCGGCTTGTTGTAGTGTTGTACGTCACCACGTTCTTGGCGATCGGAATTTCCGACAATATTTGTGTGACCGTGTGTATGCAAGACAAGTTTGAGCGAACATTCGTCAGAAAAAAATCCACGGTAATGTTGTCGGAATGTCCGATCGTGTGTACACGGCATTAGAGTTTCAATTTGTATGCGATCAGGCAGGTCCTTGCACTACATGGTTAAATCTAATAGTGTATATGGGGCTTAAGACTTCTGTACAACACTCCACTCCAATGGGGAGGCGAGGATGCCATTAGGGAAACCATGGTTGAGGTTCCTGGCTCATCAGTTGGCAACTGCATAGCTTGGTTGCCGCACAGACATAAGACAGTCAGCAGCTATTATTTCGTATCTTAAGCCTTGTACACACGGTCGGACTTCCATCTGACTTTTCCGTGGATTTTGGTCCGAACAGAGTTGGCCGGGCACACCCATAGCATACACACCACAGGACTTTTCTGCAAACTTTCCCAAAACTTTTTCCAACATCACGTGCTTTTCTTGCTCTTTACCGCCACCATTTGGTCAACTTCTGCTATTGTTGGTTGATTTTAACATTATTTGTTTTGTCCATCGGACAAAAGTCCGATGGTTTTCTGTACAGACGGTCGGACTTTGCTCCATCGGACTTTTGTTGGCCAAAAGTTTGTCCGTTTGCAGACCGAACTTTTGTCCGATGAAAACCCAAAAAGTTTGTCCGATGGAGCGTACACACGGTCGGATTTTTTGTCAAACTTGCTTAAAATGAAGTTTGTTGGCAAAAAGTCAGACCGTGTGTACAGGGCTTAAAGGTATGTAGTGTTTGCTATGTGCGAAATCTTTAACACCAGTCTTATTTAGTGTAGCTGTGAACTAGGACTAGATGTCCAAAAAGATAAACATATTGTAGGTCTGCAGATGCAGCAGATGTATATTGACACATTTAGAAGTGTGCTCTTTATCAACCCTCTCTGTGACCCCCTGATCTCTGAAAAAGTGAATTCCTGATTCTCAAACTCCCACATTGATAAAGAAGATCCTATGAGGAGATAGCACTGTGCAGACATGTCTTGACTTTAAAAAAAGTTAATTTCTCACGAGGTCTTATCATGGAGCTGTTAGTATGATATATTCTCTTTTGACTTTTAGTGCCATTGGAAAAAAATAGGAGTAGGTGGTAAAAAAGTCATAAATTAAAAACTTATTTAAGCTTTCCTAAGTTACTAAAACACCTAGTAAAAGCATGCCATTAGGTTGTATATTTTTCTGTGCCAGTGGTGTGGGACTGTTTGACATTTGGTGCGTTCAAAAGAGAATAATGATTAAATGAACTTGTCCACTTCAACGCAGCATATAACACTTTGTACTCTGAAATGTATTAGGTTATGCAAATGAAAACATTACTGTATGTTATACAGGGATCCCAATGTGTTAATGTAGTGGAAGACATTATTAATATGTTGTCTTGAAAATATATAATCTATTACTAAAGTGGGAAAACATATATACTTTTTCCATATCATGACAGTGAAAAGTAAACCATGTCATCTTTATACAGTCTCTTAAAAATAAAAAGATTTAAGGTGCTCATACAGCAGAACATGGATATTTACCAGCTTGGTTTAGATCTAATCAATCTGGATATCGGTCAAGGAATTCGTTTACAGCGGCCATTGTACAACCATAAATGAATTTTTAGCATATATGGTCTTGCACAAATTGCTAATCAGCCAATCACATGGCAGCAACTCAATGCATTTAGATATCTAGATGTGGTGAAGACGGCTATTCCGAATGGGGAAGAAAGGGGATTTAAAGGGGTTGTAAAGGTAAAAGTTTTTTCACCTTAATGCATCCTATGCATTAAGGTGAAAAAACATCCGACAATACCGCCCCCCCCCCCGAGCCCCCATTTTACTTACCTGAGCCCTCGAAAGTCCCGCACTCGCCCCCGTCATCCTCCTCGTTTCTGAGCCTGCCCGTTGATTGGCTACACTGGATGTATTGAAAGCAGCGCAGCCATAGGCACAGAGCTGCCCCTTACCTCCTCTTTGGCGGTCCCTCGCTGGCACTGTCCACTTCTCCTTCCTCCGGGTACCACCTTTCCAAACTGGATGCTATGGAGGCACCTATGTGTGTGTGTGCTCCTGAGCTGGGCCGTATTGGTCCATAGACATACACAGTGTCGGTAAGTCATGCCTCTGTTCCCTCCTCACAGGCGGTTGACTGAGAGCAGTAGGAGCCTATGGCTCCCTCTGTTCTCAGTGTCTTCTATTAGACCAGGAAGTGAGGGGGGCGCTGCTGCAGAGGGGACAGCGCTGGAGCGGTGACAGGAGTCGCATAGGTGTTTAGAGATGGGGGTGGGTAAGATAGGAAGTGGGGAGGTTTTTTTTTTTACCTTAATGCAGAGAATGCATTAAGGTAAAAAAAAAAAATTAAAAATTCTGTCTCCGTGCAATGTCCTCCATAAAACAAATTTTCTCCTCCTTTGTATTTGTTTAAAATGAGGATTGCATGTTGGTTGTAGTCACCTGCACTGCTTTATTCACACTACACATGGCATAGTCCATAGTCCATCCTGGGAGTGAGCAAGAGAGGGTGGCTACGCTCCTACATACAGTGGGACCATGGAGAATGGACATAGCCACCCTCTGATAGGAATTTGGATCACAGCAATAGAGCAATAGAAGGTACTTTTTTATGTTAAGAATACATACTTGATTAGGATTTTCATTTTTTAAACCTAAAATTAGTCACTTTAAGTAAAAACAATCAAATTAAAGTGGTTGTAAAGACAATTCTATGCATTAAAGTGGTTCTAAAGTCACAAAGTTTTTTTACCAGAATGCATTCCCTGCATTATGTTAAAAAAAAAAATCACTATCTGTTTGCTCCCCCCAGCCCCTGTCCTGTATCGATTCAGCGCTGTGCCTGTCTGCTGCTGCGCTTCTCTTTATCCTTGGCCTTTCAGGGCAGGTTAATAGCAGTGGGAGCCATTGGCTCCTGCTGCTGTCAATCAGATCCAGCGGGGGGGGGCGAGCCTCACTGTGTGTGTCTATGGACGCACAGAGCCCGGCTCGGGATTGAGCCTGCATGGTTGCCTCGATAGCAAGTGACTTGTTATAAGGGCAGACACAGAAGAGGAGGAGCCAAGAGTGGAACCCTAGAAGAGGAGGTTCGGGGCTGCTCTGTGCAAAGCCATTGCACAGAGCAGGTAAGTATAGCATGTTTGTTATTTTATTTTTATTTTTTAGACCCGCTATAAAGAATTACAGGCATACCCCACTTTTAAGTACACAATGGGACCAGAGCATGTATGTAAAATGAAAATGTACTTAATACCTTTTTTCACTTCTAGGGTGTAGTGGGGGATCGGGGGCTATAGTGGGGGCTGACAGGAGCTGTAGTTGAGGTCTCAGGGGCTGTAGTGGAGGTTTTAGGGGCACACTGGAACAGGGCGGGCTATACTCTCTGAGCTTCAGCTCCTCCTACTGCGGCTGCAAAATGTCTGTACAGTACTTGTGAGGCACTTTACATACACTCGCCGGTATGTCCTTACTCGCGAGTGTATGTAAAGTGAGTGTACTTAAAGTGGGGTATGCCTGTACAGTTGTTTGGCATGTAGATGCCTTCCAATGTTTTGTTAAATCACTGCACAGATTGTTACGTTTTCTGTGGAGAAAAGTAAACTAGCCCTTGCCTTTCCCTCATGTATAAGTACTTTGTATCCAGATTAGCCAAAGTAGGGGGATAATTACATCCAATGCGGCATATCCTACAGGACCACATGATTTCTGTTCTCATCTGACATTCTACGTTGTTGGGCAGGTTTTACCGGAGAAGCTTATAAGCTGATTATGACTAAAATGGTCTTAGCGAAAGTATTGATCATGCTGCGTTTGCGCTTCTTGACCTTAACCACAGGGATCTCGGTTGTGTTTCCTATACATAGATATACATATGAATGTGTAATGGTTTCTCATCCATATTGGATTTTCTTCTGATCATTACCAGTTGAAAACTCTCACATCTGTAAAAGACAGTTACAAAGGTCAACCTGTTCCTTCAATTTGTATATCTCCATATTTGATTCAGCTCATTATGCAGTGAAGAAACATCACTTGTGACATTTTCCTTTACCGAGAAATAATCCTTACATTATCTTTTTTTAAATTGCAAAGCTATATGAGACATAATATAACACAAAATACTTTTATAACAATTATAAGTAGTTTAAAGTTTTCTTTGCTCACACATAGCACATATATAATGGATAGGATTAATTATTGCCTAACGGCTCAGTCAAGTTTTAACTTACAAAAGGCTGCCCTTCCAATAATGTACTAGCATAGATAGTAATCAGATTTTGTGGTCTTTGCAATCTAAGAGACAGAGGATCTCCACAGGCAACCTATCTGCGTTTTTATTGACCAGCAAGTTACACGTGACAAGACATGACAAACACTTTTAATAAAATAAATTGAGTAAAGCTCTAGGCCTTCGTGAATTAAATGCAAGGTCATGATTTCTGTGCTATAATATGGAGTACTTTGCCTAGCGGATGTTTCAATACTTAACATTCATTATGTCCCTAGATCAACATTGCTCAGATATTGAATTAATGTCCTCCTGTGGCATGTATTACTGTTGATTAAATCCATTTAGTTGATTTTCTTTGCAGAAATAATTTTGTATCTTTGTGTCACTTTTTGGTTTCTTCTTGGTTTATCTTGAAGTGCTGTTTTCAGCTCAGAGACATTATATTTGTCTAGTGATTTTGTGCTGCTGAGCATGGATTACATGTATGTGATATTTTCTTATTTTATAGTTTTTCCTCTGTAATCAATCGCCATAGAAATAAGATATTGAAGCAAAATGAACTAACCCCTATACATTACCCCCCCCCCCCCTATATAAAATTACTAACTTAAAGTGTTACTAAACCCAGGACCCTGCATTCATTATATCTGGTCTCCCACAGAACATGGAAATGCAATTATTTTAGTAAATATAAACTGCTAAATACCTTTTCTCATCAGCAGTATATAGCAGTCTTGTGACTTCTATCAGTGTCTGGTTAAAGCTTTTAGGATGAGTCCTCATTCTCCTCTGACTGTTCTATGAGGCTGCAGGACCCTTGACCCTCTGTCTGGACAGTGCTGATTGGCCCTGTGCTGATCAAATGCACCCTCCCAAGAAAAATGTAAAAACTCTTTAACATTACACACCAGACTGAGCATGTGCAGAGTCACTCCAAAAGCTCTGTCTTATCAGAAGATGGATTGGGGACAGTGGAAGAAGGGGAGGAGCAGAGAAGACAGGATCATTACACAATGCAAAGGATTAACCCCTTATGTTCAATGGTGAGTGTAACAAGCATGCTTTACTGCATATACACACTGATTTTACAGCTTTTTTACACATTGCAGAGGATTAACCCTTATATGGCATATTCACATACTTGCAGAATTTGGAATCAGTTTTCTCATGATCCTACCAGAAGGCTGAGTGATATCAAAGGCAGGCATAGGTTTAAGTTAATAATTTCGTACGATGTCTATTTAGAAAAGAAAATTTGTTCTACTTAACCACTTCCGGACCGCCCAACGTGGATATACGTTGGTACTTTGACATTAAATACCGTTGTTATGGCAGCATATAGCTGCTATAACCCCAGTATTTCTCTCCACAGCGGCGGTCCGCTTTCAGATAAAAGTGGTCTCTGCGTTAGATTCGCCACAAGATCACTTTTATCGGTGGCGAGAGAGGGCCCCCCCTCCCGCCGCGCTCCGGTTATCGCCACCGCTTACTGGAGCCGTCGGTAGTGGTGGAGACGATCGGGTCCTTTCCCCTCACTGCCTGGATGCCTAGTGAGGGAATGATGACCTCCGCTCGGCTCCATAGCATTGGAGGGCGGAAGCGACCTCAAACGTCACTTCCGCTTAATGCTCTTAAAGGGGAAATGTTTTTGCGGTGATCGTTAGAGCGAAAGCAATAACCTCCTCTGTAACTCTAAACATGTAGCCTGTAGAAATTTTTAAAACGTCGCCTATGGAGATTTTTAAGGGTAAAAGTTTGTCGCCATTCCACGAGCGGGTGCAATTTTGAAGCATGACATGTTGGGTATCAATTTACTCGGCGTAACATATTTTCTTTTACAATATAAAAAAAATTATGCTAACTTTACTGTTGTCTTATTTTTTAAATTCCCAAAAAAGTGTGCTTGTAAGACCGCTGCGCAAATACGGTGTGACATAAAGTATTACAACGACCGCCATTTTATTCTCTAGGGTGTTAGGAAAAAAATATATAATGTTTGGGGGTGCTAAGTAATTTTCTAGCAAAAAATACTTCAACTTGTAAACACAGAGCATGAAAAATAGGCCCGGTCCTTAAGTGGTTAAAGTGGAACGCCAAGCAAATGTTAAATACACTGTTGAAATGCATGATTGCTTTATATGCCAAAAGATTTGTAATTGTGTTCGACCAGTCTTGTGATCCAGGCATCCCTGCAAAGCAGTGATCCTGTCACTAACATTAGATTTCTTTTTTTTTAAAGGTAATTTACTAACATTAGATTTCTACTCCTGCAATCAACCATTTTAGCTTGGTTACTATCTTGTCCCAAGCTCGTGATTGAACAATAAAGTAGGAGTAGCACACCACTGAGATCATCAGTGTTGTCTCCTCCAGTAGGTATGTTTAGACTGTGCTTGGCTCTAAATGCTGCTTCCTCCACTCCCAGGTGTACACAAAAGTCTAATATATAGGACAGCTTCAGATATTTATGCAAATTTATTTGTAAAATACATTTAATTCGTTTTAGATTAATACAAAACTGAATTAAAGAAGTATGAGGTTTATAAAAATACGACTGCTGATTTCTCAGCTCTCGGTCTGGTCGGAGTGGAGAGCAGTGACTGTCAGTCACTGCTCTCTACTCTGCCTCTCCAGCGCTCAGTAGAGCGATGGGTTGGAGAGGGGGCGGGCGCAGCTGACTCTGACTCTCAGCTGTTAATCAGGCAGCTGGGTGGGTCCCAACAATATTATCAAGTCCAAGTGCATTATTCCCTTTGCGCACAAGAAACTGGCTATTTAGTAATGCTGGGTGCTGTAATGACCATAGGCTGGAGACTGTGGGTAATCAAAGTGTAGAAAATGTCATCAGCACACCAAAGATTCCACGAAAGGGATTTATTTTCGTGGTCACATGATAAACATACAGCAACGTTTCGGGGCCACGCAGGGCCCCTTCATCAGTCACTTGAAAATAAATCCTGTTAAAGGAATCCTTGGTGTGCTGATGACATTTTCTTCACTTTCAACAATATTGTCAGGATTCTTCCAGAGCCTGGAGTGGCTTTCCCACGTCAGCTAACAGCAGATAATAACCCATCGTAATCGGACTTCGGGTCACAAGAGAGCAAAAGTAAGTGCACTCCTGTGACACACAAGAGAAGTAAGGCCAAAAAAAGCTTTGGCCATACTACTCTTTTAAATGTTGATTTTTTAAAACAACATAAACACCAGAAGTTCTGCTCTAATTTTTTTTTATTTTAGATCTAAGTAGAGTAAATGGAAACAAAATTGCACATTTTCATTGCTCTTCGAGCCTCTTTATTAAATAGGCCTGTTAGGTTTTTGATCTGATCTTCTCCATCATCTTTTAGACAGCCTGCTCACTGCTGATAACTGGGCAAAGGCTGTAGGATATAACCTGATACAGAACAATTTGAAATGCAGGTGATCCTTATATACCGTATTTAAAATTCATGAATGTGAACTAACATCATAAGGATGACTGATTCTGTGCATTTGAATGGCATTCATTTAAAACCCTTCTGAAGAAAGCCATTGTTCTTTTCACAAATTTCGAGGTTTTTGTAAGAAATGTGATATTGTTGTTGTCGTCAAATAAAATGCTTTAATGCAATGATGAAACCTATACCATTTTCTGTATGAATGACCTGTTTAATGGTAGTGTCAACACGCAATATTATTGCTGCCCCCTGTAGTAACACTAGCATTTGGAGGGATATTATATAACTTATCACACACAGGGGGTTAAGAATGAGAGTTAGGCTACACACTTCGAATATATATGTAAAGATCTGTACATCATTAACAACATTTAACACATTTTGTTAAGTTCATTTCACAGTAGGAAAAGCCATAAAACATGAAATGGGTCATAAAATAGCAGGGAAAATGCATAGCAACTTGTGACATCACCGCAAAGGTCTTTAAGCCAAACTTCCCCGCAGAAAATGAAATCATTATTCAGCCTTTATCATACTGCATGCCAGACCCTGGACCTTTATCAATTGTTCTCTGTGCATGGAAGTGACCATTTAGATGCATGGAGCCTTCATTAGGTCTTGGAATGTCAAAGGGGAAGACTTGAAAAAACACTTCTATTAACACATGAAAGAGGTCGGGGGACGACCAACAGTAAAACATTGACAGCATTTCATGAAAAAATGCTTATTCTTTATCTAGGGTGATCATTTAGGGATAGTGTGCCCTGCAATTTGAGGTCAGTTTGAATGCACAATGCAAACTGCGAATACTAGTCCTTTAAAACTTTTCTTGGTAAATTTTTGAGTAGTTTTTCAAGCTTTTTGACAAGGGCAACAATAAGCCAGCAAAAAAAATTTGTAGTTAGATTTTAAAGACTTACTGATGGTCTAAATAGACAAAAATAAACATTTTCTCACCCTTACATAATGTCATTCTTTAATTTGAATTGACGAATGCTAGAGAAGAATCTTTCCTCAATTATTTTGTCCTTAAGTTATTTACTTTTTTTTTTCTTTTGAGTCATTTCACCTTAAAGTGATAGTAAAGTCTCGTTTTTTTTTTTTCATTTAAAAATAACAAACATGTTATACTGACCTCCTCTGTGCAGTTGGTTTTGCACAGAGCAGCCCGGATCCTCTTCTTCTCGGGTCCCTCTTCGGCCATTCTGGCCCCTCCTCCCTGCCGAGTGCCCCCACAGCTTGCTATGGGGGCACCCCGAGCCGAGCTGCTGCTCTGTGTGTCCATTCAGATACAGAGCTGTGGCCAGGCCCTGCCCCCTATCTCTCCTCATTAACTCACTGACTTTGATTAACAGCAGCAGGACAATGGCGCTCCGCTGCTGTCTCATCCAATCAGGAGGGAGAGTCCCGGCCAGCCGAGTCTCTCGTGCAACATAACTGGTTAGAGATGGGGCTCAGGTAAGGGGCTGAGGGGGGCTGCTGCACACAGAAAGTTTATCTTAATGCATAGAATGCATTAAGATAAAAAAAAACTTCTGCGCTTTAGAACCACTTTAATATTGCATCTTTCCATTTTCAATGTTTATATATGGGCAAAAAGAAAATACACTTTTTTCAAGCCTTTCTTAGTAAGCCCCACAAGCAAGAAACAAAGAGCTGTGGTTGTTAAGTCTGGGAGATTGATTTTTTATTTTTTTTATTTTGTACCACTCAGACTTTATCACAACGAGAGACTTTCTCATGGTATTAATCCTTAATATCGTCTCTACTTTGGATTCGCATCATATGTGGTTCTCCAAAAAAAAAATGTTTCCGAAAGGAATAAGTATTTATCTTAATTACAATCCATTTCAACATCAGAATCAATACCATTCCCTTCCTGTGATCCTCCTCCCCCTCCCCCCATTATCCCCTCCCCCCCGCCCCCCAATCCCCTGACCTCTCTTAATTACCCTATCTACTTCTTACTTCACCTTCTTAGGTTACATTAAATTTGTTCGCCCATTATTTCTGCATATCCCAGAGTGTTTTTAAATTCCATCCACCCCTTCCACTTTTCTTCGAATACTTCCATTGAATTCAAGTCACCGAATCTTAAATATTCTAAATTAAAAATTTCCTCTACTCTGTTACACCAACCCTTCAGGTTAGGACTGTTCTGTTCTTGCCAGTATTTAGGAATTTGGCTCTTAGCTGCATCCAATAAATGTGGGATCAAACTTTTACGGTATAATTTATTTGTCATCTGAATTCCGTGCATTAAACAACCCCACGGATCATCTGCTATTTCTGTTTTAGTGATGTCTCTAATAGTTCTTCTGATCTCTATCCAGTATTTTTTAATTTTTGGACAGGTCCACCAAATGTGGGCCATTGTCCCTAATTCCTGGCATCCTCGCCAGCAAAGCTGTGATTTTTCCGTTGTGAATCTATGTACTCTGTCTGGCGTCATATACCATCTAATAAGACATTTGTAGTTAGTTTCCACTATCTTACAATTCACAGATGTTGAGTGCACCCTATTAATTATTTGTTTAATCTCGTACTCACTCTTTTGTGTTCCTAGTTCCTCTTCCCATTTCTTAATGCAAGTCGGTTTCTCTGAGTTTCTTTGTGTATTATTTAAAACCCTATAGATTTTAGAGATAACACCTTTCGTCTTCTTATCCTCACAGATTTTCTCCAAAGGCCTTAGATTGTTTTTAGCTCTAATAGGTTTAGGGAGGCTATCAAAAAAATGTCTTAACTGAGTATACCTCCACTCGTCAATCAGTCTCCACTCCTTAATCTTCTTTAGTTCTTGATATGTAATTAAGTTATTTTGGACCATTACATCTTTTAATTGTACGTTTTCTTTTAAGATCCATTTTCCCGAAAATTCCTCCCTACCTGGTGTAAAATAACTGGTATCTTTTAATGGTATAAGTGGCGAGTTATACAGCCAGTTTTCTTTTTTGTGCAATCGGTCCCAAATTTTTAGTGCGTTTCTAGTAATCTTGTGTGTGTTTGTGCTCAGATCTCGATATTGTGGCGGTATCCATATTATACTCCCTAATGTTACATTGCTAGTTCTACATTCCATTTTCACCCATCTCTTTTCCGTACTGTCTTTAGCCCAATCCATAATCCATGCTATTACTATCCCACTGTAATAATTTTTGATATTGGGTGCCCCTAGTCCTCCCTGGCCCTTCTCTTTGGTGAGTGTCAACCACTTAATACGTGTTTTTTTCCCTCGCCATGTGAATACCGAAAGCAGTGATTCTAATTTATCTAAAAAAAAACGAGAAAGTGGGATCGGAAGCATCTGCATCTTATACACTATTTTTGGAAGGATTATCATCTTTAAAATTCCTATTCTCCCTATCCAGGAAAGTTGACCCCGTGAGATTTTATTTAGTTCTGCCCTTATTTCATTCATTAGTGGGATATAATTTTCTCTGTAAATTGTCTCAATATCAACAGCTAAATTTACTCCAAGGTATGAGATTGAGCTGTTCCCCCATTTGAATGAGTAGTCTTTTTGATACTCATTCATATCTATTTTCTTAATATTAATGCTCAATGTTTCGGATTTGGTACGATTTATTTTATAATTAGACATCTCTCCGAACTCATTTAGTGTTTTTAGAATCTTAGGTAAGGTTACTTTGGGGTGAGTGATGTGTTGTTTGTTTTTTTATTGATCAATGTTGCATCATCTGATGTAAAGACAATGCTGGGTTGTCTGACTGTTTTCCTGCCACTTCTCTCCAACACATGGTTACTCCGGTGATAAGACTACTTAAGAGGCTTAGCACGGATAGAAGAGGTACCTAGCAGTGCTATCTGATGTTATACTCCATTCATTCAAAATTACAGTATATTATACTGTATGTTACAGTGTTGTCTAGAGTATTATGGAATTCTGTTTTTATGTTAACTATTTTATTGTAACAGTTTGCTGTTTTGGTCATAGCCACCTGACTTCTTTGATGGTCATCCACACATTGACAAGATGTTTATGTTCTGCTCCATTTATTCCACACATTTGAGACCTTCAAAAAACAACCGTATGGGCTTGGTGGTACTTTTATCTTCCCTTTAGCTCCTGATGACTATGCATTTCTCAAAGTTTGTAAAGTTATGCTTTAAGACCATCTTGGTAATTAGCTAACAAGCAAGCAAATCTAGAAATGGAGTTGGTATTGCAGTTGTTTTAGAGAATGTGATCTAATAGTAAAGGTTTGATAATAGCTATTTTCTGAGAATCTTTTTCCCTGGCTGCCATGCTGAGCCTGTGGCTTCAATGCTTTCTGTGTTGCTGAGCCAAAACTACCAAGAACTATTATAAGGATCAATTCTAAGTGCTCTGACTTCACACCTATTTGTCTTGTTGCTTGTCAATACTAGATCAATGATTCAGAGAACCTTGAAGCCAGAGACAGACAGACAATCAACAAGTATTTTTGTATGAATCGCCACCAACATAAGGTTCTCATCTAAAGCTGAAGTGATTGTAAAGTCAGTTTTTTTTCTCTCTCTAAAAATAACAAACATGTTATACTTACCTGCTCTATGCAGTTGGTTTTGCACAAAGCAGCCCAGATCCTCCTCTTCTCGGGTCCCTCTTCGGCTCTCCTGGACCCTCCCTCCTGTCGAGTACCCCCACAGCAAGCTGCTTGCTATGGGGGCACCCAAGCTGAGTCACAGCACCGTGTGTCCTTTCAGACACGGAGCCCCGATTCTGCCCCACCCCCTCTCCCTTCTGATTAGCTAACTGACTTTGATTGACAGCAGCGGGAGCCAATGGTGCCGCTGCTGTGACTCAGCCAATCAGGAGGAGAGTCTCAGATGGCCGAGGAACTCGTGGACATAACTGGAGAGAGATGGGGCTCAGGTAAGTATTAGAAGGTTATCCAAACTCTCCTTGAATCTCTCTTGCCAGCCAGCTAAACAGCAGTTAAAGTATGTGTAACCTAATCTTTAAAGCGGAGTTCCATCCACTTTTACAAGGTGGTCTTAAACTAAAGACCTCCCCTTCACCCCTCGTATTTGGATATCTATTTATTTTTTATTTTTTTCTTACCTACCTTTTTAGAAAAAATGTATTTACTTCCGTCCTAGCCTGGCCGCAGCGCAGTACGTCACGTCCTCTTCTGCGGCGAGCCCTCCTTCTTCTCCCCCACTGCCTTCTGGGACCTGTGTGTGTCCCAGAAGATGAGCTGACCATTCACAAAGCGCCACATGAGTCGCGCATGCGCAGTAGGAAACCGGCTGTGAAGCCTGAAAGCTCCATTGCTGGTTTCCCTTAGTTGGAATGGCGGCGCCTGCACCCAAGCCGGTGGATGAATCGACTTTAGGGGGCCGACATTCCAGGCTCCCTGGACAGGTAAGTGTCCTTATTAAGTTCTTGTAGCTGCTGACTTTAAAAAAAAAAATGTTGCGGCTGGAACTCTGCTTTAAAATTTCATAAGCTTTAACATGTTAATGTAATATTAAAAGTTATTTTTAATAGTTTTAAATGTGCTCCTTTCATAAAAAAAATCTTGATGATCCCACCGTAAAGGTACTTCCCATTATAGAGTCTTCCAGTTTTGATTCTACGTTCTTACCCCGTCACACAGGTTTTCTATGGAGACTGTAAGTGCCAATTTTAGCACAAATTATGCAGGCATTGTCCCTGAGAAATGCCTTTCAACCATTGCTGGAGTGCAAAACTGTTTTGTTGTAAAAATTACCAATTCATTTTTAGAAACAATACTTTAGAAGACAAAGTGATATTAGTTATGGGTTCACATATGTCTGTGCTGATACAAAAAAATAAAATAAAATAATGTGGATCTGTACGTTTGTGCTGCGGCTTGTTCCTCTTTTTTTCTCATGATTGCCTGTTTTCCTATATTTTTTTTCTTTTCCTTTTCTTTATTTGAATAGATTTACTATTAATGTGGAAGTGGAACTCGGATAACACAGGTGCATAGAATCTGTGTGAACAAGACTTTGACTGTCTGGAAGATAAAGTTAGATTAAAGAGGATTTGCATATTATTTGCATTTAATCTTTTTTTTTTTTCTTGAACGTTTAAGATTTAAGATATAATAGAATGCATAAGCATAAGTAACATACATCCAAATAAATAAAAATATAGTTTAACTTACAGTAAATGTCATTGTTATGTGAAACTAACTCAAAGAATTTAAGGTTTCCACATCTGAATACACATAAGTGAAGCAGTTTATAAGATTTAAGAACACAAAGAAACATTTTAATGGTAAGACTGGACTGCGTTATAGCTGTCAGTTAAACAGTGCTATTGAGAGCTCAAATTGTTATGTAATCTTATTACAAAAATTAAACTTTGTAGTTTTTTTTCTGCAAATAGTAAAATATTTGTAGAAAAAAACCTTTCCAAATGGTCGTTTCATGCAGTTCTACCCCTTACCAGAACTTGTCCATATGTGGCTTTATTAGAGCACAATAATATTGATGTACTTAAACTAGCAGAGAAGGACAATTGCTTCACACGGTAGTGGGCACAGCGAAGAAATGAAAGATCAATTACTCTCCCACATACTCACAGGAAGGTCAGTTCATTAAAAATGCAGTGGCAGCTGCTGATTGTACCTGTGTAAGCTGCTGTAATGGCAGCATCTGCCTCTCCATTGAGATCCTGGAAAGCAAACCATATTCTGAAAAAGAGTCTTAGAAGACCCGATTCTTTGAGTTACATGGGAACGATGGAGAACAAACTGGAGATTAACATAATGATGATGAGAATTTACTTTAGCTGCCGTAGAATTATAATATTAACTAATTGCTGTGGTGTTTGTCCCCCCGATGTCTTGCCCCTCAAGAAAAAGGAACTTGTTTTAAGAAGCCACAGGAAATCGCAGAATTATCATACATTACCACCAGTTTAGAGATCTATCCAATAGTTGTTTATAGGCATTTCTCATGGTTTTGGGTTCCGAAATAACAACAGACATGACAAAAAAAAAAAAGAGGGAATTATGAGGATAAAGACAAATGTAAATTAAAAAACAAAAAACTTAACTCCCTTAGCAGAACTTTTCTGCGTTACAGTACTTAACTTCTCTGTCGCTACAGAAAACACCGCAAGGGATTACTTTTCAAACAATCCGTGTTAATAGTGAAGCCAGTATATTGATATAGCCCATAAAACATCCTGGGGAGATTTTCCTATTTTCTATGTGACTTTTTGTTCATACACATAGGCTTCTTCCTTGGTTAGTAAGTCACATTTCCAAGATGCTGTGAACATATTTTACAAGCTGGTAGTGTGTTTTTTACATGAACTTTTACCTAATTTGTTTGTAAGTTTACCAAATGCATAGAACAAAAATGAGAGCAGACCTTTTGCTCTACAGCATATTTATAAATTGCCCGTGGCCTGCCATAAAAACAGAAAATAATGCAAATATTTATAATAAAATAATAATTACTAGAGATATAGAATGACTGTGGTTTGTTTCACCTGGGAAAAAAAAAATGGAAGCCGCAAAGGTCACTATGTTAGACAACACAAAGTGACTTATGCATTAATTCCAATTAAGAAATACAGGAAGAAACTAATGGTACCTACAAACACAAGATGATGGCAATTTGTCAGGAAACAAGCCAACCATAGTAAAATCGTTAGTATGCCCGAAACAAAACACAGCTCAGTGCAAGGCATGTTATCTAGCAAAAGTTTACTTTGAGGAGTGGTGGAGAAAACAAAATGTAAGATTTTTTTTTTCCGATTTTTTTTTTCGTTTTATTTCAAACACTGTCCAGTTCTAACATGTATTAAAATCAATGTTATCACATGATGGTCATAAAATGGTTCCTTGTCAGCCACAGCGGTACTCTTATTGGATAGATTGGAGGCAATTGGCAGACCCTAACTCTGAAGTTGGGAAAGTCAGGCCCCTTTGAACAAAGTAAAACTAGTTTCTGAGGCCCACAGAGGACACTTTTTTTATCCGTAGAGGTAACAGCATGTGCTATGTAGTGTCTGCTCCTAAAAAAGCTGACAAGTTTAAAATAAGTGCACCGAACAGGCATTGGAGAAACAATGCAGGGCCGTAACAGTAGTTGTACCTACATTTAGGTGACTGCATAAGAGCCAGGGAAATGGTGAAAATTGCATATCTTATATTGTTCCTCATAGTGTTGAAGGCTGACCCACCAAATACTATCAAAACCTTTCGCCAACTAATGTGCCCATCATATTCCCATACCAACAGAAATAGGCAGAGGCCAGCATTCAATACTTTTGATGATATGGTGTTAAAATTGACCCATTTTTGGGGTTTAACAAAGCCGGTCACTACCCTTAGGGTACTGATAGGTTTAATTTAAAGTACCGTATATACTCGAGTATAAGCCGAGTTTTTCAGCAGATTTTTTTGTGCTGAAAATGTCCCCCTCGGCTTATACTCAAGTCACCTTTTTGCGCCTGATCTACCGGACTTTGGGGACCCGGTACTGGCCAAACTTGGCACACATGTAGCATCTCTCTTCCTCTACAAGTGTGCTAAGTTTTTTGTCTGGGGGATCTACGGCCGGGGAGCACCGATTTTTCAAAGCCAGGCACCCCTTCCATAGACTCCCATGTTAAACGGTCATTTCTCCGGTGATTTGGGGTTTCCGGTACCGACCGGTCGTAGGTCCCCTGGACCCGAAACTTGGCACACATATAGCCCCATTTCTCCTCTATAAGTATGCAAAGTTTTTTGGCCCTGCAGCCGGGGAGCACCGGTTTTTCAAAGCCGGGCACCCCTTCCATAGACTCCAGTGTTAATGGGCACAGTGAGGCATGGGCACAGTGAGGCATGGACACAGTGAGGCATGCACATGGACACAGTGAGGCACAGTAAGACATGCAGATGGACACCCTAGGCTTATATTCAAGTCAATACGTTTTCCCAGTTTTTTGTGGTAAAATTAGGTGCCTCGGCTTATATTCGGGTTGGCTTATACTCGAGTATATACAGTATAACTCTAGTTTAGTTAGACAAGTTTTAAACTGATATGGGCCATTTAAATGCCATTTATGTGGTTAGGTAGATTCTGGATATTCTGCTTTAAAGAGTACTTTATTCTTTCTGCTGAAAAACACATGTAATATACTCTGTAACTGTGGACCTGTAGAGAGATTGCACACAGGGGGCTGATTTACAAAGGCAGGCCATACATGGTTCTATTCTTGGCCCGTTCAGCAGGAACCAGATGAGAATCGAAGCGTGTACAGTCAGGCTGAATGTACCAAGTTGATCGATTGATCAACTTGGGTACAACCAGCATGCCAGATTTTACCTGAGATTATCGCTAGCGGCTGCTATAGCTGCTTGCAAAAATCACTGTCCCCCCCCCCTCCCCCAACGCCGGGAGAAGACCATGGCCTGGCAGGAGGGATTTCTGCATCAACACTGACTATGTTGATGAGGGAATCAAGCTGATTTATTTTCTGCAACCCGTAGTTGCAGGAAATACATTTTCTCCATGTATGGCTGGCCTAAGGTGTGAAGTCAAATGATAGGAAGCACTCAAAGTTTAGTAAATCAAGCCCACATTTTGAAACTTTCTGTTTAAATAGATTAATAGACTTAACATTGGAGGCTGGTGCTTAGGACTCTGATGCAGATTTAATGAAATTAGCTATGCCCATTGAACAGTAACTACTGTGAAAATTGTGAAGATTTATTTAGCTTAAAGCAAAAGTATATAGTTCATGAATAATAATAATTAAAAAAAAACCAGTAAAGTTTGGCCAATTTTTTTGTATAATGTGAAAGATGATGTTGCACCGAGTAAATAGATACCTATACCTATTGGTTACCAGTTTAGAGTTACAGAGAAGGTCTAGTGCTAGAATTATTGCTCTTGCTCTAACGATCGCGGCGGAGATACCTCACATGTGTGGTTTGAACACTGTTTATATTTGCGGCCACGACTTACATATGCGTTCGCTTCTGTGCACGAGCACGGAGGGATAGGGCGCTTAAAATGTATTTAATTTTTTTCTTATTTCTTTTATTGTATTTTTTTTATTTTCACACTGTCCCTTTAAAAAAGGTTTTTACCACTTTTATTGCTGTCACAAGGAATATAAATATACCTTGTGACAGCAATAGTCATGTGTCAGGTTTTTTTTTTGGAGGGATCTTGGGTCTATAAGACCCCAATCCTTTCTTTGCACTTAAAAGCATTCAAAACGCCCAATTTGGCTGTTTTGAATACTGACATTTTTTTAAGGCTCAAGTTAACTGAAAGTGACATTGTGACGTCGCTTCGGGGTTACTGGATCCGAGACCTGATCAAAGCCGATTGCAGCTTTGATCGGGTCTCCAGCCAGCCGGCGGATGTGGCGGCTGGTCGCTCGGGCCTCCCGGTGGGACGGGATAGCCAGGGTAGAGTGGTAGAAGGTGGCGGGAGAGAGGGGAAGTCCCCTCCCTCTGCTTGTAATAACGGGCTGCTTAGCCGCATTGGTTGTTATCACAAGAAAGCCAACTGTTGGCTCCAAAAAACGGTATCAGGGTACAACCGCTTAAAGCAGAATGACGTACAGGTACATGATTTTGCAGCAAGTGGTTAAACCACACATAAATAATTGTTATAATTAGAGTTGTGTAGGCTGAAACGCGTCAACTCACTGTACCTGTGATTTGTACACTGTGGTTTCTACAATAAAGCAAGCTTTTTAGAGCAGCAACGGTAGTGCGGATCACTTCTTTGGACATAAATAACTGCACATATATGTAGACATTTCATGAAGGTCTCTAACTGATGTGTCAACTGATTATTTGAAAATTACAGGTTATTGGTGATATTTTTTCCAGTTTCTGTACTACTCTGTACATTTTCCAAACCCTTAATTACATCCTTCAGTAAAGTGGTGATACTCTGCATCATAGGAATTGATTGAATTTTCCTCGTAAAACTGGTCATTTGCAGCTCTAAATTCTATAAATCATTTTCACTTCACACTTTGCTCTTCTATTTAGTTTGTGCATGTGTTCATTGCAGGAATATTTTTGTGTTTTATCGTAATTACATTGAGGGAAAATATGCATCCTTCCAGTCAGTGGGGTTATTTGTGTGACACTTGTGTGGATAAAGTCTTCAGGTCTGGATGTTTCAGGGCTGTGAAACCATGATCTGTCTGCTAATTGAATGGTATTTGATAGACATTTTTATGGGTGTCCTGCTAGGAGAAGATCCTTTGTGCAGACCTGTAATACAGATCAAGGCTTCAAAGGCTGCCTACAGGCCTGGTGTTTACACATCAAATAACATCTGTTAAAGGGTATCTGAAGAAGTTAGTAAATAGCTCCCTGGACTGGCCATAGACAGGCATGCCACCAAATGTGATGGGTGTTAGGAACATCTGCCTGCCCTCGCTTGCATTTTCAGAACTCAAAATTTAATTCACATAGATTCAACCACCTTGTAGATGAAGTGCATGGACAACGAAAGATATGTTATAGAAAAGGGAATGATCAACATTCACACACACAGCAATTTTTTGATATATACTGAAGAAACTGCAATAATGAGCAATTTGTATGCTCAGAAGAACTCATTATCACTAGCTTATCAACCCATGCAAAGCCCTCTCTGTGTGTTGTCATGACAAGTGATACTGAGATGTGTTTATTGCTCCACTCCAACCAAAGCTTTACAATAGGAACCTCTCTCTGGTTTTTAGTGTTGTTTGTGTCCCACTTGTGGAGATTTCCCATCACTTCCTGTCAAGGTGACAGGAAATTATGGAAAACGTAATTGCTGTCGGCAAAGACTCCCATTCACCAAATTCATTTTCTTGGTAAAACGGAAAATTTTTGTCTTCAGTTGAGCTATATTCACTTTTTAACTTTGTCCGCTATATGTTACCTTTGTGTTGGATATTACTGTTTCATATACTATGAAGTATACAATTTATTTGTATAGATCATACTGTTCTGTATAAATCTTTTTAGGTTCCTATTGATTTCTTACATTTTAACACCTTTTACCAGTCTTTCTCAGCCAGGGTGCTATCTGGGTTGGTCAGGAGTGCCATCAAAATGTATTTAAAATTGAAATAATGGCAACAAACCAGCCAGGGGATCACAAGTGACTTTTTCTACAACGTTGTTGATTGGATGTTATGGTGCGACATGGTTGGCTGTCCTGCACAGTGTCCTTGGTTGCCTTCCTCCAGCATGTTTGGTAAACTAGCTGCATGTGCTGTGACACCCCGGCTGAGAAAGGCTACTTTACAGGAGAAAACCATGTGATGAATGTAATATTAGGTCTGGTCCAAAGGGTATCAGGGATGGGAACACACAGCTCTTGCCTGTTCATTACCCACATGCCAATAATCCATACCATACTAGCTGTGCCCAGGGACACCTCGTAGGTGAGAACATGAAAGATTTATTCTGTACACACAACTTTCTCCAAAACACGTTTTACATTTGGGTCTGTTTCGACCTCTAGGGTCTAGAACAAAAAAAGAGTCTCCCACTGCATTTTATGGTCGGTCAAGAAAGAAAGGCATGTTTTCGAACTCTCAAAACTAAAAAGCAACTTTCTTTACCCTTTTTTTTTTTAATTACCTATTCTTTTAATATTTTACTTTTCGAAGCTGGCCAATTTCTTTCAAATACCAGGTCCTGCATTTGGATTGCTTATAGGCTTTAATGAAGTCAGGCCTTTCCAATGGCTTGGAAATCGAAAAGTTGAATTAGCAGTAACTTTTATGTTTTTTACATTTTAGACTGTGCTTCCATATTTTGCATACTTTTAAATGGTGCATTAAGTTAAAAAAAAGGTTGAGAAACTCTGCCCTACACAAACCTGCTTCTGGGCCAAAAATGTATATTGCAGCATCAGATTGCACTTTATCGAGTACATAAGTCCCCTGGAACTTACAAACAGGCCAAGTTAGTAGTGCTCCAACAATTCTTCCCAGCCATCTTACATAATGTGACATCAGTGGACAATTACCATAGGCTGCGTCGTGTTGTAATTATTTAGAACTCTACAGTGTGTAATATCCAACCACATTTATATACTGTATATTGTAGGTACAATGTTGGTAGCAAGCTAGTTATGTTGCAAAAAGAAAATGTTCTTTGGAATGTATAAGTCTGGATGTCACCACCACTCCAGTGCAATTAATATTCACTTTTATTAGTGCAAAGTCACATGCACCATGTGTAAGCCAATGTTTTGGGGCCATGCATGGTCCCTTCTAGAAGGCAACATGGTGTTCCTATGTCACCTACTCATTATGTTGCCTTGAGAAAGGACCCTGCATGGCCCTGAAACTTTGCGTTACATGTGATATACAGTATGTCACTCTGCACCAATAAAAGTGCATAACTTTTTTTTCTTTATATATATAAATCTTTGTATTAAATTTCTTAATAAACAAAACAAAACACAACAAGACATCATACACATTGAACTAAATATAATAATACAGTTTGAAAATCTAATATAACGACTATTAATCCAAAGAAGAAAAAAAAAAAGAGGAAGAAAAAAAAAAAGAAAGAAAGAAAAAAAAGAAAAGAAAATAAACATGAATTCCTTCTTTCCCCAGTTTGCTATAACTGATTATAAAGTGTGAGCTTGATTTTGGCTTCAGTTTGTTAGTATATTTAACACTGACTGACAATGCTGCTGTCTGCTGTGCCATCATTCTCCTTTATGCACTCTAATACAGGAGGTGTGTTCCTGGCCAGATCACCGGGTGAAAAAAAGGGAAAAAGCCTAAAAGAAAACTAATGCAGCCACCACATCTAAGGATTAGTAAGCTGCAATATATTACATTTTTGGCTTTGGGTTTATAACTGCTTTATTCCAGAATATCCCAAATGACATCTGTAACGGTTTATGTACTGAAGAATAATTTAACCCATATAGCATTGTGCACAAGCATTTATAGATTACGTTTATGAGACACACCAAGAAAATAGTACCCCTGCTACAAACCCGCCCCAGAGCCCCAGCACTGCACAGCAGAAATGCTAACCACTGAGCCATCGTGACGTCAGTGACGTCACCACGCTGGAGTGAGGAGTGAGGGCTCCCGGTATGCCGGCCGGCTAACTTGAATTGCTGTTTTTATCGTGTGCTGCTGTAAGTATAACTTACGATTTTTAATAAATTTGTCCATACGGAGTCACACTATGGTCTGCTCCTTTATCTCTTCTATGCCTGGGGTTGTTGTATCTGGATGAGTGTGGGGACAGCCTGATCCGGGAACTCCCGCTCCATAGGAGGAATACCTTCTCCGAAACCAAAGGCCGCGGCTGGGGTACAGCCGATCGCTTCAATACGCTTGCCTTTTGGTAAGCTGCTTTTTCATATGGTGGTGGATTTTCACTATTGTTTTGAGAAGTCACTGTGGTGCCGTCCCCTCTCTTTCAGTACAAGAACTGTGTTTATCTACAGACCATATCTGGTGCAATACCGAGCGGATCATCTGTCCTATCAGATTAGGATTTATTTCTAACTGTCTGGACTTTCAATTTGACATGCATTTTTAGTTTTTAGAATTTAGTTTAATTTAGGATTGGCGCAGTTTTTCTTTCTTTCACTGAGCCATCATGCCACTGTACTAATGAGGTTTATTTACTAAAGGTACATAGGGGTTGATTTACTAAAGACAAATCCACTCTGCACTACAAGTGGACTTGGAAGTGCAGTTGCTGTAAATCTGAGGGGAAGATCTGAAATGAGGGGAAGCTCTGCTGATTTTATCATCCAATCATGTACAAGCAAAAATGCTGTTTTTTTATTTATCTTGCATGTCCCCCTCGGATCTACAGCGACTGCACTTCCAAGTGCACTTGTAGTGCAAAGTGGATTTGCCTTTAGTAAATAAACCCCATAGACTGTGCACTGTGCTAGTGCAGTTGCACTCATTTTCCACAGAGCCTATTGAATATGGTAAAGCTCTGCTGATTTCCATCATCCAATCATGTGCAAGCGAAAAGGCTGTTTTTATTATTTTCCTTGCTCCTGATTGGATATTCTTTACAAAGTGACTTTTCATTACATTCACTAAGCTCTGGGGGAAATGTGTGCTAATGCACTTGCAAAGTGCACAGTCTATTTGGCCCCTTTCACACTGAGGCATTGCGATTTTAACCGCGGTTTTACCGCGATAGCGTTAAAAATAGCGCTAACGCCTATGCGTTTTTACCGCGATTTTACCGCGTTATCGCTATTTCTATCGCTAACGCGCTAAAAACACGGGAAAAACGCCGCAAAAACGCATAGGCGTTAGCGCTATTTTTAAAAATAGCGCTAACGCCTATGCGTTTTTACCGCGGTACTCATTCATTTCAATGGGATAGGCGTTTTTACAGCGCTATTTTAATGCGCCCCAAAGCTGTTTGCAGTGTGAAAGCACTCAGGGCTTTCACATTGAGAATGCTGGGGCAGGATTATTTCAGGCGTTTTTACAGCACTATTTTTAGCGCTAAAACACCTCAGTGTGAAAGGTGCCTTTGCCTTTAGTAAGGCCCCTTTCACACTGAGGCGTTGAAAAAACGCCAAAAAATTATGAGTTTTTTCCCGCGATTTTATCGCGATTGTTCAGCGTTCGCGGTAAAAATGTGTTTTACGGGGGCGTGGTCTGCCGTGGAGGAAGATGGCTGCTTAAACCCTGCGCTCTGACAGACCACGACCATATCTCTACTTGTATTGGGGACATCGGGCTCTCTTCAGACAACGAATGATGGGAACTTCTTCCCGCAACTCTTCTGCATCGAGGTCTCGCTCCCCGCGGGATATAGACGGGCGGTTGACTCAAACTATACCGGATATCTTCCGGACACAGAGATCCAACATGGCGGCATCTTCACAGGCCTCAGCGCCCTCACAAGCCTTACCACCTCCACACGGTCCCGACGGGATTGTTCTGACACTCACCGGGACTCAGCCCGCAGCACAAGGCCCCTTGATGGCTACGGCTCACCAACAGCTAAGCCTAGCCGACCTACATACGGTTGCAGCGGACATCAAGAACAGCCTGTTCGCGGCTATATCTGAGCTACGCACGGAGATCAGAGCCATAACGGGCAGGGTACATGATATTGAAATCACTACATCCCGCCATCACACAGCGCTCCGGAATGTAACAAACAAAATGGACACACACACTATGCAACTCCGTGATCTCCAGAGACACGTAGAGGACCTGGACAACCGCGGCCGTAGATGCAATCTAAGAGTGAGGGGCCTACCTGAGTCGGTTGAACCGACCGGCATCCTCCCTATGGTCACGGAGATTTTCAATCAACTTCTGGAGAGGCCAAACCAAACGCCTATTCCGATGGTCCGCATCCATAGAGCCCTGAAACCGCGTGGAAGAGACACCGACCCCCCTAGGGATGTGGTCTGCTGCCTTACGGAGTTCCAGATAAAGGAGGAAATCCTCAAAAAGGCGCGCACAAAGGCCCAGATTAACTACGAAGGGAAGACGATCCAAATTTACCAGGACCTGTCAGCCATAACTCTCAGGCACCGTAGAGATCTCCGCCCCTTGCTGGAAGTCCTTCGTGCCAAGGGGATCCAATATCGGTGGAGGTTTCCGTTCGGTCTCGCAGCTTCCCATCTTGGCTGTAATGCCCTCCTGAGAGTCCCTGAGGAGTTGGAGGACTTTTGCCGCACGCTGGATATCCCATACACCGAGCTCCCGAATTGGTACGCGGATTTTGATGTATCAAGCTGGGGACCCCACGGAGACGGAGAAGAGCCAATGGATGCACAAGCCTCACGCACCAGGAGACAACGCTCGCCATCCGTTTCACGATCTAACCCGGGCTCACGGAGCAGATACCAGCAGTCACACATAGCCATGGCACCTCTGCCCCGTAAAGCTCGCCGTGACCACTGAAATTGTAATTGTGCATGGACTTGGGATCCCAGGAAAGTCAGTTAAGTACCTACCGTTACGTTCCTATTCCATGTCTCTTTCCCCTGACAACAGCTTTCCTCTATGCCCGCCGTGCCCAGCATGCCTCGTATACAGGGCTGTAGGTTGCGATGTCCAATGATGCCCTTGCTCCGCTCACCCCTTACCGTTGCCTCCCATTAATGCAATGGTCATATCCTTCTCTGCCTTGGAACCTGCTTCCCACCCCGCCAATCTGATCGCCCCCACGATGGCCCCTGGAATACATGAGGGAGTGGAGACCCAGGCCGCCCCGTGGTAAAACTTGATCTCCCATTACAGGGCTCCGATTCCCCATCCCTTCTCCAGCATCTCCGTAGTCCTGACAACCGGAGTATCCAAGGACTTATCTTGTTGCAAGGTGACGACTGGTCAATGTTTGGTTCTTCACCCACATGTTCTGCGGTGTTTTCACGCCGACCAGCGCACTCATGTTCCTTGCTCTGCCCAATGGAACACTTACCCCGCCAGGTCCGAACGGCTACTTTTGCCCACGATGCCTCTTTCACACGCTCTCACGTAGCGAACTAGGGGGTTTCGGGTGACATACTCCACTCCCTGTAGTTACGGATCAAGTTATTGTTGCAATTGTCGAGACAACGGAGGACCCCTGATTGCTTAACGCTATTCCTGGTCGGTGAAGTAAATTACAATTCAATTTTGTTTTATGCAAGTTTGTTCCCTAGGATAGCTAGCATTGTAAGTTTTATACATGCCATATTTATGCCTAGGCCAATATCTCATTCTCCCAAACTCGGTTTAACATGCACCCCAATATTTCTCTGCCTAACTTCTTTTTCACATGTAACATGTTCTGCATGTGAGATCGAACCATACACCACGGATTACTGAGGCAGGAAGTCTTTCAGCTTGCTGCCTAATAATTTATTCATTCGCTGTCATGTTCCACCCTCTACTGACCACAAACTTCATCTGCACCTGTTTATCCCCTGGGGTCACGATGTACTCACAATGATATTGTATCTTACACTGCTGCCTATATACAAACTTGCATTCAGACCGCCTGACAATAACACACGTACTCCTCATTGGCTGCATACACATGTGGTTTCCAATTCTTTAGCTACATCTATTTAATGAAGCTGCAGGATGTCCCGCTGCCCGCTCTGCCCCAACCCGTAACACAAACACTCCGCAGATGCCCTGCATAGTCATATATACACCCCAGGTATTAGTGTCCCTACTTTATGCAACCTAACCCGCCCCTCCACCTTCCCGGGACTGTCTGGCATCTTCACCTGTCTTTCATCTACAGATGTCTTCAACGTTGCCCTGATACGTGGGATTAGCTGAATTGTCAACCCTCCATATTTTCCTCCTACTGTTTGGTTATTATGTTATGATATATAGATTTCCTGTTCATATGAGTATGTTCGATTTTTTTTTTTATTTTTTTTTTTTTATGTAAGGAACTGCATTAGAAAATGTCTATGCCTGGGTCCCAAACTGTTATTGCCATGCGCTGCTAGAATGTTATTGAGATGCCTACATTTATAGGAGAAGGCCTTGGCCACACAATGATCACCACGGCATGTGACACCTTTACATAAGTTCTGAACTTGTAACTTACTACTCTTAATGTCTGGTCGACCGCTTAATCTGGTGAGCAGAAATAGACATGTACAAGTTACAGGATTCTTGACACGATTCCTCCCTGCATGCCCCATATGCTCCCGTTGTTTCACACGACTTTTTAGTTCCCACGAGCAATCATTCCTACATGTTCATGGTTGCAGGTCTGTCAGTCCACCGTACTATACTCTTTATATTTCTTTTCCACGACAACTCGTTCCCCACACAGTGGTACTAGACTGAGCCGCATCCACTCGCAAGACTTTCTCTCCAACTCACCACTGGAATACCCCGGTGAGACCGTACCTGCGGTTACTCCCCTACTTGGACAGGTGAGCTAGGTCTCTCCTGTAGCCGGTACCCCCCCTCTCTTCCCCGTTGTTGATTGCCCCATACATATATACGTAATTTCTCCCCTGCCCCCTCCCTCCTCATATATTCCTAACCCACCCCTATCCCGCTACCCCACATCTCACCCTCTGACCCATTTCTCTAGAGTTTCTTTTCTACCTTGTCTCGATTCCCACTGCGGCTCTCGGGGCCTCCTCACTTTGTGATCTGCAGCTTTTACTGTCCATTAATTATGTCTGACAATCCTCAGAATACAGCCAAAATCCTTACTAAGGTCATATCCCTCAACGTACGGGGTCTCAATACCCCTGAACGGCGGGCCCAGCTCCTTCTCACTATGCATCGTAACAAAGCGGATCTGATCTTCCTACAGGAAACGCACTTCCGCACTGACTCAACTCCGAAGCTACAAAATCACTACTATCCTAACGCGTTCCATGCTACAAATGACACGTCAAAGTCAAAAGGGGTTTCTATACTTGTGGCGAAACACTGCCCTTTCCTACATACTGATACTTTAGCTGATACAGAAGGTCGTTATATCTTCCTTAAGGGGACACTCTACGGTCGTAAAGTTACGTTTGCTAATATATACGCCCCAAACTCGCAACAGGTGCCATTTTTCCGTGCCATTACCAATGCTCTCATGAGGGTACCCTCATTTTAGGTGGGGATTTCAATGTCCCTCTCAATCCAATCCTAGACACATCCCAAATCCAGACTCTATTGCTACACGACACATGGCGCACCTTTAATCCTAACGGTAAAGATTATACTTTTTTTTCAGCCCCACATAAGAAATACTCAAGGATCGACTACCTATTCCTTTCCCAAACTGACCTACATACTCTTCAACAGGTGTCTATTGATCCCATGTTTCTTTCTGACCACCATCCTGTCTCAATGACCTTAACATTCTCATGCGCACCCCCCCCCCCCGCCCTCCCTCTTGGAAACTAGATCTTTCCCTACTCACAGACCCGACTGTTGCAGCTGACGTCGATTTATGCCTTAAGCAATACTTTGCGGAAAACAAATCGAGTGATACCTCCCCTCTTATCACATGGGAGGCACACAAATGTGTAATACGGGGTGTCCTGTTGGCGGCGGCGGCTAGGCGTAATCGAGAGAGACGGGCACGCATTTTGGATCTCACAACTCAAATACAAAGGTTGGAGGGAGTACATAAACGCTCACAGGCTCTAGATACCCTACAGACTCTTATACAAACTAGAGCAGAATTGCTAGAACTACTGGGCAAACAAATTAGACGTAAGTTCATTCTCTCTCAGAGAACTTTCTACGAATATAGCAACAAATCAGGGAAGCTTCTAGCAAGAGCATTACGAGACAAAAGAGTGTCCACAACGGTACACTCCCTGACTGACTCTGGAGGTCGCAAGGTAAACGCCACACCGGACATAGCGGAACAATTTGTGTCTTACTATTCACGATTGTATAACTTGCAACCCCCAGACACGCCTGCGGGCAATATTCCTAGACAACAGGCTATTAAAGACTTTCTAACGCAATATAGCCCCGAACCAATCTCTGCCTTCGTAGCTCAGGAGTTAGACGCCCCCCTAACTAATGAAGAAGCGATCGTCGCACTTAAACAGATGAAACCGGGTAAATGTCCTGGCCCGGATGGATTCCCAGCCGGTTACTACAAGACTTACTCTGACCTCCTTTTACCCTTTTTTTTATCTGCGTTTAACTCTTTTTCGGATCCCATTACACCCCCGCGCGACTTACTAGCGGCACATATAACGCTGATACCTAAACCAGGTAAGGATCACTCCTCAGTAGCGAACTATAGGCCCATATCCCTTCTAAATGTAGACCTGAAATGGTACGCCAAGATACTTGCCAACCGTCTTGTACCCCTTCTGCCCCAACTAATAGACTTAGATCAGGTAGGCTTCATCCCGGGTAGAGAAGCAAGGGATAATACGTTAAAGGCAATTAACATTCATCATTTCCTAACCTCGAAGCGTAGACAGGGATTTATGCTTTCCCTTGACGCGGAGAAGGCCTTCGACAGGGTGGCCTGGGATTACATGACGGAAGTTTTGCAATTCTTGGGTTTTCCCCAACGCATGGTCCATTTCATACTTGCACTTTATGCCAATCCCACTGCTAGGGTACGTGTCAACGGCCGCCTGTCGAGGGCTTTCTCCTTGTCCAACGGTACACGACAAGGCTGCCCCCTCTCCCCGCTTATCTTTGTCCTTACTCTTGAACCACTGCTAAGACGTATCAGAGCCAACCCGGACATCAAGGGTGTCCCCATAAATCAACATGTGCACAAATTGGCTGCTTTTGCGGATGACATCCTCCTCTTTCTGACAGAACCTCTCACTACTATACCGAACTTATTGAAAGACTTCCAGATCTTTAACTCTCTGACCAACTTACAAATCAACTTCGGAAAATCCACTGCCCTAAATGTCTCTCTACCCCCCGACATCTGCTCACAGTGTAAGGTCAACTTCCCATTTAAATGGGACAACCACTCAATTACGTACCTCGGCATTCAGCTTCCCTCTTCCCTAAAAGACCTATACTCCGCTAACTTCCTCCCTCTGCTACAGTCCATACGGAAAGATCTACAGCGATGGTCCGTTGGTCTTTTTTCATGGTTTAGAAGGGCGGCTATCGTCAAAATGAATGTCCTACCTAGAACCCTTTACCTGCTACAAACAATCCCGATTAAGATCCCTCCAGCCTTTTTTGCTGCATACAAGAGAGCATGTACGGAATTTGTGTGGGGCAGGCTCAGACCACAAATTAGTTTTGCCAAACTCGCCATACCTAAACTTAGAGGGGGCATGGGGCTCCCAGATATCCACAAGTACCACCAGGCCTGCCACCTAGCTAGAATAGTCGACTGGAACATACACGCGATGACCAAAGCATGGGTCCAACTGGAACACTCCTTCTCACCAGTCCCGCTATCTCAGACCCCTTGGATTGGGCCAAAAAACACCCCGACCCCCTGTAAGGAACATCCGCTCATTCAACCCACACTAACATGTTTCCAAGAAGCGTGCAAAAAGTATCGAATATCGTCGACTCTGGGCCCAATGACCCCTCTAAGACTTAACCCAGACTTTGAACCGGGACTGCCATCCTCCTTTCTTTCAGATTGCTGGCCACATAGTCACATCCGAGCTGAACACTTCTTCGAAAATAACCACATGCTCTCTTACACAAACCTGGCCTCTAAAATGATCACGGGCTCCTTCCCCTTTTGGACCTACGTCCAACTTAGGATTTTTTTTGAAAAACCCAGCCCGAAACCGGATTGGTCGCGGAAACACACACCCTTTGAATCACTCTGTATCAATGTGACACCACTAACTCACCTGATCTCCAGCACTTATGCACTTTTTTATTCTGACCAACGTCCGAAACTGAACTGGGCGAGCCACAAATGGGAATGTGAACTCGCCATTACCCTCTCGGACCAAGAGTGGGAAAACACCTATGCCTGCATACACAAAGGGTCTGTTAATGTTCATACACAGGAAAACGCGTTCAAAGTCTACTCGAGATGGTATAAGACCCCCCTCAGACTACACCACATGTACCCTTCCCAATCCCCGCTATGCTGGAGGTGCGGGAAGGACATAGGCTCCCTGTTACACATATGGTGGACATGCCCTAAAATCAAACCATTCTGGACAGAAGTCCACCGTCTTATCAATTCCATCACCACGCACTGTCTAGAATTTACCCCAGCGCAATTCCTACTTCACCACTCCAAAATACCGCCAAGAACATACATGAAGTCCCTGGCTATGCATATGGTCAACGCTGCAAAATTGTGCATACCAGCGAAATGGCGTTCACCGGAACCACCTTCAATAGCGGAATGGTTCCAACGCATACACAAGATAGCAGAAATGGAGGACTTAATACATCAGGCCAATGATACACCCTCTAAATATACGCGTTCTTGGGCATGCTGGCTGCACTTTATCACTACAGACGAATATAGAGGATGTGTCGCATGAGGGCCCTCCGGGAGCCGTGGTGGGAGGAAGAGTCCTACTTTGACTCCCCTTTTCCAACTTCTCTCGCCTTCCTTACTGTCCTGTTCTCAACCCTGCTCTGATCCCACACTCCGACCTCCCCTTCCCTGCCAATCCATTCTCAAATATACGCACTCCTGTTGATGCTGTACCACTCTCACTATCTGAATTGCCCTTTCTAGATACTATCTGATAATGTTCAACCCTCCTGGTACCCGATCCCCACTAGGTTTCTATGACTGTATATATCCTTTTTAAAATCTCCCTTCCCTACCCCTACAACTCTGCATGCCCGCCCCTTAGATTCCCGACTCACCATACACCACCATGTAGCCACATGACCATACTTTTTACATGGTGATTAACCTTCATTTGATTTCTCAGCTACCTTCTCAGAGTTATATTTAGACATCTGTTAATGCTTACTGTTACCCGTTACATTTAAATATTAAGTAGTAGCAGTACATACTCAGGCGTTGTCGCATTTGATCACCATATTCGCCTTAATTGGCGGCTGCGCCCGCTACATTGTTTGGCGGCTGTGTCCGCAATTAAATGCTCTATTGTATACCTTGACTTCAAACTCAATAAAATCTGTTTAAAGAAAAATGTGTTTTACCACGTTTTTACCACGTTACTCATTCATTTCAATGGAGATAGGTGTTTTTACAGCACTATTTTTAGCGCCCTAAAGATTCTCCAAAAAAGCTGTTTGCAGGATTTTTTCCAACGCACAGCTAGCAAAACGCCTCAGTGTGAAAGCCCTCAGGGCTTTCACATTGAGAATGATGGGGCAGGATTATTTCAGGCATTTTTACAGCGCTATTTTTAGTGCGAAAACGCAGTAAAAACGCCTTAGTGTGAAAGGGGCCTAAATCAACCCCAATGAATCTGGCTAGCCTAGTAGAATGGTGGCTCAGCGATGATCATTGTTGGCTTGCAGTGCTGTGCTGGGGTCCAGGGTTCAGTTTCCAGCAGGGTACATAACATGCAGTCTCTAGGATGTCTTTGTGTTCCTGCATGCTCTGGTTTTCTCCCAAAATCAGTATTAGCATTGTCAGAATCCATTTTTTCAATGCTAAAAGTATATCTTGTTTTTATTGCCCTGTGACAGAGAATTCAGAATAATGCGAATAGTGTAGTTTATGTCTTTACACCAGCTTCCTGGCTACTTATGTGTCCACTTGTCATTTCCCATTGTATAATCCTTGTGGAGGGATGTAACATTAACGAGTTAATAGTGACAGCATTAACATTACCTACAATTGTGCCCTACAAGAAGTCCAATCTTTATCCTGCATTTGACCTCCCAGAAAATATTGGCAGTGAGCTGTGTGTGAACAGGGAGTTGGATTATGTCACTAAATCAGAGAAATAATACATGGCGTTTCTTTGTATTTGTCTTTTATAGCGCTTGAGGCATCCACAATTTATTAGATCAGCCTCTATGGACACAACACTCACTTCTTGCCGGGTAGTCGTAGAAATATATTGATCTGCTGTGTGGCTTTCCTCCCCTCTGCCACTTTAGCGGTTAAATTTGCAAGTGAGAGGTGTGATAATTGACCCTCACCACACCACAAAATACAAATAGAAATACTTACTGAACATTTACTGTCTTTCTGGTTGTACGCAAGAAGGACTTAATCAATAACAGAGAAACATTTGATAATTACCTTTGCTTTTAGGGAAGGGAGCAGAAGCGCACATTTCTCCTCCTGGTTGTTTGTGTATTGAATGGAGTATTGTGCAGTGACATGCGGTGACTATTTGTGCTCTGCAGTAAAATGTCTGCATTTGAACACAGCTCCCCGCACCTCTGGGCTGGGTTGCAGTGCAAACGGACACAAAGAAAACAATTGTTGTCTATGTGTCCTAGCATGAAATGGCGTTCTTCCAGTGCGGACAAACGCCAGTCACTGCGCTGTTTGTGAACCGGTGGGCGAGGCGAAACATATCAGGGGGAAGTGTTTGGAGTGACCCTGGCTGAGGCCACATTCATCTATTCTAATGCACTGGGTTGGTGAGCGGCACCTTTTCTTCTCTTTGATAATGCTCTTTACACCTCTGAATGATGCACTGACACCAGCTCCGTTTACTGCAACCGGTGGGGAGATCACTGTCTCAGCTTAGAGCAGCACTGCAAGTTTCATTTGGATCAGAATGTTTTGAATGTTGCATTTAAGTGCGTTGCAGTGTGCTTACATGCGTTTACACACATTGTGTTGTGCTGAAAAAAAGGTAGGGCATGTTGTACACACTGGTGTAAACTGCTTTTACAATGTGAATTGCTTTTACAATGTATATGCAGTGACACATGTTAATCAGCGCATGCCAGCGTATCTGGTGTGAATGAACCCTGAGTGTTAGAGAATTCAAATTACTAAATCTATTGCTTAGGATCTCCAAAACATTTAAATAGGCAAAGTATTTACAATTACCAATAGTAACTGCTTCAAGCACCAATCATGTGCTACCAAAAGTATATGGAGTATTCATCCAAAACAGATTCCGCACTGTTATGCCGCGTACACACGACCGTTTTTCATGACGAGAAAAATGCTATTTTTTAATTTGGTCATTAATAACGATCGTGTGTGGGCTCCAGAGCATTTTTCACGACGTGAAAAATGGGCATTAAAAATTTGGAACATGCTCTAATTTTTCTCGTAGTTTTTCACGTCGTCGTTTTTCTCGTCATGAAAAACGGCCGTGTGTAGGCTTTAACGACGTGAAAAAAAACGCGCATGCTCAGAAGCAAGTGATGAGACGGGAGCGCTCGTTCTGGTAAAACTGGCGTTCGTAATGGAGATAGCACATTCGTCACGCTGTAACAGACTGAAGAGCACGAGGCTGAAAAGCGTGAATCGTCTCTCACCAAACTTTACTAACACGAGGATCAGCAAAAGCAGCCCAAAGGGTGGCGCCATCTGAATGGAACTTCCCCTTTATAGTGCCGTCGTACATTTCGTACGTCACCGCGCTTTGCTCGACCATTTTTTTTCATGATAGTGTGTAGGCAAGGCAGGCTTGAGAAGAATCACGTCGAGAAAAACTTTGTTTTTTTCAATGACATTAAAAACGGTCGTGTGTACGCGGCATTACCTTTGATACACACCACAATCAAAAAATGTTTTGCCAAAAACTCCATAATTTTTTTTTAGAGCAAAAAAAAAAATGGCTGTCAATAAGGTTGGTGTTATTACGTGCACTGCACATCTGTGTAAAGTGTCATATTTAATATACAGTCTGTCTGATTGCGTGCTGAAAGTGATGCCCAAGTATGGTTGGGTATGCAGATCCAACATGGTAGTTTATATAAATTTTCCACTGTTGAGTATTTTCTTCGGTAGACCTTTGCGTTACTCTGCTTTGCAGATTCAGTCCTATGACAACTGACGTTTTAAATGCAATTTACATTTTAGGGCTGGAACTTCTCTTATGTGTTTCATTTTTTCCCACCCTTCCCCCAAACCAATTCCCCTGCACATCAATTGCTTCAAGCACACTTTGGTCAACCCCAGATTTAATGGCAAAGGTCTTGACCCAGATGTCACTCTGGTCCATACTGCTGGCCCTTTGGCTGAATGATGATGCAGACGGTATTGTGTTGAGAGGTTGGTCTTGAGGGCAGTGCACTCACCCTAGAAATCGGGACCAATGAGCTTCCCAGCCGGACTCTTGGTGAACAATGGTTTAGTAGGGTATACAAAATCTCGCAACACAAAAGAGCTTGTAAAAAATGTACATTTGACCACACCATACGTTGAACCTTCACACCTCAATTCAACTCTTCAACTTCTCTTTCACTGGAGAGATTAGATTTTTCTTAGTGCCTCGGTGCATTTGTGTTATCATTTTTTTTTTTGTGCTATAACATTTTAAATTATTGTCCAGTCATTCATTTTAATGAGCGTTAGGAAAGCCTTTTTTGAAATATTGGGTTGGCTCAACCCTCGCTCAGGTAATAAAAGGTTCACAATGCTGGAAGGAGATCTAGTCTTGCTTTAGTGCATTTTATGTCAATATTAAGATCTGTATGGCTTGATTTTTATCGCAAATAGCGTATTGCATTTATTTTATTCGCTTCTAAATATTAGCAGAAGATCACGAGCGAGATCAGTGACCCTGTTTTCATTTGTGTTAACAGCTGTAAGCAACACTCTATAACATGCTCAATTCCTTCTAAGCTCCGGGCATAGTAATAGCTATGTATTCACAGCTCAGCTTACATTACACAGTGAAGAAACGCAGTTGAAGGATGATTAATTAGCAATCCACTTCATCGCCCTATATTTATTGTGTTTGTATTCTTTATGTACCAAAACAAGATCTTCTATTGTAAGATCTGGCTGCTTGGAAATGTATCTCTAGCTATAGATTGTTCTGTAAAAAAGAAAAATCTAAAAAACGAAAGCGTGCTCTTTTCCCAAGAAACATGGAAGGATGTAAAGGAAAATATGAATTAAGTATTGGATATATAATTATTTATGAATCTGCTCGCATTTATCCCAAGGCACTCTAGGTTTTAACGGCGATGAAGCTATATAAAGTGTATACATCTACAGACACAGCTCCTTGCTTTGTGAATGAAAAATTATTATTCCGGTCCAATCAAAGGTTGAAGTGATCCAGACAGATAGGGTACCCCGTGTTTTTCCAAAGCTGAAGCGGTGGGCAAGCTATAGGGCTAGAACATCTGTTTGGTATATAGTCCTGATAAAGGAACCTATGATCCGGACTTGCTCAAAATACATTAATGGCATCATCTTATTAATAGTTTTACCAAGTAACATTTGTCAGCTTAATAGGAAAGATTTATTGACACCCATTAACGGGATTAACTACCTCCTCGGCAAGGTTAAGTGCCTTTGTAGTGTTATTAATTATTGACACTATCTGTACTCAAGTTGTTATCAAAAACATCTCATGGTGGTTGACTACATAGGATTCCTTGCTTTGTATTCAGAAGTGAGCAGTGACATCTGGTGGACGGAACTTGCCCGAGGCAGTTTAAGAATAGGTTCTGTCTTCCTTCTGTTCCTTTCTGATAGCCATTGCTAGAATACCAACAAAATAAATAGTTCTTGAAGTGGAGGGAGGTACTCGATACGGTTGACATGCATGGGTTTAAGCTCTTGTGTATGATCCCCATAGGGGGAGATTTAGGATATTTCAGGGAATCCTGATATTTATGTCAAGTTCTTTGCAGTGTATAATTAGCTTGGATAGAAGACGCAGAACAGGAAGGCTTTGAGCCATACATGAAAGTATCCGTTTGTGTGCATCTGTCTCTCAGTGGTGCTGATTCATGCAAACTATACAGTGAAAGTAGGTTTGTACCTATATTTTTTTAAGTTTTGCACATATTAGGTTAATCAGTTTTATTCTGTAATGAAGTGGGGGTCTGATGGGGGGATCTGTAATGAAGTGGGGTCTGATGGGGGATCTGTAATGAAGTGGGGGTCTGATGGGGGGATCTGTAATGAAGTGGGGTCTGATGGGGGGATCTGTAATGAAGTGGGGTCTGATGGGGGGATCTGTAATGAAGTGGGGTCTGATGGGGGGATCAGTAATGAAGTGGGGTCTGATGGGGGATCTGTAATGAAGTGGGGGTCTGATGGGGGGATCTGTAATGAAGTGGGGTCTGATGGGGGGATCTGTAATGAAGTGGGGGTCTGATGGGGGGATCTGTGATGAAGTGGGGTCTGATGGGGGGATCTGTAATGAAGTGGGGGTCTGATGGGGGGATCTGTGATGAAGTGGGGTCTGATGGGGGAGATCTGTGATGAAGTGGGGTCTGATGGGGGGATCTGTGATGAAGTGGGGTCTGATGGGGGGATCTGTGATGAAGTGGGGTCTGATGGGGGGATCTGTGATGAAGTGGGGCCTGATGGGGGGGATCTGTGATGAAGTGGGGGTCTGATGGGGGGGATCTGTGATGAAGTGGGGGTCTGATGGGGGGGTTCTGTGATGAAGTGGGGGTCTGATGGGGGGGTTCTGTGATGAAGTGGGGGTCTGATGGGGGGGTTCTGTGATGAAGTGGGGGTCTGATGGGGGATCTGTGATGAAGTGGGGTCTGATGGGGGGATCTGTGATGAAGTGGGGTCTGATGGGGGGGTTCTGTGATGAAGTGGGGTCTGATGGGGGGATCTGTGATGAAGTGGGGTCTGATGGGGGGATCTGTGATGAAGAGGGGTCTGATGGGGGATCTGTGATGAAGTGGGGGTCTGATGGGGGGGATCTGTGATGAAGTGGGGTCTGATGGGGGGGATCTGTGATGAAGTGGGATCTGTGATGAAGTGGGGTCTGATGGGGGGATCGGTGATGAAGTGGGGGTCTGATGGGGGAATCAGTGATGAAGTGGGGTCTGATGGGGGGGGTCTGTGGGGTCTGTAATGGGGGGGTCTGTGATGGAGTGGGGTCTGTAATGGGGGGGATCTGTGATGGAGTGGGGTCTGTAATGGGGGGATCTGTGATGGAGTGGGGTCTGTAATGGGGGGGATCTGTGATGAAGAGGGGTCTGATGGGGGATCTGTGATGAAGTGGGGGTCTGATGGGGGGATCTGTGATGAAATGGGGTCTGATGGGGGGGATCTGTGATGAAGTGGGATCTGTGATGAAGTGGGGTCTGATGGGGGGATCGGTGATGAAGTGGGGGTCTGATGGGGGAATCGGTGATGAAGTGGGGTCTGATGGGGGGGATCTGTGGGGTCTGTAATGGGGGGGGGGTCTGTGATGGAGTGGGGTCTGTAATGGGGGGGTTCTGTGATGGAGTGGGGTCTGTAATGGGGGGGATCTGTGATGGAGTGGGGTCTGTAATGGGGGGAATCTGTGATGGAGTGGGGTCTGTAATGGGGGGGATCTGTGATGGAGTGGGGATCTGCTTCACAGACCTTTATTTAAAATGTAATTATTTTTTTATTTTCCTGAAACTTCCCTCTCAAAGTGAAGGTGCGTGTTATACGCCAAAAAATATGGTATATCCAAATAACACACAGAGCTCACCTCTTTACTCACACACAGCCACAAAGGCAAGAGAATTCTTGTTGGGCAGTGTATTGGTGCTCGAACGAACACACTTAGACCGAATTTTTATGGTTCAAAGAATGTCAGGCCAAATGGTCGGCCCTCACGCATGTTCACTTTATCAAATCTGGCCCTCTTTGAAAAAAGTTTGGACACCCCTGTCATATGTGAACGTTTAGGCTACTTTCACACTGGGGCGCGGACGGAGTCGGTGGTAAAGTGTTGCTACTTTACCACCGTTCTTTTGAATGGCAAGAACGCGGTGACGTCATCGACTACGACGAGCCTGCGCTCGTCACATTCAATGCCGTTGCCGCCATCTTGCTACACCCTACACTACCCTTGTATGCTACCACGCATGCATCAAAGTCTTTTCGAGCATGCGTGGGTTTACCATGGACAGGTAAGCATACACACTCATGGTTTTCTCAGCAGGAAACACTCTGCCGAGAATCCCGACGAGAAAAATAGAGAGCAGGTTCTCTATTTTTCTTGTCGAGATTCCCGGCAGTTTTCCCGACGAGAAACCATACACACAAATGGTTTTCTTGGCTAAAAGCTCTCCCAGCAGCTTTCTTGCCAAGAAAACCAGTCGTGTGTACGAGGCTTGAGGTGTAGAAGCTCTCCACAAATGTTTTTTCTCCTGCACATAACTGAGCACAGGTTCTCCTTACTGACCAACGTTAATAAGGGTACTTTCACACTGGGGCATCGCGAGCGTTTGGTGGTAAAGTGACGCTATTTTTAGGCGCTTTACCGTCATTTTTGCTGCGATTTTCGGCCGCTAGCGGGGCGCTTTTAACCCCCGCTAGCGGCCGAAAAAGGGTTAAAACTGCCTGCAGAATGCCGCTGCAGTGGCACTTTGCTGGCAGTTTGGAGGCGCTACCCATTGATTTCAATGGGCAGGGGCGCTTTAGGAGCGGTGTATTCACCGCTCCTAAAGCGCCTCAAAGATGCGGCTGGCAGGACTTTTTTTACTGTCCTGCCAGCGCACCGCTCCAGTGTGAAAGCCTTCGGGCTTTCACACTGGAGAGAAAGGAGCGGCTCATTTAGGGCGCTTTGCAGGCGCTATTTTTAGCGCAATAGCGCCTGCAAAGCACCCCAGTGTGAAAGCAGCCTAACTTTGCAAATTGAACATACGCTATGGAAAGTTCACTTGGAAATGCTGTTTCTGGGATTGCTGAGGACAGGCCATGTTTCCTGACCGTGAAAAGAGTGTCTGTGACTTGCAAGCATCATTCTATTGACCAGTTTATTTAAATGTTTGCTAATAAAAGAACAAGTGAATAAATGCTAAAAACACAACGTTAGTACATAATTGGAATATTTTATGTATTGGGTTTTGGCATATATGTGATATGTTTTCAGGCTGGTTGATAGCCAATTAATACTTTAAAGGATAATGAGGCACTTTGAGTTCCTTTGTTGGTAATATTAATCAAAGCTGTCATTTTGTGTCCAGCTCTTAGCGACTGTTATTCACCCATGGGAATATTTTTTTTTTTTAAATATGGCATTTGGTATTCTGTCCAATTACCTTCAGCTGTCACCCTCATATGAAGAGAGCTGCTTGTCGAGAGCAAAGTCCAGAAAACCAAGCAGTGAACCGTTTACAGATTTCTATCAAAGATGTATAAGCAGGGGGCTTCGGATAAGTAAGACTTTTGATATCTCTCCATCTGAGCGATACCATGACTAAACCTCTGGTAATGATGGCTCACTCAGCTGGAACTCATAAGCAAGGAATTACTTTCCAAACTCCTTGACAGCGAGTGTCAAAATGCACTGCCTTGTAACATGATGTAGACCTCAGAACTGAGCAGATGGACTTCAGTCTCCATTTTCGTGTGAAGACTCAGTACTTACAGGTTGAAGATCTCCCTCTTGCATCTCTGCTGGAGCTAGAGCCCTTTCTTTGCAGCGTACTGTCATGTCATTTTCAACTGTCTCACATGAGCTATGCACTCATATTTTAAACACTTGGAAACCGAAGTGGCAAAAGCTTGTTCCTAACATTTTCTGGTACAAACAACTCTGGACCATATACAAGAATGAGGGCCTGTTCATACCAGGTGCATTGGAATGCGCTGGGTAGCCTTGCCCAGGGCAGTCCCGAAGCAAGACATAGCAAAAAACCTTGTTTCCTATCATGCCAGTTAATACAAGTGTGCTGCAGGGGTGTGTGTTGAAAAAAGGTATGGCATGCAGCACATTTCAGCTCAGCGCTGTACGATGCAGGCCACTGCATCGTATCTCGCTGCTTACCAGTAGAACTTACGTTGTGACATTTCAGTAAAGTTCACACAAAAAGTAAACAGTGCAAGGTGATGGGATTGGTGCATCGACTTCATTGTCCTCACTAGAGATGGGCTTGAGTGTGTTCGAAATCCCACGTGCCCAATCCTGCCAGGGAGCCGACACTGCACGGACTGGGAAATGTCTCACTGCCAGTGATTAGCCTTGTGCAGTGTTGGCTTCCTAGCAGGATCGGGCACGTGGGATTTCGGACACGCCCAAGCCCATCTCTTGTCCTCACATTGCACATCAGCTACTGATCCCATGCACATCTAAATCAATACTTAAATAAGTTAAAAGCAAGTATATTAACCAATATCCAACAGCAGTCATCTACATTATTATATAGCAATCAAAAAAATTTGCGTTGCTCTGTGAATATACTCAAACAAACATGTAATAGAGCTGCACGATTAATCGCTAAAAAAAAATCACGATTCAACCCCCCCTCACGATCTCTGAGCAACATTTACACGTTTCATTCATGTAAGTGCAGAGATGTTTTCTACTCACTCAGAGCTGTCCAAAAAAAAAGAGCCTGCAAATGTTTTCAACATTGTCAGGCGTGCTGATGTCACCGCTATGTCCTCCAACCCGGCGTACGTTTCGTCTCAATAGACGTCGTCACAGGGGAAATGGAGATCTTAAAAGCAACACAAATGTTTTTGAATACTATATTTTGGTATTGGGATGTGCAATATAGTGAGTGCAGCTGTTTAATAATCATTAATCACTGATTTTAGACCACCACACTCAGCGCAGATTACCATGTTTGTTTAGTTTATATGTACATAATAATGCTTGACCATAAATTTAAAGGATAAATTCACCTTTTGTTACATGTTACACCCATTTTTAGGGTGTAACATGTAACATGTTACTGTTGTAACAGCCCCCGCAAGATGTGTATGTTTTGTATGTGCTCTGCTACATCATGGTGCAATATATTTATAAAAAAGACCTGGCTTAACAAATATAAAGCTTTGCAGGTGGAAACTTGCAATTGAAACTGAAAGGTATAACTCATGTCGGTTTAAAATGGACAGAAATTGCTGTATTGCTAGTAAATTATGAAAATCTTTTTATTCTGCCTTTGTGATGGATCTTTAAAAAGTTTGCGTGGACTTGTACAGCGTACAATAATATTAAAGGGTCAGTCCATTTAAAACTGATATTTTAATGCCATTGTTTTGGGACTTGTATATACAGGGGGGGAAAGGTATTTGATCCCCTGCTGATTTTTTTACATTTGCCCACTGACAAAGAAATGATCAGTCTATAATTTTAATGGTAGGTTTATTTTAACAGTGAGAGGCAGAATAACAACAAAAATATCCAGAAAAATGCATTTAATTGCATTTAATATTCATGTAAATTGATTTGAAAAGAAGGGGAAGGATAGTACCGCTCTATGGACGAAATATAAGGATATAAATACGTTAAAGAAATAACAAGCTGCTGCCCCCACTGAAACTACCTGCCAGAGAGATGTCAATAATAGATAATGTGAAGTAAAAAGAGTGGGTGTGGCGCTGCTAATGAGGTAGAATAAATAATGTGCAAAAAAGTGGTAAACAAAGTGACGCGCAAAGGTGATTAATATCGTATACCATGAAAATATGCAAACCTGCAATGAATATGTCAGCAAGGCCAAAAACTGTGCAAATAAGCAATTATAGTGCAAATAAACCGGTAATAATCTAAGTAAACATCCTATATAATTCATAAATAAATTCCAAAGAAATTTTTGAAAAAACTCAGTGTTTATATGTGCAAAAACAAATTCATAAACATATATAAAAAGTATTTCATGTGCATAAAAAGTAAATAATACAAAGTCGACTGGTGCCAAAACACATGATCAAAATCAACAAGTCTCTAAATTTAAAAGTGAAGAACAGTGCTGCAGTATCCACACAAGCGGGCGGTGTCCGTGTATCACTCGTACTCCTCCTTCTGATGACGTCTTGAAGACGAAATACGTAGGGTGGAGCTGGAGCGTCATTACGTCACTTCCGGTTTGGGTCCGTGGAGCGCAGCAAGAGTCGGACTTCCTGCTTTTTAATGCTTGTTACCCTTAACTTGATGTAAGTGCAATATTTACTGTTATCCATTAAATGGCTTCCGGAATTACGCTATGGAGGTTTTTTATTATCCCTACATGATATCTATATGACTCAACACGATAAGAAGAGTGAGACATCCTTGGAAAGATCTGTTTTGGTGAGTGCAAGCACGAGTGATACACGGACACCGCCCGCTTGTGTGGATACTGCAGCACTGTTCTTCACTTTAAATTTAGAGACTTTTTGATTACGTGTTTTGGCACCAGTGGACTTTGTATTTACTTTTTATGCACATGAAATACTTTTTATATATATATGTTTATGAATTTGTTTTTGCACATATGAACACTGAGTTGTTCAAAAATGTCTTTAGCATTTATTTATGAATTATATAGGATGTTTACTTAGGTTATTACTGGTTTATTTGTACCATAATTGCTTATTTGCACTGTTTTTGCCCTTGCTGGTATATTCATTGCAGGTTTGCATATTTCCCTGGTATACGATATTAATCACCTTTGTTCGTCACTTTAATTACCACTTTTTTGCACATTATTTATACTACCTCATTAGCAGTGCCACACCCACTCTTTTTACTTCACATTATTTATATAAATTGATTTGCATCTTAATGAGGGAAATAAGTATTTGATCCCTTATCAATCAGCAAGATTTCTTGCTCCCAGGTGTCTTCTACACAGGTAACAAGCTGAGATTAGGAGCACTCCCTTAAAGGGAGTGCTCCTAATCTCAGCTTGTTACCTGTACAAAAGACACCTGTCCACAGAAGCAATCAATCAATCAGATTCCAATCTCTCCACCATGGCCAAGGTCTGGGGCTCCATACAAGATCTCACCTCGTGGAGTTTCAATGATCATGACAACGGTGAGAAATCAGCCCAGACTACATGGGAGAATCTTGTCAATGATCTCAAGACAGCTGGGACCATAGTCACCAAGAAACAATTGGTAACGCACTAAGCCGTGAAGGACTGAAATCCTGCAGGGCCCACAAGGCCCCCCTGCTCAAGAAAGCACATGTACAGGCCCGTCTGAAGTTTGCTAATTAACATCTGAAAGATTCAGAGGAGAACTGGGTGAGTGTTGTGGTCAGATGAGACCAAAATCGAGCTCTTTGGCATCAACTCAACTCGCCGTGTTTGGAGGAAGAGGAATGCTGCCTATGATACCAAGAACACCATCCCCACCGTCAAACATAGAGGTGGAAAGATTATGCTTTGTGGGTGTTTTTTTGCTAGGGGGACAGGACAACTTTACCACATCAAAGAGACAATGGACGGGGCCATGTACCATCAAATATTGGGTGAGAACCTCCTTTCCTCAGCCAGGGCATTAAAAATGGTGGTGGATGGGTATTCCAGCATGACAATGACCCAAAACACACGGACAAGGCAACAAAGGAGTGGCTCAAGAAAAAGCACAATAAGGTCATGGAAGGGCCTAGCCAGTCTCCAGACCTTAATCTCATAGAAAATATGTGGAGGGAGCTGAAGGTTTGAGTTACCAAACATCAGCCTCGAAACCTTAATGACTTGGAGAGGATCTGCAAAGAGAAGTGGGACAAAATCCCTCCTGAGATGTTTGCAAACCTGGTGTCCAACTACAAGAAACGTCTGACCTCTGTGATTGCCAACAAGGGTTTTGCCATCAAGTACGAAGTTATGTCTTGCGAAGGGGTCAAATACTTACTTCATTCATTAAAATGCAAATCAATTTATAACTTTTTTGAAATGTGTTTTTCTGGATATTTTTGTTGTTATTCTGCCTCTCACTGTTAAAATAAACCTACCATTAAAATTATAGACTGATCATTTCTTTGTCAGTGGGCAAATGTACAAAATCAGCAGGGGAGCAAATACTTTTTCCCCTCACTGTATTGGGTTCTCAACTGGCAAGATTTCTTTACTAGCCAGAGCCAGGCCTACCAACATTTCTATAATATGGGTCCAGCCTACCAGCTGAATTTGTAGTTGATTTAATGAATTAGGAAGGAGAAGCAGGGAACACCCCTAGGTAGGCAGGAACAGCTAAAACGTCAAGGTGGATGGGGGGAAAAAAAGTTGTGAAGAAGCTCTTGCTGTTGGAGTACAGAAAAAAATCAGTGATTATTTCAGCTCACAATACCTCAGATGGAACCAGGGTTGCCAACTTTAAGTAACTTTAAGTAAATTTACGAACAGTTTGTAAAATCTGTACTTTTTGCATCTGTCCTTGAATGTCCATTACGGACATGTAGGTTGCATGTTCGTAACTGACATTCATGGATTTTACAAACTGTTTGTAAATTTACTGAAAGTTGGCAACCCTGGATGGAACTGAAATAATTACTCCTGTACGGACTAACCCTTTAATACTTTACGGTATTGCATTAAGTATGCTTGAAAGCACATTTTACTCAGTTGTCTTTGTGTTCTCTCATTAGATCCCAGAAGAAAATATCAAGTAAGGTTACTTGCCTATAACAATTTGGATGAAGGCTATCAAGCTGACCAGACTGTCAGCACTCCTGTTTGTGTCTGTAAGTAAAACAATTAAGTATAAGTCTTAGCTTTGAAAAGTTATTCAAATACCACTGTTACCTTATCTTCATCTAATCATTGATGTTGCAATTTAAAGTATCTAAAGCCAAAAACTTTTTTATTTTATTTTTTATTTTGTATAGAGATGGGGAAGGTTAAAACCACTATTGGGGTTTTTCATCATCTTTTTCTTTTTAGGGAGACTTCCCTTCACTTCCTGTCTTGTAGACTTAGCAGGAAATGTGTGAATATATCTTTCTAATGTGAGGAAATCCGCTCTTGGACAGTTGTCACTGGAACTGTCCCCATTGGAAGATTTACACTCTATTCCTGTTCTGGTGGCAACTCAAAATTTTGGACTTACCCTCACTTTTATTCCCCGGTATTTTGATGATCAAGGCAATTAGAGAGAGTAAATCTCCCTAATGGGGACACAGACTGCAATAAAGACCTGACATTGGTTCTATCCAAATGTTAAAAAAAAGTTTGCCTTAGTTTATACACTATATTACCAAAAGTATTGGGACACCTACCTTTACACGCACATGAACTTTAATAGCATCCCAGTCTTAGTCCGTAGGGTTCAATATTGAGTTGGCCCACCCTTTGCAGCTATAACAGCTTCAACTCTTCTGGGAAGGCTGTCCACAAGGTTTAGGAGTGTGTCTATGGGAATGTTTGACCATTCTTCCAGAAGCGCATTTGTGAGGTCAGGCACTGATGTGGACGAGAAGGCCTGGCTCGCTGTCTCTGCTTTAATTCATCCCAAAGGTGTTCTATCGGGTTGAGGTCAGGACTCTGTGCAGGCCAGTAAAGTTCCTCCACCCCGAACTCGCTCATCCATGTCTTTATGAACCTTGTTTGTGCACTGGTGCGCAGTCATGTTGGAACAGGAAGGGGCCATCCCCAAACTGTTCCCACAAAGTTGGGAGCATGAAATTGTCCTAAATGTCTTGGTATGCCGACGCCTTAAGAGTTTCCTTCACTGGAACTAAGGGGCCAAGTTCAAGCCCAAGCCCAAAACAAATGTGTTTGAAAAACCGCTGCGCAAATACTGCGTAACATAAAAAATTACAACACCTATCATTTTATTCAATAGGGCCTCTGCTAAAAAAATATATATACATAAATATTATGTTTGGGGGTTCTAAGTACTTTTCTAGCAAAAAAAAGTAGATTTTTACACGTAGGAGCGAAGTGTCAGAATTAGGGCCGAAACAACTAATCGATTAATCGACAACTGATCGATTATGAAATTAATCGATTACTATTTTCATAATCTTTTAATTGGCCAGTAACATAATGGGGTTAAAAAAAACTAAAATTAGCCCTTTATAGTACAAAAAGAGCAAATCGCTACTGTAAATATTACTTTCACTGTCCCACAGTAAAAAATTAACCCCTTACAGTGGTGATTATTTGCTCTTTTTGTACTAATTTTAGTTTTTGTAACCCCATTATGTTACTAAACCTCTCAGGCCTGGGTCACACCTCTGTTTTTTGGTGCTTTTTTCAGAAACACACTACAATTCATTTACATGGTTTCCTATGGGACACGTTCACATCCATGATTTTTTCAGCTGCTGCGTATTTGGAAAGGGCAAGGACTTTTTTTAACGCAAAACGGTGCTATTTTGTTTTTTTGGTTTAATATACTTCAATGGAGAAGCTGCAGAAAAGCATGTAATGTGTTTTTGCGGCAATTTGTGTTTTGTGATCTGCCCAACAACAAATTGGGCAAAAAAAAAATGCAAATCGCAGCAAAATTACCTTTTTTTTACGTTTATTAACCGATTAGTCGATTAATCGAAACAATAATCGGCCAACTAATCGATTAGGAAAATAATCATTAGTTGCAGCCCTAGTCAGAATTGGCCCAGATGGCAAGTGGTTAATGTTGAAAACTGAATGAGCTTTTTCGCTTTAGTCCAGTCTAAGCTAGAAGCATCACTGTCTATTAAGCCATTCCACAGCTGCCCCAACCCCAATGCTAGCAGCCTGTGAAGGAGATGGGAATAACATGTGTCTCATCTAGGATACAAATCTCATGATGTGTGTGCGGTCTGTCCCATGCGGTCCCCCCTTTGCGTGACTAATCTCCCTTCTCTCCTTCCTATGAGGAGCAATTCACTGTGTCCTATCCACCATGCATTGTCCTGATTCAGAGTAATGTGCTGCCTTCTGTTTATTACAAAATAACAGACTTGTTCTAATGAGGAGCCGTGACCTCACCTATATAGAGCACTTGTGCTTGTCAGTCAAAGTCAAAGAAGAAAAGAATTGTAGGAGTTGTATTATTGGATCCGGGGATGCTTTCTGGGATAATGAAATGGGCATTGCCCTAACAAACTGCCTACTTTCAGCACTGCCATCCAGTAGTGTATTTAGGTTTTGTGCTGCCCTAGGCCTGACTAAACTCGTGAACCCCCTAATTTAAATATGACCCACCCCTCCCTGTCAAGACGACACCCCTTTCTGTTTAAGACCCGCCCTGAAATGTTCGAGTGGGGACACTAGTTCTGAGGGCCTGGGGGGGGGGGCAATGGATTCCCGTAATTTGCATAGATTTCCTCTCACTTCCTGATTGGCTATGGGGCAGGAATTGAAGGGAAATCTCTGCAATGGGACAGGGATGGTAAAAAATAAACTGACAGGGGCTATAACCCTCCCTTACTCTATCCAAAATATAAAAAAAAAGTGTTGCCTATAGTTCTACGTTAAGCAAAAATTTCTGATAATTTGATAAAGAGGACTAAGGAGATATAACCATGCCAATGGTGCAGCAGAAAACATAGCACAGTGAGGAAGGTTTGTGGTCCAGGATGATAGGACAGTCAAAATTATAAGCAGCGCCCTCCCCCCACCCCACACACAGTTATGGAATGCTGGCCGCCCGCATAGCGGAAGCAGTGCAGCCGATTTATGGGGGCGGCGCTAGACTAATTTGCCTCTCAGCCCAGTCCACCCCATAAGACTGGCGTTACACTAACTGTGTAGCGCAAGGCGGCGGAGACTCTTTCCGTGCTGCCCCCCTGCAAAGTGCTGCCCTAGGCCTGGGCCTTGTTGGCCTAGGCCAGGATACAGCGTTGCTGCCATCTCTAGTTGACAGGCAAACGCACAGGAATGGGCCATTCAACAAAAAAAAGCAAATGCTGACAACATTGTACAGGGTTAAATAATTAATTTACAGCTTTGTCCATTAATCCAAAAGCATTCATATTATCTGTTAATTTAGATATGTCTGCTTAGAAATTTGAACTCTTTAACCTTACAGTAAGGAACAATAAGGAACAACAGTTAAGCCCTGTAAACAGGATCGGATTTCCTATGGATTTTAAACATCGGAAATCCGATGAAGCCGACTTTCATCAGTCTTGCCTACACACCATCAATCAAAAAACCAATCGTCCCAAACGCCGTGACGTAAAACACTCCGACGAGCCAAGAAAAATGAAGTTCAATGCTTCTGAGCATGCGTCGACTTGATTCTGAGCATGCGTGGGTTTTTTATCCGATGGAGTTCCCCACAGACGATAGTAATTTGCTATCGTTTTTTTCCATCAGATAAATTTAAAACATGTTCTATTTTTTAACACCGATGAAAAAAAGACCGATGGGCCCATACACGATCAGTTTGTCCGATGAAAAAAGTCCATCGGACTGTTTTCATTGGTAAAACCGATCGTGTGTACACGGCTTTAATGTTAAAGTGGTTGTAAACCCTTGTAAAACCTTACATATACCCAGTGAAGTGACTGGCCTCAGGTGATACACAGAGATTAAATAAATCCCCCTATATAGGTTGTACCCATTCATCTGCAGTATTCTTATCTCTACAGCCATTCAAAAGTCCAGAATTAATAAAGCTTGTCTGAGCTGTCAGAAAAGAGGGGGCAGAGAGCTGAAATTACACTCTGCAGAGCTCAGTGAGGAGACCTCTGAGAGCTGATTGGAGGGAAGAGACACACCCCCTCCACATAGCACAGAACAGAGCTGAGCCTGTCAATCACTGGCTGTGTGCCGGAGATTGCTCCCGTCACCTTTTTTTTCTTGGTGTCAGGAAAACTTGTCAGAAGTGACTCATGCTGACAGCAGAGGAACAAGGCAGCAGACAGAAATTACACTGGATTGAGACAAGTACACACTATAGAGGGATATGCTTTGTTCATATTTCATGTCTTAGGTTTACAACCACTTTAAACCTATACACGTGTCCAGAATTAACTGTAAACTCTATGTTTTTAGCATGAGGATAATAAGCTTTAACAACATGTTTAAGAGCTGTAGGAGCTTCAGTAGTTGTAAAAAGTATAATTGTTCTTCTTTCTTTTAATACAGCTGTCCCGGATCGCATAGTTCCTCCTCCTCCACCACCTCATCACCTGTATGCAAAAGCCAATAGCTCATCTAATATCTACCTTTATTGGGGACGGCCAGCATTCTCCTCTGGCCAATCCGTCAACTACACTGTGCGTTGTAATCCCGTCGGACTACAGAATGCATCTTTAGTACTCTACCTCCAAACGTACGTACAGTCTTATGCAACTTTGTATCTCTGTAGAAAAATTCATTGACATTTTCACCTTTGAACAAACTCATTAAGAGGAAGGTCACCAGAGCAATGAGCTATAAATGAACTATAGCAGGCTGATTTCAGGTTTACCTGAGGGATAGCAGAAGTTGTTTCTATAGAAAATATAATTAGCAATTTTGCTTCAATCAAAATGAGAAAAAACCTTGCAAAAGCATCTGAATAAACTTTAACAGCAATAAAAGCAGCATTAAACCAATAAAACGGAAATGTAATATATTGTAGCTTACCAATCCTTACATTTCTTGGCTGCATTCGTTTTCTTATTCGAAGGCTGCTTCACGCTGGGATTGTACAGGAACATGTGCATTCCTGTGCAGTGCATTTTGACAGCCAGTTGCTTTGAATGGGCTGCAAAAAGCACCATACCACGCTAAAAGTACCAAACCACATGATACCATGCAATTTGGTGCCTGCAAATGCTTAGCACTTATAACAACCCTTTCATTTCCTTCTGGAATAAAGGTTGTACATAAATGAATTAAATCTGACCATTGTAAGCACCCCTGTCAGTGTTAAATGGTTTATCCCTCCCCTGTAACTGCCACTTTTGCTGGACTGCTTGGTCTGTTAAACGAAGTTGAAAAATAACACTTACTAGCCAGATCACCCGGTGAAAATAAAGTAAAATAAGGGGAAAAAGTCTAAAATAAGCAAAAAAAATAAAATTTTCGTATTTGGGTTTAACATCGCTTTAACCACTGTTGTTGTGCTTATCATTATTACTCAACATGAATTCCTTTTGCTGATAATTTAAACATAAACAACTAGTTAATTGTGGTGCTTGACACGTTAAAGCCAGCCATAAACGAGGTGAGATTTGAGCCATGTATGGGCAGGCTGATTGTACCCAAGTGGATCGATTGATCCACTTGGGTACAACCCGCGTGTCGGATTTTTCTACGTACAGTTACTGTCAGTGGTTATAACCGCCAGCAGTAAGCATTGTATTCTGCCAGCCAGGAATGCTCCCCACGCCTCCCGGTGAGAGAATACGATAGTGCAGCAGGAAGCATTGAGCGTTTTATTTTTTTTTCTTCCTTCTACCCATTGTGGAAGGAAAGAAAATTGTATCATCTATGGCCAACCTATTTTAATATTTCTAACGGGATTTTTTATAAGGCAGTTACATTCATATTGTCAGCAATGGCATTTACATACCCTACATCTCTGTTTTTGAAGTAAGTAGTATAATTTTTCATAAATATATTTTAGCCCGTTCATGAAACCTGTAAATGGTGGACATTGGACTTGACGGTTGAAGGAGAGGAATTGTTTCCTAAAATAGATCCCAAGGCTCTGTTTTGTACACACAACATATAAGGCTTAGGCCCCTTTCACACTGGGGTGGTTTGCAGGCGCTATTGTGCTAAAAATAGCGCCTTCAAACCGAGTCTAAACAGCGGCTGCTGTCTCTCCAATATGAAAGCCCGAGGGCTTTCACACTGGAGCGGTGCGCTAACAGGACGTGGAAAAAAGTCCGACGGTATAGCGCCGCTAAAAATAGCGGCGCTATACCGCCACCGCACCCACCGCCCCAGTGTGAAACCAGCCTTAGTTATTGTTAACAACTATCTAGTAACTACATTTTGAATCATAATAAGCAGGTCTGCCTGGGTTCTGAATACATGAAGGTATCTGATCCTAACAGGGTAAAGTGACATCTGCCAAGAAATGCGTTCTCCTGAATTCAAAGCCAGGATCAGCAGTAGATCATCAGTACTGACCAAAGCCCTTTTTAACTTCTGAAAAGCACCACACACAAATGAACCCCATGGCATTATCATTGCAGAAATAATGGAGTACTTGGGGGACATCACTGCGGTCTGCCAAAAAGCCAATTCTCCATAGTTCTTGCACTTTAAAATCAGATTTGTAACTTTACAATGGTGTATATGCTAGGTAAAGGTCCTCTGTAAAAATTCTGTGAACCACATTTGTCGGCTTATAAAAATTGAGAATAGTAAAGAAAACACCATTGATGCTTGACCCGCAGAATGTAATTCCCAAATGTTATAAAATATTTAATGGTAAAAAAGCAGCAAATTTTAAGTGATTGTAAATGATCGCCTTGTAAAACAACCCATTCAGTTTAAAATAGAAATAAAATCCAAAACATTGTATAGATATATATAAAAAAAAAAAAACATAAATACATTTTATCCCTTTTTTACATTCCACCTGTTCTCAGCTGCATAAGAGCTGGGGCCTGGCGGGAGAAAAAGGAGGAGCAGCACACTGAGCTTCCCAGGGAATGGCTGTGCAGCGGAGGGCATGTCAGGGCAAGTCTGATCATTGGAGGAGAGCAGGCTGAGTTCCCAGCATAGCTGGGGGACTGACCACGGTGTGCTGTCCTGCTTAGTGCGGTCAGTTTTTAATAGGGAGACAAGGAGACTAGCAGGAACACCAGGGATTTCACACAAAGGAAGTAATCCAAAGAGAACAGGATACTTTCTTATACAAGTACATGGTACAGCAGGCAGATATCATACAAGTACATGGTACAGCAGGCACATATCATACAAGTACATGGTACAGCAAGCACATATCATACAAGTACATGGTACAGCAGGCACATATCATACAAGTACATGGTACAGCAGGCACATATTATACAAGTACATGGTACAGCAGGCACATATTATACAAGTACATGGTACAGCAGGCACATATCATACAAGCACATGGTACAGCAGGCACATATCATACAAGTACATGGTACAGCGGGCACATATCATACAAGTACATGGTACAGCAGGCACATATCATACAAGTACATGGTACAGCGGGCACATATCATACAAGTATATGATACAGCAGACACATATCAGAAATATGAAATGTTGGGGTAACAAATGCTTTAAATGTGCCCCTATGTATTGCTGAATAATCATTTGTGGACAGTACTAGTAGTATTATCATTTGGAATTTGTATTCATTTTTTCAATCCTAGTGGAGCCTGACAATATAATTCCTTTCCATGACATCCAATGACAGTGCTCTGTATTGTATTATATGCATCTCTGCAGGACAGAACCTCGTATTTTAGTTCAGGACCTTGAAGCGAATACTAAGTATGAATTTGCTGTACGGTTGCATGTGGACCAGTTGTCGAGTCCCTGGAGCCCTGTGGTTTACCATTCTACCCTCCCAGAAGGTAAGAATTATCAAAGCCGTTTACTTTTACAGTGTATTGAATGCTAATAGTCCCTCAGGTACTGTAAACCAGGCTGCAGCATAGGCTCAGGACAGTTATTGTGAACGGTAGTGTAGCCCATATGGCTTTGTGTGATGTGTTGATCCGCATGCTGACTTCTGTAGGAGAGGGTGATACCCTCACATTTGATGTATCCATAACTATGATTCACGCTGTGTAGCTTTGAATGCTAATACACTTACACAGACAGTGTGTTTTTTGTTGCCTGTGTAAGTAGAATCTAAAACCTATTGTAATATGATGATACAGTATAACTCAGAATAATAAATGTATAATAGTATTATAATGTAGACAAAAACTCTCCCAAGCTCTACCACATGATTGTAGACTGATGAGCTGAATAACGGTGCTCAGGCCTGTTTCCCATAAACATCAAAATAGCAAGAAATTCCGGCAACTCAATTGCTTCTTCCTAAAACTTTATTGAGCACTACCAGCAGTGCGACATCTAAAGTGCTAACATGTTTCGGCCGGAGCCTTCCTCATAGCATGCTTGCTAAGAGGAAGGCCCCGGCCGAAACATGTTAGCACTTTAGATTTCACACTGCTGTTAGTGCTCAATAAAGATTTAAAAAGAAGCAATCGATTTGCCGGCATTTCTTGCTATTTTAATAGTTATATAATGCATGTTATTAGTGAAAGGCTAGAATGCATTAAGGTGAAAAACCTTGAGACTTTGCAACTCCTTTAACACATGCATTTATGTAATTATTTCCTTAGGCTACTTTCACACTGAGGGCATTTTCAGGTGTTTTAGCGCTTAAAATAGCGTCTGAAAACCGCCTCCCATGCCACCCCAGTGTGAAAGCCTGAGTGCGCTTGCTGGATGGGAAAAAAGTCCTGTAAGCAGCATCTTTGGGGCGGTGTGGGAGCGCTGTATACAGCGCTCCCACACCGCCCCTGCCCATTGGAATGCATGGGCAGCGCTTCCAAAGCATCTGAAAAGCACCTTAAAAGGACTTCGGAAGCGCCGCAACATGGGCGGTTTTAACCCTTTCTTCGGCCGCTAGCAGGGGTTAAAAGTGCCCTGCTAGCGGCCGAAAAGTGCTGCTAAAATGACGATAAAGCTCCGCTAAAATGAGCAGCGCTTTACCACTAACGCGGCACGGCCCCAGAAAGTAGCCTTAGTCAATTGACTTTAATGCTGTTTTTATTAATTATTTACCTCATGTTTTTGGTTTGTGAGGTAAATAATTTATGAGGTGATAGTGAATTGACATTTTCAGCATCTCATGAGATAATTGGAGAAAATGTGTCACCTGATTCAGTTATCTCATGAGATATTGTTTAGTGAATTGAGCCCACAGAGAGGGTAAACCTCCCCTGCGGGGGACACAGGTTACAGCAATAAAGGGGACACAGGTTACAGCAATAAAACCTTTACATTGGTGATAGCACTCCCGTAATGTCGTCTAAAGCCCAAAAAAAGTTTATTATCTATATAAACTTTGTAACATATTCAGGTAATTATTTTGAAAGTCACGTAAATCATAACTCTTTTGTGAAGGTAAAGCATCTTTATAGGGATCCCTACAGGAAACATGACATTTTTAACGAAAACATGGGTTCTCTAAAGAATAATATATCATGTGGGAAAAGCATGCTGCACATCATCTCAGGTGCTATGTATGACCTGTGGAAAATGAATGTTACATCCACACATCTGCAAAACAATTTCATCTGGAAAAATGTGTATACTGTGATGAAAAATGCAGGTTATTAGTATTGGCTTCCTCTTTGTTTTACTAATAACACCTTTGAATATTGCCGTCTTAATGCAGCCCCCAGAAGCCCTCCAGTAAGTGTGAAGGTGACATTGATTGAGGAAAACACAGCTTTGGTCTCTTGGAAACCCCCAGAGGATATGGATTCATCTGTCACCCGATACACAATATTCTATGCATCCAGTAAAGACAGTGCTGCCGGCAAGTGGCAGAATATGCATCGCGATGGTAATATACCGCCTTTATTTTGGGCTGAAATTTTGTAACATTTTTGGCGTTGGTTGTTTTCAAGGCCTTTATGTGTTTTCAGTATTGTCTATATCTGTTAGTATGATTTTCTTCATGTCTGTGGGGTCATTCATTACAGTAGCGCTACTGTTTAATGATTACTTCCAATAACGTATGACTGGTGAACTAGCAGGAGTAGAGTCTTGTACCATGTTGAATAATGCAGAAGGATTGGCATTTAAGTGATTCCCTTTGACTAATTTTAAATTAAATTAAATTTTGCTAAATTAGAGCCAAACGGAATAGGTGTTACTTTTGTGACATCTGTTTCGTTTTTTCCTAACAGTGCTTAAAGGAAAAGTATGACCAATGCTTTTTTGGCACTACTTCTCAGTTCGTTCTGCACTCCTGTGACCTGTTTTTAGCCAACAGCAGGCTAAAGTCCTCTGTTGGTTGACATCACTCAGCCGGTCCAGGCTCTGGATCGATCCCAACTTTCCAGTCAGTATCCTCCCAGATGCCTGGCCCGGCAGCTGGCTCAGCCTCTCAGCAAGTCGCTGGGAGACTGAGCCAGCCGCTCCTGTCCTCTCCAAAACCCAGTGCTCCAGTGAGCGCTGGAGGGACAGAGCAGAGAGCTGGTGACTGACAGTCTCCACTCTGCTCAGAGTGGAGGGGAGAACTGAGTGATTATCAGTGTTTGATCGCTCAGTTTTCAGTGCAGCAGCGGTGGGGGACAAATGCTACATCCACCAAGATGAGTATGAGATTTTTATTTTTTTCCCATACTTCTCTTTTACCACACCCATGTTAGGTCTATGAGCATGTAGATGTAAATAAACATGCCCCCAATTACATCCCTATACCTTCAATCCCCCATGGGTTTGTCTGAAAAAACGGAAGAGGACGCAATCATTTTTTCTTTTTTTTTGGATGTAAACAGATGTGCATCCATTTAAATCCGTCTGTCTATAGACTAACATTGAGTTTCCATTTAGATCCATCTGCAAAACAGCTACAGCAGATCTAATTGGAATGGTTAAGTGAACGGGGTCTAAAGCCACGTTCACACAGCTACGACTGTCATCCTACTTTGCCGTGCGACATCGGTCCTACTTTGATCCTACTTCCATCCAACTTGAATGAACAGGATAAGAGTTTGCTCCGACTTTGAGATAGCCTGACTTGTCCTTTGACCAATTAAAACAATCCCAGTGTGACATAAATTCCATTTACTGCTGCTGTAATCAGCATGTTGGCTGTCACAAGTCAGATGGTTAGGACAAGGATCCGACTCTGATCCGACTTCATTGATATTCAGTGGGCTGAAGTAGGACCAAAGTCAGACCAAAGTAGTGCCGGAACCTTTTTCAAAGTCGGACCGACTGGTGTCGGACCAGTTAAGACCAGTTAAGACGGCTCTCATAGGGAAACATTAATTTATACACGCCATGCGACATGAGCTCCCAAAGTCGGAGCGTTTGTTGTACCAGTGTGAACCTATCCTTAGAGATGTGTGGGATTTAAAAAAAAAAACATACATACTGTACTCACCTCCCTGCTGCAGCTGAGAACTGAGAATTCACATCAATTCATATCACTGCTGATTGCTCAGTTCTCGTTCCGCTCTGAGCAGAGAGCTTGTCTCTGCTCTGCCCCTTCAGTGCTCACTGGAGTGCTAGGCTGTGAAGAAGGCAAGAGCGGCTGGCTCTGGCTCTCAGCTGAGCACTAAGAATCTGAGCCAGCTACTGGTCAGGCATCTGGGTGGATCCCAACATTATTGTCAGAATCCTTCCAGAGCCTGGACATTAGCCTACAACAGGCTTTAGCACAAGCACACTCCTGTGACCCAAAAAAAAAGGATGATCAAAAAAGCTTTGGCTGAATTTCTCTTTTAGTGATTGAAGTTGTAAGTTTTCTGCATCACTAGATTACTTCTTCCTTTATACAATTCCTAAAATATATTGATGAATTAGTAAAGATATGTCTCATACAAAGGAGGTTAGCATACTGAGGTGTTTTTGACACCAGTTAGTAAATAATATTTTTGGCCTCACTGGAAAGTATTTAAAAGTCGTTAATGTTGAAACATTGAATTAATTAATGAGTTAATGGACTTGCACTGACCAAAACACCCTGGAGGCTCCTGCAGATGTTTCTTTTTTTTTTCATGTAGAGGTTATGCATGGGAAGCCTTGGATCTAACTTCCCCCTGAAAGTCAATCAGACTCACAGTCTCTATAGCTGTATTTTGATCAGTGTTTTATAGTCTGAAAGTCTGTGAAGTATCCAATCCCCATGACAGCTTTATAACGCACAGGCACATTATAACAAAGGTTATGTCACAAAGGACAAGACACAGCTGCTGCTGAGAGCGCTCTGCTCACCTAACACTTCATAACACAATTTGAGTAGCGCTATGGACAGTTCTCGCTTTATGAAGTTTTCCGTTACTTCTTTGATTACTACAGGCTGCACAAAAAGCATGACTCTGGAGGTCACAGTTTATGTGCCTTGTGCATTGCAGTCAGAGAATGAAGCCCTTGAATCATCAAATAGCTTTATCTCAGATAACTGCAGCATTGTGCATGACAACCACTGTTCTGTACTTGGTTCTTACTCTAATAGGTTATTCTGGCCAAACACAGAAAATGTCATGCAAGTTCTGCCAACCCTAAAGTGGAACTAAACTGCATCTGACTTTTAAAGTTGAAAATGCTATTGAATTATTCAAGCAAACTCACCCATCGATCCATGTCCCAATGCTTTATTTTGTTAAGAAATCACTTTGAAAAACATCCGTCTAGCATTTCTAGCTGCAGCCATCTTAAGTGAGGGAAGATGATTCATGTAGCATCCTGGAATCCATCTTCCCTTAGCTCAGGTACGCATGCAGGAGGGTGTGCTTAGCTGAGAAAGCTCCTCCTCCCCTCCTGAAGACTCCTGGGAGGAATGACATTTTGGCCAAGGCCAGAAATCAGAAAGCAACTGAAGAAAAGTTAAAAAAAAAAGTTAAAGTGTTACTAAACCCAGGACCCTGCATTTACTATATCTGGCCTCCCACAGTACACAGAACATGGAAATGCAATTATTTTAGTAAATATAAACTGCTAAATACCTTTTCTCATCAGCAGTATATAGCAGTCTTGTGACTTCTATCAGTTCCTGGTAAAGCTTGTAGGAGGAGTTTTCATACTGCACTGAGCTGTCCTATAAAGGCTGCAGGGCTAAAGACCCTCTGTCTGGACAGTGCTGATTGGCCCTGTGCTGATCACATGCACTCTATCAAGAAAAAAAAACCTCTCTAGCAATACGCACCAAACTGAGCATGTGCAGCCTGACTCCAAAGACTCTGTTTTATCCGGACATGTTTTGGAGTCAGTGGAAGAAGAGAAGGATCTGTGCATAGAAGATCAAGCAGCATTTTTACACAATGCATATGATTAACCCCTTTGTTTCCACAGTGAGTATAACAAGCATGCTTTACTGCATGTACAGACTGATTTTACTGTTGTGGGTTTAGTAACACTTTAGTACATTCACACAGTTACAGCGCAGCAGCTGATGTGTGTCGCAGTGAATGCAGTGCTGATGTACCAAACCTAATGCATTGCACTGTTCACTTTTTATTTTTTTCTTAATAAACTTTATTGAAATGTCACACAGTGACATTTCATAAAGCTCTATCAGCCAGCACGTGGGGACTTCTCTGTAAAAAAAGTACTGCACACAGCCAGCCAGCATTGCACACAGCTAGCCCATGGTGACTTCTCTGGAAGCACAGTAGTTTTTTTTACCGCACAGTGCCTGCACGACATTTTGCCTCGTCTTGCGGCGGGGGTACCTGGTGTGAAAGCACCCTAAAACAAGTAAATATAAAATACCTTTCTATCTAATTTCTAAGGCTAGCAGCATAATGAGTAAAATTAGTTAATGTTGATTGAAAGAGTTTAGTTCCACTTTAACAATCTATATAGCACAATCACTAAGGCCAGGTTGACATGTGCGAATTGGATGCCGTTTTAACCGCATCCAATTCGCAGGACATGTGAATGTGACCGGCTCTCAATAGAGCTGGTTCACACATATTCGGGCGGCCACGTTGCAGTTTCCAAAAGGGTCCTGTGCGTTTTTAGGTCCGGTTCCGGTGCGAATTCAGGCAAAAATTTGGTGAACAGAAACGCATCGGACCCCAGGCTGCAAACCGCAGTCGCACAAATGTGAACCCAGCCTAAGCCCTTGAGCAGGCTTTGTCCAAGTTGCACTCACTTGTAGCTTTGACATTTTGTTACCTATTTGGTCAATTCAGCAATGCACATCACATTGGAAACCATTGGTCAGAAGTAAACAGTTGATTTATCTTTTTAATGCAGCTGCAATGGAAAGTCCTTGAAACACTGAGTTGTGTCTAAGTTGTGTCATTGTCATGGCTTTTAGTAATAATTGCAAGGTAGTGATGACAGAGTTTCAGATCGTTTAGCTGCCTGACTCGACTGTTCAATTAATAATGGACTCCTCTAAATGAATGCATGTAACTGGTACCCGTCAGAGGTACTGTGGTCTACAAGTGGACTTTACACTGCTGGAACTTGACCTCTGTGGCGTGTGAGGTGTAATGTTCATCTCCTATGATAACTGATGAGTTTTTCCACAAACATACAGGAGTGCCGTCATTTTTGTGTTTAAATTCTCTGCCTTGTAAATTAAGACTGCATTTTGTGACAGTGAGACAGTGAGAAGAAGTTAATTATTAATGACTGTCATATACATTCTAACACTAGGGATTCTACGTAGCTAATGAATTACTAAATAGCTACCACAATAAACCTTATTGCTCTACAGTATTACATGAGTACAAAATCTGGCATGATTAGACCCCTAAAGAGCTAAAGGAGAATTCCAGGTTTACTTTTATTACAATTAGTTTTTATTTCCATGCTTGAACGGTCTGGCGCTGCTGTAATAGACTAAAGTAGCATTAGTTGCATACAGTAAGCAGCACTGTGTTCTAGCAGCAGTAAGAGTGACTTCTCCTCTGCTGCAGGATATAAGGAAAGTTGGTGTTAGCATATCTCTGCCATTCAGGAGAAGACTTGTATTTTTAACAATGAATACAAGGCTTCCTTTGATTGGCCGAGCTGGAGCTCAGGATGTCATCCTCCCATCTCTCTACCTGAATGGCAGAGATGCGCTAAGACTGACTCTCTTTATATCCGGCAGCAGAGAGGAAGTCCTTACCGTACACAGCGCCACTTACTGTATGTATCTGATGCTACTACAGTCTATTACAGCAACCCAAGCTTGGCCCAAATTAACTATTACAGCAACCCAAGCTTGGCCCAAATTAAATATTTCATGTAAAAGTAAACCTTGAATTTGATAAGAACACACCGCATCCTTCTTCTAAAATAAATCTTATTTAGACAAGCGGCAGAGACTCTCCCGCTCTATTATTTATAGCCCACTGGAGGGACTCAATCCTAGTGGTAACTTTACAATTACAGTACATTTATAGTTAAAACTTTAAGTTTTAGATAGCGTAAGGAAGGTTTAGGGTCCTGGTGCTCAAGCTGCAGACGAAGGGCTACATGTGGCCCTTTGGTATATGATGTGCAGCCCTCGGACCTCAGCAGTCTATAATGGAAACATTGATTTTGGTAATAGTATTGATCTCTACTATCCTTTTGTTCACAGTTTCGTATTGCCTTCTGCAGCATATCCCCAGCATATAGCATGTCCACACTCTCTGACATAATTTCTTCTGTCAGGACTTCAGTTTCTGCAAGTCCTTTCAAGCATTACATATATTGAACATTTTGTGCAGCTCTTTGGTGATATCAGGGGCCGCATTTGAGGCCCCTATTAGCTCAGTTTATAACCACTGGGTTAGGGAGGAGGGATAACCCTGCCAGGCTATTTTATAATTGTCTGTGTCCTATTAGAGAAGTTCCATGTCACTTCCTATGCAAGTGACACACCAGGAAGTTAGAGAAAATCTCCCAAAGTGGATCCCATTTGCTGATTGAACTTTTGACTTCTGCTTGACTTTGAGTTTAGCCTCACCCACCTAGAGCTAAGATCTACCCCACCATCAAAAAAACCTTTATGGTATCCTTTACTGGCCACAGGCGCTTTCATATTGGAATACTGAATATGGTGGGGGTGCTAAGCACTTTGATAAGTAGGACTTAAATGCAAGTATGGCAGAAGTAGAGGGCCTCTGTAAAAAGTGCACCTAGCTAGCTTCCATGTGGTAGATCAAACATACTTGTAGGGAGCACTTAGAAACTATTCTCTGTCTGGTCAGTTTTTTATCCGCTTTAAAGCTCCTGCAGACACCACATGATTTATGTACAAATAAATTATTGCAGAGCATAGTATTTTGGACAGAAGACACACTAATTACTAAACTTTTATGTACACTAGACCCAACACCTCCTACGGTATTTTTAGCCTCTTAACACAGGAATTAGCACCAGACGCCTTTTATTTGTGTCCGTTTTGTTATCACTAAAAGCCCAACTCCGGTAAAAATGTAAAATACTACCTTGTAGTGGGGCCATGCCTGCACTGCAAACGTCAACTGCTCAATAATGTCTAGGGTCCTGGTGCCCAACCTGTGGCCCTTTGGTACATGATGTGCGGTCCTCTGGCCTTAGCAGTCTGTAGCACAAACATTGATTTGGCTAATAGCATTGATCTCCACTAGCCTCATGTAACATGTTCCCAGTTTCATATTATCTTCTGCAGCATATCCCCAGCCAAAAAAGTAGCATGTCCACACTCTCTACCCTCATTTCATCTATTAGCTGTCAAGCATTACATGTATTAAACATAATGTGATGTCACCAATGTGATTTGGTGATGTCAGGGGCCACATTTGAGCCCCCCCCCCCTTTAGCTCATAAGTTGACAACCACTGGTCTAGAGGGTATAGAAAAGATTTACTTTCCTAATCCTCTGCTACCTTCATTCTGCTAGACCAGTCCACAGCGTCTTCTCCCCATGCTCCAGCGGTCTAAGGTGCTGATGTCATAATGACAAGGGTCCATAGCAATGAACTGGATGTGATAACGCTAATGCCGCGTACACACGACCGTTTTTAATGTCATTGAAAAAAAATGCATTTTTCCCGACGTGATTTTTCGTGTTTCCTCTCAAGCTTGCCTTGCCTACACACTATCGTGGAAAAAAATGTTCGAGTAAAGCGCGGTGACGTGCAACACGTACGACGGCACTATAAAGAGGAAGTTCCATTCGGATGGCGCCACCCTTCATGTTAGTAAAGTTTGTTGAGTGACGATTCGCGCTTTTCAGCCTCGTGCTTTTCAGTCTGTTACAGCGTGACGAATGTGCTATCTCCATTACGAACGCTAGTTTTACCAGAACGAGCGCTCCCGTCTCATACTTGATTCTGAGCATGCGCATTTTTTTTCACGTCGTTAAAGCCCACACACGGCCGTTTTTCACGGCGAGAAAAACGACGATGTAAAAAACGACGTGAAAAATTAGAGCATGTTCCAACTTTTCTCGTCGTTTTTCTCGTCGGGAAAACTGCTGGAAAGCCCACACACGATCATTTTTAATGACCATTTAAAAAAAAACATTTTTCTCGTCATTAAAAACGGTTGTGTGTACACGGCATAAGAAACAGCCCCCCGCCGGAGCATGGGGGAGCACAATCTGCCAGGGTAGAAGAGGATTAGGTAAGTAAAAGTGCTTTTACTCTTCATTAGACCTAAAGCAGTAGGTAACCCTTGCAGCGCAGGCGCAGTGCCATTGCAGTGAGGAATTTTCAGATTGGAGTTGGGCTTTAAGTAACTATATCATCTCTCTAGTGAACGACATGACAGGGCCACCAATTTTTCATTCCAAAATCTCAATTAATTGAGCTATAATACATGTCTTAAATATTATGACAAACACATGACATTTGTAATCAACACGCAGTGCTGAAAATACAGGTTATGTTAAGTAGTGATCATTATAGCTTAGTGAATTGAGCATCAGTAGTCATGGGGAAGAAAGCTTTCAGCTGACTGAACACCACTGCTATTATTAAGTCTGTTTAGTGCACCTGAATTTTAGTTGATCCTTTCTACATGTATGATTTAACCTTGATGTTAAATTACAGGAGCGATAACAATGGCTTTGCTGGAAAACCTGCTGCCTGGAAACGTCTACCTGATCAAGATCTCGGCTTCCAATGAAGTGGGAGAAGGACCCTTTTCTAACACAGTGGAGTTGGATGTTCATCCTAAGGAGATGGTACACAGCAGCATGAAGTCAAAGCATTTTAATTCTGCCAACAGTCAAGGTCAGTTTGGGAATAAACAGAATGAAACGGTTTCATTATTTAGTCGGAAGCAGCAATTCTTCCAGACATGCTTTTGTTTCTGCCTTGCCATAGTTTGCACAGCAGAGACAAATGACCCCATACAGAGCGAGAGTATTCAAGCATACCAATAACTGTATACAGAGGTGATACACTGTCACTGTAATAAACGTAAAATAAACAAATTAATGACAGTGATTTATATGTGGGTGTAAGTGCAAGTACAAATCATATATCATGGAACTTGCAATCCACTGCAGTTTTTGGGGAAAAGTTCCAATTCAGCAATCCTAATTTTTCCCTGTTTTATAGTTGTCATTTTTACTATACAGTACCTAAATCATTACAAAAAAATGAGGTATAATTAAATAGGGAGCTCAGACGAAGACAAAATATATTTTACAGTAAACATGGCCAATCAAATTCTGTTTAGGCAAAGATTTGTTTCACTTTATCTCAAACACAGGAGTTGATATATTTAAAAAGTGGAGACTTTTAATTTAGCAAAGTGAATGTTCACTTTGCAAATTAAATGTTTACTGAACTGAGTAAATAAGATGGCTGTGTTCTGTTAACCAATTATGCGTTGGGTAAATTATTTTTTTCAATTTTTCTTGCAAATTATTGGATTATTAGTATAGCACTTACCCCCATTTAAGGGACCGGCTGCGAATTACCTCCATGGCTTCCGTTGTCAGGGGTGTAAGAAAAGTCTTCAGAAAAGTCAATGTCCATTCAATGTAAAACCCAAACAGCTAGGCTTTATTTTTCTCTTTGCTGAGGAAAACTTTAGAGGAAGAGTAGGATACGAGAGAGAAACACACTGGGGAAGGTTCAGGCACGCAACACTAAAATAGCACTCGTCGCCACTCAAGCCTGAGTGGGTATTGCTTACCCGGATAGTCCCGTTTAGTGGTCCTAGCAGCCGGAATGCAGCACGAATCAATGTTACCTTTTAGAAAGTAGGATGCGATCGGGAGTCCCCTGCCACAGGATCAAAGTCCCGAACCTCCCAGCCAGGCAATAATGAAGAAAACCTTTGGGCCAGATTGGCGTATTGCAAGGCTTGTGATTATGGATCCCTCCTTAGGCGAGTTTCCAGGCCTCTTCCCGAGACAGCAATACCGTTGCTAGTCTCCTCCGGGACTGATCCTCCCTTGGTCTCCTTTCCTAACAGTGGGCTTCCCGTAAGTGGGTAACTTGGGATCCTTTCTTGAAGCATAGGCCTCAGCCAGCAGAGCTGGGCCTACAAGCAGCGATGTGGCCTCGGGCTGAAGGTGCCCGGGACCAGAACACACGCACCCGTGCCATACGGGCCACGAGGCGCACACACAGAACCATTGGGTCCCCAGGAACGAATGAACCCCAATGGCGTCTGCCCCTTATGTACCCTCTCCCAGCATGCACAGCGGGTTCACCACGCCCACTGCACGGCTGCCGAGAGAGGACACCCAAGGTGCTGTGATACCCCCTGTGGTTCAACCTATGCCGGTGGTGATAGTGCCACCTACAGGCAACAGGGAACACTACTGCCAGGCAGCATCACACCCAGAGCAGAAGCAATAATAAATAATCAATTGATCTGAGCCCAACTACTAGCTCAGACTACCCCTAAATATATACACAGCACCCCCAAATATTGGGGGGGGCGCTACAAAAGTTTTTATACTGTCATTCACTTTGCAAAGTAAAAACATTTATTTTCTAGGGGCCCTTGCACATAGGCCAGTTGTGCCTGTGGAGAATAAGGCTGTCCATACATTATACAATGTTTTTGTCCAATTTTTCTTTAGATTTACCAAAACCATACAATATGAAGTCAAACCTAAAAACGTTCAAATTGTATGCAATCAGGCAGGCTCTTGCACATGCACATGTGATTGAAGGTAAATCTAAAGTTAATTGAGTAGAAAAATAGTATAAAGTATGGCCAGCTTAATTGCCTGTATATTTCCTCCACTCAGACAGCCCAAGTACCGCTTACAGTCTAGGATAGAAAATCTTCTACTTGTTGCATATGCCCCTATGCTGTACTCATATTTATTATAGTGCCACCATATACACAAATACAACAGTATGCAGCCATTCATGGACTGCCTCGGCAGAGGGAATATGCCAGCGTTTGCTCTGGATGGGCTCCGCTGGCCCATGTGCAGGAGCACTAGGTGAACATCCTTGACTTCTTTAGTAACCCAACCCTATTGTGTTGTGTCACAGAAGGTGGATGCATGTATGCTCACCCAGGTAGCTACAGTTTTGTTTACAGTAAATGTGAAATTTTCTTCATAAAAATCATTAAAGCAAAACTTCACCCCCTCCCCTTCCATATTTGGAAGGTGTTTTTTTTGTGGCGGGGGGAGCATGTCCCTAGTTCAGACCTCCCACTTCCACTTGGATCACCTAGGCAATCCAAGCTGAAGTTCTTCTCCAATCAACCTTCTGGGACATGTCACCAGAAGGCTGCGGGACCATTCACAAAGCGCAGTGGGCTGCCAGCTGTGAAGCTGCAAGGAGTCACAGCCGGGTGCCCAACAAGTGGAGAGAAGAAACCAGCTTGGGTGAGGACGGGGCTGGACCCTTGGGCAGGTAAATGTCTGTTAACTAGAAACCAAAAACTGTAGCTGCTGACTTTTAATTTTAATTTTTTTGACTTTTAATTGTTAAAGAAATTAACGTAGAATCACTTTAAAGCTACTAGCCATAAAAAGTCTGAACGATAGAAAATCCAGCAATTTCTCCATCTATGCTGAACAGCATGGGTGAAGGAATCCCAAGCGCTGACTACAGGCATACCCCACTTTTAAGTACACAATGGGGTTTATTTACTAAAGCTGGAAAGTGCAAAATCAGGCTCACTTCTGCATATAACCCAACAAGCTTCCAGGTTTTATTACCAGGCTTAATTGAACAAGCCGGGCTTAGAATCTCATTGGTTTATATGCAGAAGTGAGCATGATTTTGCGCTTTCCAGCTTTAGTAAATAAACCCCATTGTGTACTTAAAAGTGGGGTATGCCTGTATTGTATTTGGCAATTGGATGCAGTCACTGTTGAGCCAATAATTTTCTAACTTGCTCAGCAATTTTGTCGAGCTGGGTGGTGCTTGCAGGTCCATCTACAGCTAGAATTTCAGCTGATTTAGCAGGAATCGGCCAAAAGTTCAGCCATCTATGGCCCGTTTTACACACTGGTGTTTATTTGCATAGTTACCAGCTGGTAACTTATAGTGCCTATTTGTTTTGTTATACTATATTTATACTATAAATTAAATATATTCAGCCAAAAATGTATCTGTTTCTGGGTGTACGAAATGCGATAGCATAGACAATCTCGTTAAAATGAAAACTGTATGGGGGCTACCAATTCCGACCTCTCCTGGCTCTCATGCTGATACTTTGGCTTCAATGCTTTCCAAGTCTCTGACCTGGAACAAGCTTTGGGATAAAGAATTCTGACACTTTTTGATACTCATTTAAAGCATACTTGTTCCAGGTTTGTAAATCATAATAGTTGAAGGCAGACATGGCCAAGCATACTTTCTCATGAGAGAGTCACTTTAAACTGTGGACCATTCTGAGCCAGTCAGGAGTCGGTAGTACATGCTGGCAGTTCTCTAAAACCTAATTGAAGCTCAGCAACCATGCAACAATCACTATATAACTATAACATAGAGCCATCTCTCCCTGCTTATTTATAAACAGTGACCATTTATCCAGGTTTGATGTGCTCTTATGTGTAAGTGACAGGTTTGTCTTTGTATTGATCTTCTACCACCTAATCAGAATTTCATATAGGTACAAAGGCGACCACCTTGATAATGCACGGACATGACCTTCTATTCCATTGTCATTTTGTACTTGAAAGTCCCAGAGAACTATGGTTCTAAGCTGATAAACATGAGCGTGTGAGCATATAAATCTGCCCAATGGTATTAGCTTACTTGTCATGTTTTCTGTGTTAGGTGTGTAATTATAATCACTGGGACTGCATTTTACAGATGTGTACTTTGCTGATCTTGCGTATTCAGATTTTTCACAAAGACTGAGGCAATGACAGGCTTTCTAAATGGCTTCTATATTGCAGATTATTCCAGTTTCTACCATCTGGACCAGAAGTCAATGACGGGAATTGTTGTTGGAGTGTGCATTGCAATAACGTGTATTCTCATATGTGTGCTTATTCTGATTAATCGTGGCAGAGCCAGGTTGGTATTTTAGATGAATAAGGAGTAACAGTATATGTACCAAATACAGTATGTTGCAAAATGGCATCTTGAGGTTTTTACAGTGCATGGTAAATGAAAGTCTGAAGCTGTAATGTTGTCTGTTATCCATATGGTATAACATATATGTATTGTATAAAATAAAGGTTACAGCTTCAGTTGCACCTGCCTGCACAATCCCTGCTCTGGTTACCAGCTCACCAAGTGGTCCTTTCAACATCGTAGTCTCACCAGCTAAAAGGAAAAAGGTACCGTTTGTTAGAGCAGACGGATGGCTTTCATGTGGTAACAACCGATGCGTTAAGCAGCCACTCGGCTGTTATCACAAGCAGTGGGAGGGGACGTCCCGCCTTCTGCCACTCCGCCCAGGTCTCCCGTCCCATCAGGAGACCCGAGCCACCAGCCGGCACGTCCGGCTTTGATCAGGTCTCCGATGTTGTAACCCTGAAGCGACGTCATGACGTCACTTCCAGTTTACTCGGCAGCCAATGACGGCGATTTAAAAAAAAATCCTAAGTATTCGAAAATGCTGATTTTGACGTTTTGAATACTTTCAAGTGCAGAGGAGGGGTTTTGGGTCTTTTAGATCCAAGATCCCCTCATAAAGAGTATCTGTCACTGCCTAATACTGTCACAAGGTATGCTTACATTTCTTGTGACAGCAATAAAAGTGATCAGATTATTATTATTTTTTAAAGGAACCAGGTAAACATAATTAAATAAATAAATAAAAAATTCTAAAGCCCCCCAGTCCCCGTGTTCGTGCGCACCAAAGAAAACGCATACGTAAGTCGTGCTCGCAAATTAAACAGTGTTCAAATCACACGTGAGGTATCGCCACGATCGTTAGAGCAAGAGCAATAATTCTAGAAAAATACCTCCTCTGTAACTCTAAACTGGTAACAGTTACATTTTTTTACAGTGTCGCCCATGGAGATTTTTAAGTACCGTCGCCACTTCACGAGTGCGTGAAATTTTTAAGCGTAACATGTTAGGTATCTATTTATTCAACGTAACATCATCTTTCACAATATACAAAAAAATTGGGCTAACTTTACTGTTTTTTTTTTTTTTTAATTCAGTTAATTGTATTTTTTCCCAAAAAATTGCGTTTGAAAGATCGCTGCGCAAATACCGTGTGACATAAAATATTGCAACGACCGCCATTTTATTCTCTAGGGGTCTTTGCTAAAAAATGATATATCATTATATAACGTTTTGTGGTTCTAAGTAATTTTCTAACAAAAAATACTGATTTTAACTTGAAAACAACAAGTGTCAGAAATAGGCTTGGTCTGGAAGTGGTTAAACATCTTTCTGGACAGTCGGACTGTGAGGGGATTAGGAACAGAGTGGTAATGAATCCTGGAACACCTAAGGTTCTACCACTGTATCATTTAAGTCAGAACAGATAGATCTGCTGCTTCCCGCTGTTCTTGCCTTTCCATTGCCACCCACAAGCTTATAAAGTAAAAGCAAGCCTGATTACAGTTTCAGTTTAAGTTAAAGCTGAACTCCAGGTATGGTTTTTATTGCATAGTGACATTGGTCCAGCTTGGATTAATGCAAGTATATATATATATATATCTATATATATATATTCCACACCTGAGGGACCCGCTGTGATTGCAGAGAATTAATAGTAGTTGCCTCTACTACAGTGATCACTGCAGTCCTGTGCAAAGAAGCTGCCCTTCTGCATAATGAACATGGGATCACTCCCACCACTCACAAATTGCCTTCCATTTTTTTTATAATTTCAAGGTGTTCTCTGATTGGACATGGTAGAGAGGTTATCTGCATTTCAAGACATGCGGTGCACCCCTGAACTCATTCTCTTAGTGATATCATTGTTGTGCCACTGTGGGTGTATCATTAAGAAAGAGAAGCGGTGTCATTGACACACCAGTCAAATACCGCAAACCTAAAGTCATTCTCTAGATATCTGCATTGCTGTCTGTATGTACAATGTGATGTATTGCCAATAATAATTTATTATTTTTTATATACAGGAAAGCCACAATTGCAAAACTTGCTCAAGGAAATGGCCAGATACCTCAAGCAGCTGTATTCATTTCTCATGAGAGCCAACAACAAAAGACTGTGAATCAGCCAGAAGGGAATGCAGATCCCTTCATTTCTGCTGTTGAGGCAGATCACATCCTTGATACAAAGGTAGGTGGATGGTTTGGAGATAAGTACTTGCATGTGTTTGTTCCAAAGTACACTGTGATGTAGTCCTATTACATTTCATACACTTATGTGTAAATTGTACATGTTCTATAGATTATAGATGCTGTCCACCCCAAATTAAATCCAAAAATTTGGTTTTGGGGCCCTATGGTTAATTAATCAAAATCATTTAATTTTGATGTGAAGTATATTTGCTTGAGACTCAGGGAAATTTGGTAAAATTTGAGTTCCTGAAAAAGTCACATTGACACTTGTTATCTCATTGTGAAATACTGTATATTTAGACGTACTATACCAAGGTGATAATAAAATAATAAAGGTGATATTAAAATAATAAATGATACCATATAAATAAATATACCAAGGTGATATTAAAATAATAAATGATTTCAACCCATGCAGTTATATAACAGTCTTTGCCCTACATTACCATATTCCTCCAGCTAATTATGAATTTTATAAGTTCAGTAAAACTGTGTGACGGCATCAAATACATTGAAAGCCAGGCAAATGCATCTGAAAATGGCTGAAAAAAAGTTGTTGACACCATACTATTTGCAAATTATAGTGATTTTTTTTTTTTTTTTTATCATTCTTTTTAAATACTGACATTTAAATTAAAGCTAGACCTGTTTTTACTCTAGGGTGGATCCGATCTCATCATTAATGGCTATGGACCAGTTGTGAAAAAAAACACAAAGAAAAAATGGTTATTTTTCAATGACCGTAAAAAAGACCACTTGGAACAGGTAAATGTTTTTACTTGCAGATAGGTATTAGGTATTTGAATATTTTGTGTGGCAACACTGACCAGATATTTTTCCTCAACAGTCCAACTCAAGAATTGTAAGGGCTACTTGTTTATACCAACCTGGTACGACTGTACTGCTGGGAGAAGACACATCCTCCACCCCACCAGGCCACCCAGACTCGTTCCAGACAAGAAGGAGCATAGCAGCAGACACAGAGCATTCTGAGAACAGTGAGGAAAGCCACGAGACCAATGATTCTGGGCGTTACTCCCATGAATCCAATGATGAAATGAATCTGTACTCTGTTATCAGCACCACTCTGCCCTCACCTCATTCATTTAGCAGTGAAGAAAGTGCAAAGGACTCTGTTTTAACCAAACGCTAAAAAAACTGACCAGTGTCTGCTGCTGAGGAACATTCGTTCACGGTACCTCACAAGATCCACAAAACATTTTAAAGATGACGATTACTTTAAAGCCAGATGCGTCCAACATTAGTGTCTGTTCCAAGGACAATGAACGGAGTCAAAACAAATGAATGTGGAATCTGGTTTTTCACATCCCATACATCACAATTTTCCCACAGAATGTTCCGTAGAGTAAATCTATTGACTGTGAAGGTTGGCTTGCTGGATAGTGAATGGATTAGAAACTCTCAAGGTTTTTTATGCCATTTATCTTTGTTGTAAAGGGACGTCAAGCAGTCCCTTAGATTTATGTCTACCTCAGCTGGTCTTACGATGAACTCCATTTCGCTGCTTTACCCATATTTGTGTTTGTATGTCTCCCCTTACCCTTCATCAGAAATACTTCCTAAATGTGTTTTTTAATTATTTTTCATGCTTTGTGATGAATGTTTTTACTTAAGGAGTTGTAAAGGCAAAATGGAGAAACGGTCTCTGTTAGACTTTGAATACAGTACTGTTAATTGGCTGATTAAAGCATGGCTTCCTACCTGAAATACCTACTACCTCTGTAAACAAGAGTGTTAAACAAAACTTACTCTATGTTCTTGTTGGTTTCAGACAAATACTTATTATTATGTAACATTTGCCGTCTAAACAGACAGCTGTGCCTTCTACTATCTCAGTAAAACAGTACTGCCTTACTCAAACAGTATTCAGGACATTACTCAGGAGTACAACAAGAGGCCTTAAACCCCAGGACATTTGTGGAGAACCTCAACCACCCATATATCCATTTAATAATTCTCTTAAAATGTTTGATTTCTTTAGAAGGTTGGCTATGGTCATGTAAGTTTCAGCACATTTGTAGACATATGGAAGTCCTGTAGACAACAATGCTACTGACATGTGTAATGCAGATGGAGTCCTATTTATGGTATAAATACTATAATATACTGTATATACTTACCCATAGACATAATCATTTTTTAAATGAAGCACAGCCTATTTGGGACTGATGCTTGATATTCTTTGCCGTATACATGCTTGTTTACACTCGGGGATGGAGAGCAACATGCTAGTCAGCCGATGTGTTCAATGTTGACTGAATGTTAGAAGAGCCTTTGCAGAGCTGTTTACTCAAGAGCCAATTGTGCCTGTTGCCTTTACAATTCCTGATTTATACTACCTCTTTTTTAATTGATGTTCTTGTTAATTTCCTGGACTCAGGGAATTGTGTATTTTTGTGTGTCTGGACCTCATGAATATATGGGGCAAATGCGACAGGGTATCATGCTTTTTTCCTTGTTTTTATAGAAAATGAAGTAGGTCAATGAATTCATCCGATACATTATTAAAGCGTTCCTGTTGCATAAACAGGCAGCCACTTTAAGTGCTAAAGCTCCAGTTTGGTATGTCATGATTAGGGATGAACTTGGGTTCAGTCCCAGAAGGAAGCTGTCAGTGCCGGCCCAATCAGCTGGGCATTCCCTGCCCCGTAACAGCATGTTCAAGGGGATGCTGCTGTTAGGTCAATGTCATTGACCCAATTTAGCCATGTAGCCATAATAGGTCAATAATGTCACAAGCATCCCCTTTGTGTATATGAAGCTGCAGAGGAGGTCACAGCCGCTTGGCCCTGGCACAGACAGCTTCCTTCCGGCCAAACCAAAGCTCATGCTTGGTGCTCAATATGCAAAAATCACCATATAATGAATAGCTTACAAGATTGCATTCCAACCATGTGCGTATATGTGTAGCGATCTTGTAAAGGCTTTAACTCCGAATGGCTATAAGTTTATATGGCTAAATCTGGCCATATAAACTCCAGGCAGAGGATATGGAACTGTTGCTTTGTAGTTGCTGTATTAGCTGCAATCCAGTTCCTTATAGGGGTTGTAAAGGTTTGTTTTTTATTCTCTAAATAGGTTCCTTTAAGCTAGTGCATTGTTGGTTCATTTACCTTTTCCTTCGATTTCCCTTCTAGATGTTTTTTTTCTTTGTCTGAATTTCTCACTTCCTGTTCCTCCACAGTAAGCTTGCCCCCATCATCCAAGCGGGGGTTAGTAAGCCAGAACAGCTTACTGAACAGCTTACTGAGGAGAAACAGGAAGTGAGAAATTCAGACAAAGAAAACAAAGAAAAAAAACATTTAGAAGGGAAATTGAAGGAACAAGGTAAGTGAACCAACAATGCACTAGCTTAAAAGGAACCTATTTAGAAAATAAAAAACAAACCTTTACAACCCCTTTAATTGGCTGCTTCCACTGTGAATGTGGAACAGGTACCCTTTAATACAGACATGTAAATTATGTCATACCAAAGATTGTCCTTTACTTTGTAAGGGAAAGCTATTTTTTTTTCCAAAAGAAAAAAAACAGTTATTTTGTTTTCCGCATAACTGCTAAGTAGTAGTAATAGGGATTGTAAAAGATAAGTAGGGATGAATACAATCTGCATTTTAAACTACCTTTGACTTTAAATAGTCATGTCCAAAAACTTCCACTTTTAGTATTCAGCTATTAGCTCTTTATTATACCAGTATTAGATGACCTATTTTTTTGAACAAATTGCTTTATACAATAAGGAAGGAAACTTTAACCAAAGATTTATTTTTGGGGTCTTGTCTTGCTCTTTGTTTAGGTGAGTTTTTTAAGTCCATTTTCTGTATGAACAAATGTTCACACTAAACAGTTAATATGCCGGAGCAGCTAAAACTTAATCATGTTATCCTTCCTATTAGGGATATTATTGGGATATTACATTTGTTTGTTTGTGCTCATTTTAGAGCAAGGAATCAGACATCAACACATGTAGCAATATATTCATTTCATAGTATGTGAAATTATAACATGTCCGGCAATAGTACCGTGTATTAAATAGGCTGTTCATAACTAGAAAAGATTCTAATATCCCAGTAAACAATAACTCCATCAAGTAAAGTAAAATCCAACTGTAAGCAAAACTTCTATTTTAGTTATGGATCAAACTTCTGTCAGTTTTTTATTGCTGTATGTGACATTTATGGGGCGATTACAGCTTACTTACTGTCTTTCTGATGTTTGCCACCTCATCCAATCAGAGAATGCTTTGCATTCGTTGAGGAAAAATGCAAGGAATTTTCTCAATGGCAACAGTGCCAAGCTAGTGACCCCCTGTGGTTAGGGTGCATTAGAGTAGCTATTCCGCATGGGACCCAGAAGACTGCACTGATCACTGTAGTAGCAGTAACTGCTGAGATTTTCTCCTTCTGAAGCAGTCCCACAGGTTTAGAATATGCATACTTACATTGGTTCAAGCTGGACCAATGTAACTATGCAATGCAAACTATACCTGGATTACAGCTTTAAGCTTAACAGCTTGGATGGATGAATCTTCCCTGCTGGCTGTTATATTCAGAGAACCGGCTGTCGGAATATCCAAACAGTGACTGCAGATGATTGGGTGCTGTCACTGTTTGGTCGCCAATTATCCACCCAGCTCCTTCGAAGGTTGTTGTGCTGGTAGGACCACCCACAATTAGAATTTTGGACGATTCACAGGAATCCGTTGAAAATATCAGCAGCAGTGGAAGGCTGGTCCTGCTGCAGCTAAGTCAGCGTGAGATAAGTTTGTCCAAGCTGAAGTTTTGGAACTGATAGGAGATCAGTTGCTTTGGAAAAACAGTTCATTAGACTGAAAGATTACATTTCAGCAGTGAGCCATAAATCTACTTAAAATATTCTACAATAAACAACTTCTAAGCATTGTTAGTGGAGTACAAGCTTTTCTACTTTTGTTGCTGCTCTTAAGCCATCCCATATGCAAGCAGTGAGCCATTTTTGTTTTTTGAAGGTTATCCATGAGACTGTTATACATGTTGGTTCCACTGTTATACAGTTGATACTTTACTGTAAAAGTATGTTAGAGAGCAGTTTCCAAATAGTGTAGGAATTTACATAATAATCATAGTATGTGGCTTCCATATGGATACCAACCTAAAGCTTACAAGGGCCATTGGTTGTCTGAATTCTGCCATCTCTAAAATAGAAGGCATCTAGTACAGTCTACACTAAATAGTCAAAGTGCTTAGCATTAGAAATATTCTGCATGGAACTCACAACCCATAGCTTTTGAGCAACGCATAAAGCGACTCGGTCATCACATTAACATACATAGCATTAACGCAGGTTGTATAGTGAGAGATCAGTTTATTCTTTAATTTTTGAGCAAATAAGTTTGCAGTTTTGCACCCACTCCCCCCCCCCCCACCACCACCTACATGCACTTATATCACCACAGCTCTGGCAGCTGATTGCAGAAATCCCAAAGAACCAACTGAGATCATGCAGAAACTTTCAGTAAGAGCTGATTGCCTATATACAGTATACTAATGTGGTCAGCCCAGTACATAAACCGTGAAGACTAGGTCACCTTAAATAAAAAGCTTTGCAGCTTACCACTACTCCCTGCCTTTCTACCTATATGCTCTAGGCAGTGTTTTTTTAGTACTTTCCTTTGCTACTAATCCGAGGGCCCCAAAATATTGCCATAACAGCAGTTTTGTGGGCAAGCAAGATACAGCTGCTTATGGCTTACCCTAAATATGTCCCATATATCCCTTATCTTGGTTAACAATTTATGCCAAAGATATTTATGGCTGCTCCGGCATATAGGGCAGTGGATAAGTCTTTAAAAATAATGTTTTGTTTGCTGGCGTTTTGGCCAAATGTACTGTTTATTACTGCATGGACCATTTAATTTAATTTTCTTTTTTTCTTTTTTTGTGTTCAAAGCAGTTTGCACCACCGGTGTCTCTTGCTAGTTTTCTAGTTGGAATAACCAGAATTCCAAGGAATTAGGGGTGACATTTGATCAGAAAAAAATGGTGTGTTTTAGTTTGTACAGCATGCTGCACTGAAGTTTGGATGTTGAGTGCTGCTTAGCCCATAAAGAAGCTTATTTAATGAGGAGTAGTGATGATCTTGGGTTCGCTTGGAGTTATCTGCCATTGCTGGGCCAATGAGCTGTGGGTGGGACTGCTTGTGACATCATTGACCTAATACGGTCATATGGCCATATTAAGTCAGTGACGTCACAAGCATCCCCGCCCCTTTGTGTTTATGCAGCGACGGAGTGGGGAATCTTCCACCTGCAGCTCATTAGCTGCCAAACCCAAGCTCATCCCTAGAGAGGTGGTGCAGGGAGCAACTATTTTATCTAATGTGCAGTATTCCATAGCAAGCAGCCAAAAATAATTTCCTAACTGATTACATGGAATTGAATATGGATGCCATTAGTTACTTTGCAGTTAATAAATAAGCTTGTTATGTATTTTGGACGGCAGTGCTGTACACTACTAATACCACGTTAAAGACCACACCATTTTTATGTCTTGTGCCTCTCAGACCTTGGGATTCTCCCAACTCTGTTGTATTACTGTGGTGTTTTTTATATCTGAATGTAAGATGTGAAGATATCAGGTTTGTTCTGTGTATGCATATATGCAGTGTATACTGCTATTTTTAATGCTCCTTCTGTCTCCTCTGCTAGAAATGGACAAGTGATTGTCTATGGCTTCAGCTTTTTCTTCTTCAAATTCCCATTTTCTGTTGCAGTGTTCCTTTTCTTTTCACTTAAACGAACCTTAACCTGAAAGGATTTTAAGGTTTCCGCAGCTGTCCTTCCTGGAATGCCAGTTGCCAGTCCCATAACAAGCATGTGTTGAGTGAAATCAGAGCAATGTTTATACTCTAAAAAACTGCATACTTGGTCTGGATTAGTGACTTGGAGAATATTGAAGACAGTAGAGCAGCTTTATAGCCAAACAACATTTTGAGGAGACGTCAGCAGTGGAAGCCTCTACAATTCTCTCAGCACCGGTTCCCTTTAGCACTGTGTTGATCGCTCAGTGTGGTTGATTTACCAGAGGAGAAAAATGCCCAGTGAAGCTGTGGCTAGATCAATCACCTAATCATTTGCAAGCAAGTGCTGCTGATTGGAGCAAAATACATTTTTTGGTTGAGTCTGAGGGGCAATTTACAAAAAACAAAGGCGGGGCATAGAACTTATTTTGCTGTACCCAAATTAAATTTTTAGTATTTGACCTGAAGCTTGAATTGGTCTTTTTTTGAATCTCCTGCACATGATTAGGTTTCTGAAGTAAAGCACAGCTTCATTGGGTTTCTGACATGAATACACCTTTATTGGGTTAGGAGAATTTTCTACTCATTTAGTAAACCAACATTATTATATTTAGAGAACCAGTTGACACAGACCTCTATATACCACAGTACCCAAGGTATCTCATTGGCTTTGGGCAGCCTAGAAAAACAAGCCAATGACCATGCAATTCCAAAAATGGCTGGTCTTAAAAGGGGGGACTTTTTATTGAATAGTTGACAGTATTCCCTTTAAAATACTGTGTGCAATATGATATCCTAGTGCCAGCTTGGTACTTTGTCTGAGTGAACTACTTATACAAATGAAGGCTACAAAAATATGGCTTTTGGGAAGATGTGCCTTGTAGATTCATGTTATGTCAATGCCAAGTGCTTAAACATGCCAAGGCCCAAACCTAAAGAGTATGTTCATCCATGTATACTTTAACTGCGGCGAATGCATTCAACTTTTATCATTAATGTTTTCCGTAGATGCCAACAGCTGGTTGAACCCAAAAGCATTAACAGTTTTCCAAATGCTACTGTAATTTTAATAACACCCTGTAATGGTAATTTGGGAATGCGAACTGCAAACATATCACCATCAGTATGCCCTGACATTTGTGTTTGCTGTAGAAGTTAATGATGCCTGTGATTACTCAGGTATCTGTGATCTGGTTGAGGTTAATGTAGTTATGCTGGACCAACGTAACTGCACCCAGTGATGCCAGTGTTTTCATGGCTTTGTCTACAAACGTCAGGCCACTAGTAAAGTTGCATACATAATCTCTTATCATGGGTGCATTCTGGTTTCCCATAGTGTGAGAAATCCAGATTTTAGGGAAGTACTAGTCCAACCATATACTTATGTATCTTTAAAAAAAAGCCAACTGTGCCTTCATTCCCTATATGAATACAAACTCACTCAGACAAAGTCAACAAATTTCCCATCCACTGTGAAACGTTACCAGGGCTTACTAAATTTTAAAGACTGCTGATTTCACAAACTTTTTTGTTAAAACTTTATAATTCTTAGGACCAATATCAGATTATCTTTAAATCAACTTTGTTGCAGATTTAAAAAAAAAAAACACACCCTGCAAAATAAATATTTTTATACTTACACGCTTCACTGCCTATTCATTTAATTTTAGGGCCCTTTTACGCCACGTGTATTGGGTGCTTTGTTCATCGCAGACCCAATGCAAAAGCAAGCAGAAATCTATTGTTTCCAATAGACTTGAGTTTGGATTTTGTGAAAATGAAACGTGCTGCATTTAAACACAGCACAACGTGATACAACTCATTACATCACAATGTGATGGATTTAAAAAACGAATGTCAATGTACGTTAACTCAAGTGCATTTAAAATGCATCAACGCAAGCTGAATGCAATGGAAGTCTTATGAATTTAGAAATGGGACAACGGGACAAAAAAGTATAAATACCCTTTGTTTTATAGGGTGTGCTTTTTTTTTTTTTTTTTATTAGTTCTTTAATATCACAAACATCCTACTTGTCACCAAGGCTTTTTTTAAGTTAAGAATGTATATTTATAAACACAACACAAACTATACATTTGTACATGTGTGTAATTCTTATGCAAATATTTTTATAGCTGTATTTTCTTGACTTCGATTATACTCGTCTATTTTATCATCTGTGAAAAAATTTATATTTAACTAATTGTATTGTTGTAGGCCTAAGTGTACAAGTAATGTATCACAATGCTTATGGAAATATTGAATATGTGCCATAGAGATCAATAACTATTAATATTTGTTGCCCAGTAGTTTTACAGTTTTATATGCATTATGTTGGAATATCAATCACTGGCCATAGAATACATTACTGTACGTTTTCTTGAGAATAGGCAGCTGTGTTCATTTAAAGGGTTTTCCACCCAGTTTTAGATTTTTGTAAATAAATCTAAAGTGTTAAAAGACATGAAGGTTGTGGTTTGAAACATTCGGGTAATATGAGTGACAGGACCTGAATCTTACCTGAATTCAAACAGAGCTGGTCAAAAATCCATTATTAGAACATATTGGGGTTGATTTACTAAAACGGAAGAGTGCAAAATTTGCTGCAGCTGTGTATGGTAGCCAATCAGCTTCTAACTTCAGCTTGTTCAATTTAAGCTTTGACAAAAAAACCTGAACCTAATTGGTTATTATGCATAACTGAACTAGATTTTGCACTCTCTAGCTTAAGGCCCCTTTCACACAATCCGTGTCCCTGTATGGGCTCCGCTTTGCTCAGCGGGGATCGCTCCGTCGATCCCCGCTGAGCAGGCAGATGACAGGTCTGTCTCAGCACACTGTGTAGGGACCGACCTGTCAGAGCACCGCTCTCCCCTATGGGGAATCGGATGACGACAGGCCGTAGAGTCCGTTGTCATCCCATCCGATCCGCAGACGGATGGAAAATAGGGTTTTCTTCCTTCACACTTTGGCGGATCAGAGCGGGTCGGATGACAGCGGACATGTCACCGTGGGTACATGGAGCATCCGTTCACGTCCGCCTAAAAATCTGACAGGCGGACCTGAACAGTCCGTTCGGGTGAAAGAGCCCTTAGTATATCAACTCCAATGGGGTTGATTTTCTAAAACTGGAGAAAAATATTTGGTGTAGCTCTGCATAGTAGCCAATCAGCTTCTAACTTCAGCTTGTTAAAATAAGCTTTTCAGAAGAATTTGGAAGCTGATTGGTAACTATGCAGAGCTGCACCAAATTTTACACTTTCCCGTGGTTGCAGGAAAGAAATTTGCACCGTGTTTGGCCTGCCTTAGTAAATCAACCCCATTGTGTCAGGTGTATTCATGGTTGTCAAGTTGATGACTTGCACCTGCTACATGATAACACTTTAGCCTGAAGCTAAATAAATTTGAAGCTGGATAGACAAACACTTTAAACAAAGGAGATGTCAAGTGAGTATGTTTCATTTACAGGCAGAGCATGCGTTCAGTTAGGCCTGGTTCACACCTATGCATTTTTTGTGCATTTTCAGTTTTGCAGAAACACACTACAGTTCATTTAACATGGTTTCCTATGGCTGTAGTTCACATCTGTGCATTTTATGGAAAGGGCCAGGTTTTTTTTTCTGGTTTTTGGTTCCATAGACTTCAATGGTTTAAAGATGTGTATTGAAAAACGCAAAATGCACCTGCAATATGCAACCTGCACAAGTGTGAATCAGGCCTTAGGCCCGTTTTACACAGGGCTGTCCATTTTGACGGACTCCACTTGCTCAGCAGGGATCGGTCCATTGATCCCCGCTGAGCCGGCGGATGACAGGTCCGTCTCTTCTCACTGTACAGGGACGGACCTGTCAGAGCCCCGCTGTTCTCTATGGGGGATCGGATGAAAACGGACCGCCTGTCCGTTTTCATCAGCTCTGATCCGCCAGACGGATGGAAAATAGAGTTTCCATCCTTCTGGATTTAGTGGATCGGATGTCAGCGGACATGTGACCGCTGACATCCGTCGCTCCATAGAGCTCGGACTTTCACACTGGGGCTGCAGGGGAGGCGTTTTACAGGCGCTATTTTTAGCCCTTTAGCGCCTGAAAAACGCCTCAGTGTGAAAGTAGTCTACAGGGGTGTACACACATTCACGTCTATGGCCATCCGCAGCTCCCCAGCCATTGGAAAATTATGTCTTTTTATGCTAGGCATATTTTATACCAAAGTATGTCTGTGTAAATGAGGCCGTAATCTCTCTGAAGAGCACAGCCGGCTTCTTAGAAAGTGCGTGCTCGTTGAAGTGGCCTTGAATTCCACAATACAATGCCTCAAACCTGCGGCACATTTAACTGCAACATTTCTTTCTAGGAATAATGTTACACTGTGTATATACAGGAGCCAAATGTTATCAACACATTTTTAATACTTTATTATGAATGTATGAGTTTCTTTCCATTAGATCACTATTACAATACTCTATGGAGTATTTAGAGTGAGCGTCTTTTTTTTTTTTTTTCCCTTCCTCCTCTTCTTTTCATGTAAAGGTGACACTGGTGTTACTTTGGAGGACACGGCTGATTTAGTTTTGTATTAAACTCAGGGAATCGGCTTGTCGCTCTGTTGTGCTCTGCCTGTTGTTCTCCTTGAATTGTGAATGTAACTCGTTTTCTCATTTCACGTACTATTGTGTTTCTTTATTGTTTTTATATAGAAAATGGTTTTAGTTTGTTGAGAATTATTTTTTTTTTATACTATGTTTATTTTGTTTATTGGTCAGTTTACAGGAGTGTTTCAGCACTCCGTAAGTCTTGCTAAAAAAGATAGATGTTGAAACGCCAAATGTTTTTGTTTCTGCTGTGATAACAGTCAAGATATCAGTGAGTTGCACAGTTAAAATAAAGGTTTTCTTAACTAAAAGTTTCTTACAGTCGTGTTTATTTTTGCATTTATGTATGGTAGGTGTATATAAAGAGGTACCCTTAGAGCCCATTCACACAGGGGCGGCACAACTTGTTCCGCGACTGTGCCGGGCGATCCTAACACGACTTCAGAGGTGACTTCAAAAATGACTTCGGTATTGAAGTCAATGGAAGTCGCCCTGAAGTCATCTTGAAGTAGTACAGGAACCTTTTTCTAAGTCGGAGCGACTTGAGTCGCTCCTATTAGAACGGTTCCATTGTACAGAACGGGACGCGACTTGTCAGGCGGCTGAGTCGCCTGACGAGTCGCCCCTGTGTGAATGGGGTCTCAGGGTCTAGTCACACTAACTGCTGTGTTATAATACAGCGGCTGGTGTGTGGTGCGATGCACTCCTTGATTACTGCAGCGCATTGCACTGTTTACCTTCTTTTTTTTTAAAACAAACTCTATTGAAATCATAAAACAAAAAACTGAGTGCCGCTCCAGGTCTCCAATGACTTTCACTAGAAAGGTGGCGGCATGGAAAAAAAAAACCCATCCCGGCTCAATACACACATTAAAATAAGAAGAAAGTCCAAATGCCACGCACCAACATAAGCCACGGTATAAATAGGAAAGAAGCAGCTTCAGCCCAGCTCTATCCAGGCCACAACAGACTGATGCATTTCACCCCACCCACAGGATGTCATGATTAAGCCCTCTGGGAAGTGACGTGACCTATACCTGGGCTTATGTTAGTATGTGGCGTTTAAACTTTATTGAAATGTAACACAGTGACATTTTTTTCCTAAAGTGATACTAAACATACATTGTCCCTTCTATTTCTGTACAGTAAGTCCCCTACATACGAATATTCAACTTGTGAACTTTCAAAGATGCAAACATATGTTAACATGACCAATCCTGTAAAGCTGAGTACACACACCTATTTTTTTTTTCCCATTCAACCTAGCGGGCTGAACGTAAAAAAAATATTACAGATCACAGTCCAAATGCAAGCAATGTTGGTACAGCGATCTCCCCTGCTGTGCCTTTGTTTTCTGACAGAACACACTGATCAGCGCTCGCAGCCTTTGTTTGCAAGCGCTGATCTTTGCTGGACTTGCAAACAAGTTGAACTTACGAACGAGCTCCCAGAACGGAACTCATCCTTAAATAGGGGACTTAAGCCTCGTACACACGGTCGGACTTCCATCGGACTTTTCCGTGGATTTTTGTCCAAACGGAGTTGGCCGGGCACACCCATAGCATACACACCACAGGACTTTTCTGCAAACTTTCCCAAAACTTTTTGCAACATCACGTGGTTTTTCTGCTCTTTTCTGCTCTTTACCGCCACCCTTTGGTCAACTTCTGCTATTGTTGGTTGATTTTAACATTACTTGTTTTGTCCATCGGACAAAAGTCCGATGCTTTTCTGTACACACGGTCAGACTTTGCTCCATCTGACTTTTGTTGGGCAAAAGTTTGTCCGTTTGCAGACCCAACTTTTGTCCAATGAAAACAAAACCAAACGAAAAAAAGTTCACGGTCAGATTGTTGGTCCAACTTGCTTAAAACGAAGTTTGTTGGGCAAAAGTCAGACCGTGTGTACGGGGCTTTACTGTACAGTATATGGATAATGGCACTGTAATTATTTTAATTAAAAAAACATCTAAGTACCTCTTCCTAATCCATATACAGCTGTCATGACTCAGATGTTTCCCAGCCTGTCTGCACGGAAACAAAAGCAGGAGGAGCTTCTAGTCCTCTGCTGTTGGTCACATGTTCAAAATAAAAATAAAACAGCCTTTGGAATAGATTAAAAACAAATAATTAATATTAATAAACTGTTTTAAATTGTCATACAAATAGTTATTTGTAATTAATTCTTAATTATTTTTTGGCAATAACATGGTGAGGGTGAATTTCTGCCAGTCACAGGCTGTGTCACACCCCTCAAGCCTGTGTCTTAGAATAAGAGGGAGGTGATGCCTCCATCAATCTACATGTAATATCCTCCCCCCATTGTGTTTAGCTGGTTAGTGGGCATGGAGGAGGAGGATGGAGTGGGCTGTCATTTACCACTGTGAATGCATGTCTAAACTCACTTGGGCTGCTCAAATGTGATAGGGAGGAAATGCTTAGCATAGAAACTCAGTAAAAAATGAGCATGTGCAGAGCTGCCAACACTGTTCTGCAAAATCTCCAACTACATTGGTGACTTTGACAGAAAGGAGAGACAGTGAACAGCAGGATCAGACAGGTTTTATGCAGAATACAGAAAACGAATCTCATAGTGACTGGCAGAGTATTAACAGCATGTATAGTCAAGGGCGTACCTAGAGCCCAAGACCAAGGGAGATTGACAGTTATTTTGTGTTTCTTCCATTTGCAAATAATCTCACCAACTGTGGTCACCCTCTGACCAAGCTGCTTGGCGATGGTCTTGTAGCCCATTCCAGCCTTGTGTAGGTCTACAATCTTGTCCCCGTCATCCTTGGACAGCTCTTTGGTCTTGGCCATCGTGGAGAGTTTGGAATCTGATTGATTGCTTCTGTGGACAGGTGTCTTTTACCTCGTTACCTGTATAGACGACACCTAGGAGACAGAAATCTGATTTATAGGGGATCAACAATTATTTCACTCATTAAAATGCAAATCAATTTATAACCTTTTTGAAATGCGTTTTTCTGGGTTTTTTTGTTGTAATTCTGTCTCTCACTGTTAAAATAAACCTACCAATAAAATTATAGACTTATCATTTCTTTGTCAGTGGGCAAACATACAAAATCAGCAGGGGGTCAAATACTTTTTTCCCTCACTGTAACAAATTGAAGCTGAACGCCAGCTAACACTTTATAATCAGTTACAGCAAACAGTTTTGTTCCTTTTGGGATTAAGGTTTTACTTTTATAAATATAAGCTGTAAGCACCCCTGTCAGTGGTAAATTATTTATCTCATCCCTGTAACTGCTACATCTGCAGGACAGCTTGTTCTGATGAACAACAGACTTACTGACCAGATCATCAGATGAAAATAAAGGAAAAATGCCTAAAACAGAAAAAGGAATGTTACCATCACATCTAAAAGCCCATACACACGATCAGACTTTTTGATAACAAATCTCCGACGGACCTGTTTTTGCAGACAATCCGACCGTGTGTACGCTCCATCGGACAAACTTTTTCGCTTTTTCATCGGACAAATGTTCGCTGTGAGAACAGACAAACTTTCTGGCAACAAATGTCCTACATCGGCTAATCCGATCGTGTGTACACAAGTCCATCGGGCTAAAGTCCAAAGTACAAACACGCATGCTCAGAACCAATGCTAAAGATCAGACAACAATAGCAGGAGTTGCCCAGAGGGTGACGGTAAAGAGCAGAAAAACCACGTAGTACGTCTATTACGTCACTACGTTCGTGTTTGTTGGCTGAAAAAGTCCTGCCGTGTGTATGCATACCAAGTTCACGGCCAACGCCCATTCGGAGCAAAAATACACGGAAAAGTCAGTTGGAAGTCCGATCGTGTGTATGAGGCTTAAGAATTGACAAGCTGCAATATAATAAATGTTTGCTTTTGGGCTTTAACTTCTACACACTGAATTTTTTTTTAACTCCGACCAGGTAGAATTCTTCCCCACTTTGACATCCAACACTCCAAAAAATGTAAGACGCAGAAGATTATTTAGAAAGTTCAACCCCATGAAATAGCAAATGTTGGACAGCACAGACCAGGGGACAGCTAACTGGCTGATGTCACGCTGTTGTGTATGCGTTGCAGCACATGTGGTAATACAAAAGTGTTAGTGTAAATCAGGCATGTCCAAAGTCCAGCCCGCGGGCCAATCGCGGCCCACGGCCCGGTTTTGAACGGCCCTCCTGGTTATCTACACATATATATCTTTTGTGGCCCCCGACAATCTCCCAGCGCCGGGGCCACAAAAGATATACCGTATTTATTGGCATATAACACGTACTTTTGTGCTGCCTGTGAGGTGAAGAAGAGCGAGCGCCGCCAAAATAGCCCGAGCCAAGTGTACTGTGTACTCGGCTAGGCTCGGCTCCGCTCGCAGACACGCCCAGTAACGCCATTGGACGTGTGATGTCCATCATGGAAGCCAGGCCAAGGGGCGGGACTGCGAGAGGAGCCGAGTACAGTCGAATACATAGGACATCCAGCTCTATCTCAGCGGCAAAATTTAAAACGAATAAAGCTTAATTTTTGGGCACGGCTGGCTGCAGATGGACACTTGGGCACGGCTGGCTGCAGATGGACACTTGGGCACGGCTGGCTGCAGATGGACACTTGGGCACGGCTGGCTGCAGATGGACACTTGGGCACGGCTTTGCTGCAGATGGACACTGATCATTCCTGGCAATGTTGAGTGCATTCCTGGCAATGATAGGTGCTGCATTCCTGGCAATGATAGGTGCTGCATTCCTGGCAATGATAAGTGCTGCATTCTTGGCAATGGTGAGTGCATTCCCGGCAATGATAGGTGCTGCATTCCCGGCAATGGTGAGTGCATTCCCGGCAATGATAGGTGCTGCATTCCTGGCAATGATGAGTGCATTCCTGGCAATGGTGAGTGCATTCCCGGCAATGATAGGTGCTGCATTCCTGGCAATGGTGGTGCTGCATTCCTGCCAATGATGGAGGCTGCATTCCTGGCAATGGTGAGTGCTGCATTCCTGGCAATGGTGAGTGCTGCATTCCTGGCAATGGTGAGTGCTGCATTCCTGGCAATGGTGAGTGCTGCATTCCTGGCAATAATGAGTGCTGCATTCCTGGCAATGGTGGGTGCTGCATTCCTGGCAATGGTGGGTGCTGCATTTCTGGCAATGGTGAGTGCATTCCTGGTAATAGTGGGTGCATTCCTAGCAATGGTGTGTGCTGCATTCCTGGCAATTGAGGGTCTGCAGATGGGCACTGACCCTTATTTTGCTTTACAGTTCTTTATTTAAAATTGTATTTAATTTGTTTCCTGAAACTTCCCTCCTAAAGTGAAGGTGCGTGTTATACGCCAATAAATACGGTATATCCAAATAATACGCCTGAGTTTATCTCTTCACCACACACAGCCACGAAGGCAAGATAATTCTTGTTGAGCAGTGTATTCGTGCTCGAACGAACCCACTTAGACCGAATTTTAATGGTTCAAAGAATGTCAGGCAAAATGGTCGGCCCTCGAGCATGTTCACTTCATCAAATCTGGCCCACTTTGAAAAAAGTTTGGACACCCCTGGTGTAAATAGACTTATATTGTTTCCTTTTCATACTAAACTGCAGCACATACAGTATCTCACAAAAGTGAGTACACCCCTCAAGTTTTTGTAAATATTTTATTATATATTTTCATGTGACAACACTGAAGAAATTACACTTTGCTACAATGTAAAGTAGTGAGTGTACAGCTTGTATAACAGTGTCAATTTGATGTCCCCTCTAAATAACTCAACACACAGCCATTAATGTCTAAACCGCTGGCAACAAAAGTGAGTACACCCCTAAGTGAAAATGTCCAAATTGGGCCCAAAGTGGCAATATTTTGTGTGGCCACCATTATTTTCCAGCACTGCCTTAACCCTCTTGGGCATGGAGTTCACCAGCGCTTCACAGGTTGCCACTGGAGTCCTCTTCCACTCCTCCATGACGTCATCACTGAGCTGGTGGATGTTAGAGACTTTGCGCTCCTCCACCTTCCATTTGAGGATGCTCCAAAGATACTCAATGGGGTTTAGGTCTGGAGACATGCTTGGCCAGTCCATCACCTTTACTCTCAGCTTCTTTAACAAGGCAGTGGTCATCTTGGAGGTGTGTTTGGGGTCGTTATCCTGTTGGAATACTGCCCTGCGGCCCAGTCTCCGAAGGAAGGGGATCATGCTCTGCTTCAGTATGTCACAGTACATGTTGGCATTCATGGTTCCCTCAATGAACTGTAGCTCCCCAGTGCCGGCAGCACTCATGCAGCCCCAGACCATGACACTCCCACCACCATGCTTGACTGTAGGCAAGACATACTTGTCTTTGTACTCCTCACCTGGTTGCCGCCACACACGCTTGACACCATCTGAACCAAATAAGTTTATCTTGGTCTCATCAGAGCACAGGACATGGTTCCAGTAATCCATGTCCTTAGTCTGCTTGTCTTCAGCAAACTGTTTGCGGGCTTTCTTGTGCATCATATTTAGAAAAGGGCTTCCTTCTGGGACGACAGCCATGCAGACCAATTTGATGCAGTGTGTGGCAGCTTCTTATAGCCTAGGCCATCTTTATGTAGAGGAACAATTCTTTTTTTAAGATCCTCACAGAGTTCTTTGCCATGAGGTGCCATGTTGAACTTTCAGAAACCAGTATGAGACAGTGAGAGCGATAAGATCAAATTTAACCACTTCCCTACCCAGCCATAGACAAATGACGTCCACAGATGGGATCTCCCATCCTGGGTGGACGTCATATGACGTCCTCGGCTTTGTAGGGGGATATCTGAATGATGCCTGCAGCTAGAGGCATCATTCAGATATCCTTTTGAAGTGCCGGCGATTCTGTGCACCATAAGAATGATCATAGCGGTGGTTCCGCCGCTTGATCGTTCTTATAGGCGGCGGGAGGGGACACCCCCCCTCCCGCCGCCATCCGGTGCTTCTCCGGGCTCCCCCGTGCGATCGGGGACCCGGAGCGAATCTTCCGGCATCGTTGGTGGAGTCACGTGATGAGCATAGAGATGACTGGTGACCAGATGGTCACCAGTCATCTCTATGATCGTCGGAGGCCCGGGCGCGATGTGATGACGTCACGCCCGGGTCTCAAATGTAAACAAAGCCGCCGTTGCGGCTGTAAGTATGAAATCAGTGAAAATTTTTTCACTGATCTCATGCTTTCCAGCCTGGAGGAGAGATGTGGGGTCTTATTGACCCTGCATCTCTCAATAAAGAGAACCTGTCACACACATTCCTATTACAAGGGATGTTTACATTCCTTGTAATAGGAATAAAAGTGATCAAAAAAAAAGTAAAATCATTGTAAAAAAATAAATAAATAAGTAAAATAAATAATAATAAAAAAAAATTAAAACGCCCCTGTCCCCGGTAGCTCGCGATCAGAAGCGAATGCACACGTAAGTCGCCCACATATGTAAACGCCGTTCAAACCACGCATGTGAGGTATCGCCGCGTGCGTTAGAGCGCGTGCAACAATTCTAGCACTAGACCTCCTCTGTAATTCTAACCTGGTAACCTGTAAAAAAAATTAAAGCGTCGCCTATGGAGATTTTTAAGTACCGAAGTTTGGCGCCATTCCATGAGTGTGCGCAATTTTAAAGCGTGACATGTTAGGTATCTATTTACTCGGCGTAACATTATCTTTCATATGTTCCCAAAAAATTGGGCTAACTTTACTGTTTTGTTATTTTTTAATTCATGAAACCATTTTTTTTTTTTTTTAAAAGGCGTTTGAAAAATTATTGCGCAAATATTGTGCAAGAAAAAATGTTGCAATGACCATCATTTTATTCCCTAGGGTGTCTGCTAAAAAAACATATATAATGTTTGGGGGTTCCGAGTAATTTTCTAGCAAAAGAATGATGATTTGTACATGTAGGAGAGAAGTGCCAAAATAGGCCCGGTATTGAATAGGTACAAAAAGCCCTGTATTGAAGTGGTTAACACACATGCTCCCCATTCACACATGAGGCCTTGTAACTAGGGATGAGCTTCGAGTTCGAGTCGAGCCCATGTTCGACTCGAACATCGTCTGTTCGGCCGTTCGCCGAATTTCGAACATTATGGGCCGTTCGCGCCAAATTCGAGTGGCGCGTCACGTCCCATAATTCACTGCGGCATCACAGTGCATTGCTGGCTGATGATTGGCCAAGCATGCACTATGACCCGCATGCTTGGCCAATCACAGCGCCGTAAGTACAGAGAGCCGTAATTGGCCAAGGCCAGGGTGGCTTTGTTCAATCATGGCTCAGAGGAGTAGGTACACGCCCCACACTATATAAGGTCGCCGGCTTGGCGGCCTTGTGTAGTGTGTTGCGGCGTTGGTTAAAAGACAGAGAGAGAGAGACAGTGTAATTTGATTTGAGTTAGATAGAGCAGGCAGGCGAGTCAGTTAGCTGCATTTACAGTGTGTAGAGGATATATATGCATCCTAGGTGTTGTATATATATTTACACACTGTATTCAGTTTAGCTAGATCCATTCCTGTTATTCTCTTCATAATATACTGACAGGCAGGCAGGTGATTGTGCTAGCTGCAGTGTTTCACTTAGTGTACTGTGTCCTTTGCACAGTGTGCACCAAAAGCTTACCTGAATACAATTGCTGGTGTTCTGATACAAATACAGGCAGGGAGCTGCAGTATTTTGCTTTAGTGTCCTTTGCACAGTGTGCACCTAAAGCTTAACTCAATACAATTGCTGGTGTTCTGATAGATACAAATACAGGCAGGGAGCTGCAGTATTTTGCAGTATTTTGCTTTAGTGTCCTTTGCACAATGTGCACAATGTGCACCTAAAGATTAACGCAATACAATTGCTGGTGTTCTGATACAAATACAGGCAGGGAGCTGCAGTAGTTTTCTTTAGTGTCCTTTGCACAGTGTGCACCTAAAGATTACCTCAATACAATTTCTGGTGTTCTGATACAAATACAGGCAGGGAGCTGCAGTATTTTCAGTTAGTGTCCTTTGCACAGCGTGCACCTAAAGCTTACCTCAGTACAATTGCTGGTGTTCTGATAGATACAAATACAGGCAGGGAGCTGCAGTATTTTGCTTTAGTGTCCTTTGCACAGTGTGCACCTAAAGCTTACCTCAATAAAATTGCTGGTGTTCTGATACAAATACAGGCAGGGAGCTGCAGTATTTTCAGTTAGTGGTCCATATTGCCGGGACCACACATTACATTACAGCCGCCAGCAGTTTTAAATGACTTTTTTTCCTTTAAAAATTTCATTTTGTGCAGGGACAGTTCTAAACACGGGAAACACGTGCCACTTCACAGGCATACTATAGACACCCCCCAGGTACGATATTTAAAGGAATATTTCACTTTTTTCTTTTCACTTTATGCATCATTAAAATCACTGCTCCCGAAAAAACTGACGTTTTTAAAACTTCTTTTTGCATTGATACATGTCCCCTGGGGCAGGACCCGGGTCCCCAAACCCTTTTTAGGACAATAACTTGCATATTAGCCTATAAAATTAGCACTTTTGATTCCGAACGTTCGAGTCCCATAGACTTTAACGGGGTTCGATAGTTCGCACAAACTTTCGGTCCGTTCGCAGGTTCTGGTGCGAACCGAACCGGGGGGGTGTTCGGCTCATCCCTACTTGTAACACTAACGATTCACATGACACGATGGAGAAAAAATGGCTAATTGGGCCCAATTTGGAAATTTTTACTTAGGCCTGGTTCACACCTATGCATTTTTTAGCGTGTTTTCAGTTTTGCAGAAACACACTACAGTCCATTTAACATGGTTTCCTATGGATGTAGTTCACATGTATGCATTTTATGGAAAAGGCCGGGGACTTTTTTCTGGTTTTTGGTTCCATAGACTTCAATGGATGAAAAACATGTATTGAAAAACGCAAAATGCACCTGCAATATGCAAACTGCAACCTGCATAAATATGAATCAGGCCTTAGGGGTGTGCTCACTTTTGTTGCCAATGGTTTAGACATTAATGGCTGTGTATTGAGTTATTTTGAGGGGGAAGCAAATTTATACTGTTAGACCGCTTTCACATTGGAGGCGTTTTTCAGGCGCTTTAGCGCATGTAAAGCCCCTGAAAAAAGCCTCATCTGCAATCACAGTGTGAAAGTCCGAGTGCTTTCACACTGGGGCTCTGCGCTGGCAGGACATCAAAAAAAGTCCTGCAAGCAGCTTCTAAAGTGCCCCTGCCCATTGAAATCAATGGGCAGCGGCGCTTTGCGGGCGCTTTTAACCCTTTATTCGTACGCTAGCGGGGGGTTAAATGCGCCTGTAAAGCGCTGCAAAAACAACGGTAAAGCACTGCTAAAACTAGCGGTGCTTTACCGCCAACGCCCCCGCGCTGGCAGTGTGAAGCATGAGTTTAGCTGCATGAAAATAAACAGGGAGTTTCCACATTGACTCTTTACTTTACATGATTTGTTGTCATGACCTTTGTACATGCGGATAACCAATTTTTCTTATGCGTGTCCTGCGCTACTGTTGTAATATATACTTTGTATTTCTACCAATAAATATATTGAAGAAGAAAATAGGCAGGGGTGAATGGGTGCTAAGGGTCTACTCACACTTGACCTATCGCAGCAAAACGCATTAATTTTGTTACATGGAAATGTCCGATAATTGGTAATGCACGAGGGTAGAAAACAAGAGGATTCCATGTGCGCTGTAACGCATGCAGAACAATGTAAATCCAGCCTAAGCCCTCGTTCACATTGGAGCGACTTGTCATGCGATTTGACAGGTCAAATCGCATGACAAGTCACACCCTATTGCCGGTGTTCTATCGAATAGTGCCCTTCGTCAAAAAAAGCCCGCACATGCGCAGAATGGAAGGGCACTCCAGATGATTTCCCGATCAGCTGACGTGATGTCACCATAGCGCATGCGCACATCGTAGGAGGCTTTTTTCGACAGGAGATACCATTTCACGGGCACAATTGAAAGCTATGCAAAGAGCGGAGGGACTGTTGCGGGGCGGGTTGTAAGTGTGCAGTGTGCAACCCGCCCTTAATGGCCTGTACACATGATCCGAGGAAGAATCGTACGATTTTCGGATCGTGTGTACACTACTTTCAAAAGCCGATCACGACAGTTCATCCGATATTATTAGATCGGACCAGCACGAAAATTTTCCTCGTACTATACCAGATTGTACGATTTTCATTTAGTCAGTATAGTTGTGGTCCGAAAACACAATACAAATACATTACAACACATGACATCACTTCCGATTTTTTTGTCGTACGAGAATTTTCGGGACTTTATTACCCTATTCAATTTCTACTTGCAACTATTAAGCGGAAAAAGTCGTACGAACTGTCGTACGATATTTGGAACGTGTGTACGGGCCATTAGCCTCGTACACATGATCAGATTGTTGGCAGGGGATTGTCTGTTGACAGAGTGTTGGCCTAAAATTTTAAAGTTAGTTCGCTCCTTCAGACAATTGTTGTCCAACTTTCTGCCAACAAATGTTGGATGACATGCTAGTAAATTTTCCACGGACAATGGTCTGTTGTCAGATTTTCTGATGGTCAGTACACAAGTCCATCACACAAAAATTGAAAGTACAACTCCCATGCTCGGAATCAATGCTCACCAAACACGAAATTAGCAGAAGGGGCCCAAAGGGGGCGCTCAAGAGCTGAAATTCCTTGTTTTACGTCACTACGTTTGCGTTTGTTGGCCGACAATTGTGTACCGTTAGTATGCAAGACATGATCCTGGCACACGCCCTTTGGACAAAAAATCAGACGCTCGGTTGGCCAACAATCTGATCGTGTGTACCAGGCTTTAGACACAGGCAAAACCCACCGTTCAACACACCAAACCCGCCCTGCAACACAGGCAAAACCGGACAGCGAGGCACAATATGAAAAATATGGTGTCCCTCCGCTGTTTGCATAGCATTCAATTGTGCCTGTCAAATGGTATCTCCCGTCGAAAAAAAGCCTCCTACAATGTGCGCATGCGCTATGGTGACGTCACGCCAGCTGATCAGGAAATCAGCTGGAATGCCCTTCCGTTATGCACTTTTCGTAGGAGGGCACAAATCGTCAGAACAGCGGCAATCACACTGTTCAAATAGGTGCGACGCCCACTTTGCGATGCCGCACTGATTTGACAAAGTAGTTCCTGCACTACTTTTGGCAATTTCGGGTGCTACTTGCATAGACCTCTGTCCATGAAGCAGCACAGATGTCTTCCAAGTCGCACCCCAAGTCGCACTGACATGCAGCTTTGAAATCGTGCGATTTCAGATAAAGTCGCACAATTTCTTTTTTTTTTTTAAATAACGTTTTTTTTTTTTTATTATTCATAGAAAGTAGATCACAGAGCATAGGAATACACAAAAGTCATAGAGGTAATAAAATACAAAACCACAAGGGGGACAAAGTGTACATTCGCCAAAGTGCCTCAGCCTGTATCGTACATGCGGTGGGTGCATTAGGGTGAGGACCACTGGGTCAGTAAAGAAAAAAATAAAAAATAAACGCCAAAAATTAGAGCTAACACCTCCATTGGCCGTATCAGCAAGCACAACATAATAGGCAGCCTCTGGCAATTAGTATCCGTAATATCTCTGCATAAACAATCAACTCGATTAGAAAGGGAGAGAGAAAGAAGATAAGAAATTAAAGAATAGGGGATTAAAGAAGAGAGTAGAAAATTAATAAGAAGAAGATTAGGTTACCGCGTCCGCTCCCAATCCCGCTCCCGGCATGTCCTCCCGCCGACACCACTCCCTCCACACCTCAATATGGTCATCCAACCGATCACGTATTCTGGCAGTCATCCTCTCCATCAGTTCTACATCCTTGATCCTGGAATACAGGGCCTCCCTGGACGGGGGTGTGGGTTTTTTCCAGTTAAGGGCTACCAAGCATCTGGCCGCCTTTAGGATGATGTGCCTGAGTAGTTTTTTAAATGGTTTGGTGACTCTGGGCTGCGAGAGGCCCAGCAGAAACAGTTTGGGCGTCAGAGGAATTGGTACCTCTAAGAGGCGCGTCAGTAGTTGTTGTGTGGATTGCCAGAACTGGGCCAGGAGGGGACATGACCAGTAGATGTGGAAGAGAGTGCCCCTGTCCTGCTGGCAATGCCAGCAGCGATCAGAGGCGGAGGGGTAGATTTTGTGGAGTATATCCGGGGTCTGATACCAAAAAAAAGAACCTTGTATGAGTTTTCTTTATATATGGTGCACAGGGAGCTTTTAGCAGCTTGCCTCCAGATAGCCTGCCAGGCTTCTACCGGCAGCTCCTCCCCCAGCTCTCTCTCCCATCGTAGCATGTATGCATGTTTCCCACGAGCCAGCATGTCATACTCATTCAATATGTGGTAAAAGTCTGTGATCAGTCCCCTCCTATGGCGTCCCTCCAATACAATACGTTCAAATGGGGAAGGCTGCGAAAATTGAAGCCGCGGGGCTATGGTTTGGGCATAGTGCCTGATCTGTAGGTAGCTGTAGAACACCTGGCGCGGCAATTTGTGTTTCGTTTGGAGCTCCGAGAATGTTAGCAGCCTATGGGATCTCGGGTCGACTAAAAGGCCGAAGTGAAATAGGTTCCGCGAGGCCCAGGGCCAGGACATCTGATGGGTTAAACTGTCTGGAATGCTAGGGTTATATATAAAGGAGTTCATCAGAGAACATTCCGACTTGAGTTCTCTTTCCCGGGACAACTTGCGCCAGAGCCCGCGAAGCATGGACATGGAGCCCAGTAGACGGCTGGGGTCCACCTCCACCCCCGCGTCCCATAGAAGGCTGTTAGGGTGCACAGGGGCTAACCAAATCTTTTCTATCTCCGTCCGTTTATTGTAGGACATATGAGGAAACCACGAAACTATGGCTCGGAGCTGGGCTGCTTGATAATATCTAACTAAATTAGGGAACGCCAGACCCCCTTCCCCTCGGGATGCCATCATGACTGAACAGGGCACCCTGTGTTTTTTATAGTTCCAGACGAATCGTAAGATATTGCTCTGGAGTCTGCGTACCTGGGCATTGGGATGGGTAACGTCTGAAACAAGTAGAGGAGCTTGGGGAGGACGACCATTTTAATGGACGCGATTCGTCCTAAAAGTGAAATATGATGTACCTTCCACTTCTGGAGAAGCTCCCTGATCGTCCGGTACATAGGGGGGAAATTGGCCTGGTAAAGGGAGCCGAAGGATGGAGTGAGATGTACCCCCAGGTATTTAAGGGACGCCCCTTCCCATTTCTAAGGAAAATTCGACTGCAGGTGATGAACCTCCGCTACCGGGATATTGACTGGGAGGGCCGCAGACTTTGACGCATTTGTTTTATACCCCGAGAGCGATCCGTATTTGTCCAATTCATTATGGAGGTTGGCCAGGGAAATCCGAGGTTGAGTCAGGATAAGGATGATGTCATCCGCAAATAAGGACAATTTAAATTCCCTACCTCTGACCAGGATACCCGTAATGTCCGGGTTCCTCCGGATGGTCGCTGCCAAGGGCTCGAAACACAGGGCAAAGAGCAGGGGCGAGAGCGGACAACCCTGGTGAGTACCATTGGCTATCAGAAAGGAGGGTGAGGTGGCAAAGGGGGTTTTAACTTGAGAAGTGGGGTTCGAGTAGAGGTGTTGTACCGTCCGCAGGAATGGACCCCTGAAACCCATATGCCGTAGAGTGGCCATCATAAAGGGCCAACTCAGGCGATCAAAGGCCTTCTCTGCATCCAAACTCAGAATCAAGGCCTCTGTTCCGTTTCTATTAGTGACGTCGATTAAGTCTATGACCTTTCTAGTGTTGTCCCCCGCTTGGCATAGAGGGATAAATCCCACCTGGTCCTTATGTATCAGATTGGGGAGAATAAGGTTTAGTCTAGTTGATAGGAGCTTTGTAAAGATCTTGAGGTCTGAGTTTAGCAGGGCTATAGGCCTGTAACTGGCACAGGAGGCGGGGTCTTTATCGGGCTTAGGTATCAGGGTCAAGAAGAACCCCTGCATGTCACTCGGGATAGTAGTTTGTTGGAGAAAGGCGTTGAATATTTTAGTCATGTGGGGACTCAAGAGATGTAGGAAGGCTTTATAATATTCGTATGGGAACCCGTCCGGGCCTGGGGACTTGTGGGCCGGGAGGTCTTTTATGGTTGCCTCCAGTTTCTCCGCCGAGATAGGGGCATTAAGGTCTCGCAGGTCTTCCTCTCGAAGTCGGGGCAGTCCCGCATGTTCGAGGTATTGGGTCATCCGGTCCGTCAGGTCGGGTGAGGAGGGGTAGTGTGGGATCTCTGGCTTGTTGTATAAGTCAGCATAAAAGTCGGCAAAGGTATTCGCTATGTCCTGGAGGTGAGTCACCAAATCGTCTCTACTGGTCTTTATCTGGTAAGGGGTAGAGGCAAGGACCCGGTCCGCCAGCTGCCTAGCGAGGAGTGATTGCGCCTTATTGCCCTTATCGTAGTAGAGCCGTTTAAGATGGATCAGGGCCTTCTCCACTTGGCCCATAGCGAGGTCCCTAAGCGTCATGCGGGTTTGTACAATACGTTTGAGGAGAGAAGTGGTCGGGGCTAGCAGGAGCCGGGCCTCCAGGGCCTTCAACTGCGATTCTGCCAACAGTCTGGCCAAGTTGGCATCTTTCTTCATAGCCGAAGAAAGTGCCATGCACCGCCCCCTGAGGACAGCCTTGTTGGCTGCCCACAGAGTGGGGGGGTGACGTCCGGAGTGTCATTCTCGGTGAAGTAGTGTTTCAGGGTGGTCTCTAATTCATTTTTTGACGGGGTGTGTTGAAGGAGGAAGGTATTCAGCCTCCAGTTGTAGGGCCGGCAGAGGGGGGTATCTAAGTTTAAAGAAAGCATGATAGGGGCATGGTCAGACCAGGAGATGGGTAGAATATGTGCAGCGTCCGCGATGCGTAATGTGTTGTTATTCACGAAAGGTGGAGAGCCTGCCAGGCAACAAATAGGGCACGTCTCCTAGTGAGCTGACGGAAAGCCTTAGAGTCCCTAAGGGCTCTGGATTGTGGCGCTCTGGGATTCGCCACCAGGCGATCCCAGGTTAAGGAGTGAGTCAAGTTAAAGTCTCCCCCAATCACCAGGAAGTCATGGGACTCCCGGGCCAGGCGGGCAAGAACCCTGGTCAGGAAGCGATGCTGGCGTACATTAGGGGCATAGACTACACATAGGGTGATGGCCTGTGTCTGCCAGAGACCTCTAAGGACAAAAAAGTGCCCCCGTGGGTCCAGGTAAGAGGTTGAGCAGGTAAAGGGGGCGCCCTTCTTAAAGAGGATGGCGACGCCCGCCCGCTTACGTGGGCCGAAGGCCTGGTAAACTTGTGGGAAGTGTCTAGAGGCAAATGTAAAGGAGTCCCCTTTGTTAAAGTGCGTTTCCTGCACCATAATGATGTCCGCCCGCGACTGCCTAAACTCTCGGAGCGCCAAATGCCTTTTTTTGTTGGAGTTAAGTCCATGGACGTTCAACGAAAATATCTTAGCCATTGTACTGTGGGGGGTGTGGTACAGAGATACTTATCTGGCCAGGATGACGACGTGATCCGGTCGGTGGGTGCGGTGTCCACACGAGGAGGGCCAGGAGCCAACGGGGTCGGGAGACGAACTGCGGAGATGAAGAACAGAAAGAACTAAAGAAAAGGGAGAAAAACAGGGTGAGAGCAATATCAGCAAACATAGCAAACATTTTCAAACCGGCGCGTAGGGACCGAGGGGTCCTGGGGCCTAAACAGTTCCAATTAGACTCCCCAGCCGAGGGGTCTTGAAAATTCGGGTCGGGGAGACTCGAACGGACCGAGGTCCAAGAGGGAACTATCTAGTGGTAAACCACAGGGGGGGTCTGTAACCACAAAGTCGGCCAACTAGGGAGGACCAATCCTGGGCAGCCCGGCAAATCAAAACAAAAACAATGCAAGGGCCTTCGGGGGGGATAGTCATGCAAATAAGGCTAGTGATCTTCCATGAGCAAAGGACAGTTCTCAACGTAGCCCGGCAAGACGAACAAAAGTGTATAGGTAGTTCAACTGGGTGCCAGGGGGAGGGGGGGAGTTCCCCCGGTGAAGACTCAGCCAGTCTTGGGTTTAGGAGATTTGCGGGAGGACTCCTGTCCTCTGGGGCGCTTCATTGGTGGCACCTTTTGCCATATTACTGGGGGTGGAGGGGGGGTAGCCACCAAATCCCAGTCAGGCAGGCGGGGGACGGGGATACCCAGGATGTCACAAAAGGAATCCAGATCTTCCGCGTATCGCAGGGCAGCCGACTTTCCTTGGTGCCTGGTGCTCAGGCTTAAGGGGAAGCCCCATCTGTAGGGAATGTCCTTGTCTTGCAAGGAACGTAAGAGTGGTTGCAGAAGCCTGCGCTTTTGGAGCGTTATCCATGACAAGTCCAGATAGATCTGCACTGGAGCGTTGTCAAAGGCTAAGTCGCGGATTATGCGCGCTTTGCGCATAATGTCCTCTTTCAGCGGGTATGACTGTAGTCGGCAAATTACATCCCTCGGCTTAGAAGGAGGGCCTTTTGGGCGAAGGGCTTTGTGGGCTCTGTCCATGCCAATATGGTTGTCTGCGGGCGCACCCAGGAGGTCATTGAACATCACCTGCAGTGTAGCCTGTAGATCCTCAGCGTCCTCCGATTCAGGTAGTCCCCGCACGCGGATGTTATTCCTGCGCCCCCTGTTGTCCAGGTCTTCCACGTGGCGTTGCATATCGCGCAGCAGGAGGCGGTGGTCTGAGCCCTGGATTTGGGTACGATGCACTGCCAGCTTAGTCTCCTGTATCTCCTTCTCCGCCATTTCCACCCCGTCGGCTAAGTGTTTGAGGCCGGCTTGTAGGGTCGGAATTTCAGCACGGCAGGTGGCCTTGACATCTGCAATCAACTATTTAAAGTCCTCTTTAGTGGGGGTGCAGACCACGACATGGCGTGCAGGGGTTGCTGGGTGGGATCCAGAGAGCTATCCCGGGATGGTGGGAGCTTGGCCTGTGCCCAGGAGGGGGGGAGTGGGACTGTGGAGTGTCCCCCAGGGTGGCAGTGTTCCCTGGAGCGAGAGGGCCTCTGGGCCTGCGGATGGACTGGAGCCTCCCCAGAGGTAGAACAAGGCTGCCCGCTCTCCTCCGGCCTCGAGTCCATGGATGGGTGCATGGGGCTCGGGGGATCCGGAGAGTCATCCGAGGGGTCTAGGAGCGAGGGGGAGAGAGAGTTACTGTCCAGCAGATCCTGTTCTGGTGCTGTGCGCAGCAGCTTGGGGAAGGCCCCCGTGCACTGCGTGTACTGTGACGGAGGCTGGATCGCGGCCATCTCGCCGCTCGCAGCGGGCGGGACAGGGGCGGGATGTTGGCGGACACTCACCACTGGTGGGGGCCCATCGGAGCCCGGCGTCTCTGTCAGGGATGCAGGTAGATCCTGTTGTGGGGATGGCGGCGTGGGGGCCCGCTGGCGGGAGGCCTCAGCATCCGGCGCCATCTTGCTGTGTCCGCCCGGCGGCATCTCGGGCAATTTAAAGTAGTCCCTGAAGGACGTGGAAGCCCCCGGAGGTGGCAGGGATGATCCTCTAGCCGAGGAGGATCGAGTGGTGCGGGCGGTTTCTAATGGAAAGCAGCGGATTACCCCCGAATTTAGCCTAATTGCTGCGGGCTGGAGGAGAGCTCTCAGGCTGAGCGTCCGTCCAGGTCGGCTTCCGGTCACGCCCCCAAAGTCGCACAATTTCAAAGCCGCATTCAATGTGAACGAGGGCTAAAACATATTCTTTGCAGCGTGTGCTTAACAATTTAAGAGAATTACAGAAATACAGTGTGTCAGCATAAAATTCATTAGTATCCACAGATCTACATAATGGGGGATATATATATAAGAAATACATCTGGTATTTTCTGTGCATTTCACACTTTTTTTTCCCCTAAGTAGCTTATTTTCAGATAACAGAAATGCAAATTTTTACAGTTTTGGGAAGCTTGTGAGTTTTTTTAAACAGATGGTGTCCCAAAAGGGCTATAGCATTCTATGATATAACCTGTTGATCCTGCCAGTATATTTATTTTCCATTTCTTTTAACTGGGTTACAGTACTGTTTGCTCCGTGGTGAAATGACACAGCAGCATTGTCAACCTGCAGACAGGGTAGAGTTAAATAGATAAGTAGTTTTAAATGGACTTTTAACCTTCGTTCACACTGAAGGCGGGTTTAAAATCGTGCGAGTTCGGCTGAACTCGCACTATTTCAAAGCCGCATTTCAGTGCGAGTTTGGGGGCGATTTGAAAGACATCTGTGTGGGTTCCTGCACAGATGTCTATTGAAATCGCCCCCAAAGTTGCCAAAAGTAGTGCAGGAACTACTTTTGGAAAAAGGTGCAGCACCGCATAGTCGGGGCCGCACCGATTGGGACAGTGGCGTTGCCGGCAATAAGCTGTGATTTGGCATGTTAAATTGCATGTCAAATCGCTTCGATGTGAACGTGCACAGACTGTTCACATTAACCACTTGTCCTCCGGAAGATTTACCCCACCTTCATTTTTTGAGATATGGCAGTGCGTTACTTTAACTGACAATTGCACAGTCATGCAACACTGTACCCAAATAAAGTGTATATAATTTTTTACCACGTGTAGCGGCCTCCTCACTCCCCTCTTTGCATCAGCTCGTCTTTCTCTTGTCTAGGGGTACCTTAGAGGGGAGAGAGCGGGGTCACCACGCCAAGCCTTCACCACATGTGTCCGTGCGGTGTAAGCAAAGTTCTTTCTCTACCTTCGGGTCAGTGTTGTGCACCTGGAGTTACCTTAAACAATGTCCACCAGAAAAGAGCCACACACCATTAAAGTCCAACACTCCTTTATTCTTCTCGAGTGAACAGCACAATCAGTTAAGCCTCGTACACACGGTCGGACTTTCATCGGACTTTTCCGTGGATTTTTGTCCGAACGGAGTTGGTTGGGAACCGAACACCCATAGCATACACACACTCGGACTTTCTGCAAACTTTCTTAAAACTTCTTACAACATCACGTGTTTTTTCTGCTCTTTTCTGATCTTTACTGCCACCCTTTGGTCAACTTCTGCTATTGTTGGTTGATTTTAACATTAGTTGTTTTGTCCATCGGACTAAAGTCCAATGGTTATCTGTACACATGGTCAGACTTTGCTCCATCGGACTATTGTTGGGCAAAAGTTTGTCCGTTTGCAGACCCAACTTTTGTCCGATGAAATCCAAAACCAAACGAAAAAAGTTTGTCCGATGGAGCGTACACACGGTCGGATTGTTGGTCCAACTTGCTTAAAACAAAGTTTGTTGGGCAAAAGTAAGACCGTGTGTACGGGGCTTAAGACTCCCTTAAAGAACAGAACAAACAAGGAGGTGTGGATGCGAGTAGGCCCAGACACAATGAACTTTCCACTTTCCTCCATGAAAGTGGGCTAAGGTCTCCGAGCGGGGGGGGGGGGGGTTTCCTTCCAGGCGGTCTCCGATGGGAGGCTCACCTGTCACTGGCAATCTGCTGCACCCGGTCTTCAAGTGAGTAGCTCCCCCCGGTCCATTACGCCTTCCGGATTCGGGTACCCAATCCCTGGGTTCCCTAGGACCTCCGTCCCTCGCGGAACTCAGTGTTGGGCACTGAGCTCCAGACCTCCATTCGAGTACCTCATCTCAGGCTAAAGGTGCCTGGGATGGAACACGACCTCCGGACGCCCTCTAGGCCTAGGCAGCCTAGTGGACCGTCACGAACCACCGCCCTCAGGCTTAAGGTGCCTGGGACTCAACTCTGTGACAAAGATGGCCGGCCGCTTTATACCCTCTGTCAGCAAGCACGGCGGGTTCCCCGCCCCACCATACCGCTGCCGAGGGAGGACAAAAAAGAGGCACGGCACACAGCAATGGTTCAACCCCAGCCCAGGGCGACAGCGCCACCCGCTGGGCCGCAGGGAACTACACATCACTGGTGTCTCTGCCAAGTTTAAATTACACCCGGGAAAGTACATACCCGCTACACACAAATAAAGCTTTCTATTGGTGGTATTTGATCACCACTGTGTTTTTTAATTTTTTGCGCTATAAACAAAAATCGACTGACAATTTTGAAAAAAAAAAAACAATATTTTTTAATTTCTGCTATGAAACATATCCAATACAAATTTTTTTGAAAAAATCTAATATATTTATAAATTTAGGCCAATATTCTGTATTATTCTGTATTATTATTATTATTATATATGTATTATTATTATGTAATATTCTGTAGTATTCTGCTACATATTTTTGGTAAAAAAAAATCCCAATTAACGTATATAGATTGGTTTGCGCAAAAGTTATAGCGTCTTCAACTATGGTATATGTTCTGGAATTTGTATTTATTTTATTTTTTATACTAGTAATGGTGGCGATCAGCGACTTATAGCGGGACTGCGATATTGCGGCAGACAGTTGGACACAATCCATAACTTCCCTGCTGACAGGACAGAGCTCTGCCCTGTTTACATAGGCAGAGCTCTGTCCTGTGTGTCTTCCTGCCAATCGGCAGTTGCCGGCGGTCATCCATTGGCTGTCACCCACTGAATACCATCTGCTGCGTATGGGCATGCCCCCTACCCAAAAGTGCAGAGCCGCCTTGCCACTGAACATGTAAGTGATACGGTCAGCAAACTGCTAGTGTTGCTCTTTGAAGAGTGGTCTGCTTTCAAACCACTCTTCAGAGAGCATTTGACAGATGGTGCGGAGGTGTTGTATCACGTCCTCTCCGTCTGCTTTAGGCTGGGTTCACACTAGTGCGATGCGGGAACCCTGGAATCCACTGCGGGTTCCCGCATAGGGTTGCCACCTCATCCCTTTAAACCCGAACACATATGAATTACACAGGTTCTGAGGCTAATTTATTGCAGGTAAGGCACTAAGGCCTGGTTCACACTTGTCCGACAAACGCTCCGACATTAGAAGCTCATGTCGCATGACGTGTGAAAATCAATGAATCCCTATGAGAGCCGTCTTAACTGGTCCGACACAAGTCGGTCCGACATTAAAAATGCTCCCTGTACTACTTCTGTCCGACTTTGATCCTACTTCAGCCCATTGAATATCATTGAAGTCGGATCAAAGTAGGATACTTGTCCTAACCATCCGACATTTGACATCCGACATGGTGATTACAGCAGTAGTAAAAGGAATTTATCTCACCCTGGGATTGTTTTGATTGGTCAAAGGACAAGTCAGACTAGCACAATGTCGGATCAAAGTAGTATCCTGTTCATGAATGTCGGATGGATGTCGAACCAATGTAGGATCAATGTAGGACTGATGTCGCAGAGCAAAGTAGGATGAAAGTTGTATGACTGTTGTGTCGTACCAGTGTGTTTAATTACCACGTAAATCAGCCACAGAGCCTGTGTAATTAATATGTGTTCGGTTTTAAAGGGATGAGGTGGCAACCCTATTCCCGCATCGCACGGCAGTTCACACTGCCATATGCAAACTGCTGGGGAGTGTCATACAACTTAAAGGGTTAGTTCACCTTTACCACAAAACTGCCTATGCAGATAGGGGAAGTCTACAGATAGAAATAAATTGTGCAGCTTTGATCAAAGTTGAATAGTGCGCTTGCTATAAGTGTAGGCCATTTACTTACCTCATAAAGCCTGACCTAAAAACTTCCAGGGTGTTGCTAGTACGTTGCTAAGTGACGCCTAGCTATAAGACCCTTTTCACACTGGGGTCGCGGCCACGTTAGTGATAAAGCGCAGCTTGTTTTAGCGGTGCTTTAACGCTAATGTGGCCACGGCCCCAGTGTGAAAGGGGTCTTATAGCGGCGTCTTAGATACGCTTTACCACTGTTTGAGCAGCGCTTTTCGGCCGCTAGCGGGGCAATTTTAACCCCAAAATAGGTGTTAAAAACTCCTGTGTTGCGGTGCTTTTCATTCCAATGGGCAGGACGTTTTGGGAGCTCTAAATGCAGCGCTCCCAAACAGCCCCAAAGATTCTGCTTGCAGGACTTTTCGGAATGCCCCGCAAGCGGACTGCCCCAGTGTAAAAAGTCACACTTGAATGAATATCAGATGGTTTTCAGGCGCTTAGCAGAGGCTATTTTCAGCGCTAAAGCGCCTGAAAACAGTCCCAGTGTGAAAGGGGTATTACTGTTCACCTTCACCATCACAGGATTGAGCTCTCAAACACTGAGCTCAGAGCTACTACATCAGGGGAGAGAAAGAGCATGTGAGGGGGGTCTGAGCCCTGGTTCACACTGGTGCGTTTTGACATGCGATTTGACATGTCAAATCGCATGTATTTGCCGGCAATAGCACAGTCCTAATCGGTGCGTCGCCGCATCTGCAGCGCTGCACCGATTTCAAAAAGTAGTTTCTGTACTACTTTTTGCGATTTCGGGACGCGATTTACATTGACATCTGTGCAGAAACCTGCACAGATGTCTCTGTAATCGGGACTGACAAGTGGGAGTGAAATCGTGCGAGTTCAGCTGAACTCACACGGCTTCATTCCCGCAGCCCAGTGTGAACCTGGGCTTATTCAGGGAAAGAGCTCCCTCCTGACAGTGATGGTGTTAGCCAGGTTAGCAGTAATAGCTAACGAGGCGTTTAACAACATCCTGGGAGTTTTCAGGTCAGGTTTCATGAGGTAAGTAAATGGCCTATACCTATAGCAAGGACATTATTCAATTTTAGTCAGAGCTGCAGTTTGTTTTTATCTACATGTAGCCTACTGCAGTGGTTCTCAACCTCAGTCCTCAAATACCCCCAACAGGCCATGTTTTGGGAATTTCTCTTAGATAAAATACCTGTTCGAAATACCAAGCCATTGACTCTGATTTAAAGCACCTGTGCAAGATAAAGGAAAACCTTCAAACATGGCCTGTTGGGGGTACTTGAGGACTGAGGTTGAGAACCACTGGTGGGATTCATATTTTGCTACCTTTCCCCGGTGTGTTTGCACTGCAGGCTGTCTCTGGGGTCCGGCCTCCCTCCCATGTTATATAAGGAAAAATCCCAGGTCTGGATCTAGGGGGAATGGGGAATTCTAGGGAACAAGACCTGTATGGGAGGCACATGCAGCTAAATGCTTGCTGGGACCTGTGATCTGCCCTGGAACACTGATTCACTGGAAGAGTATGGACTTCTCTGTTTGAACATTGCCAAGTATGGACTTTTACCAAAGAGGCTTCATCTGTGCAGGTAACCTGGGGCAGCCACAGTTGGGTTCATTTTAGGAAAAGGGCATTAATGCATATTTTGCCAAGTGTACAGCAAGTGCCTTTTTTATGCTTGTGTGACTTTTTGGACCTCAAAGTTGCATGACATGTTGCACCCTATGTCTCAATGATAACCGTTCCTATCTGTGTGACTTCAAAGTAGTTCCTGCACTACTTTTTTGTTTTTTGACTTTCATGTGACCTTGAGGTCCATAGACCAAGTTGATTCATTGGAGCCCGGTCTGAAGTTATTTGAGGGGTGCATGTGAGGTCTTGGTGTATTAACCCCTTCTGGATGGGGTTGCCACCTCATCCCTTTAAACCTGAACACATATTTACAGATTCTGAGGCTGATTTAACCACTAGAGGCCTGCGCTATAGTCAAATGACGGCTACAGCGCGGACCTGAAAATCTGGGAGGCCGTCAATAAACGTCCTCCCCTTTGCACACACAACGCGTGCCCCCTGCAGGGCGTGTGCTTTGATCACCGAGTCACTGAGATCAGCTGTCAGCCAATAACAGCTGATCACATGATGTAATCTATTTATTTATTTTTCTTCTCCTCGCGCTGACAGCGTGAGGAGAAGAAAAAGCAGGTCACCGGCTTGTTTACAAGGGACATCGGTCCCGAAGAGGAAGGAGGCACATCTGCCTCATCAGTGCGCACAAATACTGCCTGCCAGTGCCACCTTCCATTGCCACCTATCTTTGCCCACAGTGCCACCTATCAGTGCCACCTAGTAATGCTGCCGATCGGTGTAACCGATCAGTGCCCATTATTTCCACTCATCAGTGCCCATCACTGCCAGCTATTAGTGCCACTTTTCAGTGCCGCCCATCAGTGTAGCTCATCAGCGTACATCAATGAAGGAGAAAAATTACCTGTTTGCTACATTTTATAACGAAATATAAAACAATATATAATTTTTTTTTTTTTTTTAATTAACAAAAAAGAAAAACCGCAGAGGTGATCAAATACCACCAAAAGAAAGCTCTATTTGTGGGAAAAAAATTATAACATTTTCATTTGGGTGCAGTGTTGTATGACCGCACAATTGTCATTCAAAGTGCAACAGCACTGAAAGCGGAAAATTGGTCTGGGCAGGAGGGGGGTTTAAGTGCCCAGTAAGCAAGTGGTTAAAGGGGTTGTAAACCCTTGTGGCCATACTTGCCTCCTGTGTGCAGTTTGTTTTGCACAGAGTGGCCCCTGATCCTCCTTCTGGGGTCCCTCAATGGTGCTAGTAGCTCCTCCCCTGCATCGGGAAACCACGTAGAAGTGCTCTCCTGGGGGTACCCGTGCGTGCCTGAGTCCATAGACACAGCCAGACTCGGCCCTGGCGCCCGTGTCATTGAATTTGATTGACAGCAGTGGGAGCCAATGGATGCGCTGCTATCATCTATTCAATCAGGACACGAGACACCATCCGGAGCTGGTGTACTTGTCCCTGGGGAGAAGAAAACCGGGTTCAGGTAAGTAAAACGGGGGGCACTGTAGCACTACATTAGGTTTCTCACCTTAATGCAGTAAGGTGAAAAACCATGAGGGTTTACAACCCCTTTTTTTAATGCAGATAAGGCACTGAGTTTAATTGCCACCTTAAGCAGCCACAGAACCTGTTTAAAGGTATGCAGTGGCCATCCTATAGCAGATTTACTGCTACAGGGTGGCCCTCCTGTGCAGAATCGCATGCATATGTGATTCTGCACTGCCACCTAGAGGGTGCACGTGCGCCGCCAGTGGGCCACTTCTGCTGTTATTGATCATGGTAAAAGCTGATCGGTGGATGCCGAGCAGTGGATGTCCGCCAACACCCCCCGATCATTGGTAAAGCACACAGGACGGGGATTTGTAAACAATGCAGATCTGTTTTGACAATAGGGAAGGAATGGATCCTGTGTTCCTGCAAAGCAAGGAATCAAAATCCATCTCTTCCTCTAGTAAAAGCAGCACATACAGTACACATAAACACTGTCTGGGCACACAGTTAATACTTTGATCACCCTAGATGTTTAACCCCTTTGAGCCAGTGTCATTATTACAGTGACTGTACATATATTTAGCAATGATCACTGTATTAGTGTCACTCACAATGTGTCAGTGTCCGATTGGCTGCCACAATATCAGTCACGCTATAAGTTGTTGATTACTGGCATTACTAGTATAAAAAATAAATAAACAAATTCCATAAATACATCCAATAGTTGGTGTACGCAAATGTTATAGCATCTACAAATCTATATACCCTTATTGGATTTATTTTTTACCAAAAACATGTAGCGGAATACATATTGGCCTGCATTTTATGAAGAAATTCGATTTTTTTTTTTTTTTTCTTTTAAAAAGAGAATTTATTGGATATGTTTTATAGCAAAAAGTAAAAAAATGTTTCATTTTTTTTTTTGTTTATAGCGGCAAAAACAAACAAACTCTGCAGTGGTGCTCAAATACCACCAAACAAAAGCTCCATTTGTGGGAAACAAGTAACATAAATGTATTTTGGGTACAGCGTTGCATGACCACGCAATTGTCAGCTAAAGTAATGCAGTGCTGTATCGCAAAAAATGGCCTGGTCATGAAGGGGGGCAAAACTTCCGGAGGTCATGGGAAGAACTTGTGCCCATAACCACAATATGGGGTATGTGTAACATCACTGACAGCGGTTTCTTCAACATGACTAGGAAGAGGTAGTTGCCATGAGTAATCGCAAAGGAAGAACAGCAGTCATTGGCGTGGCACCTGGTTAGGTCATGGGTCCTCTGGTAGCGAGTGGGTCAGTGCTTTGACTCCCTCCCCAGCTGTCTCTCCTGCTCACTGGGAGTGGACTAGCGTTGCAGAGATCTATACCTGGTCACTGTACGGGAAGAAAATAGTTAAGTAAGAGAACCTGTAAGGGCCATGCTATGTGTTTGGCGGAACCCCATTCTTTTACTGTGATTGAGATAACAGAAGTACTCTGACTAGTGGAGTGGGCAAAAGCTTGGCCTGTTCCTTTCGAATGCAACACCTACAATGACCGGCCACTTTATTAGGTACACCTGTTCAATTTCTTGATAACACAAATTAGCCAATCTCATGCCAGCAACTCGATTCATTTAGGCATCTAGATGTGGTAAGGATGACTTGCTGAAGTTCAAACCGAGCATCAGAATGGGGAAGAAAGGGGATTTGAGTGAAAGTGAACGTGGCACGGTTGTTGGTGCCAGTCTGCCAGACAGGCTGGTCTAAATATTTCAAAAACTGCTGATCTACTGGGATTTTCACGCACAACCATCTCTGGGGTTTACAGAGAATGGTCCAAAAAAGAGAAAATATCCAGCAAGTGGCAGTTGTGTGGATGAAAATGTCTTGTCAGAGGAGAATGGGAAGACTGATTCAAGATGATAAAAAGGCAACAGGAACTCAAATAACTACTCATTACCACCAAGGTATGCAGAATATGATCTCTGAACGCACAACACACCCAAACTTGCAGCAGAAGACCACATCGGGTGCCAATCCTATCGGCTAAGAACAGGAAACTGAGTACAAGTTGCACAGGCTCACCAGAATTGGACAATCGCAGATTGTGAAAAAATGTTGCCTAGTCTGAGTCTCTATTTCAGCTGCGACATTCAGATGGGAAGGTCAGAATTTGATGTAAACATGAAAGGATGGATCCATCCTGCCTTGTATCAACGGTTCAGGCTGCTGGTGGTGTAATGATGTGGGGGATATTTTCTTGGCACACTTTGGGCCCCTTTGTACCAATTGAGCATTGTTTTAAATGCCGTGGCCCATCTGAGTATATTGTTGCTGACCATGTCCATCCCTTTATGACTACAGTGTATCCATCTTCTGATGGCTCCTTCCAGCAGAATAATGCACCATGTCACAAAGCTCAAATCATCTCACCACTGGACAATGAGATCACTGTACTCCAATGGCCTCCACAGTCACCAGATCTCATCCAATAGAGCACCTTTGGGATGTGGTGGGAGATTCACATCATGGATGAGCAGCCAACAAATCTGCAACTGCTTGAAACTATCATGTCAATATGGAGAAAAATCTCTGAGGAATGTTTCCAACACCTTGTTGAATCTATGTGTAGCGGGGTCCCCAAATTTAACCCCGCTATACCTAAATTTAGGGGTGACCAGAGCAATAGTTGGCTTGGGTCTCTTAATTATTTGGACTCTGCCTTACTGCTGTGTCACTTGGAGTGCAGTTCCCCTTTATGCGTATAGGTGGTGCTGTCACCAATACCTGGGGTTGAACCACAGGTGATGGAGTAGGTATTGAATGTCCTCTCGGTTGCTGTGCATGCTGGGAGAGGATATATAAGGGGCAGACGCCATTACACGGGAGCAATTCCCGGGGCTCATGCGGGAGCCAATTCCCGGGGGCCCACTGCCCGGAGGGAGCTACCCCTCAGAGGGGGGGTGCGCCCCATCTTGATCGAGGAGTCTCGGGCACCTTCAGCCCGAGGCTACAGAGTTCCAGGTAGGCCCAGTACCTTTTAGCTGGGTCTACAACTGAAGAGGAGTCCCAGGAAACCCGTGTGAGGGTAGCCGCTCTGACACGGAGGAAACCAGGGGAGGATCGATCCCATAACAAGAGGGCGAGTATTAAAGTATTGCTGACTCGGTAAAGGCCTGGTGACCTGTCGGAGGGAAGGATTCCTCACTTCGCAGACTGCCTCTGTGGAGTGTTGAGAAGTTCAGGAGGGATCTCCTTGACTTGGTCCTTGGAGGGGACTGAGTCATTGTTTCAGCATCACGCCGGCTGCTAGTGCTATTGAGTGACTATCCGGGTGAGCTGTACCCACTCAGGACCGAGCGGCAACAAAGCCAAGAGTGTGCCTGAATCCACTTCTATCTGCTAACCTTTTCTCACTTCAATTCTCTGGTTCCTGAAAGCTAGATAAAATAAACTCAAGTTGGAGTTGACATGTCTGGACATTGACCTAATTTGGGAAAGATAAAGACTCTCCTCTATAAACAGAGGGGAGAACCAGAAGAAGGAAGCAATTCGCTGCAGGACCCAAGTATGTAACACCGCCTGACCTTTATAATCTAGAGGACACGGGCATGAGGCATGGTGTGTCTTATCCCCCTGCTTGAGAAGGTAAGAGGGGGGGAAAAGGATCCGTGTGCTACATATGCCAGGAATTAAGGCAGTTCTGAAGGCAAAAGGAGGGGGGGTTCAAGTTGGTACTAGCAAGATGTACCTAATAACATGGCCGGTGAGTGTACACCTGTACAAGTGTGTAGGACATGGCACAAAGCAGCTTAAAAAAGAACCCCGTATTTTGGGTACTGCACACATGTGGCTCATTTTTGAGTTGGGAGGCCGCCCTAATGTTTGACTCTTTACATGGCCGTGGCTCCCGCCTGGTCCCAGGCATTGGTGAGCAAAGTGTTACCCCACGTGCAAGAGTTAGTGACTCCCCTTGTTAGGAGGGGGTAGGCCTAGGGTTGCCACCTCATCCCTTTTAAACCCGAACACACATGAATTACACAGGTTCTGAGGCAAATTTAATGTAGATAAGGGAGTTTAATTACCACCTTAATCAGCCACAGAACCTGTGTAATATGTGTTTGGGTTTAAAGTAGGGTGACCAGACATCCCCGGTTTCCGTGGACAGTCCCCGGATTGAGGGCACTGTCCCCGGAGCCAGTCTGTCCCTGGATTTGTCCCCTGGATTGCAGTGGCATGAAGGAGGGGGATCTTGTACTCTCGCCCCGGGTGCAACATTTTGGGGGGTGCAAAATCATTACTTTGCCCCCACTCAGGGACTCCTGTAGTCCAGCCTGTCCCCTGTGATCTCTCTTTTGCGGCTATTGGAGAAGCTCTTGGCAGGGATACTGAGGAGCAGGTGGGTGTCGGGAGCAGTACCTGGTGCTGGGGAGAGATCTGCTCTGATAGATTATCATGGAGGCCATGGACAGGTGAGCAAAATCAACCGATCTACACTGTTCATGTGGGGGGGGGGGGGGGTGAGTAGTGCAGGAATCGGGTAGGTCAGTGTAGTGGTAAGTATAGAACGCGGGTAGGTGAGTGTAGGGATAAGGGTGGTCAGATAGGTGTAGGAATCAAGTTGGTCAGTACTAGTGGAAGGAATTCGGAGTATAAGTCTGGCGGCGGGTGCAAATGTCATGCCCTATCCCAAGCGCTGACAACCCATGCTACACCAATGACTGCATATATAGATTGAGGAAAATATCCATATAAAATAGTTTACCATTTTGTCAGATTTCAGTCTAAAAATCTGGTCACCTTAGTTTAAAGGGATGAGGTGGCAAGGTAGGTAGGCCTTCCTTGTCACCCAACGAGAAAGTAAAACCTGGAGGATGTGGTGACCACCCTGTCGCCCTACCCTTACATACAGACACCCCTTGTTCGCATAGTCTTTTGGTAAAGGTGAACTATCTCTTGAACCCCGCAATGGTTCACCACAACCGCATTCATTGCACTTGGTTGGGGTGACCCGATTCGGTGACACGTTTCATGTACTTCTCAGGTGTGAGGTGAACAGTGACTGACCTAGGTGGGTTTAGTTTCTACTATCAGAGCTAGAAATGTGTGTTGGGAACGGTTTATTTGGCGGGAAGCCCTCACAGGTAAACAGAAGGAAATGAGTTGCCATGAACATGACCTCCTGTGTATTCTTCCCACTCAGATCATGTTCCCTGGTGACCCTCAGGGAGTGTGGCGCGCCCTGTCACCAGCAGGTGGCGCTCTGTACGAGGACGGCTCCCGTGTGACAGCTCGCACACGTTATACAGGGCGGTGAGGAGCCGTGTCCCGGTGTACACCCCGGCCGGGGAGGGTGGCAGACAGATGAACTCTATGGTATTTCCTGTGTCCGCGCTGTGACACGCCGAGCTGGGGCACTCCTCGGAAAGTTTACAAAGTGCTGGGTGGAGGAAGAGGAGGAGGGGAGACGGGTCTGAGCTCTTCCGGCTCCATGTGTGTGATATGTCCGCAGGAGCAGCAGACTTCCCGCTGTGAGCCGCTCCGGGGCCTACCATGGAGAAGTCACTGTGGGACAAGGCAGGTGGGTCTGTCCTAGGAGAGTACTGCCAACCATTACTTCTCTTTATTTACAGCTGGGCTTCAGTGTGACATGGTGACCGGAAACCCACCGGAGGAATGACAGGGAGTCACCATGGGGGACACGCATGTAGACAGGAAGTGTCTGCCAAGAGGAAGCAGAAGATCATCAGCGCTGAGATTTTTATTTATAGTGTCCCTAAGCTTCATTTACACGTGTGGTTAGAGGGGGGGGGGCGGTAAAATGTACTTTAGCTGCTGAATTTTAATGAGGACACTTCCCTGTCCCCGGGAGAGACCGCAATGTCAGCACCCCATCGGTTTCCGGTGCAGGCATGGGCATCGCGAGTAAGGGCAACCGACAGTTAAACCGCTACTGCGCTGAACTTTCTGAATGGTTCCAGTTGTCTTCTGACACACACAGGTCCCAGAAGTGGCGGCCCATCCCCCTAATCTACATGCAGGGCGCCAGACGCATGGATTTCAATGGGGTGATTAGCGCCAGAGGCTCGAATTGGCTTTAAAAAAAAAAAAAAAAGGGGGTTGGCTCGGGGTGCAGAGCACTGTGCCCACCCAGTTGTGACCATAGCAAATTAATATTCACTATTGTCTTCCTGATTCTCCTCCAGGCCAATCAGGAAGCGGGTCCTGAGACCCAATTGGAGTCTTGGGACTCCCGGCCAGTCGGGTCTCAGGAGCCACTTCCTGTTTGGCCCGAGAGGAGAAGGAACAGTCCTGGAGTGAGGAGCAGCAGCCGTACCCCGGATCCTTGTCATCCGTCTCCCACAGGGGGATTTCCGCCTTACTGTCTGTCTCCCGGGGGGTGGTCAGTTGTTTGAGACCGAGTTCTCTATTTGCCTTGAACTCCGCTATAAGGTGCAATAGGTAAAGCACAGGGGGTGTTTACATGCAAAGTCCACCCGATTTATGTAGTGATTGACGTATGGCAAGCCTGACCAACACGGCACATTCTGGCAAATGGGGGAATCGCCACAACCGCTTGCAGCGTGTTTGTCAGCAAAAATGGAGTTAAAACGGACAGCGAGGAGGCATCACTTCCTCGCCACCTGTTTGTAGCCTTCGTAACACGATCCGAATGCAGATCATGATTGGAGACACCAAAAATCAGCTGGAAAAATAAAAATCAATGATGTACAACAGTTTGCGCAGCGCTTTACAACATCAGGGCAGACAGTACAGTTGCAATACAATTCCATACAGGAGGGATCAGAGAGCCCGGCTCATAGAGCTTACAATCTAGTACAGTGGAACCTCGGATTACAAACATAACCCGTTCCAGGAGAATGCTCGTAATCCAAAGTAACTCGCATATCAAAGCGAGTTTCCCCATTGAAGTGAATGGGAACGAAAATAGTTTGTTCTGCATTGACTTCAGTGGCATGCAACACCGCATGTGGCCAGAGGTGGTGGGTGCGCTGGAGAGCCTCGGAAACACACGGAAAGGGCTGAGGACAGCTCGGCTGACCTCAGGAACGGAGTGTTTCCGAACGCCCCACCTTAGGCCAAACGCGGTACTGCAAACTGCTGTGGCTTGAATTCTGCTCGAACACTTGCAAACCGAATCAGATTTTTTTTTAAATACAGTGCTTATATTGCAAACGCTTGTTAACCGCGTTACTCGCAATCCAAGGTTCCACTGTAGTACATTGTATATCCCTGTGTGGTAGTTCAGGTGCCCATCTAATAGTTTTTTTTAATTATTGATGCTCCCCGCTGATGCCACTGCTTGTGGTAGAATTCCACATCCTTACCGCTCTGACAGTAAAGAACCCTCTATGCAGTTTAACTGCTTGCTGCCCGCGTAATGTCATGACTTTGAGCGGTGATATCTGAATGATGCCTGCAGCTACAGGCATCATTCAGATATCGTCTTTTAGAGCCGGTGATTCCCTGCACCGTAAGAGCAATCATAGCGGCTGTTCAGCCACTTGATCGTTCTTGCAGGTGGCGTGAGTTGACTTCCCTCTCTCCCCGCTGCACTCCGGTGCTTCTCCCAGCTTGCCCCTGCCATCGGCAAACTGGAAACGGAACCGACCTGCGCCGGATGCTCACCATAGAGATTTCCGGCGGGCTAGATGGTCCTCAAAGTCTCTATTATCGTTTGGAGCCCTGGCGTGGTGTTGCGACGTCACACCCGGCCTCTGCATTTGGAAAAAATGCTGCTGCCTCGGCTGGAAAGCTACTTTTTTTTTTTTTTTTTTTTTTTTTTTATTTCAGGCTTCCTAACCTAGAGTTGAGACCTGGGGACTTCTTGACCCCCATATCTCACTGTAAAGAGGACCTTTCATGCTTATTACTAATTACAAGAGATGTTTATATTCCTTGTAATAAGAATAAAAAGGATAAACTAATGTAAAAAGCGTGTCAAGATGGAAATAAAGTAAAATGAACAATTAAAAAAAAGCAGAAGCGAACGCATACGTAAGTCGCGCCCACATATGTAAACGGCGTTCAAATTACATGTGAGGTATCACCGCGAACGTTAGAGTGAGATCAATAATTCTAGCATTAGACCAACTCTAACTCAAAATGTTTGTGGGTATTTTTAAGTACCAAAGTTTGGCGCCATTCCACAAGCGTGTGCAATTTTGAAGCGTGACATGTTTGGGTATCTATTTACTTGGCGTGACATCTTTCACATTATACAAAAAATTGGGCTAACTTTACTATTTTATTTTTGCTATAAAATCTTTTTACTTGTTGCTATAAAAAAATATCCCCCCAATATTTTTTTTAAAACCAATTTCTTCCTCAGTTTAGGCTGATCTGTATTCTACATATTTTTGGTAAAAAAAAAAATCGCAATAAACATATATTGATTGGTTTGCGCAAAAGTTTTTTTATAGCGCTTACAAAATAGGGGATATATTTATGGCTTTTATTTAAAAATAAAATAAAAATTTGTGACGTGTCGGCTTGAGCAGAGAACTCTCTGTATTGAATCGAGGAAATGCTTTAAGATCAGGAGGGGGGTAGAATCACAATCTCGATTATTTAACAAAGCTGATCGGCTCTCCTTGCCACACACTGTTGGTGAGATGACTGGCTGTGATTGGATCACATGGGTAAAGAGCCGCATCATTGGCTCTTCACTGAGATCGGCAGTGGCGGTTCTGGGGCGCCGTCCTGACATTGTCCCAGAACTAAAGCTTATCCCCCCGCCATCATTTTACTATACGGCGGGCAGGAAGTGGTTGAGCAGAGGATGAATCTCCCTGACAGGCATTCTAATTCTATCCAAAACTGAAAAGTTAGTCAGTAAAGACAGTTTGTTTTAAAAGTAGCGCTGAAGGCAGAACCTTTTTCTTATTTTAGAAAGAGAAAGTTTATGCGGCCCGTAAACATGTGTAAATTCCACGCGTTCCTGCACCCAAACCATGCTGGTCTTGAGTAAGATGCCCAGGGGTGCCATTAATTGTTTGACACCCCCACGCATCTGAAACTGCAGCATTGTTTTAGGTGCATAACACCTCATGGTGCTGCTGCAACAGCATGTGGATGCCCTGTGGGTGTATTTTTGTGAAAAGGGTCAGGGAATTTTCCTCGCAGGTACACCAAATCTTTTATTTTTTTTTAAATGGCTTATTTTTATGCATGCCAGACCCTTATCTGAGCATGCAGGCCAGTAAAAGGGGGTGGGGGTGAGCGAGGGTAGTCCACATGCCCTCAACATCAAAAAACAAAAAAATGTCCCCCGAAGGTCAATCACGCCAGATGTCGGGTCGCAAAAAGAGCAGCTCTGCTTTCGAAGGTTTCTGCAGTCTGTCAGTTCTTAAATAACTAAGCTGCTGTCGCCGCATGATCATTCCACAGTTTCTTCTCTCTGAACCCTTCCTGATTGGGGTTCTTTTTACAAATGTCCATGTTACTGCCTGCCACCTGAAGGGTTCTCTCAGGATCCAGGAGACTTGATGTTGGCCTAAAAGCAGCCAAGGGCGCCACACAATGACGGTTAAATCTGTGGCACTGGAAGGAGATGGGTGTCAGTGAGAGACTAGTATGGGGGGGGGGGGGGACACCTCAGGTAAGTATAACTTTCTTTAGCATGTAAGTAAATCTAAATGCCGATCAGAATGGGTTATAAGGACGACGAATGGTGTGGAGTTTTTGGCTAGAGTTGGCCTTTAGTTTACTTCAATATTAGAAGTATTAGTAGTAAAAAGTTATATCTGCAGAAGATCAATCTTAGAAGTTAGCCTTATAACAGGGTTTGGTTGCGGGCCACAATGAGAAGAGCGGGTGTATGACAGGTCTGTGTCCACTCTGCATACACAGTCCACTCCACTCCACTCCACTCTATGGATCCTCCGATTCGATTTTCCAGATGGAAGGGGACAGATCACCTTCTGTGTTTTTTATTTTTTTTTTATTTTTTTTATTTTATTTATTTTTATTTTTTATTTTTTGGGAGGTAGGCAGGTATAAATGGACACATGTCCGTTTACATCTGCTGTTCCATAGAGGTGAATGGAGGGTCTGATTGGGTCAGACTGATCGTGTGAAAGGGACCTAAGGCTGCTTTCACACTGATGCGCTGTGATTTGCCCACACTGAGGGTGCAGTGGCTATCCTATGGGCTAGCTGCACTTGCCATAGACTTCTATTATATCCTGCAGGTGTAGTGCACCAAACCCGCAGATAGTAACAGAAGTCTATGGCTCAGTGCAGGTTACCCGCAGGTGCGTTGCATCTGCGGATCAGTTTGAAAGCAGCCCAGTAACCGCTGCAGACTAGATATGCCATTACATACACTGTGATATTATTTTTTTAGTAATAAGCTAACCTTAAATAGTAGTCTTCCATTTAGGTACTGCTGGCTGTTGCTGTCCCAGGTATTTGGTAAACTTTGCCTGTGACAGCAGTTGGCGCTATACAGGAAGCATCATCGGCTCTGCAGCCGCATGCTGCTTCGGCTTCATTCACAACACGGATGCTCTGGGATGGCAGGCCGGCAACCCGTGATCTGGGCTTGCCAACTAGTCGTCCCAAAGCAGGAGATCTCAGGCCACATCAGAGGGCTCCGCTGGGCATCCCTGCCTTATAAAGTGACAACCATTGCCTTACTACTTCAAGCCTTTTACTTTTCAGAGGCAGAAGTTAAAAAGACTTGGCTCTATGATCTATTTCCAAGTGCTTGTCTCCTTAGCCTTGACTTCTCTAGAATGATATAGATTTGACATTTACTTTGCCGAAGACTACTTCAGGCTTGATTGTCTTTATACAAAGAGAAAATACGTGACCTCCCTCAATGTCCTAGTATTGTCCCAACTGCATGTAATGTCAGTGTTTTTCTAGGAAATCTATTCAAGTCATATGTCTTGCTGACCTCTAGTGAATCTGACTGAACTGAGACACTGTTGGAGTGCTTTTGAAAAATGAAAGGCCATGAGTGAATATGGCCATCGTACATTTCAGTTGAATGCACTGCGTACTTTTCATGCATCAAACCCATGGAAAGGAATACCATAGGTGAAGGTATGAATGCAGCCATTGGAATTCTACAAAGAAAGAAGGGATCTTTGTGCTGCAAATAATGGAACATGCTGTACCTGTCTCGATTTAATTTTGATCTGATTTTTAAAGGGAGTATTATCTTGCCATCTGTGCTCAATGGGGAGCTTTCCCATCACTTCTTGTACTATAGCCAAAACACGTAGTGAAGGGAAATTCCTCCAAAGGCAGGGGATCCCTGGTAGTCACCAGATATAATAACCCCATTGGCTAACTGTCTGCAAGTAGTGATTTTTGTATTGACTCTGCCTCCTGAAACTCCCCCTCTCATCACCTCTGTAGTTCAGAAGGCAGGCTCTGTGAGATGTGTGACACAGCAGTGCCTGCTGGATATATGTCAAGGAAGTAAATGGTATGGAGATCTTCTCAAAGTAAGTTTACGATTTTTCAGATTAACATCATATTGTTGATACAGTAACACATATGTGTGGTGTCCAGCAGGTGGCTTTATACCTGAGCTCGCGCTCTCGCTCGCTCTTTCTCTCTCGCTGCTGGTTATGTCGGCTTCTATGGAGTATATCTCCTAAACCGTATAGGCTTACCTGTAGGGAAAAGTGGGTGTACATCCACTTTAATATGATGGAGTTTACCAGTCTTGGCTGCATTCGTGTGTCTGTGTTGGGTGTGTTTTTTTTTTTCTCTTCTCAGTCTTTTTTACTTTCACCTGGTGGTCCTGTCGGGGGGGGGGGGGGGGAATATATCTCTATAATTAGTCCGTCTTTTGGGTGGCAACGCTCACTCACTGTACTATGTCAGTGGAGGAGCAACAGTGCAACTCTAGGGCAGGACTACAGATACATGGGCATACTAGCCCATTATGACATTAATTTGCAGGGATGATTTACTTTTTTGCGGTTTACTGTGTTTCAAAAGCCAGTACTTTTTTTCCTGAGTTTTGCTAAAGTCTAATTTTGGATATTTTTCTTCACTTTCTGCCCCAAAGACAAAAGTGAGTTGAAATCTGGACATGTACCCCTGCTAAGAGATTCACCCTTCTCTCCTGTTGTGACAACTGTAAAATTTTGAATTTCCATTACATTTTGTGCAGGTGACATAGAGCACCTGGACAAATAGAGGGTATATCTCTCCAGCATAGACAGCTTCTGTCACAACCTGACAGATGTTCCAACCCATCCTAGCACTGTCCAAGATAAAATAAGTTTTGGCATTATGTACTTATTATTCTAAATTAACGGTATACAGTATGTGTCTTACTTTCAATTATATGAATTATTCTGTCGTATTTTTAAACGCACTAACAGTTGTCAAATTGTGTTTTTGGTAAAATTACTGTCTTTTATTTATCTTTTTGTGAACTCAAATCTGGTCGGACCAAGTGCTACAACAGATGTTTTGTATATTTTGTACACAGATCATATGTGTCATAGTATGTGACCTCCTATTTTACAGGTGATGTCGGAGGATTGGATGGATTAATGAGATCCGGTCCACAAATGGGCTGTCCTGAGAAGAAAAAGCGCAAGGCCAGTGGACAGGTACATGCTACATTAAGTATCCATAAGGCTAATTTCTGAAAACTGTTAGCCAGATTCAGGTAGTTTTTCCTCCTGAGTATCATGTTTGATTCTGCCTCCCTTAGCATTTCCACATGGGACCTTCCCTGAATAAATGGATTGCCTGCCTACATGGTATGAGTTGAGTATCCCAGCTGTACTCCCTATGTGTTTTATTTTGGTTTGACATTTCCTTCTTTCCAGGTCCCCTACAGGTAGCTAGCTACCCTGTAAGAGAATTAGGTTTCAAAGGGTACTTTCACACTAGGGCTTTTTTCAGGCGTTTTAGCACTAAAAATAGCGCCTCTCGTGCCTCCCCAATGTGACAGCCCAGAGTGCTTTCACACTGAGGCGGTGCGCTTGCAGGATGAGAAAAGTCAGCAGCAGCACGGGTGCTTTTAACCCTTCGGCCAAAAAGCGGCGATATAGCAGCGGTAAAGCGCCATTAAAACTAGCGGCACTTTCCTGCTAACGCTGTCACCGCCCCAGTGTGAAAGTACCCTTCTAGTCCATTCTCTTACACTAAGGCGCTATAGCGCTAAAAATTGCGCCTCTCCTGTCTCTGAGGGCTTTTAACACCGCTCCTGCCCATTTGAAATCAATGTTAAGTGCCGGCAAATCGCTGCTTTTAATCCTTTTTCGGTCGCAACTGGGGGTTAAAAGCGTTCGAAAAGCACCAACACCCCAGTGTGAAAGCGCCCTTGCTGGAGCTCGTGGAGGCAAACCGTTCTGGTCTGTAAAGCAAAAGTCCAAAAGATACTCACGTTCACCTTAATCTATGCAAAAGTTACATCCTTCGCCTACTGCTGCCTTCTCCCCAGACTAGGGTGCAGGGTTTATGGCCTCTTGATTGGCTGGCAAGGGATGATGCAACTCTGCATAGTAGCTTCTAGCTGCAGTGTGCCACTAATGCACGCTGAGCTACGCTTGCTTAAACACTGTAACGGCAATCACCATGCAAAAAAATAAATAAAAATCCCCCCCACTATAGAATAGTTCAGTGTAAAAAGAAAAATGTTTTATGAATGAAGGAAAAAAAAAAGGGTGTGTGTCGCTTCCTTACTCTGAGTGAACAAGGGAGACTCAATGGTGGGCTTCTATTCCTCCAATTCCAATGGATATCAATAAGGAAAGGATACAATAACCAGAGAAGGAGGATTAAGGCTGCCCTGTGCAAAACCACAGGAGGTAGGTAGAACGTGTTTAAGGGGGGACTTTACAATCCCTTTAAATAACAGAACTATATTATCTACTATACACATGCACTACCAGGCAGGTGTTCCAATACTTTTAACAATATAGTGTATGTATCTCTCACTTTGTAGGCCCCTTTCCCACATCAGATCAATAGACCACTTCCCGATCCTCACCCCCTCCACCAAATGATTTGGACCAGTGCACAAAGCAAGGTCCATAAAAACATGGATGAGCGAGTTTGGGTGGAGGCAGGTGTCCCAATACTTTTGATATTCTAGTGTATCTTACGACAAGAGGTGTATCAATCATGCAAGCGACATAAAGACAACAAAGAAAGGTGTTGGAGCAGAGTAGGGGGTCTGTCAGGTATATTTTGTTTCTGTCTCTTGTGTTGTAATCACTCAAACTTAAAGCGGAGGTTCACCCTCATTTGCAAGTTACCTCTCAACAGTCCCCATTACCATGAACATAAATAAAAGACTTACCTTTTTTTTTTTTTTTTTTTTTTTTTTTTAATGTGCAGTTTTCATTTAGTATTATATCTTCTTTGCTACTTCCGGGATTTCCTCCCGCGGGAGTAGGCGTGTCATTTGCAGAGCATCTGTCCTGCAATGTCTCCTGGGAGCAAACTCGCCTGCTTCCCAGGAGTAATATAGTAACGCCTTCTTTGGAAATGTCACGTGACGAGGGCGGATCTAATTCCATTCACAACTGGGCGTGTACTTTAATCTGTTGATGCCCGTTGTTATGGTAACCAGGAAGTGTTGACGGTGCTGCTGGCCGTCAACACTGCGGATGCGCGAGATCCAGCGATGAATGCCGGGAGACAAGCATTCATCGCTACCCGGAAGAATATGCTTGTGGGCTTCAAGATGCCCACAAGCAAAATGGGAATAACAGGAAGTGTTTTATAAAGTCATTTTTAATCGCAAACTGGACGGAGGATGTTTAAAAGCGCCGCAGATGTGAGTAATTAAAATGCATAATTTTTTGCATAGAATGACTATATAAAAAAAAATGTATGGACCGCAGAACCTCCGCTTTAAAAAAAAAAAAAAAAAAAAAAAAAACTTTGCCCGTCCTAGTAACTTTTTTTTTTTTATTATGGCTTAAGGCCCCTTTCACACTTGTACGACTTGTCCCTCAATTTGGGACTGCAAAGTCGCATGACAAGTCGTTCCCCATGATTTCCAATGACAACCATTCATATTAGTACAACTTCCAGTCGTGCCTACTTCAAAATACTACTTTGGTCCAACTTCAGATTCAAGGACCTCAAGTCTCTGTAAAATCGCGCGACTTTGAAGTCGCAGTAGTGTGAAAGGGGCCTTAAGCAGAATTGAACAGTTTAGCTTGAAACCATCACTCGCCATAGGCGATCCTAATATGGCTATCCACCCCTATGATTAAGGGCGGCATTGACTGAGGCTTTTACATGTATACATCATACTACGATCGGCTATAGCGAGCTGCAGTTTCAAGCTAAAGTGTTCATTGCTCACTGGATGAGTTTTTCCTACGCTGGTATCCCTACGATTTTGAGTGCCAATGAAACGCTTGCATTTCCAGCTTGTCGGCTCTTTATGACTAAGCTCGTATTGAGTGAAACGAATCGGAAGGGGGAAGCTCAGGTGGATTTCCAGTGTACCAGGAATTTGTACATGGTTGTTCATTTGGAGTGCAAGTCTTTTCTTCCTTTTGAGTTCTGATAGGGACATGAATATTTTATTTAACTGCAGTTCTGAATGTTTTTTGAGAGCAATCTTCTTTTTGGTGCCTCACTGTTGAACTTTTACCTTTTTATCCATGCCTCCTATTTTTTCTCATTGATATCATTAATAAAATGTAATATGAAGTAAGCACATTGCATTGAATGATTTGTCAGGAACACGTAATCATGTAGTTATCCCAGAAGCTAAATAGTTAAAGCTGCATTACGACTTAACCAAGGGGTAGGCAACCTTTTTGAAAGGTGGAGATCTACCTGAGCAAAAAGAATCGAAGGTCACCAGGATTCAGCGCCTTTTTAATAAACTAGCAAGGCCTAACTAGGGAAAACCTAAAAAAAAAAACATGTCGCTGTAAAAAAATTTACTTGGTCTACCTTTTTTAAAAGTGGACAGTGTCAGGCAGTGGGCAGTATGTGGATGGTGTCGGGTTTTTTTTTTTTTTTTTATTACAATTTTTGAGGGGCTTTGGTGAAATATCAAGGGTCTAAACAGACCCCAACGTGTTTTTTTTGAGATGTAGGACTGTGTCCTCAATCACTTTCTCCATCTCTGCAGCCTCAAATGCACAGAACGAATGAATAGGAAGAGCCCTGCCCAGTCTCCCTGTTCGGTCACAAACTGAAGCATAGTAAACTTACGGAGGGAGGGGGAGGAGAAGCAGGTTTCTTTTTTTTTTTTTCCCCCAAGCTGCTACAGGAGGAAAATTCAGGGGGATCGGTTCCAATAAATGTCACCCCCACTCCTATCCAGGTTTCAGGAGTCGGCATGGAAAGGACGCAATCTACTTATCACCTGCCCATGATCAATGGGTGGATTACGTTTTAATGGGTTGCTGACCTCCTGGCTTAACCCAAGTGCTTATATTGGTAGATTTTCTAGAAATGCAACACTTTGTTTATTTTCTCTTCTTTTTTTTTTCATTTTTTTTTTTTTTTTTTTTCCTTTAGGGATCCTCACTTCCTCCCCAATCCGAGTTTGCTCCCCCAACAAATACAAGCTCGGATCACCTCATCGCCAGCAATCCATTCGATGACGACTATAGTATACCTCCTATTTCCGGTTACACTTATTTTGGAAAACTTGGATATTCCAACATTGAAAGCTTTAATACTTTCAGGATGCCTCCAAATACCTCACCAAAAAGGCCTTCCCGCAATGTTGGCAACCAGATGTTAAGAGATCAGCAACCACCTTTTACAAAAGACCCAAGGGTGATGGGGAAATCCTTTCCCTTTAATTTGGGCGCGCAAGAGAAATCCAATTTTGAAAGCGAGTCATTTTTTTACAGTGGGTTAGGACAAACGATCGCCATGCCTGGACAGCACTTTAGAGCAAACCAGAATGATGAAGACCTCCATCGTATGATGAGTCTAAATTCTGCTCCAAGAAATGACTTTCAGCTTGCTTCTTACAGGCCCCAGGGTGTTAAAATGAATGTCATTCAAATTGACAGCAATAGTTCATTTAATCCTGCCCAACCACACTTCATGCCTTCAAGAATACCCAGCTCCAACCAAGGTTCAGTTCTTGTATCCAATAACAATTTGAGATCTGCTGGACTTCATGAAAAGCTAAATCTGGATATGCACTCTCGCCCTCTATCAAGTCCAAGCAATATTCGGGGTCAAGAAAATTTTCAAGCTGATGTAGTAGACCTTTCTGATTGTGTTCAGATTAATGGAATGCGTAACAGACCGGCACTTTCCAGACTGGCAAAGATGGGTGTAACCCCTAGTGAGAAATGCAATAGGTGGCTTCTGCATTCTGACTTTTGTGGTACTTTGTCCACAGATAATTTGCACCCATGCGGCATATGTTCTGTCGAAGTAAATAATGTTGCGGATGCAATAATGTGTGAAGCCTCTTGTCGGAAGTGGTTTCACCGAACATGTACAGGGATGACGGAGATGGCCTACGCTCTACTTCGTGCGGAACCCTCTGCTATTTGGGGCTGTGATACCTGTATGTCAAAGAAAGATATTCAGCTGGTGCGCACAAACAAGTAGATCAAGTCCTCAACCCTTTTTTTTTTTTTTTTTTTTTTTTTTTTTTGGTTTTTCATTATTCTCTTCCAATAAGCAAGACGGGTACAAGTTAATCAACTCCTGTATAGTGTGCTGTAAACCAGAGCAATGAACCCAAAGCTACAGGCTATATTTTTGTACCTAACATTTTAAAAACTGCTCTATCAGCAGTAGATCAAGATTAATCATTGCTACTTTTTTCATGCCGAAGAACAGAAGCAGAATCTATTGTATCAAATTCATGAAAATTTACATTTTGTGTTTCTATCCACATTTTGGAGTTCTCTTGCACTAAATGGATTTTCCTTTTTATTAGAGGGCTGCTTACAAAGACCGTTTAAATACGTAGACCTCAAAGGAACTTGGTTATATTCTACTGAAAAAAAACTACCTTATGTTGATGGGAATGATGCGGTTATGCAGAAGGTTAATACTAGAGATTGTATATTTTTTAAGAGTGGCACTTAGTACACAATCCCTTTTGAATGTGAGTTCTGAGTAAAACAAGGAAAAGTCTTGAATATTTATAAAAAAACAAAATGGCACTTTGAATTTAACTTCTTGATTTTTAGATAGAATTTGTGAAACTGGTTTATACAGTAGCATCACCTATTTTTCCAAAATAAGTGCCTTTTTTTTTTTCTTTTTTTTTTTTTCCACGATGTACTGTAACCAACTTCACAAAAATCAAGCCTGCCAATAAATTACAAAAGTGTAATTTTGAACAGACTATATGCAATAAAGACCAAATATCTAAAAGGGTGCTTATTGTATATTGAATACAGAGCAACCGTAATAGTTGGTTAGAGCAAACAAACCCTTAGTTATAAAAGCTCTTTAAAGTAACATAAATTAATGGGGGGGGGGGGAGGGAGAGAGAAACAGATATCTTGAGGTGCCACTGCCTACCGCATGGTGTTCTGTCCAGACCTCCAGGGTGCACCCACAACTGTTTATGCAAATACAAACTTTTTGAGTCTGATCATGTGTTTGTTCTTCAATGCGCATGTTGCTTTTTAGTGACCACAGGTTTGGTCTTTCAGGTTGATAAAACGCCACAATCATACTTCTGTATTTCCGAGTTGAACTGGAATACGCACCTTTATGACCATATCTGGATGATTGCATGGTCAGAGATGGACTGTGTTCAAAGCAGATGTCCAAATTAATATAGTATAAAACACAATTCGAGGTTCATCAGGGTCATCGGGTCTTTTTAGGTCACATGTTCACACTGGGCTGCGGGAATGAAACCATGTGAGTTCAGCTGAACTCGCACAAATGCACTCCCGCTTGTCAGTCCTGATTTCGGCTGCAATTACAGAGACCTCTGTGCAGGTTTCTACCTACTTTTTGAAATCGGTGCAGCGCTGCACCGATTAAGATGGTGCCATTGCCGCCGATTTGACATGTCAAATCGCACCAGTGTGAACCAGGGCTCCACAGCATTTTGTTTATATCTGATTCTCTAATGCCCTGTTCCCATCTGGGGTTTTGGCAACTAGGGTAGAATCCCTTTTGATTCTCCTCACAATCCCAAATTGCAGTAGTGGCAAAACACACCATGCAGGTTTGGGTGCCACTCATTTTTAACCTCAAAATGCAGTGCAGTTTTGCTGTAAATTGTTGCACGATAGATCACAGCAAACCACATCATGTGAAGCTTTCTGATTAAAAAGGAGCAGGAGCTTTTTTTGGGTGACAAGCTTTGTAATGCGGTTTTCTGCAATTTATCACGCGACCGCTGTGGCAAAACTGCACGTAGGTGCCACTAAAAATGGATGGCACCCAAACACGCATGGTGCGTTTTGCTACTATTGCAGTGCGATTTGTCATTGCAGGCAGAATTGCAATGATTCTGCTGGAGATCCCCAAAATGCCAGATGTGACAGGGTCTAATTTAACTCTTGGCACTTTACAAGGTGGGTTTTGTCTGTGATGTACAGCCTTGCTGTCATTCCCAGCAAGTTGTGGGAGATCCAAGCCTGGCTCGGAGTAAGGCAGAGTGGTCATTAGAGGATTTGGTGATATTTGTGGAATAACATCCTTATGTCAGTCTGTCCTCATTTGTAAAGCTGATTTTACCAGAACATGCTGCAAGATTGGAGCTTAAATTCTCTGATAGAAATGACAGACTAGTAAGTAGAAATGCTTTTGTGTTTTTTTTTTTTTGTTTTTTTTTTTTTGTTTTTTTTTTTAGGCTTTATTCTCAGATTGATCATGAATACGTGATTTTTATTTTTTTGAGTATTTCATCTTCCCAGTCTGAAGGCATATGAATGACTAGCTTGTGACTCATCCAAATAATTATTTATTCCGATTTCAAAAATGTCCACTTCAGGATTGAGCTGCATGTAGGAAAGGGGATGCCTGTAGCTGTCACTGCTACTGTATATAAATGACTTTAGTTGTGGTTGTCAGGCATCATCAGATAATGCTTTATGATCCTTTTTCATTTGGCCATTTCAGAAGTTGTACTAATACTGTAAAACCCTGCAGGACTAGAGCTTTTGAGCCACTGTTTCTGAATGTACGCCTAGACATAATGTACACAGTGGCTTATGAGATTAGCGTGTTTTAATTCACTTTTTTATAATTTTTTTAAGCCATCATTGGTCATACTGTACTCCTAAGGTCACCAGCAATGGATTAATACATATGTGGTAAGGAGATGAAATGATGTACCGTATGAGAAGGCTTTCCAATTTTGATCAACAATAAAACTTTTTCAAACTGCATCAAATCTCCATGTAATATTATTATATAATTTTTTTCTTTCTTCTGCAAAATATGTTGCTTTGTGTAATTTTTCATGGAGTTAATAAGTGGTTCTAAAGGCTCAGGGTCTTTTACCTTCTATGCATGAAGGTAAAAAAAAAAACCTGTGCAGCAGCCCACCCTAATACTCACTCACCTGAGCCCCATCTCGATCTAGCGATGGGCACAAGAGCCTTGGCTCACCGTGGATTCCCCCCTCCTCATTGGCTACCGCTTCTGTCAATCGCAGCCACTGAGAGAGATGGTGGGGCCAAGCTGTTGCTCTGTGTGTGGCTTGGGTGCCACCATTGAAAGCTGCTCTGGGGCAACTCTGCAGGAGGGAGGAGCCAGGAACACCAGTGAGTTGCCTCAGAGGAGGATTAGGGCGGTTCTGCGAGACCACTTCACAGAGCAAATGGGTATGTCCTGTTCAAAAAAAAAAAAAACTGGGGGGGGGAGGCAAGCAAGCTGAATTAATAAATGGAGGTAGGGGAATCGATATCAGTCATGAAACTACAAACTGCAGACACAACATGTGAGCCCATCATTACAAGGCAAGGCAAACTAACAACACCAGGAATATAACTATACTAATATCTAGTTATAAGCATTATACACTGACATGTTTTTAAGTAAAACTTGCACTATTTTTTTTCCCCGCAGACATTTTAAAACGTCTTGGAAAATCTCTGTGCGACTCGGCTGACTATTCTTTCACCTCCACTGAGAAACCATAAACAAGTACTGTACATGCTGGATGAGTTGCCGCATAAAGAGTGTTTTAGGTTTTGAAGACTTGTAGATATTTCCCTCCCTGTCCTTTTTTCAGGTTCATAGCTGAATCACATAGGAATTCAGTCTGTGATCCTGTGTGGTGTGACTTTCAGCCTCTTCACTTGAATGGGCTGAAATTGCACTGGATTACACCAAAAGTAGTGCATGCACTAGTTTGCAAAAACACTGCACTTTATTACATGATGTTGCAGTACCGTGCGTTCTGGTGCAGGCAAACAAACTGCATTTGAGATCTTAGCTTAAGGTGTTAGGAATGCATTGACACCCGTAGCAGATCACACACCCAATGTGTTTTGAACATGGTGCAGGAAATGAGCACAGAGCGTGGGTTTTGCACACTGTATTCTGGTGTGCACGAGCCCTTTCTGATAAAGACTTGGCCAGCTGTGTTCGTCTTTGTTGTAGTCGAATCGGACAATGTAGTGCATCCAGAAAATATTCACAGCGCTTCACTTGTTCTACATTTGTTATGTTACAGCCTTATTCCAAAATGGATTAACCACTTGTCCACCGCCTGCCGTCAAATGGGAGAAAGATCCTGTTCTGGGCGGGCATCATATGACTTAGCGCCTTTCAAAGCCACTGGGGGCGCGTGCGTGTCACTAGGGACACGATGTGTGTGCCCGGCGGCTGCGATTACCCAGTAACTGAGCAGGACCGTGGATCTGTGTGTTTAAACACACAGATCCACGTCCTGTCAGGGAGAGGAGACCGATGGTGTGTCCCTTGTACATAGGGACAACCATCAGTCACCCCCCCCCCACAGTAAGAATCGCTCCCTAGGGAACACATTAACCCCTTGATCCCTCCCTAGTGTTAACCCCTTCCCTGCCAGTCATGTTTATACAGCAATCAATGCATTTTTATAGCACGGATCGCAGTATAAATGTGAATGGTCCCAAAAACGTGTCCGCCGCAATATTGCAGTCCCGATAAAAATCGCTGATCGCCGCCATTGCTAGTAAAAATGCTATAAATCTATCCCCTTTTTTGTAGCTGCTATAACTTTTGCGCAAACAATCAATATATGCTTATTGCAATATTTTTGGTAAAAAAAAAAAAAAATATAGAAGAATACATATCAGCCTAAACTGAGGAAAAGATTTGTTTAAAAAAATGGATATATATATATTTTTTTTTTAATAGCAAAAAGTAAAAAATTGTTTTTTATTTTTTTCAAACTTGTCCCGCCTTCTTTTCTTTATAGCGCAATAAATAAAAACCGCAGAGGTGATCAAATACCACCAAAAGAAAACTCTATTTGTGGGGAAAAAAATTTGGGTACAGTGTAGCATGACCTCGCAATTGTCATTCAAAGTGTGACAGCGCTGAAAAATGGCTTGGGCAGGAAGGTGGTGAAAGTGCCCTGTAGGCAAGTGGTTAAATTTATTTTTTTCATCAAAATTCTACAAATAATGCCAGCATGAAAGAAGTTTGTTTGAAAATCTTGCAAATGTATTAAAAAATAAAAAAACACATAAGTATTTACAGCCTGTGCCATGACACTCAAAATTGAGCTCAGGTGCATCCTGTTTCCACCTCTTAGGCTGGGTTCACACTGGTGCGACACGACAGCCGTCCTACTTTGGATCCGACTCTGACCTGCGACATGAAGCCGACATACGCCCGACTTTTAATGAACAGGGATCCGACTTGGATCCCCGCCAATACTAGGCACTGTTTGGTATGAATCTTGAGAGGGAAATCCACGCCAAATTTTAAATTAAAAACCGGCATGGGTTCCCCCTCAAGGAACATACCAGGCCCTTCGGTCTGGTATGGATTTAAAGGGGAACCCCCTACACTTAAAAAAAAAACGGGAAGGGGGTTTCCCTCAAAATCCATACCAGACCCTTATCCAAACACGCAGCCCGGCCGGTCAGGAAAGGGGGTGGGGACGAGCGAGCGCCCCCCCCCCCTCTCCTGAACCGTACCAGACCGAAGGGCCTGGTATTCACCCAGAGGTTTTTTTTTATTTAAAATTTTGCGTGGAATTCTCCCTCAAGAACAGCAGAGCACAAGTCGCATGCTAAAGTCGGAGCATGCAAGACGGCGTTCCGACTTTGATCCGACTTCAATGATAGTCAATGGGCTGAAGTAGGATCAAAGTAGTACAGGGAGCATTTTCAAATTCGGACCGACGTGTCGGACCAGTTAAGACGGCTCCCATAGGGAAACATTGATTTTCACACGTCATGCGACATGAGCTCCCAATGTCGGAGCGTTTGTCGCACCAGTGTGAACCCGGCCTCATACTTGAGATGTTTCTACAACTTGATTGGGGTCCACCTGTGGTAAATTCAGTTGGCTGGACATAATTTGGAAAGGCACACACCTGTCTATATAAGGTCCCACAGTTAGCAGTGCATGTCAGAGCACAAACCAAGCCATGAAGTCCAAGGAATTGTCTGTAGACCTGTGAGAGAGGATTGTATTGAAGTGCAGATCTAGGGAAGGGTACAGAAAATTTCTGCAGCATTGAAGATCCCAATGAGCACAGTGGCCTCCTTCATCTGTAAATGGAAGAAGTTTGGAACCACCCGGACTTTCTAGAGCGGGCTGCCTGACCAAAATGCGCGATCAGGGGAGAAGGGCCTTTTAGAGAGGTGACCGATGGTTACTCTGACAGAGCTCCAGCATTTCTCTGTGGAGATTGAGAACCTTCCAGACGAACCACTATCTCTGCAGCACTCCACCAATCATTATTTCCTGAGTTGATTGATAAACTGCATTTATTGAATTCATAACTATTATAACTTATACGGTTGATCCAGGCATCCAATATATTTTCTCACACTTCATCAATCAGGCCTGTATGGTAGAGTGGCCAGACGGAAGCCACTCCTCAGTAAAAGACACATGACAGCCCCCCTGGAATTTACCAAAAGGCACCTGAAGGACTTCGACCATGAGAAACAAAATTCTCTGGTCTGATGAAACAAAGATTGAACTCTGGCCTGAATGGCAAACATCATGTCTGGGGGAAACCAGAGACTAGTCAGGATCAAGGGAAAGATGAATGCAGCAATGTACAGAGGCATCCTTGATGAAAACCTGCTCCAGAGCGCAGGAGTATGTTTGGTCTGTTAGTGCTGATGTGAGCAGTCACCATTATGGGCGATTATGGCAACAGAGTAAAATCGGGCAGACCAATCGTGGCAAATTCTGAGTTTGTGGACAGATTTATATAGCTTTATATATACATTTATATAGCGGATTTATTAAGCGTGCTAGGCTTATTACAATATGGATTATTTTTTCAGGTACTTACTTATTGTGACCAGTATCTTCAAGCTGATCTCCAGCTTTTAGTGAAGTTTAAATAGCTCAAGCTGGTCCAAACAAACTATATACGGTACTTCGCTAAGACAAGCAGAAGTTCTCAGCACTGTATGTAGCCCCAGTTACATACAGTGCTGTGTATGGGGCTTCCTTTCCCGATCCACAAGCAAAATCGACTCAGGCTGAGCAGTGTTTAGCCTTTCAGAAGGAAGCTTTGTATTTTATAAATGAATACAAAGCTTCCTCTGACTGGCTTAATTGGCGATCATGACATCATCGCCCACCTCTCCGACTGAGCCAATCAAAGGAAGTTTTGTCTTCATTCATACAATATAAAGCTTCCTGTGAAAGGCTGAACACTGCTCAGCCCAACTCTGATTTTGTTTCCTGAGGCTACATACAGTGCTGAGAGCCGCTGCAGGTCCCAGTGAAATAAATAGTTTGTTTGGACTAGCTTGAAATATTTCACAAAGGTCTGGAGATCAGCTATCAAGCTTACTGATGGTCCTTTTTAGGGATAAACTTGGAATGAAAAGCAACCATCGTGTTTAAAAGACTATAGGCCCATATTATTTAATGCTGCAAAGCATTGTGTAGCACTAAAGCCTTGGTCATGTTCACCTCTGGCGTTTATGGGATCTCATTCTTCCTGTGATCCCAAATCCCACTGCAATAGTGGCAAAACGCACTTCATGTATTTTGTGTAAATGCAGTGCAGTTTTGCCGGGTGATAAATGAGCAGGAGCTTCTTTTGGGCAAAAAGCTTTGCAACGATTGCAGTGGGATTTATCATGTGGCAAAACCGCAGTGTTGGGTGCCATTAAAAATGAATGGCACCTAAACACGCGTAGTGAGTTTTGCCACTACTGCGGTGCAATTTGGAATTGCCAGAAAAATTGCAACGATTGTCAGATGTGAATGGGGCCTAATGGTCACATGACACCCATTGACAACACTACCCTTATGGGGGTCCCCAAATATAGAGTGTCTGGTTTATAAATTCTCTAGGGTGGGTAATTCTACATATGAAAAAGGGGAAACCGCTGTAGCGTACAAAAGTAGGCAAAAATATGACAATGCAGTATAATATGAAAAAGGTTTATTAGAAATGTGATTAAAATGTATGGACTGACATCCATGTAAATAGATCAATCCTCCAAAATTGGAAAAATAGCACAAAACATACAGACATATGTTCCTGTTCTGATGAAGTCCGCAGATGGGCGAACGAAATGCAAGCATCAACGGAGTGACGTCATCATGCCCGGAAGTGTTACCAGAGGGTCCCCATGCTATGCCTATACACACGCACTGACAGCTCATCACATAGCCGGCCAGCTTTTACCGTTCACCGCGACCTGTAAGGACATATCGGCTAATGGGACTAAAGAAGCAAGAGTACCTGAGCCATTTCAACTCTGGTGAAAGCACGGTTACATACTACTGAGAAACCTGCTCAAAAAGGACTGGCAATTGGAACCATCTGAAATTATCTGGAGAAGGCTGAGCAGTAAGTCAATTTATCATTCAATCTTGATATCGATCTTGCAGATATCAATTTTGATATCTGCAGATTGCAGTTTCTTCTATTGACTTCCTTCTAAGATATATTTGAGACATTTATTATTATTATTATTATTATTATATATGAGGAAAGTTGTCTCACACAGTTAGACCTCATAGAGGTAATACCAACATTTAAAGTGGTTGTAAACCCTTACAGACCACTTTTACCTACAGGTAAGCCTATAATAAGGCTTACCTGTAGGTACTGGAAATATCTCCTAAAACATGCACAGTTTAGGAGATATTTATCATATACGCTTTCGCCGATGTCATTGGTGCATGCGCACTAAAAGGGCACAATCGTGCCCTTTCTATAAGGCCCGTGCTGTGACCGTCGGCTCCTGCATGAGTGCGCAGTAGTGACATCACGTGACTCTGGCCAGTCAGAGCCGGAGTCCACGCCCCCCGGAATGAAGAGGGGTGAAGATGGATGCAGCCACCAGCAAGGACATTGTGGGCTTTGTTTTCAAGTAAGTGGCACATAATGGGCTAGTATGCGATGCATACTAGCCCATTATGCTTTTACTTTGCAGAGGAATAAAGAGGAAGTAAAACCCACGAGCCTCTTTCTGAGATTTGTTGTTTACAATTTAAAACATTTTTTTTTTTGCTAGGTAAATTACTTAGAACCCCCAAACATTTATATATTTTTTTCTAACACCCTAGAGAATAAAATGGCGGTCGTTGCAATAATTTATGTCACACCGTATTTGCGCAGCGGTCTTAAAAGCGCCCTTTTTTTGAAAAAAATATACTTTTTTGAGTTAAAAAAATAAGACAACAGTAAAGTTAGCCCAATTTTTTTTTATCGTGAAAGATGTTATGCTGAGTAAATTGATACCCAACATGTCACGCTTTAAAATTGCGCCCGCTCGTGGAATGGCGACAAACCTTAACCCTTAAAAATCTCCATAGGCGACGTTTAAAAAATTCTACAGGTTGCATGTTTTAAGTTACAGAGGAGGTCTAGGGCTAGAATTATTGCTCTCGCTCTACCGATCGCGGTGATACCTCACGTGTGGTTTGAACACCGTTTTCATATGCGGGCGCTGCTCACCTATGCGTTCGCTTCTGCACACAAGCTTGGTGGGACAGGGCGTGTTTACATTTAAAAAAATAAAAAATCTTATTTATTTTACCTTTTTTTATTTTTATTTTTTACACTGTTCTTTCAAAAAAAAAAAAAAAAACATCTCTTGTAAAAGGGAAAGAAAAGCATGACAGGTCCTCTTAAATATGAGATCTGGGGTCAAAAAGACCTCAGCTCTCATATTTAACCTAAAATGCTTCTGCCCTGCTATGGTATGGAGATGGGTAGGGGCCATCTTCCCCTCACTTGTCTCCATACCCAGCCTGCAAGAGGACCCGATCACCTCCACTGCTGCCGACGGCTCCAGGAAGCGGCGGAGGGCACGGGAGAGCGGTGGGAGGGGGGCCCTCTTCCGCCGCCGATAAAAGTGATCAGGCAGCGAATCCGCCGCAGAGACCACTATTATCAGAAACCGGACCGCCGGCTGAAGAGGAGTATAGCTAGCTGATGCCATAACAAAGATATCCCTCTTCAAACAGCCAACGTATATTGGCCTGCGGTGGTCCAGAAAGGGTAAAACAATGCTCAACTGGTACTAAGGGGCCCAAACGAATTCATGAAAATATCTCCCACACCATTACACCACCAGCCTGAACCGTTGATACAAGGCAGGATGGATCCATGCTTTCATGTGGTTTACGCCAAATTCTGACCCTACCATCTCATGAGACTTATCAGACCAGGCAACATTTTCCAATCTTCTATTGTCCAATTTTGGTAAACCTGTGCAAATTGTAGCCTTAGTTTCCTGTTCTTAGCTGACAGGAGTGACACCCCGTGTGGTCTTCTGTTGCTGTAGTCCATCTGCTTCAAGGTTCGATGTGTTGTGCATTCAGAGATGGTATTCTGCATATCTTGGTTGTAACGAGTGGTTATTTGAGTTACAGTTGCCTTTCTATGATCGCGAACCAGTCTGCACATTCACCTCTGACCTCTGACATCAACAAGGTATTTTCCTCCACACAACTTCCGCTGACTGGATATTTTCTCTTTTTTTTCGGACCATTCTCTGTAACCCCTAGAGATGGTTGTGCGTGAAAATCCCAGTAGATCAGCAGTTTTTTAAATACTCAGACCAGCCCATCTGGCACCAACAACCATGCCACGTTCACGTAAATGCCCTTTTCCTATTTTGATGCTCGGTTTGACCTTCAGCAAGTCGTCTTCACCACGTCTAGATGCCTAAATGCATTGAGTTGCTGCCATGTGATTGGCTTATTACCAATTTTTGTTACCAACCAATTGAGCAGGTGTACCTAATAAAGTGGCCGGGGAGCGTATATAGAAACATATAAAGGCAATGGCAGAAAAAGACTAATGCCGCGTAAGATCGGATTTTCCGTCGGAAAAACCTTGGATGTTTTTTTCGACTGAATTCCGCTCAAGCTTGGCTTGCATACACACGGTCACACAAAAGTTCTCTGAACTTTTGACTGTCAAGAACGCGGTGACGTACAACACTACGACGAGCCGAGAAAATTAAGTTCAATGCTTCTGAGCATGCGACGGAATTTTGCACGTCGGAATAGCTACAGACGATCGGAATTTCCGTTCGGAATTTTTTCCTTCGGAAAATTTGAGAACCAGCTCTCAAATTTTTGTTGGCGGAAATTCCGACAGGAAAAGTCCGATGGAGCCTACACACGGTTGGAATTCAAAAGCTCACATCTGACTTTTCTTGTCAGAAAATCCGACCGTGTGTACGGGGCATCAGTAGTCAAATATTTGTAATTTGACATGGGTTTTGCCATGCTGCATCAATATTTCAATATTCAAGTGAGTTGTTTTTTTTTTTTTTTATATAACCTGCATCTCAGTTGATATTTCAATGACTGGTATTTTCATTACTGCATTACAATTTTAATGTATCCATTTCTGTAAACAGTGCATACTTGATCTGGGTTACCAGACATTTGCATAACCACCCTTGACACTGAACTCCTTGCCAACGGCAGCTTGTTGCTATGCAACGTAATGGGACAAGATATTAATGACATTATCTTTTGAGCTGGCTGCACTCTAAGGAATACATTGTTTATCTGATGCAAAGAAATCCAGCTAATTGGCAAATAAGTAACACCCAGTTACAATGGGCATCAATCAGCGGTAGAATGTACACCGAGAATTATTAGGAGACCCGGGTTCAGGTCCCAGAGGAGACACTTTTCTTGCAAAATAGAAAAATAATAGTCCTGGGTAATTCTACAGCGCTATATGCACAGATTTAAAAAAAATTCAACTGTTATTAAAATGTTTCTAATTTTAATTTACCAGTTGGTCGCAACAATGCTCATTGATTACAGCTTCTCTTGGGTAAGATTAAAGGTTGCGTTCACCTTTTCCAGAAAATAGCCTCAGTAGATATTAGAAATCTGTGCTGCGTTGTAATTATTTATTAATTTTATTGTTTTTTTTTACCTGTAGGTAATTTTGGTCCCCTCAGAAGCCTGGCTAAGAAACTCCTAGTTGGCAACCCCTGCTTCTTATCACATTTGTTTCCAGTTCTGCAATGCTGGGAGTGAGCATCCTACAGTTTTCATGTACAAGTCAGGATGTGGGGTTCACTAACTAAAGTTTTGTTTTTTTTAGCCAGGCTTCTGAGGGGATACAAATGGCTGACAGTTTAAACAATGAAATCAATGATCATTTTACAAAGCGGTACAGGTTTTTATTCTCCACTATCTAAAGCCTCGTACACACGGTCGGACTTCCATCGGACTTTTCCGTGGATTTTTGTCTGACCGGAGTTGGCCGGGCACACCCATAGCATACACACCACAGGACTTTCTTTCTCGTACATCACGGGACACAGAGCGACATAGTCATTACTAATGGGTTATATAGTTACCGTCAGGTGCTGGCACTGGCAACTTCCAAAACCGGAAGTACCCTCCCCTATATAAGCCCCTCCCATCCGGGAGCACCTCAGTTTTTTGCCAGTGTCTAAGGTGTTGGCCAAGAAGAAACATGTGTTTTTCACTGAGCTTGCGTACAGGTTCTTTTGGGCCTCAGTAAGCTATTCCGGATCCGACCAAAAAAGCTTCATAGCTAAACGGTCGGTACCCGGGCCTTGCAGAGAAGAGCAAGGTTCTGCCTGTAATGCTTCTCTTAGGAGAGCTGGACCCTGGGATCCAGAGCTCTGGTCATACCCACGACCAAGATGTTTTCTGTGCAGGGTGCTATACAGGTCCAGGGGAGTGGAATCCTTGGGAACCCGGTCCCTGAAGGTTTGATTACAATGCCTGCCGTGATAGGTGAAGTTTGGGCTTTTGTGGACCAAACAAAGTCCTGCGGCGGGGAACAGGTAAGTGGGGGCCCCCAGGAACTTGGTTCTATTGGGGGACCCCCAAGCCTAATTTGTCTTTCTGTCTGTTACCTAACGGTATTCCCGCTAATATCTGTGCATGCCTGTAACTACTAAAAAAAAAAAAATGTAATAATTTTTAATGGTGGTCAAGAAAAAAAAAAAAAAAAAAGAATGTTTTTTTATATATGTTTAGTATATTAAACTGCGGTACCTGTGTTTGTCCACTAGAGGCCGCTGTGGAATGTTTTTCTTGTCATATGGACTAGTTTCTTCTCAGAGAGCAAAGTCCAGGCAGCTGGTGAGTTCTCCTACAGGAAACTGTTTCCTCTGCCATGTTGCAGTGTTCGTCTATCCCCCGGCCTGCGGCAAAGGGGGCCCTGGCTCCTGTCCCTGGTTTCCATGTTTGAAAATTAGCGCCGAGGCGCACGTGCCTCTATATATAGAGGTGGCCGGAAAAAGGGGCGGGGCCTGGGGGATGACGCTCTGTGCGCGCCGCAGCGCTTCTGCGCATGTGCGGGCGTCCCAGCAGGTTTTTAAAAAGCCACATTATTGCAGTAAGCTGGCTATGAAGTACAGAGACAGAGCTGGCAACATTTAAAGGCATACAGCAAGCGGTTGATACAGGCATCCCCTAGAAAGGCACATTAGTAGACACCAACTGTGATATAGCAGCAATTGTGCTAGACTATTCTCAGTAAAAGTGGTGTATTACGGCTGGAATACCTCAGCTTTAGGCTTAGGAATATGCCGTCCAGTAGCTCCGGAACTGAATCTTCCAGGAAGCGAAGGGGGTCTCATCGGGCTCTGAGGATCTTGGGCATACTCCTGCTGCACCAGTCTCCCCTGAAGTTCAGAGGTAAGTGACCGTAGAGACCCCGCAGGGGTACTTGGTACTGTGGCTGTCCTCAGTCACCTGCTCCTGTGTATGTAACAGAGGAGGTTTTTTCCTCAGCTCTGGGAGGATTAGAGAGAGATTGTCAAAATTTATCGCTGCCTCCCTGTCAGGGAAAGCACGCCCGATCTCCGTCTCCTCCTTCAGAGTGCCTGTTAGCAGAGCAACAGTCCCATACAGGGATCGACCTGCCTGAAGGGGATCAGGATAAGGTTGATTCTGTTATAGAGGAATCAACAGTGGGGGAACCTTTTCTCAGCATCTCAAGCTGAAAGATTATGGGTTCAGTCTCTGACTAACATGGTCCGATCAGCATTTAAAAATGCACCTTGCGGAACCATCAACCACTACTGTATCCTCGTTGGGGTCGCTAGAAGCCCCCAGACTGTTTGTTCTTTTCCACTTCACCCTTTACTGAAAGGGCTCATTTACCAGGATTGGGAACGTCCTGAGAAAATATTTATTCCCCCAAGAGATTTCCGGTGGTCTATCCCATGGAGGATAAGTTCATCAAAAAAAAAAAAAAAAAAATGGAAGGTCCCTACAGTGGACGCAGCCATCTCTTGTATGTATAAATCACTGACATGTCCAGTGGATAATGTCCAAATGTTCAAGAACCCAATAGATAAAAGATTGGAGTCCTTATGAAAATCTGCTTGGTGATACAACCAGCAGTAGCAGCTATTGGGGTCTGCTAAGCAGTGAAGGATCAGTTGAAACAGGTCTTGAGGGACTTGACAGATCAGCAGGCTTTGCCCTAGCTGATCTACCTAGAGCCTTAGGCTTTGCGGTTGACGCCATAGAGGATTCAGTCCATCAGGCCTCCCGCCTTACGCTGTCTATAGTACATATGCGTAGGCTCCTATGGCTCAGAAACTGGTCTGCTGAAGCTCCCTGTAAAGAATGGCTGGTTAGCGTCCCATTTCATGGTGAACGCTTATTCAGGGAAAACCTGGACAAATATATCCAGAAAATTTCCAGCGGTAAAAATATGCTCTTGCCGGTTAAAAGCAGAGTTAGAGGTCCCTCTTTAAGGGGCCTGCTTCTCCAGTCCCTGGGGCATCGGCTGTGTAACAGTTCCGACGGCCTCCTCGGTCAAATCCCGGGGGTAAAAAACAGGGACAGTAGCAGGGTAATGAGAAACCCTGGGTCAGGGGAGGTACAAAACCTCCCCCAAAGTTAAATTCATTGAAGCCCCCACTCAGTCGGGTGGGGGGAGGACTCCAGTTGTTCGCAAAGAGACCTAGCGGGACACGATCAAGACAGATAGGTGCTCTCCGCAGTAGGTTTGGGATACAGTTTGGAGTTAAAAGACTCTCCTCCTTCCCATTTTTGAGGTCAAACGTGCCAAGGGATCCCCGGAAGAGAGAGTCCCTCCTGTTGGCACTAGAACAACTATTGCTCCAAGGAGTAATTATGGAGGTTCCCCTGGAAGAATGAGGGTTCGGGTTTTACTCAAACCTCTTTACAGTCCCGAAGCAAACGCGGACGGGAGGCCCATATTAATTCAAAAAGGGCTATACAAATTCCTGTATATCAGGACTTTCCGATGGAGTCGATCCGATCGGTGGCCACTGCCCTACAAGGGGAGGATTGGTTAGCCACGATCGACATCAAAGATGCTTATTTGCACATTCCCATCTTTCCAGTCCACCAAAAATTTCTACGCTTTGCAGTAGAAGGGCGCCATTTTCAGTTCAGAGCCTTACCCTTCGGTCTGGCCACAGCACCAAGAGTGTTCACAAAAATTCTGGCCCCATTATTGGCCAATCTAAGAACACGAGGTGTAACGATAATGGCATATCTAGACGACTTGTTGCTGATAGACCACTCAGTGGAAAAACTAGAAGTGGTTGTTCACGAGACAATCAAGTATCTGGAATATCACGGTTGGATTATCAACCGAGACAAGTCAGCCCTAAAACCAGTCAAAAGTCTGGAATACTTGGGGCTAAGGCTGGATTCAGACCAGAGAAAAATTTTCTTGTCTCGAGAAAAGGGGTCGTCTTTGAGAGATTTGATCCACTTAGTGGGTTCAAAAAGACAGCCATCCATACGCCTGTGCATGAGGCTGCTGGGAAAAATGGTGGCATCATTCGAAGCAGTACCCTACGGTCAATTCCATTCAAGGAAGTTGCAAAGGGCCATACTGTCAGCCTGGAACAAAAAAGTTCAGGCTCTGGACGTACCAATGTCCTTGTCCCCTTCCGTTCGCAGAAGCCTCCGTTGGTGGTTGGTTCCCCGGAATCTGGAAAGAGGGAAATCCTTCAGTCCGATTTCTTGGAAGGTGGTCACTACAGATGCCAGCCTTTTAGGCTGGGGAGCAGTACTGGAGCAATGGTCTCTCCAGGGCAGATGGTCGGATGCGGAAAAGGCCCTGCCCATCAATCTCTTAGAGATACGAGCAGCCCGGTATGCCCTAGTAGCATGGACATCCAAACTCCAAGAGTCCCCTGTCAGAGTTCAGTCAGACAATGCCACAGCAGTGGCATATATCAATCGTCAGGGGGGCACCAGGAGTCTTGCAGCCCAAAGGGAAGTAAATTACATCCTGAGATGGGCAGAAAGATATGTCCCAGCCATATCTGCGGTATTCATTCCAGGGGTGGAGAATTGGAAGGCGGACTTTCTAAGTCGCCAACAATTATGCCCAGGGGAATGGCCCCTTCATCCCGAGGTTTTCCGGACAATATGTCAGCGGTGGGGAACACCGGATGTAGGTCTGCTAGCATCCAGGTTCAACACGAAAGTGGACAGGTTTGTCTCTTGGACAAGGGATCCCCTAGCGTGCGGCTCGGATGCCCTAGTGTTCCCTTGGGATCAGTTCAAGCTGATATATGCATTCCCACCGCCACAATTGTTACCTCGATTACTCCGCAGAATCAGGGTAGAAAAGAAACCAGTGATTCTGGTGGCTCCAGCGTGGCCCCGAAGAGCATGGTACGCGGAGATTGTAAAAATGTCTGTGGGGAGTCCTTGGACCCTCCCACATCGTCCGGACCTGCTTTCGCAGGGACCGATATACCACCCTTCCTTACCAGCCCTAGGTTTGACGGCCTGGCCATTGAAGCCCACATTCTAAAAAGGAGAGGGCTCTCTAATGCTGTGGTGTCTACCATGATCAATGCCAGGAAACCGGTATCCAGGCAGATCTACTATAGAATCTGGAAGGCGTACATCGCCTGGTGTGAGGCCAGGAAATGGCATCCACGTAAATACGTAATAGGTAGAATTCTGGACTTCCTACAATGGGCTGTAGATAGGAAGCTTGCCTTGAGTACTATCAAAGGTCAGATTTCGGCCTTGTCAATATTTTTTCAAAGGCCCTTGGCTTCGCATTCACTAGTCAAAGCCTTTATACAAGGAGTGATGCGTATTAGTCCTCCGGTTAATATTCCCATATGTCCATGGGATCTAAACTTGGTTCTGTCGGTTCTACAGAAACAACCATTTGAACCATTACAGCATATTTCCTTAGTGCTTCTCACCAGGAAATTGTTTTTTCTAGTAGCCATTTGTTCGGCTAAAAGAGTATCGGAATTAGCAGCTATGTCCTGTAAGGAGCCATATCTGGTTATCCATAAGGACAGAGTAGTGTTACGTCCTCATCCAGCCTTTCTTCCTAAGGTGGTATCGAGTTTTCATTTGAACCAAGATGTGGTTCTTCCTTCTTTTTTCCCCAAGCCTACTTCGGTAGAGGAAAAGTTATTGCATTCTTTGGATGTAGTAAGAGCAGTTAAAGCTTATCTAAAAGCCACTGCTCAGATTCGCAGAACGGATACTTTGTTTATTCTGCCGGAAGGCCCCAGAAAGGGTCAGGCAGCGTCAAAATCTACTTTAGCCAAGTGGATTCGACAGGTCATAATACAAGCCTATAGCTTGAGAAGTAGACCGCCTCCGTTCAAAGTTAGGGCGCACTCCACGAGAGCAGTTGGAACTTCATGGGCAGTGCATCACCAGGCCTCCCTGGCTCAAGTCTGTAAGGCCGCAACATGGTCTTCAGTACACACGTTTACTAGGTTCTACCAGGTGGACGTTAGAAGTCAGGAGGATGTCGCCTTTGGGCGCAGTGTGTTGCAGGCCGCAAAAGATCCTCATGTCTGATAGCGCTCAGCTTATATATGGTGTATCCCCCCCCTCATTTGGCATTGCTTTAGGACATCCCATTAGTAATGACTATGTCGCTCTGTGTCCCGTGATGTACGAGAAAGAAAATAGGATTTTTATAACAGCTTACCTGTAAAATCCTTTTCTTGGAGTACATCACGGGACACAGAGCTCCCGCCCCTCTTTGGGGACACTTATTGCTTTGCTACAAAACTGAGGTGCTCCCGGATGGGAGGGGCTTATATAGGGGAGGGTACTTCCGGTTTTGGAAGTTGCCAGTGCCAGCACCTGACGGTAACTATATAACCCATTAGTAATGACTATGTCGCTCTGTGTCCCGTGATGTACTCCAAGAAAAGGATTTTACAGGTAAGCTGTTATAAAAATCCTATTTTTCTGCAAACTTTCCCAAAACTTTTTCCAACATCACATGGTTTTTCTGCTCTTAACCGCCACCCTTTGGTCAACTTCTGCTATTGTTGGTTGATTTTAACATTATTTGTTTTGTCTATCGGACAAAAGTCTGATTGGTTTTCTGTACACACGGTCTGAGCGTACGCACGGTCTGATTTTTTGTCAAACTTGCTCAAAATGAAGTTTGTTGGCAAAAAGTCCGACCGTGTGTACGGGGCTTAAGACCCCTTGACTGCATAGGCTATTTTTTTGGAAAGGTGAACTTGGCATTTAACCACCTCAGCCCCGGAAGATTTTACCCCCATCCTGACCAGAGCACTTTTTACAATTTGGCACTGTGTCACTTTAACTGACAATTGTGCGGTCGTGTGATGTTCTACCCAAATGAAATGTGCATCTTTTTTTCCCCCCACAAATAGAGACTTCTTTTGGTGGTATTTGATCACCTCTGAGGTATTTCTTTTTTGCGCTATAAACAAACAAAAAAAGAGCGACGATTTTGAAAAAGAAACAATATTTTTTACTTTTTGCTATAATAAATATCCCAAACATTTAAAAAAAAAATCTTCATCATTTTAGGCCAATATGTATTCTTGTACATATTTTTGGTAAAAAAAGATCACAATAAGCGTATATTGATTGGTTTGCGCAAAAGTTATAGCGTCTACAAAACATGGGAAAGATTTTTGCCATTTTTATTATTTATTTATTTATTTTTTACTAGTAATGGCGGCAATCTGCGATTTTAAGCGGTATTGCGATGGACAGATTGGACACTTTTGACACTTTTTTTGGGACCATTGACATTTATACAGCAATCACTGCTATAAAAATGCACTGATTACTGTGTAAATGTCACAGGCAGGGAAGAGGTTAACACTAGGGGGTGATCAAGAGGTTAATTGTGTGTTCTAACTGTATGTGGATAGGATTGACTAGGAAAGGAGACATATCGTTTGTTCCTACTAAGTGGGAAAAACGATATATGTTTCCTCTTCCCTGACAGAACAGGGATTTGTGTGTTTACACACACAAATCCCTGTGCTGGCGCTTGTGCACGCCATCGCGTGTGGCTGGCGGCCGCGCGCATCGGGTTTCCCGCTGTGCTGCCTCTGGTGGCAGAAAAAGATAAGGACGTACCCATATGGGATTTCGCCCAGTGGAGCCATTCTGCCGCAGTATGTCTGCGTGAGCTGGTCAGGAACCGGTTAAAGTGGTTGTAAAGCTGGCATTAGATGATGTGATTTCTCTTTTCGTCCATGGACAGACACAGCTCCTTATTCTTGACCATTGGGTTATGTTTCTGTTCTATAGGAGAGGACTAGGCAGAACATGTTAGATATTTAAACACATGTTAATTTAACAGAGTTGAGCAGCCCCGCCCAGGGGGCGGTTCCATCCGGACATAACCCTCCACCCTGCAGTCAGCAACTCACTTTTGTTCTGCCTAGTAGAGGAGAAGGACCTGGCTCCCTTTTGGGCCCAGGGTCCGGAAGAAATTTTTTATTTTTCTTTTTTAATTTATTTTATGATTTTGTTTTAAGAAATCTTCTATCAACTGCCGGCTGGGTGACAGGCTGGATATTATAGATCCATGTAGTCTCCCCAGTCCAGCAATCGAGCATGAGCAGGCCTTAGCTACTTGCGGCATTGGCCACAACATACCCCATGGCTCCAGGGATGGCCGTGAGCTTTGTTTCAGGGTCCACATATGACCGGGCTGCTTGCTATCTCAGTCACAGTGGACCGGGCCGACGGCTACTCCGTACTGCTTGGTTGTAGGTCTGTCAGGAACGCACCAGCAGGTCCTCGCAGGGACGGGTAAGTACAGTTCCTCCTGCTTCAGTGGGAACGAACAGCTGGGCATTCCTAAGGGGGTCATTAGGGGGTTCTCCTGCCCTCCCCTCTCTCCCTCTGTCACCCTTTTTCCTCCTTCCCTTGCGGAGCTCGCTGCGACCGGGGAATACAATTTTTCTGGGGCCTGTGTATTGCATTGCAAATCCCATTGGCGGCCATTTTGCCCTGGCCATGCTATGATACAGGTCTGCAGTGCGGGCGGCCATTTTTTTGTGGTCTGCGTGCTTTTCTCTGAGGCACCCGGCGGCCATTTTGGAGTGGGTTTTGGCCTCTTGTGCTGACTGGCTTCCTAAACGGCGCAAACGTAGCCATTCACCTCACAGAGTTCCTCAGTCACACGCTGTGTGTGGGTGAAGAGTGGGCAGCAGCACTGGACAGTCTCTTGCTAGGCGGTGAGTCCCCTGGGTAACCCCCCCGTTCAGTGCAGCAAGGAGGGTGGACATATTTTGGTGTCAGGTGTCTTGACTAAGTCCCTAAGGGCTGTCAGTGGGCAAATATGGAGTCAGGAGCTGGCGTTTTTTCCCCAAACATTCCAGAGGCAGCAATCGGTGACCCTGCACCTGCGGTTCCTATGGACGCTTTGTCGGCAGTCCTGGAGTCATTTGTTGCCAGGGTGGAAGCGGCGTGCGAGCGTAAAGGGGGTACTAAGCGCCCCCGCCATCGCCTGGGGAATGTTCTGACTCAGATTCGGGCCTGGCTGCGGCTCAGGACCCCGGTTCTGGTATGTCAGAAGAGGTGGACCAGGACCTTCCCTGTGAGGAGGACCCCTCGTCCGGGTCAGCTCAAGACAGGGAACTTGTAAGTGCGCTTATCAATGCTGTGAGGGACACTCTCAAGTTGGAAGATACAGCTAGGACTTCCACAGCAGGGTCTGTCTTTTTTGGGTCGCACAAACCGACCCGCTCTGTTATGGTTTTTCCTTATGTTGATTTCTTTGACAAGTTCATAGATAAAGAATGGGAATGACCGCAGAGGTCCTTTGCGGTCCCTCAGCGCATGGCGGTCCGTTACCCTTTTGAAGAGAGCCTTTTGAAAAAATGGGCTTCTCCTCCGGTCGTTGATTCCCCGGTCTCTCGGTTAAATAAAGTAACCACTATACCGGTGGAGGGGACCCCTGCTTTTAAGGACCCTACTGATAGGAGGTCCGAAGCGGTAAGCCGCTCCATGTTCACTATGCTGGGGTCAGCATTGCGGCCTATATTGGCTGCTACCTTGGTGTCCCAGACACTCACTGAATGGGCAAAAATATTGCACCAGACTGTGGAGAAGCATCAGCTCCCTCCAGAATGCGTGTCACTGGCCGAGCAGTTGGTACAGGGACTTGTGTACGTCTGTGATTCAACCTTGGATGCAGCCCCTTTGATCTCCAGGACCTCCGCATCTGCGGTGGTATTGCGCCGCCTAATCTGGCTAAAATGCTTTTCTTTCTCGTACATCACGGGACACAGAGCGACATAGTCATTACTAATGGGTTATATAGATACCGTCAGGTGCTGGCACTGGCAACTTCCAAAACCGGAAGTACCCTCCCCTATATAAGCCCCTCCCATCCGGGAGCACCTCAGTTTTTTGCCAGTGTCTAAGGTGTTGGCCAAGAAGAAACATGTGTTTTTCACTGAGCTTGCGTACAGGTTCTTTTGGGCCTCAGTAAGCTATTCCGGATCCGACCAAAAAAGCTTCATAGCTAAACGGTCGGTACCCGGGCCTTGCAGAGAAGAGCAAGGTTTTGCCTGTAATGCTTCTCTTAGGAGAGCTGGACCCTGGGATCCAGAGCTCTGGTCATACCCACGACCAAGATGTTTTCTGTGCAGGGTGCTATACAGGTCCAGGGGAGTGGAATTCTTGGGAACCCGGTCCCTGAAGGTTTGATTACAATGCCTGCCGTGATAGGTGAAGTTTGGGCTTTTGTGGACCAAACAAAGTCCTGCGGCGGGGAACAGGTAAGTGGGGGCCCCCAGGAACTTGGTTCTATTGGGGGACCCCCAAGCCTAATTTGTCTTTCTGTCTGTTACCTAATGGTATTCCCGCTAATATCTGTGCATGCCTGTAACTACTAAAAAAATTTAATAATTTTTAATGGTGGTCAAGAAAAAAAAAAAAAAAACATTTATATATATATTTAATATATTAGACTGCGGTACCTGTGTTTGTCCACTAGAGGCCGCTGTGGAATGTTTTCTTGTCATGTGGACTAGCTTCTTCTCAGCAGAGCAAAGTCCAGGCAGATGGTGAGTTCTCTTATAGGAAACTGCTTCCTCTGCCATGTTGCAGTGCTCGTCCATCCCCCGGCCTGCGGCAAAGAGGGGCCCTGGCTCCTGTCCCTTGTTACCATTTTTTGAAATTAGCGCCGAAGGCGCACGTGGTCGTGCGCGTGCACGCGCCTCTATATATAGAGGTGAGCCGGGAAAGGGGGCGGAGCCTGGGGGATGACGCTCTGTGCGCGCCGCAGCGCTTCTGCGCATGTGCGGGCGTCCCAGCAGTTTAAAAAAACCACAATATTGTAGTGAGCTGGCTATGAAGTACAGAGACAGAGCTGGCAACATTTAAAGGCATACAGCAAGCGGTTGATACAGGCATCCCCTAGAAAGGCACATTAGTAGACACCAACTGTTTCTTATAGCAGCATTTATGCTAGACTATTATCAGTAACTGGTGTATTTCGGCTGGAATACCTCAGCTTTGTGGCTTAGGAATATGCCGTCTAAAAACTCCGGGACTAGAAATTCCAGGAGGAATAGGGGGTCTCCATCGGGCTCTGAGGATCTTGGGCATGCTTTGGCTGCACCAGTCTCCCCTGAAGAATCAGAGGTTAGTGACCGTAGAGCACCCTCAGGAGTACCTGGTACTGTGGCTGTCCTCAGTTCACCTGCTCCTGTGTATGTAACAGAGGAGGTTTTTTCCTCAGCTCTGGGAGGGCTGGAAGAGAGATTGTCAGCATTGATCGCTGCTTCCCTGTCACAGGAGAAAAGCGCTCGATCTCCGTCTCCCCCCTCAGAGTGCCTGTTAACAGAGCAACAGTCCCATACAGAGGTCGACCTACCTGAGGGGGATCAGGATGAGGTCGATTCGGTTGCAGAGGAATCAACAGTGGAAGAGCCGTTCTCAGCATCACATGCTGAAAGGTTATGGGTTCAGTCCCTGACTAATATGGTCCGATCAGCATTTAAAATGCCACTTGCGGAGCCATCCTCCACTTCTGTCTCCTCGTTGGGGTCGCTAAAAGCTCCCCAGACTGTTTGTTCCTTTCCGATCCATCCTTTACTGGAGGGGCTCATTTACCAGGATTGGGAGCATCCTGACAAAATATTTACTCCCCCCAAGAGATTTCCGGTGGTCTATCCCATGGAGGATAAGTTCATCAGAAAATGGAGGGTCCCTACAGTGGACGCAGCCATCTCTTGTGTGAATAAATCACTGACATGTCCGGTGGAAAATGTCCAAATGTTCAAGGACCCAATAGATAAAAAATTGGAGTCCTTATTAAAATCTGCTTTTTCTACAGCAGGATTGGTGACACAACCAGCAGTGGCAGCTATTGGGGTCTGCCAAGCAGTGAAGGATCAGTTGAAACAGGTCTTAAGGGACTTGCCGGATCAGCAGGCTCTTGCCCTAGCTGATCTACCTAGAGCCTTATGCTTTGCGGTGGACGCTATAAAGGATTCAATCCATCAGGCCTCCCGCCTTACGCTGTCTGTAGTACATATGCGCAGGCTTCTATGGCTCAAAAACTGGTCTGCTGAAGCTCCCTGTAAAATATTGCTGGTTAGCTTCCCATTTCATGGGGAGCGCTTATTCGGGGAAGACCTGGACAAGTATATCCAGAGAATTTCCAGCGGTAAAAGTACACTTTTGCCGGTTAAAAATAGAGTTAGAGGTCCCTCTTTTAAGAGGCCGGCTTCTCCAGTCCCTAGGACATCGGCTGTGAAACAGTTCCGACGGCCTCCTCGGTCAAATCCCGGAGGTAGAAATCAGGGACAGTTGCAGGGTAACAAAAAGCCCTGGAGCAGGAGACGTACAAAACCTCCCCCAAAGTCAAATGCATGAAGGGTTGCCCCCACCCAATCGGGTGGGGGGAAGACTTCAGTTGTTCACAGAGACCTGGCGGGACACGATCCGAGACAGATGGGTGCTCTCCGCAGTAAATCTGGGATACAAATTGGAGTTAAAAAACTCCCCTTCTTCCCGCTTTATAAGGTCAAACGTGCCAAGGGATCCCCAGAAGAGAGGATCCCTCCTGTTGGCACTAGAACAATTATTGCTTCAAGCAGTAATTATAGAGGTTCCCCTGGAAGAGTGGGGGTTCGGGTTTTACTCAAACCTCTTTACAGTTCCGAAGCCAAACGGGGACGTGAGGCCCATACTAAATCTAAAAGGGCTAAACAAATTCCTGCATATCAGGACTTTCCGGATGGAGTCGATCCGATCGGTAGCCACTGCCCTACAAGGGGAGGAATGGTTAGCCTCGATCGACATCAAGGATGCTTATTTGCACATTCCCATCTTTCCAGCCCACCAAAAATTTCTACGCTTTGCGGTAGAAGGCCGCCATTTTCAGTTCAGAGCCTTACCCTTCGGTCTGGCCACAGCACCAAGAGTGTTCACAAAAATTTTGGCCCCATTATTGGCCAATCTAAGAACACGAGGTGTAACGATAATGGCATATCTAGACGACTTGTTGCTGATAGGCCACTCAGTGGAAAAACTAGAAGTGGTTGTTCACGAGACAATCAAGTATCTGGAATATCACGGTTGGATTATCAACCGAGACAAGTCAGCCCTAAAGCCAGTCAAAAGTCTGGAATACTTGGGGCTAAGGCTGGATTCAGACCAGAGAAAAAATTTCTTGCCTCAAGAAAAGGGGTCGTCTTTGAGAGATTTGATCCACTTAGTGGGCTCAAAAAGACAGCCATCCATACGCCTGTGCATGAGGCTGCTGGGAAAGATGGTGGCATCATTCGAAGCAGTACCCTACGGTCAATTCCATTCAAGGAAGTTGCAAAGGGCCATACTGTCAGCCTGGAACAAAAAAGTTCAGGCTCTGGACTTACCAATGTCCTTGTCCCCTTCCGTTCGCAGGAGCCTCCGCTGGTGGTTGGTTCCCCAGAATCTGGAAAGAGGGAAATCCTTCAGTCCGATTTCCTGGAAGGTGGTCACTACAGATGCCAGCCTTGTAGGCTGGGGAGCAGTACTGGAGCAATGGTCTCTCCAGGGCAAGTGGTCAGAAGCAGAAAAGGCCCTGCCCATCAATCTCTTAGAGATACGAGCAGCCCGGTATGCCCTAGTAGCATGGACATCCAAACTCCAAGGGTCCCCTGTCAGAGTTCAGTCAGACAATGCCACAGCAGTGGCATATATCAATCGTCAGGGGGGCACCAGGAGTCGTGCAGCCCAAAGGGAGGTAAATTACATCCTGAGATGGGCAGAAAGATATGTCCCAGCCATATCTGCGGTATTCATTCCAGGGGTGGAGAATTGGAAGGCGGACTTTCTAAGTCGCCAACAATTATGCCCAGGGGAATGGTCCCTTCATCCCGAGGTTTTCCGGACAATATGTCAGCGGTGGGGAACACCGGATGTAGATCTGCTAGCATCCAGATTCAACGCAAAGGTGGACAGGTTTGTCTCTTGGACAAGGGATCCCCTAGCTTGCGGCTCGGATGCCCTAGTGTTCCCTTGGGATCAGTTCAAGCTGATATATGCATTCCCACCGCCACAATTGTTACCTCGATTACTCCGCAGAATCAGGGTAGAAAAGAAACCAGTGATTCTGGTGGCTCCAGCGTGGCCCCGAAGAGCATGGTACGCGGAGATTGTAAAAATGTCTGTGGGGAGTCCTTGGACCCTCCCACATCGTCCGGACCTGCTTTCGCAGGGACCGATATACCACCCTTCCTTACCAGCCCTAGGTTTGACGGCCTGGCTATTGAAGCCCACATTCTAAAAAAGAGAGGGCTCTCTAATGCTGTGGTGTCTACCATGATCAATGCCAGGAAACCGGTATCCAGGCAGATCTACTATAGAATCTGGAAGGCGTACATCGCCTGGTGTGAGGCCAGGAAATGGCATCCACGTAAATACGTAATAGGTAGGATTCTGGACTTCCTACAATGGGCTGTAGATAGGAAGCTTGCCTTGAGTACTATCAAGGGTCAGATTTCGGCCTTGTCAATATTTTTTCAAAGGCCCTTGGCTTCGCATTCACTAGTCAAAGCCTTTATACAAGGAGTGATGCGTATTAGTCCTCCGGTTAATATTCCCATATGTCCATGGGATCTAAACTTGGTTCTGTCGGTTCTACAGAAACAACCATTTGAACCATTACAGCATATTTCCTTGGTGCTTCTCACCAGGAAATTGATTTTTCTAGTAGCCATTTGTTCAGCTAAAAGAGTATCGGAATTAGCAGCTATGTCCTGTAAGGAGCCATATCTGGTTATCCATAAGGACAGAGTAGTGTTACGTCCTCATCCAGCCTTTCTTCCTAAGGTGGTATCGAGTTTTCATTTGAACCAAGATGTGGTTCTTCCTTCTTTTTTCCCCAAACCTACTTCGGTAGAGGAAAAGTTATTGCATTCTTTGGATGTAGTAAGAGCAGTTAAAGCTTATCTAAAAGCCACTGCTCAGATTCGCAGAACGGATACTTTGTTTATTCTGCCGGAAGGCCCCAGAAAGGGTCAGGCAGCGTCAAAATCTACTTTAGCCAAGTGGATTCGACAGGTCATAATACAAGCCTATGGCTTGAGAAGTAGACCGCCTCCGTTCAAAGTTAGGGCGCACTCCACGAGAGCAGTTGGAACTTCATGGGCAGTGCATCACCAGGCCTCCCTGGCTCAAATCTGTAAGGCCGCAACATGGTCTTCGGTACACACGTTTACTAGGTTCTACCAGGTGGACGTTAGAAGTCAGGAGGATGTCGCCTTTGGGCGCAGTGTGTTGCAGGCCGCAAAAGATCCTCATGTCTGATAGCGCTCAGCTTATATATGGTGTATCCCCCCCCTCATTTGGCATTGCTTTAGGACATCCCATTAGTAATGACTATGTCGCTCTGTGTCCCGTGATGTACGAGAAAGAAAATAGGATTTTTATAACAGCTTACCTGTAAAATCCTTTTCTTGGAGTACATCACGGGACACAGAGCTCCCGCCCCTCTTTAGGGACACTTATTGCTTTTCTACAAAACTGAGGTGCTCCCGGATGGGAGGGGCTTATATAGGGGAGGGTACTTCCGGTTTTGGAAGTTGCCAGTGCCAGCACCTGACGGTATCTATATAACCCATTAGTAATGACTATGTCGCTCTGTGTCCCGTGATGTACTCCAAGAAAAGGATTTTACAGGTAAGCTGTTATAAAAATCCTATTTTCCGCTGACCAAGCTTCTAAGAAAACTCTGGCAGATTTGCCTTTCAAAGGTGGGAGGCTTTTTGGTGCCTCACTAAACGACATCATTAAGGATGTCACTGGAGGTAAGAGCACACTTCTCCCTCAGTCCACTAAAGGGAAGGAGCCGCGCCGTAAGCCGGGGCCCTCCTTTTCCACACAGAAGCGGTATTTTCGTCAGTCAGGACCTGCTGGCAGACCCTCCCAAGCAGACAAAGGTCCAGCTGGGGGACAGAAGCATCCCTGGGTGCGCAAGCCCAACAAGCCAGCAAACAAGCCTGCTACCGCATGAAGTTTTGCCCCGCCCGACTCCAGGGTGGGGGGGACGGCTTTGCGGGTTTGCACTCCGGTGGACTTCCCTGCTCTCTGACCAGTGTGTCTGCGAGGTGGTCACCTCGGGGTACAAGATAGAGTTCCTTTCTTGTCCACCAAACTGATTTTTTCCCTCAAATCTGCCTCTCCTTCTGGGTCGTCGGGCTGCCCTTCAGGGGGCAGTGCAAGACTTGTTGAGGTGCGGGGTGATCATACCCGTACCACCACAGGACAGGTTTCAGGGTTTCTACTTGAATCGGTTTGTGGTCCCAAAGAAGGACGGAGTCCGTCTAATCTTGGACCTCAAGGCTCTCAATGCCTTTATAAAGATTCAAAAATTCCGGATGGAATCGATTCATTCAGGGGGTTGCTGCTCTCCCTCCGGGGGACTTCCTGGCATCCTTGGATATCAAGGACGCATACTTGCATTTCCCTATCTGCGTCAGGCATCAGAGGTTCCTGCGCTTTGCGATCGGCGAAGACCACTATCAATTTGTGGCTCTTCCCTTTGGCCTAGCATCTGCACCAAGAGTTTTCACCAAGGTGCTCCCCCCGATTCTAGCTTTGCTGAGACAGCGCGGCATTGCTATCGTAGGCTACTTGGACGACCTTTTTCTGAGAGCTGCTTCAAGCTCAGAATTGGAGGAGGACATGTCTATAGCCAGTCAGACCCTCCGGGAGTTTGGTTGGATACTGAACCTCAAGAAGTCAGTGTTGGTACCAACCCAGCGCCTAGAGTACCTGGGGTTGATTCTGGATTCCTCTGAGGCCAGAGTCTTTCTTCCCTTTGAGAAGTTGCAGACACTCCAGACTGCGGTGACGTTGTTGACATCCCGCAAATGGTCGTCTCTCCATTTTTGCATGCGAGTCCTGGGCCTCATGGTAGCCTCTTTTGAAGCAGTACCATATGCCCAATTCCACACTCGGGTCTTGCAGAAGGAGATTCTCTCCAAATGGAACAAATCTCCATTGTCTCTGGATCGTCAGATTCAGAGAAGTCATCTTGTCAGGTCCTCTCTGAGTTGGTGGCTGAGATCCCCGGCTCTTCGGTCCGGGAAGTCGTTCCTCCCCTTCCATTGGACTGTGATCATGACGGACGCCAACCTGCACCGGTTGGGGGGGAGTCTGGGGCCGACCGAATCCCAACTGCGATCAATGTTCTGGAACTCCGGGCGATCAGGCTGTGTCTCTCCAAGTGGTCTCAGAGACTAAGAGAGCGTCCAGTCAGGGTCCAGTCAGACAACGCCACGGCTGTGGCATACATCAACCGTCAAGGAGGAACAAGAAGCTCGGCTGCAGCGTCGGAGGTCGCTCACATCCTACGGTGGGCGGAAAGGAGCGTGGCGGCCCTATCGGCAGTTTACATTTCGGCCGTCGAAAACTGGCAGGCGGACTATCTGAGCCGCCAGATGCTGGACCACGGGGAATGGTCGTTACATCCGGAGGTTTTTCAACTCCTTTGCCGGAGATGGGGCACGCCAGACATGGATCTCCTGGCCTCTAGACTCAGTCGCAAAGTGTCGAGGTTCGTGGCCAGGTCCAGAGATCCCTGGGCAGACGTGTCGGATGCGTTGGTGGCCCCGTGGGGTCAGTATCGGCTGATATATGCCTTTCCCCCACTGAAGTTGCTTCCTTGTCTACTCCGCAGAGTAGAGTCCGAGGGAATTCTGGTAATTCTAATCGCCCCAGATTGGCCCAGGCGTCCCTGGTACGCTGACCTCGTGCGGCTGGTGGCGGATGTGCCCTGGCGATTGCCAATGCGGGAGGACCTTCTCTCGCAAGGTCCCATTCTTCATCCTGCTTTACAGTCGCTGGCTTTAACGGCATGGCAATTGAAAGCCAGGTACTAAGGGACATAGGCCTGTCGGATTCGGTCATTTCAACCATGTTGAGGGCACAGAAATCTTCTTCTAGGAAGATCTACCATCGCACGTGGAGAGCCTACATCTCTGTGTGAGGAGATAGAATGGCGTCCACGGGCTTACTCGGTTTCCAGGATCCTGCTGTTTTTACAGCGTGGAGTCGATTAGAAACTTGCCTTAAGCACCATTAAGGGGCAGATTTCAGCCTTCGCTGTTTTCTTTCAGCGACCCCTGGCGGCTCATTCACTGGTAAGTACGTTTGTGCAAGGGGTCCGACATATGGCTCCTCCGGTGCGACCACCACTACCTCCGTGGGATTTGAATCTGGTGCTCTCGGCGCTTCAGAAACCTCCTTTTGAGAACATCAGGGAAATTCCTCTTTTGACGCTCTCTCAGAAGGTGGCCTTCCTGGTAGCCATCGCATCTGTCGGGAGGGTTTCCAAATTGGCGGCCTTGTCTTGCAAGTCCCCATATTTGGTCCTCCATAAGGACAAAGCGGTGCTACGCCCGCAGCCTTCTTTTCTTCTGAAGGGGGTTTCTCCCTTTCACCTGAATGAGGACATTGTACTTCCATCCTTGTGTCCTCGGCCATCGCATTCCAAGGAGGTTGCGCTACATTCTTTAGACATGGTACGTGCCTTGCGGGTGTACCTGTCTGCTACGGCTCCGTTCCGGAGGTCCGACTCACTGTTTGTGTCTGTGTCTGGTCCGCAGAAGGGCCTGGCGGCTTCGTCGGCCACTATTTCTCAGTGGATCAGGCAGACCATCATCCAGGCCTATGCCCTTAAGGGGCGGGCGCCTCCCTTTCCTGTCATGGTGCATTCGACCAGGGCTATTGGTGCCTCTTGGGCCTTCCGACATCAAGTGTCTGTATGTGTCGTCCGTTCACACTTTTTCAAAATTTTACAAGGTTGATGTGAGTGCATCTTCGGATGCTAGCTTCGGCCGCAAAGTTTTGCAGGCGGCTGTTTGAGGTTGCATCTCCTCCGTTGAGGAGCTCTGCTTGTTTGGGGTGAAATTGTTTTTTTGATTGCTGTGCCCACCCCTCGTTTTTTGACACAGCTTTGGGATGTCCCAATGGTCAAGAATAAGGAGCTGTGTCCGTCCATGGACGAAAAGAGAAAATAGGATTTTTTGTACTCACCGTAAAATCCTTTTCTCTGTCGTCCATGGATGGGCACAGCACCCACCCCTCCTTTTTTGGTTTGTACTGCTTTTTACGAACTGAGCTGCTGACTGCAGGGTGGAGGGTTATGTCCGGAGGGACCGCCCCCTGGTTGAGGCTGTTCAACTCTGTTAAAGTAATGTATTAAATATCTAACATGTTCTGCCTAGTCCTCTCCTATAGAACAGGAACATAACCCAATGGTCAAGAATAAGGAACTGTGTCCGTCCATGGACGACAGAGAAGGATTTTACGGTGAGTACAAAAAATACTATTTTTTTCTTTCCTGCAACACAGTCAGTGTTGATGGCGGAATCCCTCCCAAAGAGCTGTTGTGCTTTCTTGATTGGGGGGGGGGGTCGTCCCTGCCAGGCGAACACCCAGTGATTATTGCTAGCAGCTCTAGCTGCTGGCAATAATTGCATGTAAAAATCCGGCATGCATGGTTGTACTCAAGTCAATTGATGGATTGACAATCAGCCTGCCCATAGATGGTTCCAGTCTTGGCTGGTCCCTGCTGGAACCATCTATTGCCAGCTTAAAGGTAGAAGGTTTTGCACCTTAATGCATTCTCTGTGTTAAGGTAAAAAAACTTCTGTTTGCAACTCCCCCAGGCCCCCTATTTACCTAGCTCTCACCGCCCTCTCTCTCCTCACTGGACATGTAGGCAGCTGTCAGTCAGCCTATGAGGAGAGAATGGGGTGGGCTGTGCTGTGTGTGTATGGACACACACAGCTCAACTTGGGATCATTAGTAAGTGGCTTGCTATGGGGGGCACTTAATAGGCAGAAGAGCCAGGAGCGCCAGCAGGGGAGCCAAGAAGAGGAGGATTGGGGCTGCTCTATGCAAAACCATTGCACAGGGCAGGCAAGTATGAAGTGTTTGTCATGGTAAAGTACCTGGTCACCACAGACTCACCCCCATAGCCTGCCTGTAAAAGAAGCATGAATATACCTACCTGTCTGCTGGCCTTGGTACTGAAGAACCACTGCATCTCCGCATCTTTCTATGGGGGCACCCGAGCAGGTGCCCTCCCGCTCATTGGCTCCGTGTGTCCATTCACCCCCCTCTGTCTCCTGATTGGCTCACTGGCTGTGGTTGACAGCAGCAGGAGCCAATGGTCCCGGGTATAGGCAAGGCTGTCGTGGACATCGCTGGATTGAGAGGGGGCTCAGGTAAGTATTGAGTGGGGGGGGGGGGGGGCCTGGGGGGACTGCTGCACACAGGTTTTTTACCTTCATGTATAGAAGGCATGAAGTTTAAAAACCTTGTGCCTTTACAACCACTTTAAGCTGGCCATACATCAGTAGAATTTTGTATAACTTTTTTTTTTTAGTTCGCCACGTTATTTGATTTTATTTATTTATTTTTTAAATAACAATTTTTATTGAATGTTTTTCCATGCAGAAAACAGAAACCATGCACATAGCTTATTGCTCAATTGAAGGTTACAAAAATTTGTGTTATCATTGTAGCGGGGTCTTCTTTAAGGCCCCGGAACTACAGTACCCAGAGCCCCATTCGGCCTCAGGGCGGAGGTTCCGCCGCAGAGACTCATGGGAGAGGTTACTTAAGAGAAGGGCGGGGGGAAGCTCGCTCTCTTGGGACAACGCGCTTCAAGCAACAAGTCATCCTGCGCGGATCTGCTGTGGGGTAAGGCCTGAAGCCTAAGGCCTTACCCGAAGTCCGAAGAGCCTTTTACCGTCCTGCAGAGCCTGGGTGGATCCTAGATCGTCAGTGTAGGACTCCAGGTGGATCGGGGACCCGATCGGTTGCAGACGCTGTGTGCAACGGACACACGCGGTAAAAGACCCAGGCTGGGATCGCGCCTGGAACGGTGAGCGGGCACCTGCCCATATCCATAGACTGAGTTATATTCAGGCCTATAGACTCCCAAGGCCCACTGTTCGCTTACCAGTGTTCTTTGGGGGTCCGGTAGTTGGGACAGAGTTGAAGTGCCTACCCCCCCCCCTGTTTGCATACTGTTGCTACGAGTTACCACCTTTTTGGATTACAATTGGTTCATTTCTTCAAGTGCACCAACGAAAGCAGGCCGGTGAAGAAAATCTTACTCCCGCAGGGAAAGGGGACTATTTCATACACTGTCAGGCCTGACATAGGTGGGGAAAGTTATAAAGTTTGTGTTGCTGTGTCTTAGGGCGCGCACGCCATAATAGCTCCGTGTGGTGGATACTGCGCGGCGCCATTTTATAGTGCTGCCTCTGTAGCATTGGTTGATACAGGGTTCTGCAGACCCATGTAAGTGTTGCATGTCATGTTTTTATGCCACCATTTTATAGTAAAGCTATTACCTATTCATATTCCTGCCTCAGAGTGTTGTCTGTCTATTTAGGAACTGTTAAGTATCATACACCTGAGAGTGATAGGAAGCTATCCCTAGACTGACTGTGCCAGAGTGGGTCGAGCCAGATTGCCGGGGGTTGGCGGTGCTGTATACAGGGCCCGAGAAAACAAACCAGCGGCTCTCTTAACTGGGGGTAGCGCTACATCATTATCAGGAAATAATGAACTTCCACAGAGAAATCAGAGTGCAAGGACATTTACTGTCACATATTATCAGGTGTGAGGGGGTTAGCTCGGCAGCGGGTGTGTGTGACCCCCGGGATGAGCTCCCCACACAAAACAGGCCCAGCAAACGGAGGTTGTGGTTTTCAAAATCAAAAAAAGGTGCGGTTTATTTTCTATTTACAGTGACAAAACACAGCAAAGCAAAAGAAACATAACCAAAATAAATCCTGGTCAAGTTGACCTCTGACTAAACATACAGGTTTCCTAACTAACAACTGGGATCAGCCTAGTGCTGTCCTAGTCCCTAAGTCCCTGGTTTAGTAAAAGTCCAAACAAATAGCCACACAGGCTTTGCCTCACCGCACAGGGGTTCACTCTCCCTAGACAGTCCACACAGGTCTGGTTCCAGGCATGAGCTAACATCTAATGAAGCTGGGAGTTCTTATAGAGGCCTAAATGAGCTGACAAGGTTCAGCTGGTCTCCTCATCTCTGTCTGCACGACGCCCCACACTCTCCCTAGAGGTATGAGTCATCCATGAGCCCACTAGCCTTATACAACTCTCCACCTAGTTGTATAAGTCGGCGTAAAGCCTGAATCTGGGCGAAATATATCTACCCCCCTGGATGCAACCAGGTGACTTTACCTTCCTGCTGTCACACAGGTTATAAAGAAGTCTAATGTAACCAATGGAGCTGGACGAAGCTATTAAAATTGTCAAGATTCTAATCATAAATGCGGTCTTTGTTTGTGCAATAATTGTAAGTACAATTTTTCCCACACAGTATCTCACAAAAGTAAGTACACCCCTCACATTTTTGAAAATACTTTATTGGACCTTTTCATGTGACAACACTGAAGAAATGACACTACAATGTAAAGTAGTGAGTGTACAGCTTGTATAACAGTAAATTTGCTGTCCCCTCAAAATAACTCAACACACAGCCATTAATGTCTAAACCGCTGGCAACAAAAGTGAGTACACCCCTAAGTGAAAATGTCCAAATTGGGTCTGGAGACATGCTTGGCCAGTCCATCACCTTTACCCTCAGCTTCTTTAGCAAGGCAGTGGTCATCTTGGAGGTATGTTTGGGGCCGTTATCATGTTGGAATTCTGCCCTGCGGCCCAGTCTCCGAAGAGAGGGGATCATGCTCTGCTTTATTATGTCACAGTACATGTTGGCATTCATGGTTCCCTCAATGAACTGTAGCTCCCCAGTGCCGGCAGCACTCATGCAGTCCCAGACCATGACACTCCCCCTACCATGCTTGACTGTAGGCAAGACTCACTTGTCTTTGTACTTCTCACCTGGTTGCCACCACACACACTTGACACCATCTGAACCAAATAAGTTCATCTTGGTCTCATCAGACCACAGGACATGGTTCCAGTAATCCATGTCCTTAGTCTGCTTGTCTTCAGCAAACTGTTTGCAGGCTTTCTTGTGCATCATCTTTAGAACAGGCTTCCTTCTGGGATGACAGCCACGGAGACCAATTTGATGCAGTGTGCGGCGTATTGTCTGAGCACTGACAGGCTGACCGCCCAACCCCTTCAACCTCTGCAGCAATGCTGGCAGCACTCATACATCTATTTCCCAAAGACAACCTCTGGATATGACGCTGAGCATGTGCACTCAACTTCTTTGGTCGACCATGGCGAGGCCTGTTCTGAGTGGAAAAAATGTGAGGGGTGTACTCACTTTTGTGAGATACTGTATATATACAATTAAACCTATTTCCATTTAAATAGCAGGTCTGTATGAAATTCGAACAAAATTTATTGGCTCACTGATGACAAAGAATGTTCTGACAAATAATTTTTCTATGAATACTTGAAAGAAAATCTAATTAGAAATGGCTAGCTTTAAGCCGGCCATAGATGGTTTGAATCTCGGCTGGTTCAGCAAGAACCGGCCAAGATTCGAAACCATGTGTGGGCAAGCTGATCAACTTGAGTACAACCAGCCTGTCGGATTTTACAAGCGATTACTGCTAGCAATAATCGGTGTTCTCCCAGCGGAAGAACACAATGGCTCCACGGGAGGGTTTCTCCCAGTCAACACTGAGTGTGTTGATGGGGGAATCAAGCGATTTTTTTTCCTGCAACCCATGGTTACAGGAAAGAAAATCACTCTGTCTATGGCTGGCCTTAGTCCAAAGGATGTGTTAATAAGTAATCTAAGTATGAAATACTTGTGCGCTGCTATGCAAATATTAAATTAAAAATGACTTCCTAAATCAGTGTGAAATTAGAACAGCTGCACCATTGGATAGTGATCTCTCTGAAAGTCATTGTAGTACTGATCAGTTCACGTCTCTAGATGTAACTGATAGTAGCAAGGTGCACTGCGGGGGGTTGTGAATAAATTGCAGTTTGCATCTGTTTATTATTCTCCATGCATCTGAAGAATGAGGAGCATGATAGCCTTATTTGAATTTTTTATAGTAATATATGTGATGGAAAATGGTGTAAATGCATCACGACAGGATGACCCGATGATTCAACCGTCACAATGGCAATTAGTAAACAAACTAAGGCTCTTAAATCCCGGCGCTCGTCACTAGGCTTCATTCCCTTGAAGAAGTTACATGACCAGTGACGCAACACATCGGGCGGAGCCGGTGACGTCCCTTCCGGGTGTCTCGTAAACTCGTAAGAAGCGGTGAAAAATCGAGCTGTTGGTGTAAAATTATTTCAGGCGATGTACAAGATGACAGCTATGTGAGTGAGAGCACTTTTTATGTATAATAAAATGCAATTATTAAAGCAATATTGCGTGATAAATTTCTCTCTTATGCTCTGAACAACTCCAAAGGAGCAGTTCCCAGTGTACTGGATGAGAACGGCAGATGACTCAGGATACAGCGGTGTTTCTTTTCATTATTGTTAAAGACCAATATACCAGAGGCATTATTTGACCGTGTGGGGTCCTCTCCTAAGGTGAGCAGGCAAGTCACCTAGAGGTGGCAGTGGTGGATTTATATCACTGATCAGTAATTACTACTTGGCACGTATTGGAGCAAGTTTTTATTTCTCCAAGGAAGGGATCCCAGATTTATCATCTTTTGGGACGTTCTCACTTGAACTTTTTTATCATTAATTTGTTTCACTTTATTATTGTGTGTCACACATTATAATACACGTTTACAATTTCTTTATGCTGCCAAGGTATCAGTACTGGTAGGTTTGTATATTCTATGTGTTTACCTGCTTCCCGATCAGCCGCCGTCATTATACTGCGGCAAGGTGGCTTGTTCCCGCAAATCGACGTAGCTGTACACCGGGCGCGGGAACTCGCTGTAGTGGGTGCGCTCCCATTAGCCAGCGGGGGAGCCAATCGGATCCCTGCAGTGACAGAACGAGCATCTGCCTGTGTAAACAAGGCATATCTCCGTTCTGACAGGGGAGATCACACAGATCCTGTCTTTCTGCTATGCAGGAAGACAGATCTGTGTGTTGTCCCAGTGAGCCCTTCCCTTAAACAGTTAGAAAACATAAACCGGGAACAGATTTAACCCCTTGATCACCCATGATGTTAACCCCTTCCCTGCTAGTGTCATTAGTACAATAACAGTGCATATTTTTAGCAATGATTACTGTAATAATGTCACTGGTTCCCAAAAAAGTGTCAAAGGTGTCAGGTGTCCAATCTGTCCGCCGCAATGTCACAGTCCCGCTAAAAATCGCTGATCGTCAACACTACCTTACAAGCGTGGAAAATGAGTGAAGCCTTGCAAACGCCCCAGCAGAATTCCTTTTCTCCACACACACCATTGTGGCTGAACCCCAATCTCCCGCATTTCTACACCATCCCAGATCCACAGGCTTGGGCCAAACACCAAATAGTGAAGCTAGAACTTATCACAAACTCTGAGTTGTCTTCTTCCAATACTCTGCAATCAAAGTTTAATGTACCTGCACAAGCACATTTTAGATACCTCCCAGATTGCTCATTCCTTCAGGTGCCAATTTTTGGGTCAACGGGTAACTCTGACATATTCAGAATTGGAATCTACCCTCCGAGTGGAAGACTTGGAAAAGCCCACGTCTCAACTCTACGGCTATCTACTAGTGGCTGCTAGTCCCGAGCTGTCCTCCCTCCGCAGGAAATGGGAGGGGGACAACCCGGGGACTGGATGAGGATGACTGGAGGGAGATCTGGGATTTCCCCTTCTCCCCCCTGGTCTTATCCAGAGATAAGATGGTTCAATATAAAATATTACACAGAGCATATTATACACCTCACAGGCTCCACGGGATGTCTGCAGCACACTCCCCACAGTGCTGGAGATGAACGCATCAACCTGGTGAGTTTTTCCACATCTTTTGGGGCTGCCCAGCAATACAACTATACTGGCAGGGGGTCCTTCATGTGATTAACAAGGTAACCAAACTCCACATACCATGCGACCCAAGATACTGTTTACTAGGAGTGGTGGAGCAACTGTCAGTGACTATTTTGCAGGAGAATACTTATCAGTACAGTGAAACCTCGGATTACGAGCATAATCCGTTACGGGTAAATACTCGTAATCCAAAGTACTCACATATCAAAGCGAGTTTCCCCATTGAAGTCAATGGAAATTAAAATAATTTGTTCCGCATTGACTTCAATGCCATGCAATACCGCATGCGGCCAGAGGCGGGGGACGCCGGAGAGCCTCGGAAACAGCCGAAAAGGCCCGAGGACAGCTCGGCTGACCTTGGCAAACCTCGGAAAGGCTCGGGAACGTAGTATTTCCAAGTCTTTCTGAACATTTCCTTACGGCGCCGATCGGCTCCGCTCGGCTCCGGCGCCCCCCCACCTCAGCCCAAAACGCGGTATGGCACACCGCTCTGGCCTGAATCCTGCTCGTTTTGCGAGACAACACTCGCAAACTGAGTTAGGATTTTTCAAACTATAGTGCTCGTATTGCGAAACGCTCGTTAACCGCATTACTTGCAATCCGAGGTTCCACTGTATATTGTTGTTTTACGCTCACAAAGCCATCACGATGCATTGGAAGCATTCACCCCTCCTTCTGTCCAATTCTGGAAGGGACTGATAAATGCCAGTCTGCCTCTGTATAAGGCCACTTATGCAAACAGGGGTTGCCCTACTAAATTGGTTTGGACATGTCGGCTCGATGACGCCACTACGGCAAGCGGAAATTAAGCCTACGCTACTCGAAACATAGTCTCTGACCACTCGCCTAATCACGAGAGGAGCATTTTAATTTGTATCCTAGTATCCCAGGTTTCAGCATGGTTAATCCTGAACTGAACCCTCTCCCCACATTGCGGTAGTAGTTTAGCAGATTGTTTTTTTTTGTTTTTTGTTTTATATGCACTGTATGAGAATGTGACCACATGGTCTTGCCCCTGCGTGGGCTACAGCTGTATGTGAAATGGAAAACTCAATAAAAAAGATTTTCCCCAAAAAATAAATCGCTGATCGCCGCCATTACTAGTAAAAAAAAAATTTGGATAATAAAAATACCATAAATCTATCGCTTATTTTGTAGACGCGATAACTTTTGCACAAACCAATCAATATACGCTTATTGCGATATTTATTAATTTTTTTACAAAAAATATCTAGCAGAATACATATCTGCCTAAACTGATGAATACATTTAGTTTTTTTACATTTTTGTTTTTGAAAATGTTTTTAGCAGAAAGTAAAAAAGTTTAAATTTTTTTTCAAAACTGTCGCTCTTTTTTGGTTTATAGCGCAACAAAAACAAAACGCAGGGTTGATCAGTTTACCACCAAAAGGAAAAAGGACTACAATTTTGTTTGGGTACAGTGGCGCATGACTGCGCAATTGTCAGTTAAAGCGAAGCAGTGCCGTATTGCAAAAAATGGCCTGGTTAGGAAGTGGGTAAATCCTTCCGGGGCTGAAGTGTTTAAGCTGATCACGTGTTAAGCTGAAGCACCTGGACCTTAGCCTAGTGAACCCCCCCCCCCCCCCCACCCACAGGTCATAGTTCATTAACCACTCAAGCCCCGGACCAATATGCAGCATAAAGGCCAGGCCCCTTTTTGCGATTCGGCACTGCGTCTGTTGTGTTACACTATGTGATTATTCTTGCTCTGTGTCTTTAAGATCTGTCCCCTTCTTTCTAGCTGAACTCTCTCTCTCACCGTAGTTCTTTATATATCTCCTCCACTTCCTGATTCTGGTCATTACTCCTGTATTTCTTCCATGCTAAACATCTTACATGTGGCTTACAACTGCAACGTTTTTCTACCTATGAATATCCATCATTAAACGGAACATTCGAAAGGATTCATCGTCTGTCGTCCTAACTGTGAGTTTATTCATTGAGTTAAACTGCCTGTATCGATGCAAGGGATGAATATCAAACCAGCTTGAGTAAGGCCTACTTAAACCTGGAGATGAACTTTATCGCTTTGTAGTTGAGACAGAACAGTAGAAAAACGGAGTTTCACAGCCTAAATACAAGATTTCTGCATGTCAGTACTGAAACAGACAAGATTTACTGCCCTCATAGCAAGACAGAAGGGACAGAGCAGCACATGGCAGCCTGAGACAATCTGCACAGTGTCATATTTCAGCACACAGATCCTGCCTGCTTTCACAGTCAGTCTGCTATCATGAGTGACCAAGCTTCTGCATGTGAACTCACATCTACCTCCCCACAAGTTCCTGAAGAAACTGAGTTACCCAAACGCTCAGTTAAACCCACTTGGAAAGTAATGGAGAATTATGAAGCTTCAAGGACTGAATTGTCAAATAGCTTGGAATTAGTCTGGGAGAAAATCCTTGCTGAAGCCAATACAGTGTCTGTTGAATGTGAACTACTGACACTAGAGGGCGCCATTAAACAACTTTCTGCCTCATATGAGCTTTATCAGCTTACCAGCATCAAATTCACTAATGTCTTACAAAACATGAAGTCAGAAAATGCGATGACGCAATTAAACCGCGTCAACAGTCTTAATATTGAAAGAGACAATTTTATCCAGCAAACCAGATTAAAGGCAGAAGCAAAAATAAAGCTGTTACAGGACACTGCATCTCACAGATCTGTTTCCACCAGACGTTCTAAAAACTCGTCAAGATCCCATAGTTCAAGATACTCAACACTCAGTGAGTGACTTATTAATGCCCGGGTTGAAGTGGAAGCCAGCAAAGTGCAGGTGGCATATGCAGAAAAAAGGGCAGAGTTGGAAGCGTAGTCAGCACGACAAAGAGCAACAATGGAAACCTTAAATGAACAGTGTAAACATGACGCAGCTATGGCAAAGCTAAGGGTCCTACAGCAAGCTATCAGTGCAGACGAAGGTGCAAGTGAGAAAGACAGCATTAACCTAAACATAGCAGATATGGAAGACCCCCTCAAACGCACTAAAGACTATGTCCTAAGCCACTGCAGTGCACACTCCATTGTCTCCAATGCTCCCAACTACATAGAGACTCCTTCACAGCTTCAAGTTAAAAAGGTTCCAGCAACTTCCTGCACTTAAAATCACTCCACTGCATTTCCTACCTGCCTACCTTCATACGTCACAGAGCATCAGCGCAAGCTTCAGGCAAGTCATCAATCTCCAGTCATCGGTACAGCCTTGAATCAACGTACCAATGGAACAACTGACTTCAAGCAAGCAACTCACCTGGATACATCTGCTGCACCATATTTCCCTGTGTCCTTTAACAACAATGTCAAAGATAACGCAATCAGCACCATACAGCCAACAGCATCTCACATAAAGGCGGAGACAACTGAGACAGAAGAGTTTGTGAGGTACATGCTTCGCAGAGAGCTCACAAAGACTGGTCTTACAAGTTTTGATGACCAACCTGAGAACTACAGAAGTTGGAAATGTGCCTTCAGAACTACAATCAGCAATATTGGCATTACAGCTGATCAAGAATTGAATCTGCTGATCAAATGGCTTGGTCCTCTATCTGCTGCACGTGTTAAGCCATTAAGATCGGTTTTCATGGACAATCCTACTGCAGGCCTCACAGCTGCATGGGAGCGACTAGAGCAAAGTTATGGCAGTCCAGAAGCTATAGAAAATGCTTTGTTCATGCGTCTGGAAACTTTCCCAAAGATATCCGGTAAGGACAACAAGGAGTTCCAGAGACTGAGTGACCTTCTCCTTGAGCTTCAGCTAGCCAAGACAGACCCAAAACTACCTGGACTCAGTTACCTTGACACTCCAATAGGGGTAAACCCAATTGTCTCCAAGCTCCCGTATGGTTTGCAAGAGAAATGGACTGCACTAGGGTCATCATACAAAAGAGAGAACAAGGTTTCCTTCCCTCCATTCTCTTTCTTCTGTGAATTCATCAGGGAAATTGCAGAGACCAAGAACGATCCAAGTTTTTCCTACGGTGAGTACAGTCTCTTCTCACCCTTTCCTAAGAGTACCAGTCTTCAGGGCAACTACAGTATAGAAACCATAGAGGCCCAGTGTCCGTGAAAAAGACTGACATCCTTCCCACTCCTACCACAGTTGTGGCCACGAACAAACAGAGTAGGAAGATTGAAAACCCTAACAGAGAGTGTCCCATACACAAGAAGCCACACCCCCTCAATAAATGTATCGGCTTTAGGAAAAAGCCTCTGGAAGAGCGCAAGGAGCTTTTAAAGACATTTAGGGTATGTTTCAGGTGCTGTGCTTCTACAGAACATTTTGCAAGGGACTGTAATGTGTCCATCAAGTGCATAGAGTGTGGCTCTGAAGAACATGTGCAAGCCCTCCATCCTCTTGAGCCCAGCTCTGCACAACCTGCCAACACTCCTCCCAGGTTAACGCATGGCGGGGAGAATACAGACCAAGTGCCTAATTCTACCATCATTTCTTCATCCTGCACTGAAGTTTGTGGAGAAGACCTCTGTGGTAAGTCCTGTGCTAAGATATGCTTGGTGAACATATACCACAAGGATCAACCAGAAAAGTCTCTAAAGGCATATGCTATCTTAGACGATCAGAGCAATCGATCACTTGCAAAATCTGAATTGTTCAATCTATTTGAAATAAAAGGCGAAGCTCATCCTTACACCTTGGGTACCTGTAGTGGAACTATAGAGGTTTCTGGAAGAAGGGCTCATGGACTCATGGTATCTTCTCTCAAAGGTAACTTGCAATTACCCTTACCTACACTTGTTGAGTACAATCAGATACCTGCTAACAGGGAAGAAATCCCTACTCCAGCTGCTGCTTTCCATCACCCTCACCTCAAGGTAATAGCAAATGAGATACCACCGCTTGACAAAGATGCTCAGATCCTTCTTCTGTTAGGAAGAGACATTCTAAGAGTTCACAAGGTACACAGACAAGTCAGTGGACCCCCAGATACCCCATTTGCCCAGCGCATGGATCTAGGGTGGGTCATCATAGGCAATGTCTGCATAGGCAAAATGAAAAGACCTACCAACATTTCATCATTCAAGACAAATGTTCTGCCAAATGGCCGAAACACTTACTTTGAGCCATGCCCACATCACTACTGGGTGAAAGAGAAGATAGCCAGCCACGAATGGCAACATGGTATCTCAGGTGACACAAGCCCTTTCTCCTGCCATGATGGCGACTTCGGCTCTACAGTGTTTAATGCAACCAGTGAAGATGACATACTGGCTCCTTCAATGGAAGACAAAGAATTCATCAAGGTAATGGACAAGGAGTTCTTTCAAGATGACTCCAATAACTGGGTAGCACCCCTACCCTTTCGTCTCCCAAGAGAGAGATTGCCCAACAACTTACAGCAGGCCATCAGTAGATTCTCCTCCTTAAAGCGAAACTTCCTTTCCTTGCTCCATTTACCATTCAAGGTAAGATTTTACTAAGACAGTTGTCTACTGAGAACATAGACTGGGATACTCCCTTGCCTAGTGAGAATCAACACAAGTGGGAAAGGTGGAGATATTCTTTGAAGTCACTAGAAAAACTTCAGATTCCCCGTTGCTATGTTCCGGGTTCCATTTCAACTGCTAACCGGAGAGAGATTCATATTTTCTCTGATGCATCAGTTGAAGCAATTGCTGCAGTAGCCTATTTGAAGACCTCTGAACTGAATGGAGAATCACACTGTAGTTTTGTCCTAGGCAAGGCAAAACTCACACCCAAGCCTGCACATACCATACCAAGACTTGAACTTTGTGCAGCCGTGCTAGCAGTAGAAATTGCCGAGGTCATACGAAGTGAAATGGACACTAGAATTAATTCTTTCACCTTCTATACAGACAGTAAAGTAGAACTTGGTTGCATAAACAACCAAACAAAACAATTTTATGTGTACGTCAGCAACAGGGTTGAACGTATCAAGAGATTCTCTCTACCAAGTCAATGGCATCACGTTCCCACTGAACTCAACCCAACTGACTGTGGGACCAGAGCCGTGTCACCTGCTGCTCTTCAGGACAGCTTATGGCTGTCACCTCCAAGGTTTCTGTGTGAGGACTCTTACTTACTCCCTATTGACACCACCTATAGGCTAGTAAACCCTGAAGATGATAAGAAAATAAGAACTGTGAACACCTCACTCCACACTTCTGTAAGTACAAAACAGAAGCTGCGGTCACACCGTTACAGGCATCAATGGAAGCAGGTGCAGCATCTAGCCAATGTGTTCTGGCATCGCTGGAAGAAAAAGTATCTTCACCACCTTCAAGGTTGTAACAAATGGCAAGCATCTAAGCCGAATCTTAAGGTTGGAGACCTCATCCTTCTAAAAGACAAGGAAGTTTGTCGGAATGAGTGGCCTATGGGTCTTATTACTAAAAGTTATGCCCAGCGACGATAACAAAGTCCGGAAGGTAGAAGTCAAGGTAACCAAGGGAGGATCGACACAAACCTTTAGTCGACCAATTACAGAGTTAGTACTCCTTTTGCCAGGTGAGTGACTTGTGCAAGGACTAGCCATGCTGTTGGCACGGCAGGGAGTACATTGCTGCCATCTACAGGTTCTACTCAGAACTTTGAAATTCTTTGAAGACATCATACTGTGACTTTATGTTCTTCATCCTGTTGAACTTACGTTTATTATTTGCTTGTTGCACGTTTTTCATTACAGGTTCCAGGACATTCGTCAGTATTGGACTTTTGAAAATTTATATTTTAGTTTGAGGTTATGAAATCTAAAGATTTCAGACAGGGAGTGTTGTGTTACACTATGTGATTATTCTTGCTCTGTGTCTTTAAGATCTGTCCCCTTCTTTCTAGCTGAACTCTCTCTCTCACCGTAGTTCTTTATATATCTCCTCCACTTCCTGATTCTGGTCATTACTCCTGTATTTCTTCCATGCTAAACATCTTACATGTGGCTTACAACTGCAAAGTTTTTCTACCTATGAATATCCATCATTAAACGGAACATTCGAAAGGATTCATCGTCTGTCGTCCTAACTGTGAGTTTATTCATTGAGTTAAACTGCCTGTATCGATGCAAGGGATGAATATCAAACCAGCTTGAGTAAGGCCTACTTAAACCTGGAGATGAACTTTATCGCTTTGTAGTTGAGACAGAACAGCGTCGCTTTAACTGACAATTGTGCGGTCGTGCGACTTGGCTCCCAAACAAAATTGACGTCCTTTTTTTCCCACAAATAGAGCTTTCTTTTGGTGGTATTTGATCACCCCTGCGTTTTTTATTTTTTGCGCTATAAACAAAAATAGAGCGACAATTTTGAAAAAAATTCAATATTTTTTAACTACAATAAATATCCCCAAAAAATATCTAAAAAAACTTATTTTTTCCTCAGTTTAGGCCGATACGTATTCTTCTACATATTTTTGGTAAAAAAATCGCAATCAGCGTTTATTGATTGGTTTGCGCAAAAGTTATAGCGTTTACAAAATAGGGGATAGATTTATGGCATTTTTATAAAACAAAATTTATACTAGTAATGGCACAGATCGGCGATTTTTATCGTGACTGCGACATTATGGCGGACACATCGGACACTTTTGACACATTTTTGGGACCATTGTCATTTTTACAGCGATCAGTGCTATAAAAATGCACTGGTTACTGTAAAAATGACACTGGCAGTGAAGGGGTTAACCACTAGAGGCGCTGAAGGGGTTAAGTGCCCCTGTGTGGGGGCGTGGCTACGAGTGACACGTCACTGATCTCCGCTCTGATTACACAGAGTGGAAGACAATGTCAGTAGGCGAGCGGGGAGATGTGTTTACACTAACATCTCCCCGCTCCGTCCCTCCGTGAGATGATTGCGGGGATCCCTGCGGCGATCGAGTCTGCGGGACCCGCGCGCGACCCCCACGTCGGGCAGTTAAAGGGGACGTACAGGTACATTGATGTGCCTGTCCGTGCCATTCTGCCAACGGATATCTACTGGAGGTGGTCGTTAAGTGGTTAAACGCCCTTAGACAGCTCCAGTATGGTATCTTTAGGGTCTCGTCAATGAGAAGCTTGTTGTAACTGTAGGGGGGTCCCCAAATTTAACCCCACTATACCTAAATTTAGGGGTGACCAGAGCCATAGTTGGCTCGGGTCTCTTAATTATTTGGACTCTGCCTTACTGCCGTGTCACCTGGCGTGCAGTTCCCCTTTGGGCGTATAGGTGGTGCTGTCACCAATACCCGGGGTTGAACCACAGGTGATGGAGTAGGTATTGGATGTCCTCTCTCGGCTGCCGTTGGTGGGCGGTTCTGGTCTGCTGTGCATGCCGGGAGAGGATATAAAAGGGGCAGACGCGATTACACGGGAAGCCAATTCCCGGGGCCCACTGCCCGGAGGGAGCTACCCCTCAGAGAGGGGTGCGCCCCATCTTGATCGAGGAGTCTCGGGCACCTTCAGCTCGAGGCTACAGAGTTCCAGGTAGGCCCAGTACCTTTAGCTGGGTCTACAACCGAAGAGGAGTCCCAGGAAACCCGCATGAGGGTAACCGCTCTGACACAGAGGAAACCAGGGGAGGATCGATCCCATAACAAGAGGGCGAGTATTAAAGTATTGCTGATTCGGTAAAGGCCTGGTGACCTATCGGAGGGAAGGATTCCTCACTTCGCAGACTGCCTCTGCGGAGTGTTGAAAAGTTCAGGAGGGATCTCCTTGACTTGGTCCTTGGAGGGGACTGAGTCATTGTTCCAGCATCACGCCGGCTGCTTGTGCTATTAAGTGACTATCCAGGTGAGCTGTACCCACTCGGGACCGAGTGGCGACAAAGCCAAGAGTGTGCCTGAATCCACTTCTATCTGCTAACCTTTTCTCACTTCAACTCTCTGGTTCCTGAAAGCAAGATAAAATAAACTCACGTTGGTGTTGATATGTTGTGTGGACATTGACCTAATTTGGGAAAGATAAAGACTCGCCTCTAAAAACATAGAGGGGAGAACCAGAAGAAGGAAGCAACTCGTTGCGGGACCCAAGTATGTAACACCGCCTGACCTTTATAATCTAGAGGACACGGGCATGTGGCATGGTGTGTCTTATCCCCCTGCTTGAGAAGGTAAGAGGGGGGGGGGGGAAAGGATCCGTGTGCTACATATCATTTTAAGAAACATCTACTGTTCTTGTTCTAGTCTTCTCATGTATGGGACTCCCCATTCCAACATCCATGATGGCCTAAGTCCTAAATGGGTTAGAAAAAAATAAGACTTGTCCGTTTGCAGAAACGCTCTCTAATGGATCTGAATATAGATAGATGTGTTCTGTGCTGTCAGTCCATCTGTTGATGTCAATCAGGATCTTTCGTCTATTTACTGTTTTACTCTTGGCAAGGGAAGCACATTATACTGTCAGTCACATAAGCCCTCACCAGCGTAGAAGTATAGAGACTGATATCCTGGTGACAAGATAACTGGTATTACTTTTCACTTGAGTAAACAGACATGGTTGAATAATGTATTCCAGTGATCGCTGTCATAAACACTTATTTCACTTCTCTGCGTTCATCTGCGGGTAATTTATTCCGTCCTTGGGCCTGTGGTAACCTGTCTTCTTCTATGTGAGCTTAAAATTGTTTTACCAATTGTGCAATGCAAGCCTATGCAACTGTGGAATAGCTCATTGGTTATTGGTGGTGTAATAAAGATGCTTAGTTGCATGCAGGATTATTTATTTCCAAATTAAATTATGATCTTTTCACAGGGCAATATTTGACATGTTTGCCAATCCTGACAAAAGAGAAGCATGCACACATTTCCCCTATCTGTAGCATACAGTACATATTTGCTTTCTTACCTGTGTGACCTCCTTTGGTGGTTGCTGCTTCCGATTATGATATTAGACTTCAGCAGCACATTCATTGTAAAATAATGGAAAGGTACAAAAGTTTGTGAACCTTTTAGTTAAAAACCACCAACTTTTTAAAATGTTTATAACCTATAGTTGCTAAACAACGCTTTTTGTAACTTCATTGGTGTGCGTAGCCTATTGCATTTGGGTGTGCACCCCAGACTACAAAAACACGTGTGTATATCAGAGCAGTGGACGGCGTCAGTAGGGCAGAGGATGGTGTCGGTAGGGCAGTGGGCGGTGTCGGTAGGGCAGTGGGCGGTGTCGGTAGGGCAGTGGGCGGTGTCGGTAGGGCAGTGGACGGTGTCGGTAGGGCAGAGATTGTTGTCGGTAGGGCAGTGGACGGTGTCAGTAGGGCAGTGGACGGTGTCAGTAGAGCAGAGATTGGTGTCAGTAGGGCAGTGGACGGTGTCAGTAGGGCAGAGATTGGTGTCAGTAGGGCAGTGTACGGTGTCAGTAGGGCAGAGATTGGTGTCAGTAGGGCAGTGGACGGTGTCAGTAGAGCAGAGATTGGTGTCAGTAGGGCAGTGGACGGTGTCAGTAGAGAAGAGATTGGTGTCAGTAGGGCAGTGGACGGTGTCAGTAGGGCAGTGGAGTGTGTCAGTAGGGCAGTGGAGGGTGTCAGTAAAGCAGTGGATGGTGTCAGTAAAGCAGTGGATGGTGTCAGTAGGGCAGAGATTGGTGTCAGTAGGGCAGTGGACGGTGTCAGTAGGGCAGAGATTGGTGTCAGTAGGGCAGTGGACGGTGTCAGTAGAGCAGAGATTGGTGTCAGTAGGGCAGTGGACGGTGTCAGTAGAGAAGAGATTGGTGTCAGTAGGGCAGTGGACGGTGTCAGTAGGGCAGTGGAGTGTGTCAGTAGGGCAGTGGAGGGTGTCAGTAAAGCAGTGGATGGTGTCAGTAAAGCAGTGGATGGTGTCAGTAGGGCAGTGGATGGTGTCAGTAGGGCAGTGGACGGTGTCAGTAGGGCAGTGGACGGTGTCAGTAGAGCAGAGATTGGTGTCAGTAAAGCAGTGGATGGTGTCAGTAGGGCAGTGGACGGTGTCAGTAGGGCAGTGGAGGGTGCCAGTAAAGCAGTGGATGGTGTCAGTAAAGCAGTGGATGGTGTCAGTAGGGCAGTGGACGGTGTCAGTAGGGCAGTGGACGGTGTCAGTAGGGCAGTGGACAGTGTCAGTAGAGCAGAGATTGGTGTCAGTAAAGCAGTGGATGGTGTCAGTAGGGCAGTGGACAGTGTCAGTAGGGCAGTGGACGGTGTCAGTAGGGCAGTGGACGGTGTCAGTAGAGCAGAGATTGGTGTCAGTAAAGCAGTGGATGGTGTCAGTAGGGCAGTGGACGGTGTCAGTAGGGCAGTGGACGGTGTCAGTCGTTTTTTATCTTTATTATTTTTTTCAATTGTATTTTGTAAATTATTTTTTACAATGTTTTTTTATGATATATTTTTTTTTTTTACAATGTTTTTAGGTGCCCCATTTTGGGGTTTGGTGAGGTATCGAAGGTCTAAACAAACCCCTGATGTCTCATTTTTGAGACAGAGAAAGGGACCGAGGACAGAGCTTCCCCAGTCCCTTTGTCTGCACACTCAGCTGCACCGGACAGTAATTCAATGGGAAGTGCTCTGTGCTGAGCAGATTCCTGTTCAAGCACAAACTGAAGCATAATAAACATAGTTTTCTATGCTTCAGTTAAGAATGAACACAGGAGCAATCGGTACTCGCATTCAGAAAAGGATGAGCCGGTAAATTAAATATTTACCAGCCCCTTCTCCCACTCTCCATCCTGAAACATCCCCTGCAGCAGCTGAGGGGAGAGGGGAGGAGGGAAGCTGGCAGCACAGCAGGGGGGAGACAGGAAGCAGCTGCTGACTTTTAATATTAGGATACTTACCTGTCCTGGAGTCCAGCGACGTCCGCAGCAGAGGACGAGCAATCGCTCGTCACTCTGCTGCCCCCACCGCCATCCTCGGTGAGGGAACCAGGAAGTGAAGCCTTGCGGCTTCACTGCCCAGTTCCCTACGGCGCATGCGCGAGTCGCGCTGCGCTGTTCTGACTGGTCCCCGTGTGTTCTGGGAGCCGAGTGTTTCCCAGAACGTCACTTCCCGCAGATTTCCCGCAGAGAGGACTCCCGGAAGTGGGTGCAAATAACTGTCTTAGACAGGTATCTGCACCCCCCTCCCCCCTGAAAGGTGTCAATTGTGACACCGGAGGGGGGAGGGTTCCGATGAGCGGAAGTTCCACTTTAGGGTGGAGCTCCGCTTTAAGGGAAACTATAAGGACTTGTTTAGACAGGCAGCAGTCTCTACAGTCCCTCTGAAAAGCAATCAACCACATATAGATTTTCAGAGGGTGACAACAGCTGTCAGGCTGGTTTCACACTGGGGCGGTGGGGGCGGTGGCGGTATAGCGCCGCTATTTTTAGCAGCGCTATAACGTCGGGATTGTTGAGCTATTCGGCCGCTAGCGGTGCGGTTTTAACCCCCGCTAGCGGCCAATAAAGGGTTAATACCACCCGCAAACCGCGGCTACGGCCGCGGTTTGCGGGCAGTATTACCGCGGTATCCCATGCATTTCAATGGGAGGGAGCGGTGTAGGAGCGGTAAACACACCGCTCCTCTCACACCGCTCCAAAGATGCGGCTAGCAGGACTTTTTTTACCGTCCTGCTAGCGCACCGCTCCAGTTTGAAAGCCCTCGGGGCTTTCACATTGGAGAGAAAGGAGCCGCTGTTTAGGCTCGGTTTGCAGGCGCTATTTTTAGCTAAATAGCGCCTGCAAACCGCCCCAGTGTGAAAGGGGCCTCAGGCATTTAGGAGTTGGAATTTTTTTTTGCAGCTGATGGGGGATTTTTAATGAGTTTACCACACTGCAACCACAGGCCAAGCATTTGACTCTGTTGCAGTGTGGCCCCATGCACTTGAATAGGTCGAGTTTGGCAGGTGGTATAATTTTTTTCATGTTGCAACTGCAGTGATGTGTACTAACATGGCCATATTAACTTGTGGCTGGGCAGTTGGGTAGTGGAAAAACCCATCTCAACTGCATATTTTTACTGCCTCTCACCCGCCAATGTTAATTAGGCTTAATAATTTGATGTCAATTTTATTTGAGATTTTTATTTTAGAGTTCAAGATTTTAAACATTTGTGGGTTTTTTTTTATTAGTTTTTTATTATCTAGATACAATGTTTGTCTTACAAATAAATATTAAATACATGACAGAACACTATGGGAGAGATTTACTAAGACCCCTTTCACACTGGAGGCGTTTTTCAGGCGCTTTAGCACTAAAAATAGCGCCTGTAAAGAGCCTGAAAAAAGCCTCATCTGCAATCCCGGTGTGAAAGCCCGAGTGCTTTCACACTGAGGTGCTGCGCTGGCAGGACATCAAAAAAAGTCCTGCAAGCAGCTTCTTTGAGGCGCTTTAGGAGCGATGAATTCACCACTCCTAAAGCGCCCCTTCCCATTGAAATCAATGGGCAGCACTGCCAAAGTGCCTGCAAAGCGCCTCGGCAGAGGTGTTTGTGGGCGCTTTCAACCCTTTATTCGGCTGCTAGCGGGGGTTAAAAGCGCCCTGCTAGTGCCAGAAAAAATGCTGGTAAAACGCCGCTAGGTTTAGCGGCTCTTTACCAGCGGTTTTCGGGCGCTGGCAGTGTGAAAGGGCTCTAAAACTGAAGAGTGCAAAATCTGGTGCAGCTTCCAGGTTTTATTGTCAAAGGTTAATTGAACAAGCTGAAGTTAGAAGCTGATTGGCCACCATGCACAGCTGCACCAGATTCTATGTGTTCCAGTTTTAGTAAATCTCCCCCTATGTGTTATCTAAAGAGAGGCATAGCACAGCAGAGCAGCTTGCTTTGCAGCTCCCATGGTCTGATGGAAATCTTCTACTTAGCAATGTGTAAAGCAGGGATCCTCAAACTACGGCCCTCCAGCTGTTGTGGAACTACAAATCCCATGAGGCATTGTAAAACTCTGACATTCACAGACATGACTAGGCATGATGGGAATTGTAATTCCTGAACACCTGGAGGGCCGTAGTTTGAAGACCCCTGGTGCAAAGCCTCGTACACACGATCGGATTTCCATCAGACAAATCCGTGGAATTTTGTCCGAAGGGCGTTGGTCATGAACTTTCTTCTGCATGCATACAGACGGCAGAACTTTTTCAGCTCTTTAGCGCCACCCTTTGGGCAACTTTTGCTAATGTTGATGCTATGGTTAGCATTGCTTCTGAGCATGCGTGTTTGTACTTTGGATTTTATTCCGACGGACTTGTGTACATACGATCGGATAATCCGACAAGACACATTTGTTGTTGGACAGTTTTAAAGCACGCTATAAAACATTTGTTGTCGGAAAATCTGATCGTGTGTACAGGCTTTAAGGGAGGAGTCACTGCTGTTGTAACTCATTTAAAACAGACTCTCACCCATGAAAGTAAAACTGGCCATACATGGATCGAAATTTGGCTGATTCAGCAGGAACTGGCCAAATTTTCATCCATGTATGGCCGCTGTGGTTGAACAAAAGTCAATCTACCAATTGACTACTGTTCAACCACCCTGTTGGAAAAAAGCCGCTCAATCAGCGCTGCAGGCTATAGACTGCAGCTCTGATCTGTGTAGCTTTGCGGTGGAGGAGTCTCCCTGCTGTCAGAATACAATAACTAAACAGGGAGGATTCCCTGTTCCTTGAATGTGGAGCTTAAAATCCTGAACAGTTTTTTTTTTTTTCATCCACTGGTTGAACAACAAAAAAAAAATCATTTGTGACCACCCAGTCCGGATGTAGCGTATGGAACGTGACCAGGTACCGCCTCGTATGTTTCGTGATTTACGTCTTCATACGCTACATCCAGACTGGGTGGTTGCCGGAACTAAGGAGGTGGAACGCACGCCATCCACGGAGGTGGTAGGATCGTAGCGGTTCCCTGTAACATATCTTCTGACAAGCCAGCAGCCCCACTTTTAAATGTGAGTAGCCTTTTGGCTCATTTTTATGCTTTTATTTTATAATAAATGGTTTTACGCTATGGATATCCTCCATTATTTTCTTTCATTATCCGGCCGTCATTTATGAGAAGGAAGGTGTACATCTCCAGTTTCCGTTCATTCGAGCAGGCACAATCCTGCATAAGCGTTAATTTACCTACTTTTTGGTTAAAGTGATCAAATACCTCTGGTAAGCAGATTCTATATCCAGGAACATTGGGTGTGTTCTTATAGAGTTGGTAAAGGATCACTTCGTATATCACTTCAAGTTCTTCTCTAGCAGCATTGAATGGTCACGTTTGATATTATGGATTGCTAACATCTTTTACACCACGAAATTTCAAGTTATATCACGACAACAAGCAGATGTTTGTGTTAAAAAAAGGGGGAAGGCCCTGGGGCCAAACGCTGCGCAAAATAAACCGTGCTAAAGTGTGTGATAAATCAAATGAATCAAAAATAGGTGAAAAGTAAGCTGCTAGCATGTATAGCTAAATACAAATAAAACTATAAAAAATCAAATAGGGTCAAAAATATGCAGCGCTTATCAATGACATTAACATAATTGATCAAAATTAGCATATAATGATGGATGTGCTAAGTGATAAAAACATTAATAAAGAATATAATTGAAAAATATATAAAGTGAAAAGAAAGTCCAAAAAACTCAATCCAAGTGAAAATCCTATAAAAAGAAATGAGTCCAAAGTGAAAAAAACGATGTGCTCCAAAACACCTTGAAAAGAGTAACTTCAACACGTGAGTATGATCCTCTAGATAGTGCTGACACCCAAAGTGAAGGGAATATGATTCTGCTTACCAGAAAGCCATGACTGCAAAATGACAGTCTCGCCTAGCATAGGAAATAAGGTTTTCCCACATTCATAAAAACTCCAATACAGCAGGTTCCACAGTGTACCTTGATCTCAGACATAAAGGGAAAAGCTCATGGTGTAGTATGAAAAACCAGCAGAGTTTATTAAAAGTTAAATTGCACTTACAAAATCCAAAAGCAAGTTCAGCATTGATGCGAAGAAGCAATACAATTTACGGCATTCGTCCGTGTCTCTCACTAAGCTCCGTATGTTCCGCAACGCTGCTTCTCGTCCGAGGAAAGCGTGATGACGTCACCGGCCCCCTACACGTTTCGTCACGATGGGACATCAACTGGGGATTGGCCGAGGCGACCGTCAGCACGCTCTTTTCCTTTGATTTCCCTTCTAAATGTTTTTTTTTTATTTGTTTTCTTTGTCTGAATTTCTCACTCCCTGTTCCTCCTCAGAACAGCTTACTGAGGAGGAACAGGAAGTGAGAAATTCAGACAAAGAAAACAAAGAAAAAAAACATTTAGAAGGGAAATCAAAGGAAAAGAGCGTGCTGACGGTCGCCTCGGCCAATCCCCAGTTGATGTCCCATCGTGACGAAACGTGTAGGGGGCCGGTGACGTCATCCCGCTTTCCTCGGACGAGAAGCAGCGTTGCGGAACATACGGAGCTTAGTGAGAGACACGGACGAATGCCGTAAATTGTATTGCTTCTTCGCATCAATGCTGAACTTGCTTTTGGATTTTGTAAGTGCAATTTAACTTTTAATAAACTCTGCTGGTTTTTCATACTACACCATGAGCTTTTCCCTTTATGTCTGAGATCAAGGTACACTGTGGAAACCTGCTGTATTGGAGTTTTTATGGTTGTGGGAAAACCTTATTTCCTATGCTAGGCGAGACTGTCATTTTGCAGTCATGGCTTTCTGGTAAGCAGAATCATATTCCCTTCACTTTGGGTGTCAGCACTATCTAGAGGATCATACTCACGTGTTGAAGTTACTCTTTTCAAGGTGTTTTGGAGCACATCGTTTTTTTCACTTTGGACTCATTTCTTTTTATAGGATTTTCACTTGGATTGAGTTTTTTGGACTTTCTTTTCACTTTATATATTTTTCAATTATATTCTTTATTAATGTTTTTATCACTTAGCACATCCATCATTATATGCTAATTTTGATCAATTATGTTAATGTCATTGATAAGCGCTGCATATTTTTGACCCTATTAGATGTTTGTGTTGGTTTATGGACTCTGAATGTCACGTTTGGATCACTAATATTGGGACTCATTTCTTTTACTATTTGCATTATATTATTTGTTATCATTATGGTTCACTTTTATGTGCAGTACTGTGCTTTATATATTTAGCACGTCAGCGCCCCCTATACTGTACACATTACCTGTGCGCATGCATGGAAAATCCCCAGAGCATGCACAGATGTGCCATAAGACCTGGCAGAGTCCTTCAGCATATCTGCGCACATGTGGGATACTTAAAGATGGTAGTGTGGAAAAGAAGCAGTGGGATGAGGTTACCGGCGGGGGATTTACTTTAAACATGTGGCTTCCTTCAGCACAGCGAAAAAGTAATTATGCACATTTTTTAAACTGAGTCTGTACCTCCTGGACAGCCAGACGCTGTCACATGGGTGCAGGGAGAGAGTTCTCAACCCAGTGTAAGGCTTGCACCCCTTTAGACCCTGTACATTCTGCTTTCAAGCAGTGCATCCATCTTCTTCCCAGCAGCAGCATTAGGAAAGGGGGTGCACTGTGATGTAAGGGAGAGTGGGGGACTCAACTTCTGATAGGGTGGCTCTTGACATCTAATGTAAAAGGGAGGGGATGCGCTGGACATCTAATCTTACAGATACAACCGGCCCTTTTGAGGGCAATCATAATGCTGATGCAGCCCACAATGAAATTGAGTTTGACACCCCTGTACTAGAGGCTCTGTGATGAGGAAGCAAAACCCTTTTGAAAATGTAATCCATCAATGTGTTTATGTAGCAGTGTGTATTACATTGTATGACATTTGTAACTAAAACCCTTAGCAAGGTAACCTGTTTGTAAGCTTCAGTAAGACATGACCTCAGGATCCCTTTCACACTGAGGTGGTTTTCAGGCGTTTTAGCACTAGAAACGGCCTCTAAATAACGCCTGAAAACTGCCTCCCATTCATTTCACACTGGGGCGGTGCGCTTGTGGGACGTTAGGAAAATGCCATTGGTCCCAAAAATGTGTCAAAAGTGTCCGATCTGTCCGCCATAATGTCGCAGTCCCGATATAAATCGCAGATCGCCGCCATTACTAGTAAAAAAATAATAATAATAAAAATGCCATAAAATCTATCCCCTATTTTGTAGACACTATAACTTTTGCGCAAACCAATCAATATAAGCTTATTGCGATTTTTATTACCAAAAATATGTAGAAGAATACATATCGGCCTAAACTGAGAAGAAAAAAATATTAAAAAAAACAAAAAACATTGGGATAGAAAAAGTTACTAAATATTGTTTTTTTCAAAATTGTCACTCTTCTTTTGTATATAGCACAAAAAAATAATAAAAACCGCAGAGATGATCAAATACCACCAACAGAAAGCTCTATTTGTGGTAAAAAAAGGACGTCAATTTTGTTTGGGTACAGTGTCGCACGACTGCACAATTGTGAGTTGAAGCGACACAGTGCCGTATCGCAAAAAATGGTCCGGTCATTGAGCAGCAAAATCTTCCGGGGCTGAAGTGGTTAATCACCACTGGGTTTTTTATATTTTTATTATATAAACAAAATAAGACCAAAAATATTGAAAAACACATTTTTCTTTGTTTCTGTTATAAAACAGAACAAATAAATAATAATTCTTCATTAAAGAGCCCATTCACACAGGGGCAACACGACTTCCAGCGTGATGGACACGGCTTGAGAATGAATCACAGCACGACCTGGAGCTACTTACAAGGCAACTCCAAGTTGCCTGCAGGACAAGAGACATTCCAGTGGCCAATCAAACAAGAATCAGCTCTGTGGGAGGGAGGGGGGAGAGAGAGTTTTGCAGGAGAAATGTATGTTATCTTCCTGGAGAGTCGCTCCTATTAAGACAGGGAGAGGCGACTCCCATTGAAATGAATGGTTACAGGTCGCCTAGGAGTCGGATTGAAGTAGTACAGGGACCTTTTTTGAAGTCGGAGCAACTGCAGTAGTGTGCATAAGGACGGCTCCATTAACTTACATTGATTTCTTCAGCCAGCACGACCTGAGGCAACTAGGGGCGACCTGGGGCGATTTGGAGTCGGATCCAAAGACGCCCCTGTGTGAATGGGCTCTAAATTTAGGCCAAAATGTATTCTGCTACATTTCTTTGGTGAAAATAACCCAAATCAATATATATTATTTAGTCTGTAGGAAAGTTAGAGAGTCCACAAGCTATGGCATATCTATCTAAAAATGGATCAATCCTGATGTACTGACAGCCAATCTCATTTCTTGAGGCCCAAAAATGCCAGGATAGTACAAAATGCCCCCCAAATGACTCCTTTTTGGAACATAGACAGTCTGATGTATTTAGTAAGAGGCACGGCGGGTTTTTTGAAGTTGTAATCCTTTGTTGAACTTTTTTGGAAAATTAAGAAAAAAAAAAAAGATTTTGTAATTTTTTTTTTGGTTTACAAAATGTCACCAGTGCAGTACAGTGTCATCATATAACTGGTGTGGCAGTGATCAGGGAGACTGACTGGTGACAATATGCAAAAAAACACTTTTTTATATATATATTTTTTTCAATTTTCTAAATTTATTTTCCTTTTTTATTTCTTCTTTTGTTAATGATTTTTTTGTTTTTATGATTATTATTTTTTTACATACTGTGACCACAGCAATACAGTGTTCCTATACATAGTAACACTATACTACTCTGGGGAGATGATAAAAATAAATTTTAAACACTATGCTTATATTTCACTGGTATAAGCAACCATTTTTGCTGAATGAAATGTATTCATTCCTTGTTTACTATTGTAATTAGCCACAGCTAATCACATGGTACAGATAGGCTGTGATTGGCCCTGTCTGTGTCATTTGATCATTGTGGTCAATCACAGAGAGCAGCACAATAGTACACAATCAATGGCATGAATAGAAACCATTCATTGTGTACCATTGTCATGTGGTCTGCGGCAATTGGTCACAGCGATCACGTGGCACCGGCAGCACGCCGGTACACTGATCTGTCATCCGTTGTGTCCGGCTGCAGCACGGTATGTGGAGCGTGCGAGGTGCATTCTGGAGAGGACATCATATGACGTCCACCGAGAACAGTGAATATCCCATCCAGCCCTCATTTTACGGCCGGGTGAGAAGGGGTAAAGGCACAGGGACACGTTAGAAACCCAGCAAGAGCGCAATGGCAGCTGAAGGCATCCATTGTGTCCCCATGTCAAATCCAGTAAGCCATACAAAAAGATGGCAACCCTCCCAATGTATAACTTGCCTTTGCAGTAAGGTGCACATGGAAGGAGCAAAAATCCACACGAAAACCTCCTGTGCTTGGGAGTGGATCCACAGAATGTAGTGTAATAGATCGTCTCTGGTGCAATACCAGAAACTATTCCTTATTCTGCCGCTGATTCAAATGTATGCTGGTGTGAATATGCCTGCATGCTAGCTGGAAGAAATCACGCTGGACTACAGTGATCAGTGTGGCCTCTTCATCACAACAGAGCTTTATTCTGGGTCACAGACCCTTATATAAACTAAGTGACATAAGCAATCGTCATCACAAATGTGTACATATCATTGGCTGATTCCATATATGGTGCTTCTCTTGTGACGTCAATTTCTTCCTCGTGTCCTCACATTCCAGGACATGGGGGCCATATTGCTTTACACGGTGGGTTGGGCCGGAAGGAGTAAGTTGAAGAGTGGACAGAACATCTGTTCCTCATTTTCACTCCAGATCAATATCTCTGTTACAACTTTTCAATCAAGGAAAATAATACTACTGTCTGGTTATAAGATTTACCCAAACACACACACACACGATAATGCTCTAAATTATATCCTTAGTTAGCATACATTAACTTTCTAGTTCCCAATATGAACATCAATAAGCTTCTTATTGTATAAGTATATCTTGGTGTGTGCATATCAGACTTTCTTTCAAAAGAGCACTTCTATTATTCCTTGCAAACACAGCTCATCTCAGAAGTGTGGCTAATTACTCTTAAATTCCTGAGGGTGGGCTGTGAAACATGTGAACAGCTGAATATAAGAGTCATTTAACCTATACTAAATTTATAAACCCATATTTGAGTAGATAATAGAGAGAAAGATCATTCATATAAAATAATCATTTTATAAACTCCATCACAGTAGGTTGGCTATATATCAGTCCTGGCTTGTATAGATGCACTTCGTCTTGCTGCGTCTTAGGACTGGGGGAGTCTGGAACAACTAAAACCATAAAAAGACAGAGAGGGCGCACACATCTAGTGCTGTAGACCCCTTTCACACTGGAGGCAGTTTTCAGGCATTTTAGCGCTAGAAATAGCACCTGAAAACTGCCTCCCAAATGTGAAAGCCCAAATGCTTTCCCACTGGGTCGGTGCGCTTGTGGGACGTTACAAAAAGTCCTGCAAGCAGCATCTTTGGGGCGGTTTGGGAGCGCTGTATACAGAGCTCCCAAAACGCCCCTGCCCATTGGAATAAATGGGCAGTGATTCCGAAGCTCCTGAAAAGCGATCTGGAAGTGCTGCAACACGGGCACTTTTAATCCCTTCTTCAGCCACTAGGGGGGGTTAAAAGCGAACTGCTAGCGGTTGAAAAGCGCCACTAAAACGAGCGGCGCTTTAGCGCCAACACGGCCCCAATGTGAAAGTAGCCTTATTCTAAAACCATTGCTTTAGCAATATAAAAAGTGGTAAGTATTATGCCCCATACACACGATCATTTTTCATGCCGTTAAAAATGCCATTAAAAAAAATGGCCATTAAAAATGATCGTGTGTATGCTCCAGAGCATTTTTAACGACGTGAAAAACGGGCATTAAAAATTTCGAACATGCTCTCTTTTTTCACGTCGTTTTTCATGTCGTTTTTTTTAACGACGTGAAAAACGATAGTGTGTATGCTTTAACGACGTGAAAAAAAATGCGCATACTCAGAATCAAGTATGAGACGGGAGCGCTCGTTCTGGTAAAACTAGCGTTCGTAATGGAGATAGCACATTCGTCATGCTGTAACGGACTGAAAAGCACTAGACTGAAAAGAGCGAATCGTCTCTCAACAAACTTTACTAACATGAAGGGTGGCGCCATTCGAACGGAACTTCCCCTTTATAGTGCCGTCGTACGTGGTGTACGTCACTGCGCTTTTCTTGAACATTTTTTAAAATGATGGTGTGTACGCAAGACAGGCTTGAGAGGAAACAAGAAAAAAAATGACGAGAAAAACGTCAGTTTTAAAAATGACATTAAAAATGATCGTGTGTATGGGGCATAATACTCACAAGATGAGAAATGTATCAAGCACATCTTCACATAGTACATCGTCATCCAATCCACATTGCATCATTACATGTGGTAGGAGAAGGTGAAGATCCAATAGGCTAACATGTTTCGAGGACTAGCCTCTTCCTCAGAGCCCTGTGGAAGAAGCTAGTCCTTAAAATGCATTCGCATTTAAATAAATGCATTTATTTCTCACAGGTATTTCTATAATGCCGACAAATTACACATTTATATTACACATTGATATCAGCCCTCTCAGATCTTACAATCCATAGCCAGCCACAGAAGGATTGAACCGTGGCTGGTTCAGCAGGGACAGGCCTAAGATTCAATCTATCCATGGGCAGGCTGGTTGTACTGAAATCGATTGACTTCAGTACAACCAGCCTGTGGGATTTTTTTCAGGCGATCACTGCCTGCAGCTATAGCCCCTGGCAGTGATCATTCTTTTCTGCCAGCAGGGAAAGCTTCCCGCTGGCAAAACACAATAGCACTATGGGAGGGATTAGGGATTCCCCATCTGTGTTGATGGGGGAAACCGAGCAATTTTCTTTTCCGTCCACCCATCGTGGACGGAAAGAAAATTGCATAATCTATGTGCTGCTAAAGTCCCTGTGCGAACAGCGAACAATTTGGGGTGTTTGCGGCAAATTCGAAAAGCCGCGGAACACCCTTTAAAAGTCTATGGGAGAAATCTAAAGTGCTCATTTTAAAGGTTAATATGCAAGTTATTGTCATAAAAAGTATTTGGGGACCTGGGTGACGTCACGGGGCGGGGTCACCTGCCCACGTCATTGGGTATTTCCTGGCAAGGGGGGGAATACCCAATGATGGCGGCGGGTGACCCCGCCTCGTGACATCACGGGGCGGGGTCACCTGCCCATGTCATTGGGTATTCCCCGGCAAGGGGGAATACCCAATGATGGCGGCGGGTGACCCCGCCCCCTTTTACATCATGGGGGTTTCGTGTGGAGTGGAGACTGCAGCGCTGGACATCGGATCACAGAGGGACATAAAGAACCACGCTGGACAGACTGGATTACATCGCTGGAATGTTTTTTTTATTTTTATTTTTAATAAAGGACTTATCCCAACTGTGTCTGTGTGTTTTTTTTTTACACTTTCTTTGTGGTAGGGGTACCCCATTACCAATTAACATAGGGGGGGCCCGAATCTGGGAGTCCCCTTTGTTACGATAAGGGTCCCCTTCCAGATTACGATAAGCCCCCCACAACCACCGGGCAAGGGTCGTGGGGATGAGGCCCTTGTCCCCATCAACATGGGGACATCCTCCCCAAGTTGAGGGCATGTGGCCTGGTACGGTTCAGGAGGGGGGCGCTCTCTCGTCCTCCCTCTTTTCCTGTGGCCTGCCAGGTTGCGTGCTCGGATAAAGAGTCTAATATGGATTTTTGGGGGGACCCCACGCCATTTTTTTTTTAATTTTGGTGAGGTTCCCCTTAAAATCCATACCAGATGTGAAGGGTCTGGTATGTATTTTGGGGGGGGGGCCTACGCCATTTTTTTTTTTTGGTTCGGGGTTCCCCTTAATATTCATACCAGACCCAAAGGGCCTGGTAATGGACTGGGGGGGGGGGCCTGCCGTTTTTTTTCAATGATTTGATCTGACCAGCCTGCGACCAACCGGATTGACCTGTCGAGCAGTATGTGTCAAAGACAGGGGTTTAGTTGCATACATTTACAAATACATGCGTAAGCCACAGAGCCACGGCAAGGCACCCCATTTTCTGTGGATCCTATTGGTGGTAGATAAGTGCATGTAGGTGGGAGCAGGAGGTATTACCAGTACGCTGGGCGTGGGGGAGTGAGGGCAGATGAAACTTGGGGGAAGTTCCCCTGGCCACACTCACCCCATACCCAGGGTGGTAGCGTCCCCTCTTGGTGGTAGATGAGTGGGTGTATTGGGTTGTGAGGCAGTTGATCCAGAGGAAGGCGAAAAACCCCAGCAAAACATGAACCAATGTGCTCCAGCTGGGGAAAAAATGATTTCCTGATCCCCCGAGAGGCAATCAAATATTTCCTGGATCAGCCCTGTGTGTGGGGGAGGGTGGGCAATTTGCGCCCCACCCTCGGTGGTAGATGAGTGCATGTAGGTGGGGGCATTACCAGTACGCTGGGCGTGGGGGAGTGAGGGCAGATGAAACTTGGGGGGAAGTTCCACTAGCCACACTCACTCCATACCCAGGGTGGTAGCGTCCCCTCTTGGTGGTAGATGAGTGCATGTAGGTGGGGTAGGGGGTATTACCAGTACGCGGGGAGTGAGGGCAGATGAAACTTGGGGGGAAGTTCCACTGGCCACACTCACCCCATACCCAGGGTGGTAGTGTCCCCTTTTGGTGGTAGATGAGTGGGTGCATTGGGTTGTGAGGCAGTTGATCCAGAGGAAGGCGAAAACCCCCAGCGAAGCATAATCCAATGTGCTCCAGCTGGGGAAAAAATTCCTTCCTGATCCCTCCAGAGGCAATCGAATATTTCCTGGATCAGCCCTGTGTGTGGGGGAGGGCGGGCAATTGGAGCCTCACCCTCGGTGGTAGGTGAGTGGAGATGTGGGTGTTAGTGTGTGGAGAGCTGGGGAGGAGGGACCATCCCCACACAGAGCTCCGGAGGGAGGAGCCATTGCACAAACTACAGGCGGGTCACGGTATGTCGGTGTAATCTGCCGCCTCTGCTCAGGCTCTGAGGAACTACAACTCCCAGCAATCTCTGTCCGCATGAGGAACTACAACTCCCAGCATGCACTGTGTATGTAATGGGGGTTCAGCTCCCAGCCCGGAATAAGATGCTGTGGGACTACATATCCCAGCATGATTTTTTCCACAGAGATATTACAGATCCCAGTGATCTCTACATACCCCAGTCTGCTCCCCTCCCCCTCCTCAGGGGGAATTTGCACCCCCCCTGTCCCTCCACCCCACTCATCTCCCAGCGCCACTTACCCCTCCCCCCGCAGGCCCGACCGGCCCACCCTTATCCTAGGGGAGGAGGAGACCCACCACCCGTGGGAGAGGAGTGTGGGGTGCAATTACCCCTAAGGAGGGGGAGGGGAGCAGGCTGAGGTATGTAGAGATTGCTGAGATCTGTAGTACATCTATAGAAAAAATAAGTCACGCTGGGATATGTAGTCCTGTAACATCTTATTCCAGGCTGGGAGCTGAAGCCCCATTACATACACAGTGCATGCTGGGAGTTGTAGTTCCCCATGCGGACAGAGATTGCTGGGAGTTGTAGTTCCTTAAGAGCCTGAGAAGAGGAGGCAGATCCCCGGACACAGACCCGCCTGTATTCCGGACAATAGCTTCCCCTCCGGAGCTCTGTGGTAACGATGTTTCCTCCTCTCTGCTCACACTGATGCTGAGATTCCCGTCATGTAAAAAATCCGCCCCTGAGCGGGGCACACTCTGACTCAAAAATGTCTTCAGTTGCCTATTGTGCGCAGGCGCCGTCTAGCCGACACAACAGCTGATCGTAAACTCAGCTGTTGTCCTGTTACGTCTGGCGCATGCGCAGTTCGTCCCGGGCACTAATCGATAGCGGGCAGTGGGCACTTCTCGACAGAACACCGGATGCAGCACCGCTACAGAATGCGGAAGACACCAGGAAGTTGTCAGTTGCCATAGCAACAGGTGATACCGTTCGAACCGGGAACATGCCGATCATAGTGAAGGATTTCACCTGGCAGCAGACGGAGAAGGAGATTTTTATGTCTGTGCCGCTAAAAGGAGCCAAGGCGTGCCAGAGTAATGTTCTTTGTACCGAGGACTACATCAAGGTGAGCTACTGATCACCTCCTCCTACTGAAAATGCTACATGTCTGGCACTCATAGGCACCTACCGAAAATGCGACATGCCTGGCAGTCATGGGCACCTACCGAAAATGCGACATGCCTGGCAGTCATGGGCACCTACCGAAAATGCTACATGTCTGGCACTCATGGGCACCTACTGAAAATGCGACATGCCTGGCAGTCATGGGCACCTACTGAAAATGCTACATGTCTGGCACTCATGGGCACTTACCGAAAATGCTACATGTCTGGCACTCATGGGCACCTACCGAAAATGCAACATGCCTGGCAGTCATGGGCACCTACCGAAAATGCGACATGCCTGGCAGTCATGGGCACCTACCGAAAATGCTACATGTCTGGCACTCATGGGCACCTACCGAAAATGCGACATGCCTGGCAGTCATGGGCACCTACTGAAAATGCTACATGTCTGGCGCTCATGGGCACCTACCGAAAATGCTACATGTCTGGCACTCATGGGCACCTACCGAAAATGCTACATGTCTGGCAGTCATGGGCACCTACTGAAAATGCTACATGTCTGGCGCTCATGGGCACCTACCGAAAATGCTACATGTCTGGCACTCATGGGCACCTACCGAAAATGCTACATGATGGCAACTCATGGGTACCTACCGAAAATGCTACATGTCTGGCACTCATGGGCACCTACCGAAAATGCTACATGTCTGGCAGTCATAGGCACCTACCGAAAACGCTAGATGTCAGGCAGTCATGTGCATCTCCTGAAAATGTTAAATGCCTGGCTGTCATGCTCAACTCCTTCTGAAATTTCTAGGCATCTGACTGTCCTGTGCATCTCATGAAAATGCTAAATGCCCGGCTGTCATGCTGAACTCCTTCTGAAATTGCTAGACGCCCGGCTGTCATGCTGGTTGATACTTTGCGGCCTGGACAAGCACGTCTACCAGCAAGTTGTTGCCAACACTCCTAATCTGCCTACTTGTTATGGGCTAGTAATCCAGGGTGGAAGGTACTGAAAACACTGAGTCAGCATGACAGCCAGGCAGCTAGCATTTTCCCAAAGGTGCGTTCAGCCATGGCAGCTTCCATGCTACAGGTTTTCCTATAAGGTGCCGATGTGGGAAGCTCAGGGGCTGTCTGCTCAGGGCTGATTGCAGGACCTGCCCCTGGGGTTCTCACATTTAATGGCAGGGAGGGAGGATGTATTCTCCGGTGTGGAGGCCTCCTAAAGCAGTGGGATTCCGCACGGTTCTGCGTCTCGCCACCCACAGAGTTGTGTCATTCAATCACAGAAATCTGCCAATGAAAAAACTACAAGTCATGTCTCCTATGGAGGCAGATGAGCTGCAGTTCTCAATGGAACATAAGCGTGATGACGTCACTTGTAGTCCATTGATTGAAGGTCTCCAGTACAGATCTGAGCTGCAGCAATAGTCTACAGGAGCCAGAGCATTGCACTCGCCATCCACAGATCATGGTTGCAATACTTTCAAGACACCAATGCAAAAAATAAATAATACATGTAATTTTCTCTTACCATCCATGGACTGACACGGTGTCTCTTTACACTTTACACGTGGGTTATGTCCCTGCTTGCAGGAGAAGACCTAGGCAGAATGTGAGATGTTATACATACATTCTAAAAGCCAGAGCTGAACAGCCCCACCCAGGGGGCGGTCCCTCCGGACATAACCCTCCCACTACAGTCAGCAGACTTCAGTTTTTTTTCTGCCTAGCAGAAGGAGAAGACGTGGCTCTCTCAGGAGCCAGTCTCCTGACCTATTTTTATTCCTTTTCTGGAATTATTTTTTATTTTATTTTTGAGAATTTTCTATCAACTGTCGGCTGGGCAACAGGTTGGGTACAAGATATCCTCGTAGTCTTCCCTGTCCGACCATCGAGCGTGCTGATCCTCGCCTTGTGTGTGTGAGACTCAGTTCACGACAGGCCCCATGACTCCAGAGGTGGCCGGGTTTGCTTTCATGCTCCCACGGTCCTCTCAAGACTGAACAGTTCCTTACTGACTGTATCTTTCGCGGTGGACTGGGCCGACAGCTACTCAGTACTGCACTGTGATAGTCCTGTCAGAAACACACCAGTGGGTCCCTCAGGGGACGGGTAAGTAGTCTCTCCTGCCTGCAGGTGAGTACAAAGGGCTGTGTGTTTCTCTGTGGGGGATTTTCCCTGTCTCCCCCTGTATTTTATTGTCACTCTCTGTCACCATTGCTGGCGTTGTGCTGTGTGGGGTGCCTGGGGGTCACACTGTTATTGGAGGGGCTAATGCTGGTCTGCAGATATGTTTGGGGCCTTTTTTGTGTATTTTGGGGCCTGAGCGCCGAGTGGCGCTGTGTGTGCTGTTTTTTCACTTTTGCACTTTTTCACTTTTGCTGAGTCACGGCGGCCATCTTGCCGCGGATCGCCTCAGTGAAGTGCGGAGGCCATTTTCTTGTAGCCCGCGCGCTCTTCAGCACTAGTTTTGGCCTCTAGCGCTGCTGTAACAGCGCGAATCTCCTCACAGCTCACCAGCGCTGACACGGCGCGGTACAGACAGCGGAACTGAGCGGTCCCTGGTCCGGTTTGGTGAGTCCCCTGGGCGCCCCCTCCTCAGTCAGCACAGCCTGTGTGTGGACTTTTTATCTGAGGAGTCTCAGAGGGGGGCAATATGGAGTCTCTGTCACCAGCTTCCCCTAAATGTCAGTGGACAACAGGCAGTGCTTCAGCACCTGCGGTCCCTAGGGACCAGTTGTGGGCAGTCCTGGAATAATTTCTGACCAGGATGGGAGCTGTGTGCAAGCGCAAGGGAGCAAAAAAGCGCCCTCTCCCCACTTTACTTCATGAGGGCAGTGCGCTGATTCAGTTATGGGCCTAGCCACTACCGCTCAGGACCCTAGTTCTGAATGTATTGGATGGTTTTGAACAGGACATTCCTTATGAGGAAAACTCCAGTTCTGAGTCAGTAAATGACAGGGCGCTTGTTAGTGTACTCATGACTGCGGTGAGGGACACTCTCAAGCTAAAATGCTGCGGATGCAGAACCTCAGGCAGATACAGTCTCCTTTGGTTTTTTAAGGCCAGGCCTTCTAAAGAGGTTTTTCCATATGTACTTTCTTTGACCAGCTCATTGATAAGGTCTGGGAAAAGCCGCAGAAGAATTTTTTTATGGTCCCGCGGCGTTTGTCTATCAGATACCCCTTGAAGATGCCCTACTTAAAAAGTGGGCTTCTCCCCCAGGGTCGACCCTCCAGTCGCCCGGTTGAATAAGGCTATCACTCTCCCGATGGAGGGGACTCCTGCATTTGAGGACCCCACTGACAGGAGGTCAGAAGTGGTGAGCAGAGCCATGTTTGCCTTGTTGGGATCCGCCCTACGGCCTGTGGTAGCGGCGACCCTTGTGTCTTAAACACTTACAGGTTGGGCAAAAATGTTGCATCTAGCTGTACAGGAGCATAATCTTCCTCCAGACACAGTTGCTCTGGCCCACCAACTGGTTCAGGGCCTGGTTTATGTGTGCGACGCCACGTTGGACGTGGCCCCTTTAATATCCAGGGCCTCTGTCTCGGCGGTGGTATTGCGTCGTCTTATCTGGTTGAAGTGCTGGTCTGCTGACCTAGCCTTAGGAAGCTCCTGACGGATCTACCATTTAAAGGTGGTAGACCTTTCGGTGCTGCTCTGGATGACATCGTCATGGATGTCATGGGAGGTAAAAGCACTCTTCTTCCTTAGACTAGCAAGAGTGAGGAGGCCCGCCGCAAACAGGGGCCTTCCTTTCCAGCAAAACGGGGGTTTTTCGTCAGTCAGAGTCCACGGGTAGGTCCTCTCAGACTGACGGCAGTGCGGCTGGTGGGCACAAGTGCCCCATGGTGCGTAAGCCGAACAAGCGGCTCCCAAGCCCACCTCCGCGTGAAGTCTTGCCTCTGCCCGACTCTGGGGTGGGGGGACGACTTCGCAGGTCACAAATCGGTGGTCCTCCCGATTCTCCGACTGGTGGGTGTGCGAGGTGGTCACCTCAGGATAGTATTCCGATCCTGGCCCCCAGACAGATTCTTTCCCTCGAATTTTCCTCTCCTTCCTACCTGTCGGGCAGCCCTCTTGGGGGCTGTACAGGATTTGATCAGGTCCGGAGTGATTGTGCCGGTCCCGTCACAGGAGAGTTTTCAGGGATTCTACTCGAATCTGTTTGTCGTCCCAAAAATAGGACGTGGTTCGACCTATCCTGGACCTCAAGGCCCTGAATGCCTTCGAGAAGGTGCAGAAATTCCGCATGGAATCCATTCGCACGGTGATCGCTACACTCCACCAAAGGGATTTTCTTCTGGCGTCCTTGGACTTCAAGGACGCCTACTTGCATGTTCCGATCTGCGCAAGTCACCAGAAGTTTCTGCGCTTGCGATCAGCGAAGTCCACTATCGATTGTGGCTCTTCCTTTCGGCCTAGCCTCAGCACCAAGGGTGTTCACCAAGGTGCTTGCTCCGGTTCTAGCCTTCTGTTACAGTGAGGTATTGCTGTCGTGGGCTATCTGGACGATCTTCTGCTAAGAGCAGAAAGTGGCTCAGACTTAGAGGAAAGGTGACTATCGTCAATTAGACCCTCAGGGACTTCGGGTGGTTCCTGAACATTCAGGAGTCAGTCCTGGTCCCAACTCAGTGTCTGGAGTATCTAGTTCTGATTCTGGACTCCTTGGAGGCAAAGGTATCCTACCTCCTGGAGAAGTTGCTGACACTTCAGTCTGCGGTGCGGGTGCTGACATCCCGAAAATGGTTGTCAATCCGTTTTTTTGCATGAGAGTCCCGGGACTCGTGGCGGCCTCCTTCGCGTCCGTTCCGTATGCCCAATCACACACCAGGGCATTGCAGAAGGAGATCTTGTCCACCTGGGACAAATCCCCGTTGTCCTTGGATCTTCAGATCCAGGTGATTCACCTGGTCAGGGCGCCCCTGACATGGTGGTTGAGATCCTCGGCTCTTCGGTCCGGAAAGCCGTTCCCCTCCCATCCAATGGACGGTACTCACAACGGACACCAGCCTGACGGGCTGGGGTGGAGTCTGGGGAGTCCTGTCGGCTCAAGGCCTTGGACTCCGGACGAGCCCGTTTACCAATCACTGTTCTGGAAATACGGGCCATCGATCTGTGTCTCTCCTCAGGTCGGAGAGAGTACGGGGTCGCTCCATCAGGAGCCAGTCGGACAACGCCATGGCGGTGGCGTATGTAAACCATCAAGGGGGGACTCGGAGCTCAGCTGCGGCTTCCGAGGTAGTCCGTATCCTGAAGTGGGCCGGAAGAAACGTGCCGGCTCTGTAGGCCATTTACATTCTGGGCATAGACAATGGGCAGGCGGACTATCTGAGTCTCCAATCGCCGGACCAAGAAGAGTGGTCCTTGCATATTTCAACTCCTTTGCCGACGGTGGGGCACGCCGGATGTGGACCTGATGGCCTCTCGACTCAATCGCAAGGGTCGAGGTTGTGGCCAGATCCAGGGATCCTTGGGCGATGCCTCGGATGCGTTGGTGGCCCCATAGGGTCCTTATCGCCTGATATGAACTCCGGTGATCCTAATTGTTCCGGATTGGCCTCAGCATCACTGGTACGCTGATCTGGTACGTCTCGTCGCGGACGTTCCCTGGCGGTTGCCGATGAGGGAGGACCTTCAGTCTCAAGGTCCTATGTTTCATCCGGCTTACAGTCTCTGGCTTTAACGGCAGGGCTGTTAAAAGCCAGGTGTTGAGGGACCGAGGTCTCTCGGACTCGGTCATTTTGACCATGTTAAGGACACGGAAGTTTCCTCCAAGCAGATCTATCACCGTGCCTGGAAAGCTTATATCGCCATATGCGAAGCGCTGGACTGGCGTCCTCGGACGTATTCCGTCCCCAGAATCCTGCGTCCTCTGCAGTGTGGAGTGACCCAAAAAGCTTGCTTTGAGTACCATCAAGGATCAGATTTCGGCCTTGGCCGTCTTCTTTCAGCGACCTCTAGCGGGTAATTTCTTGGTTAGCACCTTGTGTTGGGGGTTCGCCATGTGCTCCCTCCTGTCAAGCCTCCTCTCCCACCGTGGGATCTGAATTTGGTGCTCTAGGTCCTCCAGGAACTTCCTTTTTGGGAATATCCGGGATATTCCTCTCTTGTCTTGTCTCAGAAGGTGGCCTTTTAGTGGCAATCACTTCTGTTTGACGGGTGTCTGAGTTGGCGGCTTTGTCCTGCAAGTCGCCATATTTAGTCATCCATAAGGATAAGGCGGTGTTGCATCCGTGACCTTCCTTTTTGCCAAAGGTGGTGTCGACCTTTCACCTACATGAGGACATTGTCCTCCCGTCCTTGTGTCCTCACCCATCGCATCCCAGAGAGTTTGCGCTGCACATATTGGATGTGGTACAAGCCTTACGGGTGTACCTGTCTGCTACTGCTTCTATTCGAAAGTCCGACTCACTGTTTGTGACTGTCTCTGGTCCATAACAGGGCCAAGCGGTTTCGTCTGCCATCATTTCTAGGGGAATCAGACAAACCATCATTCAAGCCTATGCTCTCAAAGGGCGGGCGCCTCCCTTTCCGGTTACGGCGCATTCCACCAGGGCAATTGGTGCTTCCTGGGTTTTCCGACATCAAGCGTCGGTTGCACAAGTGTGCAAGGCGGCGACCTGGTCGTCTGTTCATGCCTTTTAAGTTTTATAAGGTTAATGTGGCTGCATCTCCGGATGCTTCCTTCGGCCGCAGGGTGCTGCAGGCCGCTGTTTAAAGTTGCGACTCCTCCGTTGAGGAGCTCTGCCTTCTTGGAGTGAAGTTTTTGGTTTTTCCATTTATACTGCTCCCATCCCTCTTGACACTGCTTTGGGACATCCCACGTGTAAAGTGTAAAGAGACACCGTGTCAGTCCATGGATGGTAAGAGAAAATAGGATTTTTTGTACTCACCGTAAAATCCTTTTCTCTGACATCCATGGACTGACACGGCACCCACCCTTCCTTTTTAAGTTTGTACTGCTTTGTTACGAACTGAAGTCTGCTGACTGTAGTGGGAGGGTTATGTCTGGAGGGACCGCCCCCTGGGTGGGGCTGTTCAGCTCTGGCTTTTAGAATGTATGTATAACATCTCACATTCTGCCTAGGTCTTCTCCTGCAAGCAGGGACATAACCCACGTGTAAAGTGTAAAGAGACACCGTGTCAGTCCATGGATGTCAGAGAAAAGGATTTTACGGTGAGTACAAAAAATCCTATTTTTTGCAATATGGATGCATTTTTTATTATTTTATTTTTTTCAAAAGGTTTGAATTCTCATTTAAAATTGAAATCCAGGTAAGAATATTTTATACATTGTTACATTGGTCATGCCTGGAACAATGTAACTATGTATATACTATACCTGGTCGATGCCCCTGGAAGATGGAAATCACTGAAGAAGACATCGCAGCTTCAGTGATCTCCAATAAGGATGAGCTCTGGCGTGTTCGCACAACCCACGTGCAGAGTCCGCCAGGAAGTCGGCACAGCGCTGCGCTAATCACAGGCAGTGAGACATTTCCCGATCTCTGCAGCCGCACAGCGGGACAATGTCTCACTGTCTGTGATTAGCGCAGCGCAGTGCCGACTTCCTGGCGGGCTCTGCACGTGGGCTGTGCGAACACGCCGAAGCTCATCCTTAATCTCCACTTGTTTCCAGGTCCTGTGCTGAGCAGCTGCCTTACTGCATTGTGAACACAGGTGGTCAGCCTCTCGACTTGGATGCCATTCACAGAATGCTTTGCATTTTCTGAATGAATGTAAGTCATTCTCCGATTGGATGAGCTAGGGAGGATGGGTGGTGATGTCATGCTCTTCACCTCATACAATCAGAGAAAGCTTTGCATTCATTCAGAAAATGCAAAGCATTCTCTGATTGGTGCCCATGCTGTGCGGCAGACCTCCTGTGCTCACTAAGCAGCAGGGCAGCCACTTGGCGCGGGCCCTGGAAGCTAGTGGTGATTCACTGGAGTAGCCATGTCTGCTTTAGGGATGAACTCCGGCGTGCTCGCATTGAACACGTGCAGAGCCCGCCAGGAAGTTGGCACCGCGCTGCGCTAATCACAGCCAGGGAGACATTTCCCGATCTCTGCAGCCGAGCATCGGGACAATGTCTCCCTGCCTGTCATTAGCGCAGAGCGATGCCAACTTCCTGGCGGGCTCTGCACTTGTTAAATGCGAACACGCCGGAGCTCATCCCTAGTCTGCTTCAGTGATTTCCAGGGGGATGAGTCAGGTCTGGTACTGTATAAACTTAGGTCCAAGATAGACCAATGTAACTATGTATAACATATCCATACATGGAATTCACTTGGAGTTTTTTACTGTTTGCCTGGATTCTGAAATCTTGATTTTACTAATGGTAAAGGGGAAGATCACAATCCAAACGTGGAAGCCTATGGCCTGTTCCTTCACTATTTTGTAATAAGTAAAGCTGGTTGTAAACCCTTACATATCCCCAGTAAAGTGACAGGCTTCAGAGATCAAACAAATCCTCCTATATACAGTGCCTTGAAAAAGTATTCATACCCCTTGAGCTTTTCTACAATTTGTCAGGTTACAATCAAAAACATAAATGTATTTTATTGGGATTTTATGTGATAGACCAACACAAAGTGGTACATAATTGTGAAGTGGAAGGAAAATGATAAATGATTTTCATTTTTTTTTTACAAATATCTGAAAGTGTGGTGTGCATTTGTATTCAGCCCCCTGAGTCAATACTTTGTAGAACCACTCTTCTCTGAAATTACAGCTGCAAGTCTTTTTATGTCTCTACCAGCTTTGCACATCTAGAGAGTGACATTTTTGCCCATTCTTCTATGCAAAATAGCTCAAGCTTTGTCAGATTGGGTGGAGAGCGTCTGTGAACAGCAATTTTCAAGTCTTGCCACAGATTCTCAATTAAAGCGATAGCAAACACATCCATTTAACAGTTTAAAAAAAGGTTACCGTATATACTCGAGTATAAGCCGACCCGAATATATAAGCCGAGGCACCTAATTTTACCACAAAAAACTGGGAAAACTTATTGACTCAAGTATAAGCCTAGGGTGTCCATCTGCATGCCTCACTGTGCCTCACTTTGCCTCACCGTGCCCATGCGTCACGTGTCCATGACTAGACTGACGTTTAACATGGGAGTCTATGGAAGGGGTGCCCAGATTTGAAAAATCGCTGCTCCCCGGCCGTAGGTCCCCCAGACAAAAAACTTTACACACTTATAGAAGAAAAATGGGGCTATATGTGTGCCAGTTTCGGGTCCAGGGGACCTACGACCGGCCGGTACCGAGTCCACAAAATCACCAGAGAAATTACTGTTTAATATGGGAGTCTATGGAAGGGGTGCCCGGCTTTGAAAAATCGGTGCTCCCCGGCCGTAGGTCCCATGGACAAAAAACTTTGCACACTAGTAGAGGAGGAGTGGGGCTACATGTGTGCCAAGTTTTGGGCAGCCGGTACCGGCTCCCCAAAGTCCGGGAGATCAGCCGCAAAAAGGTGACTCGAGTATAAGCCGAGGGGGGCATTTTCAGCACAAAAAAATGTGCTGAACAACTCGGCTTATACTCGAGTATGTACGGTACATTTCCGGCACGTGACGGAAATGTAGCTCTCCCATTGGTTGTGCTCTCAACCAAACTGTCAAACCATGCAATGGCTGGTGTCATAACTAATCACATGTGCAGCATTATGGCTGTTGTAGATTAAACAGAGGCCAAGATGGCAGCTTCCTTGGCTGAACACGATAGGAGGGTTTACTTCCACTTTAATACACATATACTGCAGCACTATCACAAAAATGACACGTAATATGACCTCAAAAACTAACATTGTCACAATCAATGTGATTTACAGTAATTAAATATTTTTGTTTACAAACTATTTTTATTGAGATAAAGAAAATATACAGTCACATGACAGCATATAACATAAAATCAGCATCACAAGGACATTTATGAAAATCAAAATAAAGAACAAATATTTTGAAGCATACAAGAAAGACATTAGAAAATACTGATCCTTAATAGTAGATATAACAAAAACATACAGAGTAGGGGAAAGGTATACCTGAGGGTATTGCTCATGTAAGGTCTGGTAACATAGATTGGGAATTAGTCTTGTGCAGGGCTTTTTTCCTCAGAGAATAGGTGCAGGAACTCCCCCTTTCGGAGCCATCCTTCGTCTCTGCCCCTACCCACCTCTGAGCACTGTCTCTTGGCTCCACTCCCTACCCACCTCCTAGTACCGCCCCTTTAAGAGAATACAGAACCAAGTTTCATTTTATGCTACTAAGTAATTTGTATGGAATTTGATAGACCCCACCACAGCAACAATAGATCCCCCACACAACAACAGACCCCCCCAAGCAACAATGGACCCTCCGTAATAAAATACCACCCCAGCAACAATAGACTCCCCCAACAACAGACCCAACCACAGCAAAAATAGATATAGTCCACACAGTAACAGACTCCCTCCCAGCAATAATGGACCCCCCGAAAACAAAATACCACCCCAGCAGCAATAGACCCCCCAGCAGCAACAACAGATCTCCCAGCAGCCAGCATCAATCAGACCCTCCAACCGCAAGCAACAATAGACCTCTCCCTCAACAGTAGATCCCTCCCAGCAATAATTGACCCCTCAGCCAACAACAATAGACCTACCTAACAACAATAGACTCCCACAAAAAATAGATCCCTACCAGCGACAATAGATTCCCCAGCAGCCAGCATCAATAGACCCTCCAGCACACCATGCCATAAAATACATTCAGTGTTGGAGGTGCCGGCACTGCGTTCCCGCTCAAAAAGAGCCCTGGTCTTGTGACAGTAGAATATGCTTGTGGGTTTTCTTCGCACCCCATCTACGCTCGAATAAATGTATTTTATCTTGTAAGGTGCACAAAATCCTTTCCATCAACATAACTGTGTCAATTCTGGTAAGAATAGAAGTCAGAGGTACCACGGGGGTCTTCCAGTGCAGGGCAATAGTCCACAGGGTGGATATGCAAATAGTGTGGATAAGACATTCTTCCTTGCGGAAGATGCCCGGGATTGATGCTCCAAGAAGACCCATTGAGATCGTGAGCTGTAAAGGGGTACCCACTGTCGCAGAAGCAGTGGCAGACACTTTCTTGTAATTAAATATTAAAGTTCATCACAAAAAAAAAAAAGTCCATAAACATCCAAAAAGTAAGTAAAAAGAAAAAAAAACAATAAATTGTGAAAAATGTATTTCAGTGTCCCAGAAGGGCAATATCCACAAGTGAAGAGTAAAACAGATAGCTGTATGTATAGGAGAGCCAGCTTCCCCGGATCCTCTGTGTAATCCACCACCAATGTAGAAGCTTACCAGAATGCGGTGGCTTCCAAACTTATGGAAAAGCCATAAGCGCTGTAGGGAAAAACGTTCCCAGGTGTATCCATAAAGGTGCTGGCAGTCCTGGAGTGCTTGGAATTACCATCTCGTACCCGATGCCAGCAAAATCCATTTGGTGCCACAGACTCGCTCAGAAGCAGCCAACGTCTGCCAAACTGATGAACTGAACAACTTTTGGTCTTGGCTGTAGGCCAGGGTCCAGTCTTCTTGCTTGGGATGAATAAAAAGGCTCTGTATGTAAAAATTGAGTCAGAACTTTTGGTAGGTACGAATTAGCAGACTGCTTTCAATCTCTGGGTCGGTCAGCACCATGATCTGGGGGTCAAGGCAAGGGAGGGGCTTTATGTTGTCAGTCTAGAACAGGAGGTATGGTCACTGGTGGGACCTCCAGATCAGGATTGGAGGGAAGTAACATATCCTCCTCCACACAGCAAACAGGAACAGAGCTGAGGATGTCAATCAGCTGGAGGTCTCTCCCCTGTCACCTCTTTTCTCTTGGTGTCAGGAAAACTGGTCAGAAGTGATTCATGCTGATAGCAGAGGAACAAAGCAACAGACAGAAATTACACTTTGTGCTCTTAATTGAGACCAGTACACACTATAGATGGGTATGCTTTTGTTCTTATTTCATGTCTGAGGTTTACAACCACTTTAACTACATAGTAAAAAGATGAATACTACCAACCTGCCTTTGGATTGGCAGTGTATGGTGAGTGAATGGTAGAGTGTGGTGGGGGCTGAGCTGCCTTTTTCTTTTATCTTACAATAATGAATAATGACATGTTTTGTGTTTTCTCTTTCTAATATATAGGCAAATTTTCCTCCATTCTTGTTTGAATTATTTCCACTGTCACCTATTGATGTTGACAAAAGTAGTGCAAAGATTGGCAATGGAGTCATCCTCTTTACCCTACATAAGCAGGAGCCGTCTATTTGGGACACCCTGTCTGCTGCTAATAGTAAGTACATTCCATACTGTGGGGGTTCATTTATTATTATTTTTTATTTTTTGCAGCAACACTGTGCAAAACAAGAGCCGTAAGACTGCATTTAATATGAGTTGCATCTTAATTAATACTAATCTTCCTCTGTTTCTTAAAGTGTTTGTTAACCCCATATTTTCATTATTACCTTGGGGAGATGCAGACTAGAATACTGCAATCACTGAGCAGCTAATTATATCACCTGTGATGTATTTCAGTTATCTTGCAAACCTGGCCTGTTACTGGGTCCTGAGGACTGGATTTGAGAACCACTGCCCTAAAAGAACATGTTTAGCTACAAATACATTCAGTGTTTTTATTTAGCTTTTTCTTATTTTCTAGTGGAAAAGGAAGCAATGCAGAAAGTCAGAGAGCAAGCTGTTGATAGAGTGCAGGAGAAAGCTAAAGAAGATGCAGAGGCCAAAGTGATGAGGAAGAGAGAAAACGAGAAGTACTCTCTGGAGGTCATGATGAAGGTCAGTAACATATATATGTCTGATTTAATAAAAAGGAGCCCATGTCATGCCATTACTGAACATTCCAAATGGCTCTCAGATGTGGGGGAGGAACTAACGTGACAGAGGACTTCTTATGCCTCACTGACACACAGCAAGTTAGAGGCTTTTTTCCTTACTTGAAGTACAGGTGCAAAATCACATGTTTTTGGCCCCATAGACGTTCTAACAAACATGCATTATCAAGTCTAGGGGGCCAAAAACCAGCAATTCTGCCCCAAAAAAGTTTGTATTTTTTCCAGCTTCGCGCTGCAAGTGATGCAACACACAAGTGTAAATGGTCCCTTTGTGAATAATAAGATTGTTCTTCTTGAACATTGTCACATTTCGGGAAAGGTGTGACAAAACTCTCAGGTGTGAATGGGGGCTTACAGATGAGCCTGGTACACACTAGTATTTTTAATTTTTTTTCATCCAACCCAGCAAGGCTGAACGGAAAAAAACTGACAGCTCAGGAGCAGCCTCTGTAATAACTATCCAATGTTAGTACAGCGATCTCTCCTGCTGTGCTATTGTGTTCTGATAGGGGGGCACTCCGGTCAACGCTCTCGGCCATTGGCTGAAAGTGCTGATCAGGAGCCGATCGGCAGACCTTTTTCGGTCACGCCCCTTCGACAGAAGCCGACCCGACTGCGGTACACACGGGCTGAATGACGGCCAGTTTCTAATGAACCGGCCGATGACACCTGAGATTCGGCCAGTATGTACTAGGCTTTAAAGTGATTTTAAATACCCATTTTTATTTTTATTTTAAAGTAACAAACCTGTCACACTTACCTGCTCTGTGTAATAGTTTTGCACTGAACAGCCCTGATCCTCCTCTTCTAGGGCCCCAGCTCATGCTCCTGGCTCCTCTCTGCTGCCGAGTGCCCCCATAGCAAGTCGCATGCTATGGGGACACTCATGTGTGTTTGCTCCCGAGCCTCGCTCTGTGTGTCTCCTGCTCGACAGAGGTAGATCTAGTGATCGACTTCTGTCGAACATGTTTTTTGCAAAATTTTTACTCATTCAGCAGCTGTAGCTGCTGATCAGTGTATATTGACAGTGGAGAGTCCCTGCTGTCAGAATACAATGTCTCAGTGGTGAGGATTCCTCTATCCACCTCGGTTGTGTGGATGGAGCTATCCGTCTGTGACCAGCCTTATGCCAGGTACACACGGGAAGTTTTTATTCGTTCAACCCAGCAGGCTGAAAGAAAAAAAATGTACAGATTGCTGTACTAACACAAGTGATGTTAGTACAGCGATCTCCCCCTCTTAACTATTGTGTTCTGGCAGGGGGACTGCTGATCAGATGCTGGTTTTCCAGTATGCCCGTTCAATACAAGCCAGTCCTTGGACCAGCTTCTGTAGGACAGGCTGCTGTACACACAGGCCAAATATTCGGCCCGTGTATACTAGCCTTTAGACCAGGGGTAGGCAACCTGTTGCAGGACTACAATTCCCATCATGCCTTTGGGTGTAATTGTAACTGCCAGCCTTGCAATGCCTCATGGGAAATGTAGTTCCACAACAGCTGGAGAGCCCCAGGTTGCCTACCCCTGCTTTAGACTGTACTCACAGATGACGTTGGTAGATGCCTCCTGTTGTGTTTTATGGCCATCAGCTGCCTTTTTAAATGCTTCTCTGGTGCACAGTGATAACTGGCACAGGAAGTGAGAGGAGCTCTCCCCAACATGGATACAGACAGCAATAAAAACTTGAACTCTTCTGCCCTGTATCCAATACTAAATAAAGAAAAGTTTTTAGCTGGAATTACATCTGTCGCTAATCTGCCAAGATCTTGGCTGTAAATCTTCTCAACCAGGCTTGTGCATGCGGACTACCATCACTATTAAATTGAGGAGAGTTTACTGCTTGAGTACAGGAAGATTACGTAGAGATTGTGGCGTGCCCAACAGAGAAGTATATCACAGGAAGCTGCACAGTGGATCAGAACCAGGTAAGTATAAGACTGGGCACAGGCGCAGCACCCACTGCCTGCAGCCTGTAAAAAATCAAAGACAGGCTGAAACGTGGTTGCTGTATAGTATTCCACGTGGTATTTGCTCAGAGGCTGAATGCTTACAGGGAGGTATGCTCTGAACGTGGACTTTTTGTGTTCAGGGCATATGTCCCTATAAATCTATGGCTCTGTACGTAAGTACTGCTCAGATCAGCGCACAGCAGCTGTGTGTTTCAGCCTGTCATTGACTTTGACTTGCTGCTGACAGTGGGCACTGCCTCTGTGCCTCCCGGGTGCCTAAATACACCCAATGTTTACGCTATACGGACCTAACTGCCCATGTGTATGAGGCCTTCAATTTGAATATTAAAGTGGTTCTAAAGACAGATTTTTTTATTTTTACCTAAATGCATTCTCTGCATTAAGGTAAAAAACCTTCTGCATGTAGCCCCCCCCCCCCTCAAGCTTATATTTACCTGAGCGCGATCTTGATACAGCGATGTGCACAAGAGCAGAGGCTCTCTCTGCTCTCTCCCTCCTCATTGGCCCAGACACCAGAGCGGGAGCCATTGGCTCCTGTTGCTGTCAATCACAGCCAGTGACAAGGAAGTGGGGGGAGGGGAGCCAAGTGCCGCTGTCTGTGTCAATAGACTCAGAGAGCGAGATTCAGGATCGAGCCCCCACGAGTGCCCCCACAGCAAGAGGCTTGTTATGGGGGCACTCTGTGCTGGGGAGGAGCCGGGGTGCTTGGGGCTGCTCTGTGCAAAATCATTGCACAGAGTCGGGATGGGCCATAGTAAGTCTAAGGGTGACGTTACCCTCCATCTACAGAAACAAAACGGGCCATAGTAAGCACATGGGTGACATCACAGCTCTGTCCTCTCCCTTGCAGCCGGCCTCATTTACAGTGCGTCCGGAAAGTATTCACAGCACTTCACGTTTTCCACATTTTGTTATGTTACAGCCTTATTCCAAAATGGGTTAAATGTATTATTTTCCCCCAAATTCTACAAACAATACCCCATAATGACAACATGAAAGAAGTTTGAAATCTATGCATATTTATTAAAAAAAAAAAAAAAAAAAAAAAAATCCCACGTACATAAGTATTCACAACCTTTGCTCAATACTTTGTTAAAGCACCTTTGACACCAAATACAGCCTCAAGTCTTTTTGAGTATGATGTTACAAGCTTGGCACACCTATTTTTGGGCAGTTTCTCCCATTCTTCTTTGCAGGACCTCTCAAGCTCCATCAGGTTGGGTGCACAGCCATTTTCAGATCTCTCCAGAGATGTTAATCGGGTTCAAGTCTGGACTCTGGTTGGGCCACTCATGGACATTCACAGAGTTGTCCCGTAGCCACTCCTTTGTTATCTTGACTGTGTGCTTAGGGTCGTTGTCCTGTTGGAAGATGAACCTTCACCCAAATCTAAGATCCAGAGCGCTCTGGAGCAGGTTCATCAAGGATGTCTCTGTAAATTGTTGCATTCATCTTTCCCTCGTTCCTGACTAGTCTCCCAGTTCCTGCTGCGTAAAAACATCCCCACAGCATGATGCTGCCACCACCATGCTTCACTGTAGGGATGGTATTGACTATTTGATGAGCGGTGCCTGGTTTGCTTCAGACATGATGCTTGCCATTCAGGCCAAAGAGTTCAATCTTTGTTTCATCAGCCCACAGAATTTTGTTTCTCATGGTCTGAGACTCCTTCAGGTGCCTTTTGGCAAACTCCAGGGGGATATCATGTGCCTTTTACTGAGGAGTGGCTTCTGTCTGGCCTCTCTACCATACAGGCCTGATTGGTGGAGTGCTGCAGAGATGGTATTTCTTCTGGAAGGTTCTCCTCTCTCCACAGAGAAACGCTGGACCTCTGTCAGAATGACCATAGGGTTCTTGGTCACCTCCCTGACTAAGGCCCTTCTCCCCTGATCACTCAGTTTGGCTGGGGGCGGCCCGCTCTAGAAAGAGTCTTAGTGGTTCCAAACGTCTTCTATTAATGCATGATCAAAAGGGGAACACTGATGCTCTGTGAAAAGCAGCGATGCAAACAAAAAAGATTGGGACTTTGAGTGAAGCTCAGAAAGACAAAATGAATGGATGTGGAATTGCAAGGTTTAAAACTACATAAAACGTATCCACTGATGCCGAAAAGGCTTTCAACCGCATTGACTGGTCTTACCTATGGGAGGTCCTGAGCACACTAGGGATAGGCTCCAATATGCTAGCTTGGATACTGGCCCTTTATACAGAACCTAGCGCACAGGTAAAAGTCAATGGCACTTTTTCACCCAAATTTGCAATCAGGAATGGCACGAGACAGGGGTGCCCCCTCTCGCCCCTTCTCTTTGCTCTGGCCCTTGAGCCCCTGCTGAGAAGGGTGAGGGCGAACACGGACATCAGAGGCCTGAAAGTGGGCAATGTAGAACACAAGCTTTCAGCCTACGCCGACGATGTGCTATTCCACTTAACGAATCCCCTGATTTCATTGCCAGTCCTGATGCAGGAACTCCAGCATTTTGGAACATTATCAAATTTCAAAATTAACTACACGAAATCTGAAATACTGCCTATAAGCCTACCCCCAGCACTGACAGAGAGTTTAAAAAGCGCATTCCCCTTCACATGGGCCAAGACTTCCCTGAGATACCTGGGCATACAACTAACAGACCGATACGACCTATTGTACACCACAAATTTTCCCAGACTGATAACTGCTGTCAGACAGGACCTACAGCACTGGACAAAAACTGCCTTCACGTGGTTAGGTAGGGTCAACATAATAAAAATGAACGTCCTCCCTAGGATCTTGTTTTACATGCAAATGCTCCCTATATCCCTGCCCAGAAACTTCTTTGCCCAACTGTCTAGTATGCTCAACAATTTCTTATGGAACTTGCGGAAACCACGGGTAGCCCTGAAAGTCCTGAAACGCTCAAAGCGCTCTGGAGGTTTGGGCGTTCCAGATCTACTCAAATACCATCAGGCTGTTACCCTCCAGAGGATCCTCAACTGGCGCTTCCATGACAAGTCTAAGCTCTGGGTTTCAGTGGAAAAATGCTTGGCAGGGAGGAACCTGTCATACGCCCCGTGGCTCGCCCGGGAACACAGGGGGATGTCAGCAGACACATCCCCTTTGACGAGCGCTACGCTCAGAACGTGGGATCGTCTCAATCGAGTACTGAACTTGGCCCCCCCTGTGTCCCCGTTGGCGCCGCTGGGAGGGTTCCTCTGGTTCCCCCCAGGGGAACAGGCAGGCTTCTTTGGAGCCTGGGTGGATGACAGGAGTGCCAGCTGTGGGAAACTGTTGAAGGATGGCAAAATGATCCCCCTATGAATCCCTGACGGCCAGGACAGGTGAACCGCAGATGAATTTCTGGAGGTACAGGCAGTTACACAGCTTCTTCGAAACACATTGCAGCTCTATAAGGGACATCGCATCACTCACTCCTTTCGAGAAATTATTCATAGCGGAAGACCCAATCCCCCAAATGGTCTCAGAACTCTACCTACTGCTGGGCGCCTCGGCCTCCAAACCCATCTTCATTCGTGCCTGGGAGAGAGATCTAGGACAGACATTCACGGAGCCTCAACTGACTTGCCTCTACCAGCTCACCCACTCCAGCTCCGCAGACAGTAAAATGCAGGAGACTAATTATAAACTGCTGTCACGCTGGTACAGTGTCCCGGCTGATTTGGCGCGGATGTACCCGACAGGCTCCGAGTTATGTTGGTGGGGATGTGGGGGCCGAGGAACCCTGCTACACTTGTGGTGGGAATGCCCACTGATAACATCCTTTTGGCAAGACATTAGGAAACAGATTAAGGAAATCTTAGGGATAGATGTCCACCTCTCACCGGTTCATTTCCTCCTGCATATCCCTCCCATGCCAATCAGTCGCTACAAAAAAAGCGCATTGCCCCACCTGCTAAATGCGGCAAAGCGGCTTCTCCCAATCTATTGGAAGAAGACACAGGTGTCGGGTAGGGAGGACTGGATACGCAGGGTAAATGAGATCAGAGCAGCAGAGGAATGGGTCGCAACCTGGAGAGACACAAAAGAGAAACACATAGCCACATGGTCACTGTGGACGGAACATTTCTCCGACCAATCTCGGGTAACATCGAGCCTAGATGTGTCACTATTGAAGCTAGCAGACCCAACTTTTGGTCGACGTGTCCACCTTGCTAACAGTTAAACCTGACCGCCCCCCCCATCCTTAATCAGAGCATAGACCTTGAACGTCACACCTTTTAGAGAACGAGACATCATCCTGGTGGCAGACAGTCCGGTGCGGAACGCAAGCGAAAGTTATCAGCTCAAGGTGAGATCCTACCCCCTCCCCCCCTTTATCCCATATCCCCTCCCCCCCTCACCCCCTATTTTCCTTCTAAGCTCTTGAATAATTTCCTAGTTGCTTCTAGCCATAATTGTGCAATGTTTAAAAGTTATTTATCTGAAAATCTGGCAGCCAGCGCCCTAATCACAATGAGTACGTTAAGCCTGGCAATAGGACCTCGGCCAATACCACACTAGCCCACAGAGAAATGAAAGTGAATGCGCCGGGTACCCCAGCTAGGGCCTGGCTATGGTCACGGCACGGGTGGGATGCCGGAGGCGGTCAGTAGGAGGCCTTAAATGGCCCCCCTCCTCTGGCATGAACCCAAACTGGAAAACACAGGGCTGACTAGGGGCAGAACACCCCCCCCCCCGATGACACATACCGCTGTAAAACAAGGGAACGACCGGGAGGGTTGGTGCACACCCAAACGGCTGCGAGCCAGCCAACAAGCCGAGGTCCTATGCTTGCCACAGTTAATAGACAGGGCAACATGGTTGCAGAACATGACTAGGAGAACACTCCTTCGGATAATATAACTGTCTATACTTTGTTATGCTCTTTCTTTTCTTTTGTTACTGAAAAAATGATAAAATGTTGGTCACTGTAACATATGTGATATACATACCTGTAAACCCATGACTAACCTAATAAACACAGTTTACAAAAAAATAAAAAAATAAAACTACATAAAAAACAAGTTAATACAATGGACACCATGTTCAGTTCCTATCACTCCCTACATTCACACCTGGGGTGCTTGGGAGGCCTTTGGCCACCTGGGCCTCCTCCCCACCTGGCAGCCGCCTTGGTCGTGTCCCCTCGGTTTCCGACGCCAATGCTCCCGGTTGGCTCTCAGTCTGGACGCTGTGCTATGCTTTACACACCCACCGTAAGTTCTCCTGTCTCACATGGTTTTAGGGGGGTTTTACCCATCCTCCCTTACCCTGACATGGTTACTTATGTGATATATGTTATGAGATTGTAGGCCACACCCACCCGGACCAAACTTCCCCAGATACAAATAATTAAATAAACACTCAAAAAACATTATTTGGCAAAAATTTTTGGTCGCGACACCTTTATTGGTTTAAACAATTAATTTCCAATAACTGTTTATTATCACTCATATTCATTATCACTCATAACTTCAGATATATAATCACATAACAGATTTCTACCTGCTCAGTTATTAGAACTCGAGCAGTAGCTCAAACTTCAAATAACAATAATAGTCCCCCCCAGAATCCGGGGTGACCCAACCACATAAGAGGTGTACGCGACTGGGGCGGGAGGGAGGGAGCTCCAATCTTCTTCAGTTGTCCTGCAGGCAAGAGGATGAGCCCCACACCTGCTGACCCTTAAATAGCCTAACCCCTTGCTTCCAGAGAATTCCCTGAAACCTCATTGGCTGCACCTGAAAGCTTCCCTCTAGCCTCTTAAAGAGGCAGTAGCCTGACAAAATAACACCTAATGCTGCTTAATAATTTTATAAAATCCTGGGATGGGGAGGCCACAATCTCAAGAAAGTGGCCCCATATTGTGCCCCCTTTTTTCATCAGATTGTAGGACACACCCACCCGGACCAAACTTCCCCAGATACAAGTAATTAAATAAACACTCAAAAAACATTATTTGGCAAATTTTTTTGGCCGCGACACCTTTATTGGTTTAACCACTTCCCGCCCAGTCAATAGTGAATTGACGTCCGGGAAGTGGTTGCATTATTGATACTGGACGTCATATGACGTCCTGCAGGATAATGCCTTGCGCGCGCCCGCGGGGGCGCGCAGCGCGGTGATTGGGGACGGCATGTGTCCCTCGGACACAGCGCTTCCCCGATCACGGTAAACAGCCAATTTCATTGGCTGTTTACCATGTGATCGGCTGTGTCAAAGTCACAGCCGATCACCTGTTAAAACAAACTCAGCGGCGCGCTCCGTGCGCGCCGCCACAGGCTTGCAGAGCGGGGATCGGGGAAGACGAGTGTCCCTTGGACACAGCGCGTCCCCGATCAGAGTAAACAGCCAATGAATTGGCTGTTTACCACGTGACCGGCTGTGTCCAATCACAGCCGGTCACAAATGTAAACAAACTCCACAGGAGTTACTACCTGATCCCTGCTCTCTCCTCACACACCGATCTGTGAGGAGAGAGAAGAGATCAGTAAGTTAGCTCAGTGTAGTTTGTCTACATAAGTTTACAGTGCACAACACGCCCCCCCCCCATAAAGAGGACCTGTCACACAGCCCAGCACATCAATCAGCCCAGCCAATCAGCCCATCTGTCAATCAATCAGCCCATCTGTCAATCAATCAGCCCATCTGTCAATCAATCAGCCGATCTGTCAATCAATCAGCCGATCTGTCAATCAATCACCCCACCTGTCAATCAATCACCCCACCTGTCAATCAATCACCCCACCTGTCAATCAATCAGCCCATCTGTCAATCAATCAGCCCATCTGTCAATCAATCAGCCCATCTGTCAATCATCTATCACAGGCCCACCTCCATCGGTACCGCCATTGGCACCGCCACACAGGCTACCAGTACCACCACCAGTATCGCCACCAGGCCCAGCATCTATACTGCCACACAGGCCCGCTACCAGTATCACCACTAGTGCCGCCATCGGTACCACCACCAGTACCACCACCCGTACCACCGTCGGTAGTGCCACCACCACCTGTACCACCACCTGTACCGCCATCGGTACCATCACCACCCGTACCGCCATTGGTACCACCACCACCTGTACCGCCATCGGTACCACCACCACCTGTACCGCCATCGGTACCACCACCACCCATACCGCCATCGCTACCACCACCACCTGTACCGCCATCGGTACCGCCGCCACCACCACCACCACCCGTACCGCCATCGGTACCACCACCACCTGTACCGCCATTGGTACCACCACCACCCATACCGCCATCGGTACCACCACACAGGCCCACCACTAATACCTCCATCGGTACTACCACACAGACCGCCACCACTACCACCAGCAGTACCATTACACAGGCCCACCAATAAGCACTGCCATAATGTCCCAAAGGGTTTACACACCTGAGGAGGCATATGCCATTCTTGCCATGTCGGATGATGAGAGCAGCGGGGAGCTCCCATTATCCGATTCTGGTTCGGAATACGAGCCAGTGGAGGATAGTGGCTCAGAGTCCGAGTCCCCGGAGGAAACCGTCCCTCCCAAAAGAATACGATCAGCACCAAGATCAGCACCAAGATCAGCACCAAGATCAGGAGAACTGCCCACCACCAGCAGCGCCATACCCCAGGAAGAGGAGCCCAGTACAAGCAATGGAAATGCACGCCCAACCCGAAGAATCCAGCCCCAATCCTACCTTCCCGATGCCCTGGCAAACCCCTTATGGTTGCCTGCCAACTCAGGATCCGCTATCATCCCCCCTTTCACCGCACAGCCAGGTGTGCAGCCCGACACTACAAATTTTTCTAAATTTGATTATTTTTGTTTATTTTTCCCACAAGATTTGCTGCAGAATATAGTGGATCAAACGAATCTGTATGCATCCCAATTTATTGCTGCCAACCCCGATTCTTCCTACGCCCGCATGTTCCAGTGGCGGCGTCTAACATTGGAGGAATTTAAATTATTTTTGGGCCTTATGTTCAATATGGGGCTTACAAAAAAGAACGAAGTCCATTCATATTGGTCCAAACGCCCCATCCAACACATGCCCATATATTCCGCTGTCATGTCCAGGAAAAGATACGACATGATTATGCGCTTTCTCCACTTCAATGACAATTCACAGTGCCCTCCCCGAGATCATCCCAACTACGAAAAATTGTACAAGATACGCCCCCTAATCAATGCCTTTTCCCAGCGATTTGAAGAAGTTTTCATCCCAGACCAAAAAATTTGTGTGGACGAGTCCCTCGTACATTTCACCGGCCGACTGCAGTTCAAGCAGTACATACCAAGCAAGAGAGCCAGGTATGGGTTAAAATTAAATAAATTATGTGATCGAGCCACTGGATACGTCTGCAAATTCAGGATCTACGAAGGCAAAGACTCCCAGCTCCAGCCCCGTGATTGCCCCACATATATTGGAACCAGTGGGAAAATTGTCTGGGAGTTGGCATACCCCCTGTTCGGAAAAGGTTACCATTTATATGTTGATAATTATTATACCAGCCTGCCCCTTTTTCGCCACCTTTACAGTAAACAAACCCCGGCCTGCGGTACCTTAAAAAAAAAAAACGGAAGGGATTCCCACAAAATTTATTGACAAAAAAATTGCGACCTGAAGAATCGGCATCCATGAGGAACGAGGAGGTGTTGGCCATGAAGTGGAGGGACAAGAAAGATGTCCACATCCTCTCTACGATCCACAATGACAGCATGGTGGAGATCCCAAGAAGACGCGGCTCCATTGTAAAGCCCGAATGTGTCCACGACTACAATTTGTACATGGGGGGGGGGGTGGATTTAAACGACCAGATGCTACAGCCCTACTTATCAACCAGAAAGTCCCGTTATTGGCACAAAAAAGTTGCGTTTCACCTGTTTCACATGGCCCTTTTTAATTCGTTTGTTTGCTACCAAAAAGCAACTCAAAATCACCGACTCCACTACCTCCAATATATCGAAGATATCATCGATGCCCTCATTTACCAACAAGATCCCGCCCCAGGAAGCATTCGCTCTGATAGTGTGAGTCGGCTTCACGAGCGACACTATCCCTTTAGCATCCCCCCCACAGAATCTGGAAGAAGACGCCAAAAGAAATGCCGTGTATGCAGCAGAGGAGGAGTAAGAAGAGACACCAGCTATTATTGTCCCGATTGTCCCTTCCAACCTGGCCTGTGCATCGGAAATTGCTTCAAAAATTATCATACATCCATTAGTTCCCCTTATTATTAACAGACTGCCATTTCCCTATTTGCCTGCTACCATGTTACTAACTACCTTCCATGTTAATTAACTGACCCTGGCCTGTTTACCGACGATGTCTTTGCTTGCCGATTTAAACCACGTTTCTGACCTCCACGTGCACCAACCTCAGCCTGTTTACCGACGATGCCTCTGCCTGCCGATTTAAACCACGTTTCTGACTTCCACGTGTACCGACCTTGGCCTGTTAATCGACCATGTTTTTGCCTGCCACTTGGACTGATCTTTTGGCCATCTACTTTTAGTACACAGGGGTCTCACATATGTGAGGGGCTTCAGAATAGCGTTCTGAGTAGAGAAAACCAGTTTTTCGTTTTCTGTGCTCCAAGAACAGGGTCTGGTTGCCCGGAGGCTTCAAAGCGATTTGGGTGGGAGAAGCCTCTACCCCTGTCCCCCTGGCCCTAAGCTTGATGGTCCTTCCTGCTGCCTGGACCAATAATTTGGCTGTGCTGACCATATTACTGCCTGTAATGACCCATGACATTATGGACCATGTTTCTTCCTGCTGCTTGGACCAATACTTTGGCTGTGTTGACCATATATCTGCCTGCTGCCTCTACTGACTTTGGACAGCATTTCTGCTGGGACACCTCTGCCTGCTACCTGGACCTGTGCTTTGGCTGTGCTCTGGCTGTGCTGACAGTATCTCTGCCTGTGCGAACTATGGACCTCATCCCTGCCTGCTGCCTGGACCGATGCTCTCCTCTGTGGACCACTGCACTTCTAAAACCACAGGTAATCTTTTGTTATTTGGTATGTACCTGCTATGTGTTAGATATATGAAGGGCCTTCAAAAATGTGATCGGTAGTCAGAAAATGATATGTGCAATTAATGCTGCTAGAATGCCTGGAGGTGCTACTTGGATGTTGGGCCTCTGTATGTGGCCAGGCTGTGTAAAAGTCTCAAACATGTGGTATCGCCATACTCAGGAGGAGTAGCAGAATGCATTTTGGCGTGTAATTTTTGCTATGTACATATTATGTGTTAGAAATATCTTATAAATTGACAACTTTGTGTAAAAAAAATGCATTTTAATTTTTTCTCCACATTTTCCAAAACCTTCTGGAAAAAAATGAACCGTTCAAAAGACTCATAATGCCTCATAGATTATACGTTGGGGTGTGTGCTTTCCAAAATGGGGTCATTTTGTGGAAAATTCTATTGTCCTGGTGCTCCAGGGCCTTCAAAATTGTAATAGGTGGTTGAGAAAGGATATGTGCGATTTATGCTTGTAGAACGCCTGAAAGTGCTACTTCAATGTTGGGCCTCTGTATATGGCCAGGCTGTGTAAAAGTCTCACACATGTGGTATCGCTACACTCAGGAGGAGTAGCAGAATGTATTTTGGGGTGTAGTTGCAATTATGCATATGCTGTGTGAGAGAAAAAAACTGTTAATATGACCAGTTTGTGTAAAAAAAAAAAAAAAAAATTAAATTTTCCCAAGAATTGTGGGAAAAAAATACAACTTCAAAAAACTCACCACGCCTCTTAGTAAATACCTTGGACTGTCTACTTTCCAAAAAGGGGTAATTTTGGGGTATTTGTACTTTCCTGGCTTGTTAGTGTCTCAAGAAATGAGATAGGCCTTCAGTACATCAGGCGTGATCAGATGTGATAAATTTTCAGTGATTGCCACCATAGGTTGTAGACTCTATAACTTTCACAAAGACCAAATAATATACACTAATTTGGGTTCATTTTACCAAAGATATGTAGCAGTATACATTTTGGCACAAATTTATGAAGAAAAATTACTTATTTGCAAAATTTTACAATAGAAACTAAAAAAAAGTGTTTTTTTTTAAAAAAAATTGCTGTTTTTTTGCTTATATCGCAAAAAATAAAAAACCCAGTGGCGATTAAATACCACCAAAAGAAAATAGGATTTTTATAACAGCTTACCTGTAAAATTCTTTTCTTGGAGTACATCACGGGACACAGAGCGACATAGTCATTACTAATGGGTTATATAGATACCGTCAGGTGCTGGCACTGGCAACTTCCAAAACCGGAAGTACCCTCCCCTATATAAGCCCCTCCCATCCGGGAGCACCTCAGTTTTGTAGCAAAGCAATAAGTGTCCCCAAAGAGGGGCGGGAGCTCTGTGTCCCGTGATGTACTCCAAGAAAAGGATTTTACAGGTAAGCTGTTATAAAAATCCTATTTTCTTTCTCGTACATCACGGGACACAGAGCGACATAGTCATTACTAATGGGATGTCCTAAAGCAATGCCCAATGAGGGGGGGGGGGATACACCATATATAAGCTGAGCGCTATCAGACATGAGGATCTTTTGCGGCCTGCAACACACTGCGCCCAAAGGCGACATCCTCCTGACTTCTAACGTCCACCTGGTAGAACCTAGTAAATGTGTGTACTGAAGACCATGTTGTGGCCTTACAGATTTGAGCCAGGGAGGCCTGGTGATGCACTGCCCATGAAGTTCCAACTGCTCTCGTGGAGTGCGCTCTAACTTTGAACGGAGGCGGTCTCCTTCTCAAGCCATAGGCTTGTATTATGACCTGTCGAATCCACCTGGCTAAAGTAGATTTTGACGCTGCCTGACCCTCTCTGGGGCCTTCCGGCAGAATAACCAAAGTATCCGTTCTGCGAATCTGAGCAGTGGCCTTTAGATAAGCTTTAACTGCTCTTACTACATCCAAAGAATGCAATAACTTTTCCTCTACCGAAGTAGGTTTGGGGAAAAAAGAAGGAAGAACCACATCTTGGTTCAAATGAAACCTCGATACCACCTTAGGAAGAAAGGCTGGATGAGGACGTAACACTACTCTATCCTTATGGATAACCAGATATGGCTCCTTACAGGACATAGCTGCTAATTCCGACACTCTTTTAGCCGAACAAATGGCTACTAGAAAAATCAATTTCCTGGTGAGAAGCACCAAAGAAATATGATGTAATGGTTCAAATGGTTGTTTCTGTAGAACCGACAGAACCAAGTTTAGATCCCATGGACATATGGGAATATTAACCGGAGGACTAATACGCATCACTCCTTGTATAAAGGCTTTGACTAGTGAATGCGAAGCCAAGGGCCTTTGAAAAAATATTGACAAGGCCGAAATCTGACCCTTGATAGTACTCAAGGCAAGCTTCCTATCTACAGCCCACTGTAGGAAGTCCAGAATCCTACCTATTACGTACTTATGTGGATGCCATTTCTTGGCTTCACACCACGCGATGTACGCCTTCCAGATTCTATAGTAGATCTGCCTGGATACCGGCTTCCTGGCATTGATCATGGTAGATACCACAGGATTAGAGAGCCCTCTCTTTTTTAGAATTTGGGCTTCAATAGCCAGGCCGTCAAACCTAGGGCTGGTAAGGAAGGGTGGTATATCGGTCCTTGCGAAAGCAGGTCCGGACGACGTGGGAGAGACCAAGGACTCCCCACTGACATTTTACAATCTCCGCGTACCACGCTCTTCGGGGCCACGCTGGAGCCACCAGAATCACTGGTTCCTTTTCTACCCTGATTCTGCGGAGTCATCGAGGTAACCATTGTGGCGGTGTGAATGCATATATCAGCTTGAACTGATCCCAAGGGAACACTAGGGCATCCGAGCCGCAAGCTAGGGGATCCCTTATCCGAGAGACAAACCTGTCCACCTTTGCGTTGAATCTGGATGCTAGAAGATCTACATCCGATGTTCCCCACCGCTGACATATTGTCCAGAAAACCTCGGGGTGAAGGGACCCTTCCTCTGGGCCTAATTGCTGGCGACTTAGAAAGTCCGCCTTCCAATTCTCCACTCCTGGAATAAATACCGCAGATATGGCTGGGACATATCTTTCTGCCCATTTCAGGATGTAATTTACTTCCCTCTGGGCTGCACGACTCCTGGTGCCCCCCTGATGATTGATATATGCCACTGCTGTGGCATTGTCTGATTGAATTCTGACAGGGGACCCTTGGAGTTTGGATGTCCATGCTACTAGGGCATACCGGGCTGCTCGTATCTCTAAGAGATTGATGGGCAGGGCCTTTTCTGCATCCGACCATCTGCCCTGGAGAGACCATTGCTCCAGTACTGCTCCCCAGCCTATAAGGCTGGCATCTGTAGTGACCACCTTCCAAGAAATCGGACTGAAGGATTTCCTTTTTTCCAGATTCTGGGGAACCAACCACCAACGGAGGCTCTTGCGAACGGAAGGGGACAAGGACATTGTAAGTCTAGGGCCTGAACTTTTTTGTTCCAGGCTGACAGTATGGCCCCTTGCAAATTCCTTGAATGGAATTGACCGTAGGGTACTGCTTCGAATGATGCCACCATTTTTCCCCAGCAGCCTCATATACAGGCGTATGGACGGCTGTCTTTTTTGTACCCACTAAGTGGATCAAATCTTTCAAAGACAACACCTTTCCTCGAGGCAAGAATATTTTTCTCTGGCCTGAATCCAACCTTAGCCCCAAGTATTCCAGACTTTTGACTGGTTTTTAGGGCTGACTTGTCTCGGTTGATAATCCAACCGTGAGATTCCAGATACTTGATTGTCTTGTGAACGACCACGTCTAGTTTTTTCACTGAGTGGTCTATCAGCAACAAGTCATCCAGATATGCCATTATCATTACACCTTGTGTTCTTAGATTGGCCAATAAAGGGCCAGAATTTTTGTAAACACTTGTGGTGCTGTGGCCAAACCGAAGGGTAAGGCTCTGAACTGAAAATGGCGCCCTTCTACTGCAAAGCGTAGAAATTTTTGGTGGACTGGAAAGATGGGAATGTGCAAATAAGCATCTTTGATGTCGATCGCGGCTAACCAATCCTCCCCTTGTAGGGCAGTGGCCACCGATCGGATCGACTCCATCGGAAAGTCCTGATATACAGGAATTTGTATAGCCCTTTTAGAATTAATATGGGCCTCCCGTCCGCGTTTGCTTCGGGACTGTAAAGAGGTTTGAGTAAAACCCGAACCCTCATTCTTCCAGGGGAACCTCCATAATTACTCCTTGGAGCAATAGTTGTTCTACTGCCAACAGGAGGGACTCTCTCTTCCGGGGATCCCTTGGCACGTTTGACCTCAAAAATGGGAAGGAGGAGAGTCTTTTAACTCCAAACTGTATCCCAAACATACTGCGGAGAGCACCTATCTGTCTTGATCGTGTCCCGCCAGGTCTCTTGCGAACAACTGGAGTCCTCCCCCCACCCGACTGAGTGGGGGCTTCAATGAATTTAACTTAGGGGGAGGTTTTGTACCTCCCCTGACCCAAGGTTTCTCATTACCCTGCTATTGTCCCTGTTTTTTACCCCCGGGAATTGACCGAGGAGGCCGTCGGAACTGTTACACAGCCGATGCCCCAGGGACTGGAGAAGCAGGCCTCTTAAAGAGGGACCTCTAACTCTGTTTTTAACCGGCAAGAGCGTATTTTTACCGCTGGAAATTTTCTGGATATAATTGTCCAGGTTTTCCCTGAATAAGCGTTCCCCATGAAATGGGACGCTAACCAGCCATTCTTTACAGGGAGCTTCAGCAGACCAGTTTTTGAGCCATAGGAGCCTACGCATATGTACTATAGACAGCGTAAGGCGGGAGGCCTGATGGACTGAATCCTTTATGGCGTCAACCGCAAAGCCTAAGGCTCTAGGTAGATCAGCTAGGGCAAAGCCTGCTGATCTGTCAAGTCCCTCAAGACCTGTTTCAACTGATCCTTCACTGCTTAGCAGACCCCAATAGCTGCTACTGCTGGTTGTGTCACCAAGCTTGCTGTAGAAAGAAGCAGATTTTCATAAGGACTCCAATCTTTTATCTATTGGGTTCTTGAACATTTAGACATTATCCACTGGACATGTGAGTGATTTATACATACAAGAGATGGCTGCGTCCACTGTAGGGACCTTCCATTTTTTTTTTTTTTTGATGAACTTATCCTCCATGGGATAGACCACCGGAAATCTCTTGGGGGACTAAATATTTTCTCAGGATGTTCCCAATCCTGGTAAATGAGCCCTTTCAGCAAAGGGTGAAGTGGAAAAGAACAGACAGCCTGGGGGCTTCTAGCGACCCCAACGAGGATACAGTAGTGGTTGATGGTTCCGCAAGGTGCATTTTTAAATGCTGATCGGACCATGTTAGTCAGAGACTGAACCCATAATCTTTCAGCTTGAGATGCTGAGAAAAGGTTCCCCCACTGTTGATTCCTCTATAACAGAATCAACCTCATCCTGATCCCCTTCAGGCAGGTCGATCCCTGTATGGGACTGTTGCTCTGCTAACAGGCACTCTGAAGGAGGAGACGGAGATCGGGCGTGCTTTCCCTGACAGGGAGGCACCGATCAATGTTGACAATCTCTCTCTAATCCTCCCAGAGCTGAGGAAAAAACCTCCTCTGTTACATACACAGGAGCAGGTGAACTGAGGACAGCCACAGTACCAAGTACCCCTTCGGGGTCTCTACGGTCACTTACCTCTGAACTTCAGGGGAGACTGGTGCAGCAGAAGTATGCCCAAGATCCTCAGAGCCCGATGAGACCCCCTTCGCTTCCTGGAAGATTCAGTTCCGGAGCTTCTGGACGGCATATTCCTAAGCCTAAAGCTGAGGTATTCCAGCCGTAATACACCACTTTTACTGAGAATAGTCTAGCACAATTGCTGCTATATCACAGTTGGTGTCTACTAAAGTGCCTTTCTAGGGGATGCCTGCATCAACCGCCTCTATGTGCCTTTATATTGTTGCTAGCTCTGTCTGTGCACTTCAACAGCCAGCTATAATGTGCTTCAAAACACGCTGGATGCCCGCACATGCGCAGTAGCGCCGCGGCGCACACCTGAGCGTCATCCACCCGCTCCGCCCCTTTTTCCAGATCGCCTCTATGAATAGAGGCGCGTGCACGCGCGCGGGCACGTGCGCCTTCGGCGCCTTTTTTGAAAACAACCAGGAGCTAGATGGGAGCCAGGGTCCCTTTGCCGCAGGGCCCGGGATGGATGAGCGCAGCAACAGGGCAGAGGAGACAGCTTCCCAGCAGAGAACATACCAACTGCCTGGATTTAATTCTGGAAGAAAAAAAAATCCACATTACAAGAAAAAGAACCATAGCGGCCTCTAGTGTCTAACACAGGTACCGCGGTCTTACATTTTTTTTTTTTTTTTCTTGCCTACTATTAAAATTTTTACATTTTCTCAGTAGTAACAGGCATACACAGAATATTAGCGGGAATACCGTTAGGTAACAGACAGAAAGACAAATTAGGCTTGGGGGTCCCCCAATAGAACCAAGTTCCTGGGGGCCCCCACTTACCTGTTCCCCGCCGCAGGACTTTGTTTGGTCCACAAAAGCCCAAACTTCACCTATCACGGCAGGCATTGTAATCAAACCTTCAGGGACCGGGTTCCCAAGGATTCCACTCCCCTGGACCTGTATAGCACCCTGCACAGAAAACATCTTGGTCGTGGGTATGACCAGAGCTCTGGATCCCAGGGTCCAGCTCTCCTAAGAGAAGCATTACAGGCAAAACCTTGCTCTTCTCTGCAAGGCCCGGGTACCGACCGTTTAGCTATGAAGCTTTTTTGGTCGGATCCGGAATAGCTTACTGAGGCCCAAAAGAACCTGTACGCAAGCTCAGTGAAAAACACATGTTTCTTCTTGGCCAACACCTTAGACACTGGCAAAAAACTGAGGTGCTCCCGGATGGGAGGGGCTTATATAGGGGAGGGTACTTCCGGTTTTGGAAGTTGCCAGTGCCAGCACCTGACGGTATCTATATAACCCATTAGTAATGACTATGTCGCTCTGTGTCCCGTGATGTACGAGAAAGAAAGCTCTATTTGTGAGAAGAAAATGATAAAAATTTTGTTTGGATACAGTGTAGCATGACTAAGTAATTGTCATTCAAAGTGTGAGAGTACTGAAAGCTGAAAATTGGTCTGGGCGGGAAGGTGCATAAGTGCATGGTATTGAAGTGGTTAAACAATTAATTTCCAATAACTGTTTATTATCACTCATATTCATTATCACTCATAACTTCAGATATATAATCACATAACAGATTTCTACCTGCTCAGTTATTAGAACTCGAGCAGTAGCTCAAACTTCAAATAACAATAACAGTCCCCACACGACGGTCTTGAGCATCAAGACCGTCCCACCCCAACCGTCGCGGCCATCTCAATGCTGTTCTGTAATCCTAAATTAAAGATATCCATACCCACTTCTGACAAGTGAACACCATCCGACCTGGATAACCACCCTCCAGGTCCACATGCTGATAGGATAATCCACCAATCTGAGGCATGAACTTTTCCAGAGCCCTATTGACTCTTTTCCTCATCTTTTCCATAACCCTCCTCTGGTCAGAGGAGAGCCAGGAAAGACGAGGAACTACCTCGGAAAAAAATAGTGTTGTACCTGGGGAAGTAACAATAAAACGATGCAAGTCATGCTTGATCATGAACAATAAATCCAACGTTTTTACATTGCCCAAATCATTTCCTCCCAAATGCACAACCAAAATAGAAGGCGGCGGCCATACTTGACATAACCTGTTCAAATGAAAGTACAGTTGGAACCACTGAAGGCCTCTGATACCTTTCCAAAATAACCTAAAAGAGTCCGGATGTAGAGATAAATTAGTTGTATAACTGCGTTGAGCTGCTCGTTTGTGAGCCCAGTAGATAAATGAGTGCCCCAGAATCCAAACTGTGAGCTGGGAACCTAGAATTTAAACAAATAAATTAGGACGAACATATAACTTAAAACATTGAGACTTCCACCTCCCCATTTCTTTAATATCAGAATCCGGGAACCCTAACCGGGCCGCATCAGAGGCTGCGCCTATCCGAAAGGAGTGGGAGGAAAACTTGAAGTTACTTAAACCCATTCTATCCAAACATTTCTTTAAGACAGCATCAAATTGGTATTTGGTCAGGGGATGTAAATTGACTAGAAAAAACCCCCCTCCGGAAGGCCTAAACCCCATAAAATTGCCTAACCGTGGCTACCGGGCACATGAATGCCTCATTGTGCTCCCGTAGATTGACCCAACGGCCTTTTCCACATTGATCAGTTTTTGAATGTTGTAGCCAAATGTGAACACCCGACTGATCCATCAACACCTGATCAAAAAGAATCCCTGAATTACCCTGCTTATTTGCCGGCACCAACTCCGAGATGCGGAACGCACCAAAAAAAGCCAGCACAAAGGCTGTCTTAAATAGCAAAGCTTCATAAGGGGAAAAACAAACTACTGCCAAACTTTCGCAAAGGCCCCTGAGGATGTCCAGAGAGACCGGCCTCCTATCATCCGAGACACAAGTCAATCTCTTGTACCCCTTCAGTGCCTGTTTTACAGAAAAATATGAAGTACAAGCCCTTAAACCCAACAATCTGAAGAAAAATTAAATGCCGGCTAGCGTCTTTGTCACATGACTACTGGAAAAACGCTGCCGCATTAACATAGACAAAAATGCCAGAACATTGCCCTCAGAAGGCCTATTGAAATTAAAACCTGCAGTGCTGCTAGCAAAGGACAACAAACTGCTCCATGCAGCGGTGTAGCTGGACCAAGTCTTGGGAGCTAAGGAACCTCTAATAGCATCCGTCACCGTCATCACACCATCACCCACAAATGGTCTGGGCATGGGGTGCCCTCTGCGTCCGCTTCTGGAAGCAGAATCCGAAAACGGTCCATCTGGAAGCGAGACAGAGAATCGGCGATGTTATTCAAGATACCAGGAGTATACTTAACTTTCAACCAGATGTTAAATTTGAGGCATCTAAAAACCACCTGAAGCAATACTTTTATCACTAACCAAGAACTGGACGAAAGACAGTTAACCGCATACAGCACTCCTTTGTTATCGGATTCCACCAATATGCGCCTGTTCGCAAATTCTGAACCCCACAACTCCAAAGCCACCAAAATCGGGAACAACTCTAGGAGAACCACATTCTTGGTGGCCCTGACCTTACCCAGGACTCCGGCCAAGCCGCACAGCACCAGTGCGTCTTCCAGATAGCGCCGAAGCCTCTAAAGCCAGCAGCATCCGTGAATAGACAGAAATCTCGTGCTACCACAAAATCAGATTGAAAAAAGGACTTTCCATTATAGCAGTCAAGAAAACCAGACCAAACCTTCAAATCCTCTCTAAGCGGACTCGTCAGTCTGATGTGCGCCTGAGGCGATTTCAGACCCGATATTGCCATGTAAAGACGTCGTGACAAAATCCTGCCAACTGGCATGATTCGACATGCAAAGGCCAGGATACCCAAAAGTGATTGCATCTCCTTCAACTGTATCTTTTTCTTTTGCAACACCCTCGCAATCAACCATTTCAATTTCTCCAATTTTGCGACTGGCAAACGAAATTCCATCTTACAAGTATCTATTTCAATACCCAAAAATTCCAAAGTTGTGCTAGGGAAACAAGTTTTTTCTTCCGCCAGAGGGACACCAAAATCCAAAGCTAGCGCTTGAAATGATAGCAACAAATCCGAACAGATCCCAGAACTTGATAGACCGACAAATAAAAAGTTGTCTAAATAGTGAACTATGCTATCTGAACCGGACTGAACACAAAGAACCCAATGGAGGAATGTAGAAAACGTCTCAAAATAAGCGCAAGACAGCGAACATCCCATTGGGAGACACATGTCAAAAAAGTACTGACCTTCAAAAGAAAAACCTAAAGAATTAAAAGCTGATGGGGAAACAGGCAGGAGCCGAAATGACGATTTTATGTCGGCCTTTGCTAACAATGCACCAGGGCCAAACGACCTAATCTTACTGTTGGCCTCCTCAAAAGTGGCATAAAAAACTGAACATACATCACTATTTATATCATCATTCAATGAATCACCTTTTGGATACGATAAATGGTGTATGAGCCTAAATTCATTAGGCTCACGCTTGGGCACCACCCCCAACGGGGAGAGACGAAAATTACAAAAAGGGGGTTTCTCAAAAGGTCCTACAATCCTGCCAGCCACAAGTTCCTTACACAACTTATCTCTTACTACCTGAGGAAACTGATCTACTGACTTCAAATTCCCCACCATTTTACACCCTTCCCCCAAAAAAGAAGGTAGCGGAAAACCCTGAGCAAAGGCCTCAAAGAGCAAACGAGCCTTCTCCCTGTTTGGGTAGTTGTCCAGCCACGGGCACATTTTTTCCAGCCTCACTGGAGTGCAGGCTCTTGGGAAAAATATGCTGCGCTGAACTCGGACCTACGTTTGCGTTCCGCTTAAAACATTTAGTTGCTGGATGCGCCCCTGCGCAGACAGAACATTCGTGTCAGTACTTGCACGACGTGTTCCATCGGCATTGACTATCATTAAATGCGAAACAGCAGCCTTTTCTAAAAACTGCTGCCGTAGGGGTAACCGTGGGTTGTCTAAGTGCAACCTGTTTCTGCGGTAATATTAAGTTGAGCCACAGACCCACATCTTTCATTCCCCACCTAAGGGACGGGTGTATGGACAATTTTTGATGGAAGGACTTGTCATAATAAAACCAACCCAGGCCCCCAAAGTTCTTATATGCCTCTAAGATATGATCCAAGTGCTGGAAAAGACCCCCACACCGTTCTGGGTACTTCTCTGCCACAATGCCAGAGTAGATACAAAAGGCCTGCAGCCAATTGTTAAAGGACCTGGGAATCAACCTACGCCTCTCATCCTCCCTTCTCTCATCACCCCTCCTATTGACCATGGAATCCTTATGAAATGGCAGGAGAGAGAGAATGTCTACATAATCCCCTTTCCAGATTTTATCCTTAATTGCGGCATTCAAATGGTATCCTAAAGGGGATATTTCACAGGGCATGACATCTTTCATCAATGTCTCAGGGACATTAACACTAACTGTGTGTAATGACTCAGGAGGTAACAGATCATTAACAGGTAACAAATTACTATGAGGAACAGACAGTACAGGAGAAGCAGAGGCAACAGGAGGGTTAACTGGCATAGAGACCAGAGCAGAAGGAGAAACAACAGGAACTGACATTTTAGTTAAGGAATGAACCAAAGAGGACAGAGAACCTACTAAGCCAGTTAACATGGTTAATTGATTTAACTCACCCACTGCTGGAGGCTGTGATACAGGGTGTTGAACCTCCTGCTCCAGCAGTGCTCTGGGGTCTGGGACTTGTGGAGCTTGCCCAACCGATAACTGGTGAGGCACCTCTGTGCCTTGCTGAGAGGTTACACTCGTATGCTGCTGGGGAGACTGCAGCGCAGGCTGTCTCCCCCTAGAGTAATTTGCGGGCTGCTGGAGGTGGCCCCGCCGTCCTGCTCCTATCCCCGCTGGGGACTGTGAGCAGGTCCGCCTCTTCTTGCTGCCGCGGCGGCCTCGTGTCGGCACGCCGCCATCTGCATCCAACCGTCCCTGCGGCACACTAACCTCTTCGGCTTCTTCCACAGCCCGGCCACAACATTCAGGAGCTGCGCTCCTCCTCGCTCTCTCCCGCAGGGCGGGCACAGGCACTCCCCGCCCTGCGCCATTAGCATGAGAATGCTCACCGCCCACCTCTAAGCCGCCTCCTTCAGTGACCTCCAGCTGTGCCTCTTCCTCCGGAGCTAGAGCCAGGCACTGATGTAGCCATGCTTCCCCGCCTGTGCTGCCAGCCTTCTCAAGTAACTGCATCACCAGGGCTTCCATCATTAAAGGTAGGCGGACTGCAGAGCTCCAATCTTCTTCAGTTGTCCTGCAGGCAAGAGGCCCCACACCTGCTGACCCTTAAATAGCCTAACCCCTTGCTTCCAGAGAATTCCCTGAAACCTCATTGGCTGCTCCTGAAAACTTCCCTCTAGCCTCTTAAAGAGGCAGTAGCCTGACAAAATAACACCTAATGCTGCTTAATAATTTTTTATTAAATCCTGGGATGTGGAGGCCACAATCTCAAGAAAGTGGCCCCATATTGTGCCCCCTTTTTTCATTCTCTTTTCTAGACATTCAATACATACAATTCTTGCTCCTGATGAGCGGTAATTAACCGCGAAACGCGTAGAGCTATCAGTCATGGTGTATCAGTTATACACCCACCAGGCTATCTGAACATCCATCATTACTCAACAGGGACTCTAGGAATGTTGACTGTGCAGATTGTATCAATTTTACCCATGTACCTTATTATGAATGTGGTGGTTCCCTTGATTTACCTCTTTGATGTTTGTAAACATGTTGTTTATTATGTTTGCCAGATAGAAATGAGCACCTTATTAAGTGCAAATTCTCTGTGCATGGTGTCCATTGTATTAACTTGTTTTTTATGTAGTATTAAACCTTGCAATTCCACATCCATTAATTTTGTCTTTCTGAGCTTCACTCAAAGTCCCAACCTTTTTTGTTTCCATCGCTGCTTTTCACAGAGCATCGGTGTTCCCCTTTTGTCTATGACAGGGATGGAGGCACATGACTTCTACCCAGCCATGGCCTCACTTAAAGTCCCAATTCCCTTAATCCCGACCCTTGTTTTAATATTAACGCATGATGGTGGCCACTGTGCTCATTGGGACCAGAAAGTTTTCTGTACCCTTCCCCATATCTGTGACTCAACAGAATCCTGTCTCAGACGTCTACAGACAATTCATTGAACTTCCTGGCTTGGTTTGTGCTCTGAAATGCACTGTTAACTGTGGGCCCTTATATAGACAGGAGTGTGCCTTTCCAAATCATGTCCAATCAACTGAATTTACAACAGGTGGACTCCAATCAAGTTGTAGAAACATCTCAAGGATAATTAGTGGAAACAGGATGCACCTGAGCTCAATTTTGAGTGTCATGGCAAAGGCTGTGAATACTTATGTACATTTTTTTTATTAATTTTTTTATAAATTTGCAAAGATTATAAACAAACTTCTTTCATGTTGTCATTATGGGGTATTGTTTGTAGAATTTTGAGGAAAATAATGAATGTAATCCATTTTGGAATAAGGCTGTAACATAACAAAATGTGGAAAAAGTGAAGCGCTACTGAATACTTTCTTGATGTACTGTACAGGGTTTAACCACTTCCCTACCCAGCCATAGTAATATGACGTCCACAGATGGGATCTCCCATCCTGGGTGGACGTCATATGACGTCCTCTGCTTTGTAGGGGAATATCTGAATGATGCCTGCAGCTAGAGGCATCATTCAGATATCCTTTTGTTCTGCCAGCGATTCTCTGCACCATAAGAACGATCATAGCGGCGGTTCCGCCGCTTGATCATTCTTATAGGCGGCGGGAGGGGGCACCCCCCCCCTCCCGCCGCCATCCGGTGCTTCGCCGGCTCTCCCAGGTACCGTTGTGTTCCTTAGAACACAGCAGTTCCCTGATGGGGGTAAATGAGTGGCGGCGGAGCAGCAGCGGCGGGCAGCGGAGCTTTCTGTGCGGCGCGGCGGGCAGCGGAGCGGCTTACCGGCTCCCATATGCAGAGCTGCAGCAGCGGCGTGCACGGCGCGCGCCCCCGGGGGCGCGCAGCGCGGCGATCTGGGATCCGGTGTGTCCCTCTGGACACACCGATTCAAGTAATGTGGCGGCGGGCGGCGGAGATTCCGGTATAAACTTACCGGAATTGATGATGCAGAGCTGCGCAGCGCGGCGATCGGGGCTGAGGTTTTTCCCTTGGATACAGCCCAGCCTCGATCAGGGTAAAGAGCCAATGAAATTGGCTCTTTACCACGTGACCGGCTGTGTCCAATCACAGCAGGTCACTAAATGTAAACAAAACACACAATTGTGTGTAACTCACTGTTGCCTGGTTCTCCTCTTCACACACCTGTGAGGAGGAGATCAGCTAACAGTGAGTTACACATATGTTATACACATATACATATGTACTACTGTGCCCAGATTGCCCCCCCTAAATAAAGAGTACCTGTCATCTAGTACCTGCCACCAGATCACCCGCCACCCACCTGTCCATCAGGAGTACCTGTCCATCAGGAGTACCCGCCACCTCAGAGTACCCGCCACCTCAGAGTACCCGCCACCAGTCCATCAGGAGTACCTGTCCATCAGGAGTACCCGCCACCTCACCTGAGTACCCGCCACCTCAGAGTACCCGCCACCAGTCCATCAGGAGTACCTGTCCATCAGGAGTACCTGTCCATCAGCAGTACCCGCCACCTCACCTGAGTACCCGCCACCTCAGAGTACCCGCCACCAGTCCATCAGGAGTACCTGTCCATCAGGAGTACCCGCCACCTCACCTGAGTACCCGCCACCTCAGAGTACCCGCCACCAGTCCATCAGGAGTACCTGGCCATCAGGAGTACCTGTCCATCAGGAGTACCCGCCACCTCACCTGAGTACCCGCCACCAGTCCATCAGGAGTACCTGTCCATCAGGAGTACCCGCCACCTCACCTGAGTACCCGCCACCTCAGAGTACCCGCCACCAGTCCATCAGGAGTACCTGTCCATCAGGAGTACCTGTCCATCAGGAGTACCCGCCACCTCACCTGAGTACCCGCCACCAGTCCATCAGGAGTACCTGTCCATCAGCAGTACCCGCCACCTCACCTGAGTACCCGCCACCTCAGAGTACCCGCCACCAGTCCATCAGAAGTACCTGTCCATCAGGAGTACCTGTCCATCAGGTGTACCAGCCACCTCACCAGGAGTACCCGCCACCTCACCAGGAGTACCCGCCACCAGTCCATCAGGAGTACCTGTCCATCAGGAGTACCCACCACCTCACCAGAGTACCCGCCACCTCACCAGAGTACCCACCACCAATCCATCAGGAGTACCTGTCCATTAGAGTACCCGCCACCTCACCAGAGAACCTGCCACCAGAGTACCTGCCACCTCACCAGCGTACCCACTATGTCCAGAAAGGTGTACACCCCAGAAGAAGCATATCAAATACTCAGTCTGACCGATGAGAGCAACGGGGAGCTCTCACCGCTCAGTTCTGATTCCGATTCTGGTTCGGAATATGAACCCCCCGAAGGCAGCACATCCGGATCCGAATTAGAGGAGGACACAGTCCGTCCAAAAAGAAGACGGTCTGAACACCAGGCAGCGACCAGCAGTGCCAACGGCGGTAGACCCCAGGAGGCGAGGTCCAGTGCAAGCGCTGCTAGACCCCAGGAGGAAAGGCCCAGTGCAAGCGCTGCTAGACCCCAGGAGGAAAGGCCCAGTGCAAGTACACGCCAAAGAAGTAGGACCCGAACCCAGCTTCCAGATGGCTTGGCAAACCCATTGTGGCTGCCTTCTACCTCAGGGTCGGCCACGATCCCCCCTTTTACAGCACAGCCAGGTGTGCAGGTCAACACTGAGGGTTTTTCCAAACTTGATTTTTTTCATTTATTTTTCCCTGATGAATTGGTTCAAGGCATTGTGGAGCAAACTAATCTTTTTGCTCAACAATTCATTGAAAACAACCCCAGCTCCAGCTATGCCCGCCCTTTTGAATGGAGACCCCTAACAGTGGTGGAGCTTAGATTGTTTTTAGGCCTAACGTTTAACACGGGGCTTACAAAAAAAAATGAAATGAATAGGTATTGGTCGAAGAAACCCATCCACCATATGCCAATTTTTACATCGGCCATGTCCAGGTCCCGATACGAACTTATAATGCGGTTCCTGCATTTCAGTGACAACTCACAGTGCCCCCCCCCCCCCCGAGATCACCCAAACTTTGACAAATTATATAAAATTTGCCCCCTAATTAATTTTTTTTCCAAGAAGTTTGCCGAACTTTATGTCCCTGACCAAAACATTTCTGTGGACGAATCCCTGGTGCATTTCACAGGCCGGCTGGGAATCAAGCAATATATCCCCAGTAAGCGGGCGAGGTACGGCTTGAAGCTCAACAAGCTCTGTGAAAGCGCCACTGGTTATGTGCACTCATTCCGCATGTACGAAGGCAAAGATTCCCAGCTCGAGCCCCCTGAGTGTCCATCGTACATGGGAATAAGTGGAAAAATTGTTTGGGAGTTGGTATTTCCACTCCTCCAAAAGGGGTATCATATTTATATGGACAACTATTATACCAGCCTGCCCCTTCTCCGCCACCTCTACCTAAAAAAAACTCTGGCGTGTGGTACAACAAGAATAAACAGAAAGGGCTTCCCACAGCGTCTTGTCACCACAACCATTCAAAAGGGGGAATCGGCAAGCTTGAGGAACGAGGAAGTGTTGGCTGTGAAGTGGAGGGATAGGAAAGATGTGTACATCATGTCCACCATCCACGATGACACCTCGGTGGAACTTCACAGAAGACGCAGTACCGTTCGCAAGCCTTCCTGCATCAATGAGTACAATAAATTCATGGGGGGTGTGGATTTAAATGATCAAATGTTGCAGCCCTATCTTTCAACCCGAAAATCCCTCTTCTGGTATAAAAAAATCGCAATTTACTTTTTTCATTTGGCCCTGTTAAATTCTTTCATAGTCTACCAAAAATCCACACATAGACCCACCACCTTCATGAGATTTATTGAAGACATTGTCACTGCCCTGATCTACCAACAAACATCCCCCCCAGAAAGCATTCACTCAGATTGTGTCAGCAGACTACATGAGCGCCATTTTTCAGCCCATATTCCACCATCACGATCCGGAAGACGACGCCAAAAAAAATGTCGGGTGTGCACCAGAAGAGGAATTAGGAAAGACACCAGCTTCCATTGTCCCGACTGTCCCTCCCAACCTGGCCTTTGCATCGGAAAATGCTTCAAGCGATATCACACTCTCGAAAACTATTAGCCCATATTTCTAATACTGCCATTTCCCCGTTTTCAATATGTCCTGAATATTTCCCTGCCTCAACCAACCATATCATTGTCTTCCATGTGAACTGACCCTGGCCTGTTTCTCGACTATGTCTCTGCCTACCGTCTGCATTGTTTATCCGCCATGTTTCTGCCTTTCACGTGAACTGACCCTGGACTGTATGGATTATGCCTCTGCCTACCGTTTATTTCTGCCTTTTACCTGCACTGACCTCGGCCTGTTGACCATGTTTTTGCCTGCCCCCTTGGACTGATCTTTCACCCTGCTACACAGGGGTCTCACATATGTGAGGGGCTCCAGAATAGTGTTCTGAGTTCAGAAAACCAGTTTTTGGTTTTCTGTGTTCCCAGAACAGGGTCTGGTTGTCCGGAGGCTTCAAAGCGATTTGGGTGGGAGAAGCCTCTACCCCTGTCCCCATTCTTTCCTGACCGTTGCCCTAAGCTTGATGGTCCTGCCTGCTCCCTGGACAAATACTCTGGCTGTGCTGACCATACCTCTGCCTGCTGCATGTACTAACTATGGACAGTATTCCTGCCTGCTGCATGGACGATCCTTTGTTCCTTTTGCTACTGCTGACCACATCTCTGCCTGCTATCTGGACCAATGCTTTGGCTGTGCTGACATCATCTCTACCTGTACTGACTATTCCTGCCTGCTGCCTGTTTTGCTGTCGCTGTCCACGTTCCTGCCTGCTGCCTGGACCGATGCTCTCCTCTTTGGACCACTGAACTACTAAAACCGCAGGTAATCTTTTCTTTACCCTTTTTCTCAGAAGAATGTATTTTGGTTTATAATTGGTATGTACAGTACATGCTATGTTTTAGAAATATGAAGGGCCTTCAACAATGTGATAGGTTGTCAGGAATTTATGTGTGTAATTTATGCTCCTAGAACACATGACGGTGCTATTTCAATGTTGGGCCTCTGTATTTGGCCAGGCTGTGTAAAAGTCTCACACATTTGGTATCGCCATACTCAGGAGGAGTAGCAGAATGTATTTTGGGGTGTCATTTTTGCTATGTACATGCTATGTGTTGGTAATATCTTATAAATGGACAACTTTGTATAAAAAAAATGCGGTTTCATTTTTTTCCCACATATTCCAAAAACTTCTGGAAAAAAATGAACCGTTCAAAAGACTCATTATGCCTCATAGATTATACGTTGGGGTGTTAGCTTTCCAAAATGGGGCCATTTTATGGGCGTTTCCATTGTCCTGGTGCTCCAGGGTCTTCAAAACTGTAATAGGTGGTTGAGAAATGAGATGTGTAATTTATGCTCCTAGAATGCCTAAAGGGGCTATTTCAATGTTGGGCCTCTGTATTTGGCCAGGCTGTGTAAAAGTCTCACACATTTGGTATCGCCATACTCAGGAGGAGTAGCAGAATGTATTTTTGGGTGTAATTTTTGCTATGTACATGCTATGTGTTGGTAATATCTTATAAATGGACAACTTTGTATAAAAAAAATGCGTTTTCATTTTTTTTCCCACATATTCCAAAAACTTCTGGAAAAAAATGAACCGTTCAAAAGACTCATTATGCCTCATAGATTATACGTTGGAGTGTTAGCTTTCCAAAATGGGGTCATTTTATGGGCGTTTCTATTGTCCTGGTGCTCCAGGGTCTTCAAAACTGTAATAGGTGGTTGAGAAATGAGATGTGTAATTTATGCTCCTAGAATGCCTGAAGGTGCTATTTCAATGTTGTGCCTGTGTATTTGGCCAGGCTGTGTAAAAGTCTCACACATTTGGTATCGCCATACTCAGGAGGAGTAGCAGAATGTATTTTGGGGTGTCATTGCAAGTATGCATGTGCTGTGTGACTTGTTATTATGACAATTTTGTGCAAAAAAATAAAAATTTTAAAAAATTTCCCAAGAATTGTGGGAAAAAAGTACAACTTCAAAAAACTCACAATGACTCTTACTAAATACATTGGAATGTCTGCTTTCCAAAAAGGGGTAATTTGGGGGGTATTTGTACTTTCCTGGCTTGTTAGGGTCTCAAGAAATGAAATAGGCCTTCAGTACATCAGGTGTGATCAGATGTGATAATTTTTCAATGATTTGCACCATAGCTTGTAGACTCTATAACTTTCACAGAGACCAAATAATATACACTTTTTTGGTTATTTTTACTAAAGATATGTAGCAGTATACATTTTGGCCCAATTTTATGAAGAAAAATTACTTATTTGCAAAATTTTACAATAAAAACAAAAAAAAAGTGTTTTTTTTTAAAAAAAAATCTAACTTTTTTCGCTTATATTGCAAAAAATAAAAAACCTAGCGGTGATTAAATACCACCAAAAGAAAGCTCTGTTTGTGAGAAAAAAATGATAAAAATTTGGTTTGGGTACAGTGTAGCATGACTGAGTAATTGTCATTCAAAGTGTGAGAGCGCTGAAAGCTACAAATTGGTCTGGTAAGGAAGGGTGTATAAAAGCCCTGTATTGAAGTGGTTAAGTGGGAACTAAACAAATTACTGTTTTGTTCCAAAGTTTTCTCTCAGGTCATGGTTATTTTATATGATTAATCAATAAAGCTGTATAATATTTTATTAACTCTATGTGGATGACTGTATAAGCCTTTTTTAATTTTTCCCTACAAATAAAAACATTAATCATATTCACATCTATTTAAAAATAAATATTATTGCTGCCGCCCCCGAGCTGTCCTCCCTCCGCAGGAAATGGGTGGGGGACATACCGGGGCTGGACGAGGACGACTGGAGGGAGATTTGGGACTTTCCCTTGTCCCCTCTGGTCTCAGCACGGGACAAACTAGTCCAATACAAAATTGTACATAGAGCTCACTATACGCCCCATAGGCTGCACCAGATGTCGCGGCACATTCTTCGGCGTGCTGGCTTTGCTCGCATCAACTGGGTGACTTTTTTCAAATTTTCTGGGATTGCCCAGCGATAGCACATTATTGGACGGTAGTACTCCAGATAACTCGTGTCCCTTATGACCCTAAATATTGTCTGCCTGGGGCTGGTGGAACAAATGTCAGTGCTTCAACCCAGGAAAGTACTCTCCCTGCTACTGTAATATGCCCGTAAGGCTATTACAATGCATTGGAAAAAAACGTCTCCCCCCTCTGTTGGATTCTGGAAAAGCCAAGTGAATGCCAGTTTACCCCTCTATAAGGCCACCTACTCGGTTAGGGGCTGTCCACAAAAATTTGAGAAGGTATGGACTTGTTGGCCACGGCAAATGATGCAGTAACCACTAACTAATTTAACCACTTTAACCCCGGACCAATACGCAGCATAAAGACCAGGCCCCTTTTTGCGATTCGGCACTGTGTCGCTTTAACTGACAATTGCGCGGTCGTGTGGCTCCCAAACAAAATTGGCGTCCTTTTTTTCCCCACAAATAGAGCTTTCTTTTGGTGCTATTTGATCACCTCTGCGGTTTTTATTTTTTGCGCTATAAACAAAAATAGAGCGACAATTTTGAAAAAAATTACATATTTTTTACTTTTTGCTATAATAAATATCCCCAAAAAATATATTAAATTTTTTTTTTTTCCTCAGTTTAGGCCGATACGTATTCTTCTACATATTTTTGGTAAAAAAAAACGCAATCGGCGTTTATTAATTGGTTTGCGCAAAAATTATAGCGTTTACAAAATAGGGGATAGTTTTAAGGCATTTTTATTTTTTTTACTAGTAATGGCGGCGATCAGCGATTTTTTTCGTGACTGCGAAAAAATGCACTGGTTACTGTAAAATGACACTGGCAGTGAAGGGGGTTAACCACTAGGGGCGCTGGAGGGGTTAAGTGTGCCTAGGGGCATGTTTCTAACTGAGGGGGGGGGCGGAGATCGCTGACATTGTCAGTAGGGGAGATGTTGTGTTTACATGCCTCCGTGAGACGATCGCGGGGATCCCCGCAGCAATCGAGTCCACGGGACCCGCGGTCCGACTCACTGGGAAGGCAGGGGGGTCGCGCTCGAGACCCTGACGTCGGCAGTTAAAGGGCCACGTACAGGTACGTGATTGTGCCTGTACGAGCCATTCTGCCGAGGTGTATATATACAGTGAGGGGTCTTTAATTGGTTAAAGGATTCATACTAGTTTGTTAATGTAATGACTCAAATTTTTTTCTTAGGATGCAGCATCCTCCTGACATTATGTTGAGCACTGTTCACCCTGAACTGACCCTCTCCCCACATTGGGGTTGTAGTTTAAGTAGGATGTTTAATGTTTATGGTTGTGCCCTGCTGCAACCTGTTCCCGCAGCAGGAGATTGGCCCCTGCCTGGGCAAATGTTCGGCCCCTGTGTGGGCTAATTTTGTGTATCTAAAATTTTAATAAAAAGATTGAAAAAATAAAAAAATGTTAAAATCATTTTAACCTTTTTTTTAGATTGACGAAGAAGAAAGAAAACAAATAGAAACTATTAAAGAAGAGGAGAGGCGGAAAGCGAGTGAAGAGCTGGAAAGATTTAAGGAACGACAGAGAATAGAAGAGCAGAGGAGAATTCAGGAGGAGCAGCAGAGGAGAGAGGAAGAGAAGAGAAAAAATGCTATAAACAAATCCAAAAATGCTAATAATCAAAAACCCCACCCACAAGGTAAGCTAGTTATAGGTGACTGTCACTTACATGAAATGTTGTGTTACAGAGACTGAACTATTTCTTCTCCAAAAATAATCCATACACATCCACTACTTAAAGTGGTTGTGTAGACAGAAGTTTTTTTTATCTTAATGCATTCTATTTACCCCTCAGCCCTCCAATACTTACCTGATCCCATCTTGATCCAGCGATGTTGCACGAGAGACTCGGCTGTCTGGGACTCTCCCTCCCTATTGGCTGAGAGAGCAGCGAAGCGCCATTGGCTCCCACTGCTGTCAATAAAAGTCAGTAAACTAATGAGGAGAGAGAGGGGCGGGGCTGGGGCACGGCTCCATGTCTGAATGGACACAATGAGTAGCGGCTCGGGTGCCCCCATAGCAAGCTGCTTGCTGTGGGGGCACTCAACAGGAGGGAGGGTCCAGGAGCGACGAAGAGGGACCTGAGAAGAGGAGGATCAGGGCTGCTCTGGGCAAAACCACTTCACAGATCAGGTTGTTATTTTTATTTTAAAAAAAGAGACTTTAGTATCACTTCAATAGTGGACACTTTCACCCCCTTCTTGCCCAGGCCAATTTTCAGCTGTCACACTGTGAATGACAATTGTGCGGTCATGAAACACTACCCATATTTTTATCATTTTTTTCACACAAATAGAACTTTCTTTTGGTGGTATTTAATGACCACCTGAAAATTTTGGGGGAAAAAAAAAAACATGTTTTTATTTTGTTTCTGTTTTAAGATTTTGCAAATAAATAATTGTTCTTCAAAAATTTAGCCCAAAATGTATACTGCTACATTTCTTTGGTGAAAATAACCCAAATCGGTGTATATTATTTAGTCTGTAGGAAAGTTATAGAGTCCACAAACTATGGGATATATCTGAAAATCGATCAATCCTGATTTACTGATACTGACAGCCTATCTAATTTCTTGAGCACCGAAAATGCCAGAACAGTACAAATATCCCCCAAATTACCCCTTTTTGGAAAGTAGAAAGTCCAGGGTATTTAGTAAGAGGCATAGTGACTTTTTTGAAGTTATAATTTTTCGTCACAATTATTTGAAAATTAAGTAATAAAACATTTTTTTTCTTCATATAACTGGCATGGCAGTGATCAGGGACACTGACAGTATATATATAAAAAAAAAATGCACTGACCCTCACCAGAGCAATACAGTGTTACCATAGTAACACTGTACTACTCTGGAGAAGTGATCAAGATTTTTTTTTTTTTACACATTATGAATGCATATACCAATGAATTTCGTTGGTATAAGCAACCATTTTTACTGAAATAAACTGGTTCATTAGGTGTCAGATCCTGCCGATGCGTTGCCCTGCGAGAGGCGTGTTCTGAAATGACATCATATGATGTCGTCCCAGATCAACAGTGCTCCCGCCCGGCCATTATTTTACTATAGGCCAGCCGGGAAGGTGTTAATGGCCCTATAATTTATTCTTCATCCTTCATGAAATAATTTCATACTGTGCATTACTGCCTCTTAGTAATGTCCTCTGTAACAAGCAGTGCACATTAGTTGTTGTGATCATGCACATCCTAGTCCATCTCAGAAGTGAGCTAGAGATGGTGGCTACCTTCTGCATACAGTGTACAAAGAGATCCCTCTGGTGGGATTTTTAAGGGCAGAATCTCCAAAATCTTCAAATATTTAGTATAAAATTTTTATTTTTATTTTTTAGAAATGGTTAAAACAGGAAGTTGAAAAGTATATAGTTGTACAACTACAGTTGATGCCGGTGCAAACAATTGTACACAGTAATTACAACACATATAACCACTTGCTCTGTCTGGTGGAACACACTAATATAGAGTATACCCAACACGTTTCAAGTTATAGCGTTAATTCTCTTCTTCAGGGGTGAGTGGTTATGGGTAAAACATTAGTATCACCGCCAAGGCATGCATTCTGGGACAGGTTGTCCTTTAAGCTCAATTCTATTTCTTCGCTATATAATATTATAAATTAATTTTGGCTGGCTATGAGGTCACATCCTAGCGGACTGTTCTGGGATTTTGGCTATGACTTACCTGTATAATCTAACGTAGGTGAGACTCCTCGGATAGCCAATATACACATTGCCACTTTTTTTTTACGACGCTTCATTCTATGTAATGTATGTTTGTAATCCTGTATGATGTGCCAAGATTGTTTATTTCCCGCTGTATGTCCTTGTACCGTGCTTTTTGACTAAATAAATGTAGCGGCCCCACTCTCTCCTCATGTGAATCGGGTTTCCGATAGCTCTTTTCTAGGGGTATCTTGTATGTGAGAGTGAGATGCGCGACGGCCCATGTCCTCCCCATTGCAGCGGGTGAGGTGAAGGCCAGTACCTATTGTTTTCCTCGGGCCTGTGTGTTTCTGCAGGAATACCAAGTCCTTCTGTGCTGACACTTCCCTTCGCTCCCATTAACCAGAGTACCACACACCGATAAGGATCCAACACTTGTTTTATTGTAGCACACAATTAAACAGTTCTTTGTCAGCCGACTGATTGGGACCCATAAACAGTTCAACACGGTGGGGTGAGCAGGTCGAGGCACTGTCCTGATAATAAACGAAACCACTGTGGTTTCACCAGCGGTTGCTATAGCCATCGGCTAAAGAGAGAAACTTGAAACCTTTGAGTCTCTACCAGCGACTCTGGAGAACATGAATGGAGTACCTTCGCTGCGTTGCGGCCCCTGTCAGGGGGAAGATGTCCCTCCAAGGTAGTTACCAGAGGCCCCTCTGTCACCGGGTTGATGCTGCTCCGGGCTCTTCAGACGGGTAACCTCTCCGGCCTCCTCACCTTAGACATGGGCCCCATCCACCTCAGGGTCCCTCGGACTCATCCACCCTTGCGGAGCCCAGTCGAAGTCACTGGGCCCCAGGCCTCCGGTGTAGTACCTCACCCCAGGCTTAAGGTGCCTGAGATGGACACCAACACTGCTCCGACCAGGCCATGGGCGCCTGGGCTGGAACTCCGGACCGACCGCACCCAGGCCTAAGGTGCCTGGGCGCCGGATGCAGAAGACCTCGTGGCGAGGGCGTCTCTCCCCTTTTATCTCCTCCCGTGATGCCACAGCAGGTTCTCCGCCCCGCTGTACCACCGCCGGAACGGGACAAAAAGGACAGCACTGCGGCAGTGATTTTACCTCGACCTGTGGGAACACCGCCACCCCAGGCCAAGGAGAATAGTACACCACCAAAGTCCTCCACGACTGAAAATGGTCCAAATCCTCTTATGATTTATACACACCTGGGTCATACTACCACCCAGGTGTACCCCCTAGATTTAGACCCCCGCTACATAAAAAATTTGTAAAAAATAACAAAATAAAAAAACACTAGTATCATGTGGATATATAGAAATATCCTAAGTAGCTTCAAGTTCAGGTCTTTCTATGTTTGTCCTACTAGCAGAGATATACCGTCTTTGTTGGTCTGTGGGGTGGTGTCCTCTTTGGGGCTGGGTTGACTGCCCTGTGTGAGAGATATTGGCTTGGTTTTCCTGCCCCTCACTCCCTGGACTTTTGGCTGATCCATGGCAGCAAAGAATCCTTGTTTATAAATGATGTGGCTGCTTAGGATATTTCTATATATCCACATGATACTAGTGTTTTACCCATAACCACTCACCCCTGAAGAAGAGGATTAACGCTATGATGTGTACCATTGTTTGCACCGGCATCAACTATAGTTGTACAACTATATACTTTCCAACTTCCTGTTTTAACCATTTCTACTAAAAAAAATTTTTTATACTAAATATTTGATTACTTTGGAGCTTCTTAAAAGTCCCACCAGAGGGATCTCTTTGTAGCTTGTTTCATTCATACGGGAACCATCTCCAACCCTTTCCCAATAGCATTAAGCATACCTTTTAACTTTCTACATACATTGGGACCATGGAGAACGATGATAACCCAACTCTCTAACAGGAAGTCAGATAAGCAGCACAAAAAAATAAATAAAGAAGAATTTTGAGATTCAGAAAAGGCCGAAAGTAACAGAAGGTCCAATTTTTTATAGGAATACATACTTGAATACACTTAGTTTTTACACCAGAGTTTAGTGTAATTTTAAACCTAGAGCAGCAAGACATTGTACCCATACCTGTACTGCAGTAGTGATGAGTGTTACAGATGAATGCTTCTTTTCATCATCACCTTTTTTACATGACTTGCTTTCCCAGTATGAACAGTCCTGACTGTCTCTGCAGGTACATAAAGTTGTGTGTAAAAGCTCTTGCCATGGCATTGCATCAGAAAACTTTTTGTAATGACTAAGAAAGATTTATGTGACTTCATAACTCGCCAGCCATTCATTGATGTGATCATAGAAACCTTTACAAACCTGAATTGTGAGATAAAATGTATCTAAATAAAGTTAAAATAAATAAATAAATTATTCACAACTAAATTAGCATGTGCCATAGTCATGTGCTTAGTATGTGTATGTATGAATGTGAGTTGGGGGCCTGAGATTGTAAGCTACTTGAGGGCAGGGACTCATCTGAATGTACAATGTACATAGGCGTGCGCACAGGGTGTGCAAGGTGTGCCCAGGTACACCCTAATCACCCTGTACAGCACAGATTCTCTCTACTGCCCTGGGCCCCCTCTTCCCCTCACATTGCTTTAGGCTTCCCTCCTCTACGTTCCCACCTGCTGCTGCTGCAGGCACACACAGGGGGATGTTTTAGGATGAGTGGGGAAGGGGCCGGTAAATATGTGATTTACTGGCCCCTTCCCTTTCTGAGTGAACACAGTGAGTGATCGGTAGTGTGTGTTTGAGCTTTGGGGTGCACACACTAATCAAATAGGCTGCGCACGCGTATGACAATGTATATGTAAAGCGCTGTGTAAATTGACGGCGCTATACAAGTACCATAAATAAATAATGTCCATGATAAATATTAGTCTATCATGTTTGTAGCAAATTGCGGTTGGTAAAATCACCTAGAGTTTTTAAAATGATGACATGGCAGTTACTGTATATAAATTTTACAGGCAAGTTTGTTGCAGGCCTTAGAATTTATTTGCCCTCTAGTGGTGAAAGCAAGAACACTTCAATAAAATGTTACATTATTATAGTAAAATCAAGAAGTGCGGGAGCGAAAAATAACAAACATGCATAATAACCTAGATGGTTGCAGCATCAATCCGAGCTGTAGCTGTCCTCACCACGAGAACTGAGTGATTACAGACCGCCGATCACTTAGTTCTCTGGTCCGGCTCTCTGCTCTGCCTCTCTAGTACTGGAGCACAGGACTGTGCAGAACTAAGTGCACTCATATGACCCACAGGAGAAGTATGACCAAAAGAGCTTTGACCATACTTCTCCTTTAACCACATCAATACTGGGCACTTTCGCCCCCTTCCTTCCCAGGCCAATTTTCAGCTTTCAGCGCTCTCACATTTTCAATGACAATTGCACGGTCATGCTACGCTGTACCCAAATAAAAGTTTTATCATTTTGTTCACACAAACAGAGCTTTCTTTTGGTGGTATTTATTCACGACTCTGTTTTTTATTTTTTGCGATAAAAGGGGAAAAAAGAGCAGAAATTTTGAAAAAAAAACAATATTTTCTTAATTCTATTTTAAAAGAAATCCAATAAAATCGAATTTTGTCATAAATTTAAGCCAAAATGTATTCTGCTACATGTCTTTGGTAAAAAAAAATCACGTTAAGTTTATAATAATTGGTTCGTGTGATCACGAACATATGTACGTGTGGAAAACCGTTCGTCTGTATGCTTTTCCGACGGGTAAAAAAACGCGCATGCTCGGAAACAAATCGACGCATGCTCAAAAGCATAGAACTTCATTTTCTCGGCTTGTCGTAGTCTTATACATCACCGCGTTCTTGAGATTCAAAAGTTCACCGGACTTTTGTGTGTATGCAAGGCAGGCTTGACAGGAATTCCGTCGGGAAAACCGTCTGTTTTTTATCCTACGGAAAAACCGGTCGTGTGTACTAGGCATGAGAGTGTCTGACAAGACCAGTTTTGGTTGGTCCTGCCCAATAAATGGCTGGAATATGGAGCCCCTCCTCCATGGATAACATATTTGAGAGCTGGATGCCGCAATTACTTGGAATACCACACTGTTCTTTTAAATTTGTTATAGTTTTTATTAATTGATTGCTTTTATGGAGACAGTTATTCCCCCATCTTTTCCTAAAGAAGCAGATCCTGACCCAAGAAACGCATTGAAGTTTGATATCTTGCTAAGCACCTGGTATGGAAACTTGGATTAACAAACAACTTGCACATTTATATTGATGTGTTTGGATATCTTTGGTGAACTACTGTATTTTGCAACTGAAACTTTGGTTTATGGCCAACTAAACCTTTAAAAGGTATGCGCTTTCCTCAATCAGTTGGACATTTGCGTAATTTTGGTGGATATAACAAAAAGACACAAAGTAACCTTTTCATTGTCACTGATTCCTTGTATTGATCCTCAAGTGCTACGATTCTATCTCTCGTCAAAATATGAATGTTGTTATTGATGATATAGAATTTCTGTCAAATTATTGATTGTATCAAGATTAAAAAAAGGTTGATTCCTCCCCGCCTAATCCCCACTATAAATGACATATCAGCTGACAACAAGCCACGTATACCAATATGCTATAAATAAGAACCGGTTGAATCCTTTCAACCGCTAAAAGGATTGCTATGGGCAAAACTTTTTTTTCCATTTTGGATAGATTAAGGGAGGGTCAGATTTTTTTTTCACCATCTCTGTCCCATCTCTGTCCTATTGCGGAGATTTCCTTTCACTTCCTGTCCCATAGCCAAACAGGAAGTGAGAGGCTATCTCTGCAAACTAAAGGAGTTTTTTTGGGGACCCCCAGATCACCAGAACTAGTGTCCCCATCGGAAGATTTCCCATCTATTACTTTTCTGGGGATAACCCAAAAATTGGGGTTTTCTTTAGGGATGCACCAAAATTTCGGCCGCCGAAACATATTGACCGAAAATTGGGCGGGGCCCCGCCCCTGGTGCCGCCCAGTACGGGGGTGTCGTTCTGGAGCGTCCCCGTCCAGCCCCAGTCCAGTCCTCTCCTCTCCTCCCACCTCAACGAGGCGGCTGAAAGTGCTTTATGGAGGAAAGCTGTCAGCACACACCGCGTTAAGGAGCAGCTTGTCGGTATGATCAGCGAGAGGAGCATTAACAGTGTGCAGCGCTGTGGGGGTTAAGAGTGCATGGCTTGTTGCTTGACATGCTGTTAGAAACAGTGAGCCTGCTCAGTGAAGCGACAGCTTTCCTCCCATAGAGCACTTTCAGCCGCCTCATCGAGGAGGGAGGAGAGGAGAGGACTGGATTGGGGCTGGACGAGGACGCTCCAGAACGACACCCCCGTACATTACTGACATACTAAGGCAGGCTGCAAATGATGGGCACTGGTAGGCTGCTGGACACTGGTAGGCTGCATTTAAAGCAGGGGTGCCCAACCAGTGGCCCGCGGAGCCCTCTGATGTGGCCCGCGACCTCCTGCTCTGGGATGGAATAGAATACTGTTATTAAAGGTCAGTTTATTACTAAAATCAGTGTATATATGGGCATATCTTTTCTGCATTGGTTACTGGGCTTCTTTCAAACTGATCCGCAAGTGCATAAGCAGTTTACCTGCGGGTTACCTGCACTGAGCCATAGACTTCTGTTATTACCTGCAAGTTTGGTGAACTTTCTAAAAAGTGCACCAAACCTGCAGAATATAATAGAAGTCTATTGAAAATGCAGGAAAGCCAAAGGTAAAAAAAGTCAAAAGTAAACTGCAGCGCATCGGTGTGAAAGTAGCCTTGGGCCCCTTTCACATGGTCAGTCCGAAAGTCCATTCACCTCTAAGTAGTGGCAGACATTAACCGACTTGTGTTCTACCTCCAATTCCATCCGCTAAAAAGTATCGTGGGCTGTGTCCGTGTCCGTTGTGCATATGCAGAGCTGACACGGACATGCCATCCACCGGTTCCACTCATTGTGGCCCGCGACTGGTTACCAAGTCGCTTAAGTGGCCCTCGCTGTTCAAAAGGTTGGGCACCCCTGATTTAAAGGACCTTGGTGAGGCTGCATTGGTTACCTGTACCACATCTACAGTCTCTGACCATCTCCTGTACCACATCTACAGTCTCTGACCATCTCCTGTACCACATCTACAGTCTCTGACCATCTCCTGTACCACATCTGCAGTCTCTGACCATCTCCTGTACCACATCTGCAGTCTCTGACCATCTCCTGTACCACATCTGCAGTCTCTGACCATCTCCTGTACCACATCTGCAGTCTCTGACCATCTCCTATACCACATCAGCAGTCTCTGACCATCTCCTGTACCACATCTGCAGTCTCTGACCATCTCCTATACCACATCAGCAGTCTCTGACCATCTCCTGTACCATGTCCCCAGTCTCTGACCATCTCCTGTATAAAAATATTTTTTTAAAACAGTCAGTCACTTTCGTTATCGGTGCTGTTTTGGTATCGTTTCTAGTTTTCGGCCTACTGTATTTTTCATTTTCGGTATTTGTTTCGGCACCAAAAACTCATTTGGTGCATCCCTAGTTTTCTTTTTACTTTCACTTTCAAGGATAATGGTAAACAGGAGAAATAGAGAGGGTGAATCTCCATAACGGGCACAGACAGCAGTAAAAACTGACATGGGCTCTAATCCTTCTCCACTCTATCCAAAACAAAAGAAAAAAGAGTTTTGCCTTTAGTTCTACTTTAATTTGATATCACGTAACACAATTAATTAACAACAGAAGAGGCCAGAATGAATTAAGCCTTCATGTGGTCATTGTGCTAAGATTAAAAAAAGTAACCATCCACTAGGGGTGGATGGGTGGTCCGAAGGCAAGCCTCGTTTGGAACGCCAATTCCAATTTCTTTAGTTTTTGTTGTCTGTTTTCATTTATATTGACATAAACAATATAAGACCTGATTTCATACAAGTTTATAAGTAATTATATTGTGAAAATTGTTCTCATATTTGACACTTTTGTTGTTAATTATTTCCCATATATGAGCTCACAGATTACTATGCCTTTCTCATGTAAATCCTAAGAAAAAAAATATTGAACGAAAAAAAAGTAACCAAATATTCTTATTTTTCAGCAGCTGAAAAACCTGGCAGTGAAAAAGTTTTGCCTCCCACCAGGAAAACTGGCAGTATAAAAATTCAGTTCACCCCCCGTGTTTTCCCCACGGCTCTCAGGGAATCTCGTCTGGCAGAGGAGGAAGAGGTAAGCAGCTAGATTGCCAGAAGGATGTCGTTGTACAAATTGCTGATTAAAGGATTTGCAAGCCCAAGAACAAAATTTTAATATTTGGCAGCTTTTCAGTTCTTAGATCTGTTGGCTCTGTCGGTTTCCTTCATTCAGGCCAAGAACGCTCCTACAAGTAGAGGAAAATACCTGTGGATCCTGCTAGATATCCAGTGTCCCTGCAGCTTCTTCTACTGCACCGTACTGTTATTTTAAACAGTGATATCAGCTTTTCTTACGTACATAGTTACATAGTTATTCTGGTTGAAAAAAGACACAAGTCCAGCTAGTTCACCAAATAGAAGGGGGGGGGGGGATTATACAATCATATATGTGTGTGTGTGTATATATAATTATCCTATACCCACGGCAGATCCAGAGGAAGACAAAACCCCCAATAAAGCATGATCCGATTTGCTCCAGCAGGGGGAAAATGTCTTTCTGATCCCCCAAGAGGCAATCAGATATTGCCTGGATTAACTTTACCTATAAATCCGGTTATATTACTTTATGTACATTTAGGAAAGAATCCAGGCCTTTCTTTAAAACAATCTACTGAGCTGGCCAGAACCACCTCTTAGAGGAGTATATTCTACATTTTCACAACTCTTGTGGTGAAGAAACCTTTCCGTATTTTAACCACTTAAGGACCGGACCAATACGGACCATAATGACCAGAGGTGATTTCACAATTTGGCACTGCGCTACTTTATCTGGAAATTGTGCGGACATGCAATGTTGTACCCAAACAAAATTTGCGTCCTTTTCTTACCACAAATAGAGCTTTCTTTTAATGGTATTTAATTGCCTCTGCGATTTTTTTTTTTTTTTTTGCGATATAAACGGAAAAAAAAACGAAAATTAAAAAAAAAATATGATATTTTCTACTTTTTGTTATAAGAAAAATCGAATAAACTCAATTTTAGTCATACATTTAGGCCAAAATGTATTCAGCCACATGTCTTTAGTAAAAAAAATTGTCAATAAGCGTATATTTATTGGTTTGCGCAAAAGTTATAGCGTCTATAAACTAGGGTACATTTTCTGGAATTTACACAGCTTTTAGTTTATGACTGCCTATCTCATTTCTTGAGGTGCTAAAATGGCAGGGCAGTACAAAACCCCCCCAAATGACCCCATTTTGGAAAGTAGACACCCCAAGGAAATTGCTGAGAGGCATGTTGAGCCCATTGAATATTTATTTTTTTGTCCCAAGTGATTGAATAATGACAAAAAAAATTACAAAAAGTTGTCACTAAATGATATATTGCTCACACATGCCATGGTTATATGTGGAATTACACCCCAAAATACATTTTGCTGCTTCTCCTGAGTACGGGGATACCACATGTGTGGGACTTTTTAGGAGCCTAGCCGCGTACGGGACCCCGAAATCCAATCACCGCCTTCAGGATTTCTAAGGGCGCAAATTTTTGATTTCACTCCTCACTACCCATCACAGTTTCGAAGGCCATAAAATGCCAAAAATAGCACAAACCCCCCCCCCAAATGACCCCATTTTGGAAAGTAGACACCCCAAGCTATTTGCTGAGAGGCATGGTGAGTATTTTACAGCTCTCATTTGTTTTTGAAAATGAAGAAAGAAAATTTTTTTTTTTTTCAATTTTCAAAACTTTGTGACAAAAAGAGAGATCTGCAAAATACTCACCATACCTCTCAGCAAATAGCTTGGGGTGTCTACTTTCCAAAATGGGGTCATTTGGGGGGGTTTTGTGCTATCTGGGCATTCCATGGCCTCCGAAACTGTGATAGGCAGTGAGGAGTGAAATAAAAAATTTACACCCTTAGAAAGCCTGAAGGCGGTGCTTGGTTTTTGGGGTCCCGTACGTGGCTAGGCTCCCAAAAAGTCTCACACATGTGGTATCCCCGTACTCAGGAGAAGCAACAGAATGTATTTTGGGGTGTAATTCCACATATGCCCATGGCATGTGTGAGCAATATATCATTTAGTGACAACTTTGTGCAAAAAAATAAAAAAATAATTGTCTTTTTTCCGCAACTTGTGTCAACATATAAAATATTCCATGGACTCGACATGCCTCTCAGCAAATAGCTAGGGGTGTCTACTTTCCAAAATGGGGTCATTTGGGGGGGTTTTGAACTGTCCTGGCATTTTATACACAACATTAGGAAGCTTACATCCACTCTTCTAACCACTTGAAGACAAAGCCCTTTTTATTTACATGAAAACATTTTTTTTTTTTTTGCAAGACAATTACGTTGAACCCCCAAACATTATATATTTTTTTTAAAGCAAAGGCCCTACAGATTAAAATGGTGGGTGTTGCATTATTTTTTTCCACACAGTATTTGCGCAGCGATTTTTTCAAACGCATTTTTTGGGGAAAAAATACACTTTTTTTAATTTTAATGCACTAAAACACACTATATTGCTCAAATGTTTGATGAAATAAAAAAGATGATCTTAGGCCGAGTACATGGATACCAAACACAACATGCTTTAAGATTTCGCACAAACGCGCAGTGGCGACAAACTACATACATTTTTAAAAGTCTTTAAAAAGCCTTTACAGGTTACCACATTAGATTTACAGAGGAGGTCTACTGCTTTTCTTTCAGCTGCTGCGTATTTGGAAAGGGCAAGGACTTTTTTTAATGCAAAATGGTGCTATTTTGTTTTTTTGCTTCAATATACTTCAATGGAGAAGCTGCAGAAAAGCATGTAATGTGTTTTTGTGGCAATTTGTGTTTTTTAATCTGCCCAACAACAAATTGGGCAAAAAAAAAATGTAAAATGCAAATCGCGGCAAAATCACTTTTTTTTTTTTTTAAAGGTTATTAACCGATTAATCGAAACAATAATCGGCCAACTAATCGATTATGAAAATAATCGTTAGTTGCAGCCCTAATTCCACATCCTTACTGCTCTAACAGTCAAGAACCCTTTACACAGTTTAAGGTTAAACCGCTTCTCTTCTAATTCTAGTGAATGGCTGTGTGTCTTTTTAAATTCCCTTGTGCGGAATAGTTTTATCCCTATTGTGGGGTCACCAGTACGGTATTTGTACATTGAAATCATATCCCCTCTCAAGCGTCTCTTCCCCAGAGAGAATAAGTTCAGTGCTCGCAGTCTTTCCTCATAGCTGAGATCCTCCAGTCCCTTTATTAGCTTTGTTGCTCTTCTCTGGACACTCTAAAGTTCCAGCACATCCCTTCTGAGGACTGGTGCCCAGAACTGGACGGCATACTCTAGGTGCGGCCAGACCAGAGTCTTGTAGAGTGGGAGAATTATCGTCATCTACTAGGACCCCCAGGTCCTTTTCCATCCTAGATTCCCCCAGTGGTTCTCCCCTACTGAGTAGATTGCATTCATATTTTTGGTGCCCAAATGCATTATTTTAAATTTTTCTACATTAAACCTAATTTGCCATGTAGTTGCCCACCCCATTAATTTGTTTACATCTTCTTGCAAGGTTTCCACATCCTGCACAGAAGCTATAGCCCTGCTTGGCTTAGTATCATCTGCAAAAAGACTGAGATTGAGCGGTTTATCACATCCTCCAGATGGTTTATGAATAAATTAAATAGGATTGGTCCCAGGACAGAACCCTGGCGGACCCCGCTTTCACCATCCTCTGGACTTGCCCCCCCCCATAGCCAGTTTTCAATCCATGTACTCGCCCTTAGGTTCATGCTGACAGACCACACCCTTAAATTTCTTATTACATTCTTTGTAAAGTTGAAATGCTGATGATCCTTTGCTTTTATATGCATTTTTACATTGGAGTTAAGCCACCCGGGACTTTTATTAGCTCTCTTAAATGTATTTCCCTTTGGGATGCACTGGCCAATACCTTTTATTCAATAAGCTCTTAAAGCACTCTCACTTTTCCTCCGTGTTCTTTGGATTTTATCCCATTTAATATCTTCTAGCAAGGAGTGCAGTTTTGCAAAGTTGGCTCTTTTAAAATTCAGTGTCTTTATATTATCCTTGTGTTTCCTATTTGTGTGATTTATGCTAAAACGAGTTGACCTGTGATCACTGTTTCCTAAATTGCCCCTTATTTCCACATCCGCGATCAGGTGTGTATTGTTAGTAATCAGTAGGTCTAGTAATGCATTGTTTCTTGTTGGTGCATTTATCACTTGACCCACAAAATTGTCCTGCAATACATTTAGGAAAAGGCGAGCCTTGGCCGAATGTGCGGTTCCTTGCGCCCAGTCTGTCTGGATAATTAAAATCCTGCATTATAATGACACTCCCCATCCTTGCCGCCATTCCAAACTGTGCTAGGAGATCCGCCTCCCTCTGGTTAGGGGGTTTATAGCATACTCCCAGTATTGCTTTCCCTTTGGTTTCCTCCCTTTGCAGCTCTACCCATAAGGATTCCACCTCCTCCCTAGCTCCATTTGTGATGTTGCACCTCACATTCACTTGTACGTAATTTTTGATATACAGGCATACCCCTCCCTATCTCTGCGATATAGGGAATACCCCTGAATAGATGCCAGCCAATCATTAAACCAAGTCTCCGAAAATTCCCACAAAATCGAAAATCCTTCTCATACATGATGTCAATACATAACTTCTATTGCAGCAAATGTATTTCTGGGATTGTTGGCAGAATAGAACAGGCTGGTGGTTATGGAAGTTTTTTCTGTTGAGCACTGTAGACACATTTGGTCCATACTGCTCACACAGATCCTTCATAGAATGTCGCCAGACATAATACAATAAGCCTTGAATCTCTGGCTTATCTCCGACTTCCTTTCTGTAAACTCAAGATGTCTATTAAAAGTTGTTCTTTTGCAGTGGAACTTTTAATACAAAAAAAGAATGTTGTCTGTGAAAGATCACGCCATGGTCATTTTCTGATTTGTATTATAGTGGTTGCAGAAGCAGGCAGCAGCGCGCAGAGCCATTAACACGGAGAACCTTGAGATTCAAGACTTAAAGGAAGAAGAAAAAAACCCTGAATGGCTGAAGGACAAAGCAAAGTACGTCTATTATACAGTTTTCTCTGAAATGCATGAAAGCAGCTATTCCTGAAAAGTGACATATAGAAAGTTAGAGAGTAACTAATTCTGTGCTTTGAGAAATATTTGGTAAAACAGTAAAAGAGATAGATGGAATTATCTTTCTCATAGCAACAAGTCAGCTATTGGCTTTAAGCAGTCTAGCGTCACTAGATGAGCGATGATTACTTAGGGCTTACACGCAAAGTTACCTATGAAAACCCTTTTGCATACAACCCAGCTGGGCTCCTGTATAAAAATTGGTTACCAGTAGCAACTAGCCATGTGATTTCATCTATTTTCCATGCTGCACTAGATAAGCATCTCATTGGTTGCTGCGAACAGAAAATGTTTTACATGTGTAGGACAGAAAATGTCCCGGTGTACTTTAGTGTGCAATTCTCACTAAGGGAGCACTATGGAAGTTTGGAAATTCTGACCGCCTTCCCGCCCTACCTACAACCTCCTGGGACACGTCACATGTCCTAAGAGGCCATAAGACCAGTGTCAAAGCACAGTGCAGCTCACGCATGTGCAGTGGGAGCTGGCTGTGAAACGGCAGGAAGTCACAGCTGGCTTCCCATAGGCAAGTTGGCGGTGTCGGGGACCCGAAGACCAGTAAAGAACCTGATCGGGTGAGGACAGCATGGACCCCTGGATTGGTAAGTGTCTGTTTATTGAAGGTCCACAGCTACAGTATTTGTATAGTAATACATTATAGATACACTATATTACCAAAAGTATTGGGACACCTGCCTTTACATGCACGTGAACTGTAATGGCATCTCAGTCTTAGTCTGTATTATTCAATATTGAGTTGGCCTACCCTTATCATGGTCCACAAAAACATGAATGAGCGAATTTGGGGTGGAGGAACTTGACTTGCCTGCACAGAGTCCTGACCTCAACCCAAAAAAACACCTTTGGGATGAATTAGAGCGGAGACTGCAAGCCAGGCTTTCTCGAACATTGATGCCTGACCTCACGAATGCACTTTTGGAAGTAAGGGTTAAACATTCCCATAGACATACTCCTAAACCTTGTGGATAGCATTCCCAGAAGAGTTGAAGCTGTTATAGCTGCAAAGGGTGGGCCAACTCAGTATTGAACCCTACGTACTAAGACTGGGATGCCATTAACCGCTTGCCAACCAGCCGCTGTCATTATACTGCGGCAGGTGGGCTCTCAAACGCAAACCGCCATAGGTGTACATCGGTGTTTGCACAGGAGATAGCGGGCAAGCCGCAGGAGCGTACCTGGCGGGCTCTATGTCCGCCAGCTACCCGCGATCGCCGTGCACAGAGGCAGAACAGAGAGTTGCCTATGTAAACAAGGCGATTCCCCGTTCCACCAGATGACATGTCAGCAGAGGCGTAGCGTGGGGGGGCAGGGGGGACCGTGGCCCCGGGCGCAACATTTAGGGGGGCGCCATTCCATGCCTCCGAGTCCTCCTAATTTAAATTTTCTGTGTCCGGGTGTCCCCGATCTCTGGCTGCCATGTTTAGTGTCCGGCGCCCTGTGATTGGGCGTATGGGGGTCATGTGCGGCGTGTGGCTGGCCTGTCTGTGATCGCTCTAGAAGTCCCGCCTCCGCCACATGACCGCCATACGCCCAATCACAGTGCGCCGGGAAACACTGAACATGGCAGCGGGAGACGTGCACATCCGTCCAGATCCAGTGCTGAGGTCATGAGGAGAGTCCTGGCGAAGAGCAGAGAGGTAAGGAGGATGTATTTGCTGTGTGGAGGGGGGAGGGGGGTGTGAGTAGTGCAGGAAGTAGGACTCCTACTGTAGGTGTAAGGTCAGGGGGTCAGTGTAGGTGTAAGGTCAGGGGGTCAGTGTAGGTGTAAGGTCAGGGGGTCAGTGTAGGTGTAAGGTCAGGGGGTCAGTGTAGGTGTCAGGTAGGTGGGTCAGTGTGTCAGTGTATGTGTCAGGGGGTCAGTGTATGTGTCAGGTAAGTGTGTCAGGGGGTCAGTGTATGTGTCAGGGGGTCAGTGTATGTGTCAGGTAAGTGTGTCAGGGGGTCAGTGTATGTGTCAGGGGGTCAGTGTATGTGTCAGGTAAGTGTGTCAGGGGGTCAGTGTATGTGTCAGGTAAGTGTGTCAGGGGGTCAGTGTATGTGTCAGGGGGTCAGTGTATGTGTCAGGTAAGTGTGTCAGGGGGTCAGTGTATGTTTCAGGGGGTCAGTGTAGGGGTCAGATAGGTCACATGTGTTCATAAAATGGAAAGAGTGCAGCTCTATGTGGTTAAAACCATGTGTGAAATTAATGTTAAACCTTGAAATGTAAACAAATGATATGTGAAAAATGTATTAAAAAGAAAACTAATGCAGAGTCCAAAAAGAACACAACATAGTCCGTGAAGAGTTCATTCCAAAAGCAAATCCGTGAAGGGTTAATTCCCCCCAAAAAAAGACAAATTGCTTGCCGAGAAAATGAAGTTCGGTGAATAATAAGTCCCAAAATAAATCAGGGTATTGCCAGAGAAGTAGTGAGTGATAGAAATCTTCCCAAGAGCAGCGTGATTTTTCAGGTGTGACACCCAAGTGATTAATAAAGGGATTTTTATAACAGCTTACCTGTAAAATCCTTTTCTTGGAGTACATCACGGGACACAGAGCGACTTAGTCATTACTAATGGGTTATATAGATACCTTCAGGTGCTGGCACTGGCAACTTCCAAACCGGAAGTACCCTCCCCTATATAAGCCCCTCCCATCCGGGAGCACCTCAGTTTTGTAGCAAAGCAATAAGTGTCCCAAAAAGAGGGGTGGGAGCTCTGTGTCCCGTGATGTACTCCAAGAAAGGGATTTTACAGGTAAGCTGTTATAAAAATCCCTTTTTCTTTTTCGTACATCACGGGACACAGAGCGACTTAGTCATTACTAATGGGACGTCCCAAAGCAATGCCCAATGAGGGGAGGGATACACTATACATAAGCTGGGCGCCATCAGGCATGAGGCTCTTTTGCGGCCTGCAACACACTGCGCCCAAAGGCGACATCCTCCTGACTTCTGACGTCTACCTGGTAGAATCTAGTAAACGTGTGTACTAAGGACCATGTTGTGGCCTTACAGACTTGAGCCAGGGAGGCTTGGTGATGCACTGCCCATGAAGTTCCAACTGCTCTTGTGGAGTGCGCCCTAACTTTGAACGGAGGCGGTCTCCTTTTCAAGCCATAGGCTTGCATAATGACCTGTCGAATCCACTTGGCTAAAGTAGATTTTTGATGCTGCCTGACCCTTTCTGGGGCCTTCCGGCAGAATAAACAAAGTATCCGTTCTGCGAATCTGAGCAGTGGCTTTTAGATAAGCTTTAACTGCTCTTACTACATCCAAGGAATGTAATAACTTTTCCTCTACCGAACTAGGTTTGGGGAAAAAAGAAGGAAGAACCACATCTTGGTTCAAATGGAACCTCGATACCACCTTAGGAAGAAGGCTGGATGAGGACGTAATACTACTCTGTCCTTATGGACAACCAGATATGGCTCCTTACAGGACAAGGCGGCTAATTCCGATACTCTTTTAGCCGAACAAATGGCTACTAAGAAAATCAATTTCCTGGTGAAAAGAACCAAGGAAATGTGCCGCAATGGTTCAAATGGTTGTTTCTGTAGAACCGACAGAACCAGGTTTAAGTCCCATGGACATATGGGAATACTAACCGGAGGGCTAATACGCATCACTCCTTGTATGAAAGCTTTGACTAATGAATGCAAAGCCAAGGGCCTTTGAAAAAATATTGACAAGGCCGTCTGACCCTTGATAGTACTCAAGGCAAGCTTCCTATGTACAGCCCACTGTAGGAAGTCCAGAATCCTACCTATTACGTACTTACGTGGATGCCATTTCTTGGCCTCACACCACGTGATGTACGCCTTCTAGATCCTATAATAGATCTGCCTGGATACCGGCTTCCTGGCATTGATCATGGTAGATACCACAGGATTAGAGAGCCCTCTCTTTTTTAGAATGTGGGCTTCAATAGCCAGGCCGTCAAACCTAGGGCTGGTAAGGAAGGGTAGTATATCGGTCCTTGCGAAAGCAGGTCCGGACGATGTGGGAAGGTCCAAGGACTTCCCACTGACATTTTTACAATCTCCGCGTACCATGCCCTTCGGGGCCACGCTGGAGCCACCAGAATCACTGGTTTCTTTTCTACCCTGATTCTGCGGATTAATCGCGGTGGGAATGCATATATCAGCTTGAACTGATCCCAAGGGAACACTAGGGCATCCGAACCGCAAACTAGGGGATCCTTTGTGCGAGACACAAATCTGTCCACCTTTGCGTTGAATCTGGATGCTAGCAGATCTACATCCGGTGTTCCCCACCGCTGGCATATTGCCTGGAAAACCTCGGGGTGAAGAGACCATTCCCCCGGGCATAATTGCTGGCGACTTAAAAAGTCCGCTCTCCAATTTTCCACTCCTGGGATGAAAACCGCGGATATGGCTGTGACATATCTTTTTGCCCATTCCAGGATGCAATTTGCTTCCCTCTGGGCTGCACGACTCCTGGTGCCACCCTGGTGATTGATATATGCCACTGCTGTGGCATTGTCTGATTGAATTCTGACAGGTGACCCTTGGAGTTTGGATGTCCATGCTACTAGGGCATACCGGGCTGCTCGTATCTCTAAGAGATTGGTGGGCAGGGCCTTCTCTGCTTCTGACCACTTGCCCTGGAGAGACCATTGCTCCAGTACTGCCCCCCAGCCTATGAGGCTGGCATCTGTAGTGACCACCTTCCAAGAAACCGGACTGAAGGGTTTCCCTTTTTCCAGATTCTGGGGCACCAACCACCAATGGAGGCTCTTGCGAATGGAAGGGGACAGGGACATTGGTAAGTCTAAAGCCTGAACTTTTTTGTTCCAGGCTGACAGTATGGCCCTCTGCAAGTTCCTTGAATGGAATTGACCGTAGGGTACTGCTTCGAATGAAGCCACCATTTTTCCCAGCAGCCTTATACACAGGCGTATGGATGGTTTTCTTTTTTGTACCCACTAAGTGGGTCAAATCTTTCAAAGACGACACCTTCTCTGGAGGTAAGAAAATCTTTCTCTGATTTGAATCCAGTCTTAGCCCCCAAGTATTCCAGACTTTTGACTGGTTTTAGGGCTGACTTGTCTCGGTTGATAATGCAACCGTGAGATTCCAGATACTTGATTATCTTGTGAACGACCACTTCTAGTTTTTTTCACTGAGTGGTCTATCAGCAACAAGTCGTCTAGATATGCCATTATCGTTACACCTTGTGTTCCTAGTTTGGCCAATCGTAGGGCCAGAATTTTTGTGAACACTCGTGGTGCTGTGGCCAGACCGAAAGGTAAGGCTCTGAACTGAAAATGGCGCCCTTCTACTGCAAAGCGTAGAAATTTCTGGTGGGCCGGACAGATGGGAATATGCAAATAAGCATCCCTTATGTCGATCGAGGCTAACCATTCCTGCCCTTGTAGGGCGGTGGCCACCGATCGGATCGACTCCATCCGAAAAAGTCCTGATATGTAGGAACTTGTTTAGCCCTTTTATATTTAATATGGGCCTCACGTCCCCATTTGGTTTGGGGCCTGTGACAAGGTTCGAGTAAAACCCGAACCCGCTTTCTTCCAAGGGAACCTTCATGATTACCCTTGGAGCAATAGTTGTTCTAGTGCCAGAAGGAGGGATCCACTCTTCTGGGGATCGCTTGGCACGTTTGACCTTATAAAATGGGCAGGAGGAATGTCTTTTAACTCCAGCCTGTATCCCAGACTTACTGCGGAGATCACCCATCTGTCTCTGATGGTGTCCCGCCAGGTCTCTGTGAACAACTGAAGTCTTCCCCTCACCCGATTGAGTGAGGGCAACCCTTCATGACTTGGGGGGAGGTTTTGTACCTCTCTTGACCCAGGGTTTCTTGTTACCCTGTGATTGTCCCTGATTTCTGCCCCCTGGATTTGACCGCGGAGGCCGTCGGAACTGTTTCACAGCCGATGTGCCAGGGACTGGAGAAGTAGGCCTCTTAAAAGAAGGACTTCTACCCTTGTTCTTAACCGGCAAGAGTGTACTTTTACCGGCAGAAGTTTTCTGGATATATTTGTCCAGATCATCTCCAGATAAGCGTTCTCCATGAAATGGGAAGCTAATCAGCAATTTCTTACAGGGAGCTTCAGCAGACCAGTTTTTGAGCCATAGAAGCCTACGCATATGTCTACAGACAGCGTAAAGCGGGATGCCTGTTGGATTGTATCCTTTTTCTTTATCGTACACCACGGGACACAGAGCCAGTCATTACATAATGGGTTAAGGGTCACCAGCGGTGATTGGACACTGGCACAACCAATGGAAGACAGTTCCCCTCCATATAACCCCTCCCATCAGGGAAGTACCTCAGTTTTTTCGCCAGTGTCGAAAGGTGTTGGACGCGTTAGGAGGTGCTAAAGGAAAGCTCTACCAAAGAGACCCTCTGGGGGTAAAAGAGCTATGCTTTCGGATCCATCCAAGACGCCTACAAATGAGCTGAATCTGGATGGGATCCGGGCCTCATCCATGAGGCGTCGCCTGTAATGTCTCTCTTCGGAGGACTGGGCTCTAAGATCCAGCACTTTCGCTATTTCGCTATAAAGTCCTGGTAAGAGTCTTGTACAAGGCCCAGGGGAGAGGTATCCTTTAAATAGGAACCCATATCCCTGAAGGTTGGCACACATAGCCCACCGTGAAGGGTGAAGTTTGGTATCTGTCTGAAAACTTTCAGCAGAAAAACCTGCGGCGTGGATAAGGTGAGATTAGAAGGTCCATAACTAGGTTGGGACCTTTTTCAAAAAAGTGGATGTCTTCTTTTTTTCCACCACTGGGGGGAGTAAAGAGCTGAATATACTCACCTCACTCTGTTCAGTGTCGGCTTCGGCGAAGTACACTGCTCGTCACCTCCGCTGCTGAGCTTGCTTGAGCTCCCCGCTCCTCCTTCCGGTGGCCGATACAGACACCTGCAGATGCAGGTAAGTGGGGCCAGGGGCTGATGAGAGTCCTCTCTCACTATGGCCACCACCATAGCGCTAAAGGCCGCGCGCGCGCGGGAGCGCGCTTTATCGGAGGGGGGGGGCCCGAAGGCGTGCGCGGGCAGCGCGCGCAGGCACAGAAACGGCGCCAAATTTAAAAGACTGTCAGTGTAAAAAGCACTGCAGCAGCAAGCAAGCTCGTTAGTTCTCTTGTTCCTGGCAGAGAAACACAGCAGCTATACAGGGACGTAAGACTCCATGTGGTTGGATTGGGTACTTCCTAGAAGACATCCATGTTATGCATAGTTATGTGTTAAAAGTTGCATACTTAATGTATTTGCTAAACTGAACACGGTAGTATATGCATTTAGGTACCTTGTATTTTGTCTAAACAGTAAGTCTTCCAGGGGAAGTAATGCGGACAAAAAGAGATAAAAGAGCACCGCCGCCTGAGACAGGGGGCTCTAGCTGTGCTGACTCGGTACCTTCCTCTCCTGTGTTGCCAAAAGCACCTGTACAGGATGAGCCATTACCTCTGTCAGGTATGGCGGCTTCCCCAGTGAAGCCTGGGCCTGCATATGTCACTGAGGACACTTTATCAGCTGCCCTAAATAATCTGGAGGAGAAAATTGCTACTTTAATCGCTAAATCCTCTAAAAAGGACAATAAGCGAAGCAGATCTCCTCCAGTATTGGACCTCCCTTCAGAAGTACCTGAGGAGGGGGAGGATGAGGAGGAGGCTACATCAGCAGAGGATGAGGAGTCAGACGGATCAGGGATTTCGGATGAGCCTTTTTCGGTATCCCAGATTTTAAAGTCACAGGTGCAATGCTATGCAGGAGCCGTGCGAGCTGCATTTAGGTTACCCTCTTTGGAGGTAACAGAATCACCTGTCTCCTCCCTAGGATCATTAAGATCCCTGCAAGGTGCATGCTCCTTCCCGGTTCATCCGTTACTAGAGGATCTATTGTACGCAGACTGGCAACATCCAGATAAGCGTTTTTCACCTCCAAAAAAGTTTAACATTCTTTATCCTATGGAGGAAATTTTTTTAAAGAAATGGAGCCTGCCTACGGTAGATGCGGCTATTTCTTGTGTAAATAAAAACCTGACATGTCCAGTGGATAATGTACAAGTGTTTAAAGATCCTTCTGAGAAGAAGTTGGAATCCTTACTGAAATCCTCCTTCCTTTTGGCCGGCTCAATTATCCAACCTGCAGTAGCAGCAGTCGGTATGTGTCAGGTCGTCAGCCAACAGGTAAAGCAGGGGCTGAAGGAGCTGCCTTCAGAGCAGGCTAAAAATTGGGAGAATTTGCCTAAAGCCTTATGCTTCACAGTGGATGCCATGAGAGATTCTATCATACAGGCATCACGCCTTACACTCCAGCTGGTACAGATGCGCAGAGTACTTTGGCTTAAGCATTGGTCAGCGGAAGCCCCATGCAAAAAGTTGTTGGCAAGTTTCCCGTTCCATGGCGAATGCCTTTTTGGGGAAGATTTAGAAAGATATATCCAAAAGATATCAAGTGGTAAAACGACACTTTTACCTGAGAGAAAGAAAAACAAGAGACCTTGTTTTAAACACACTCTCTCCCCAGCTCCCGGTAAATCTGACTCCAGCCAGTGGCAACGGCCTTTTCAGCCGCCCAAAAAAGCCAAAGAACAGGCTCAGAAGAACAAGAAGCCGTGGGGTTCAAGAGCTAATAAGCAAGCCCCCAAAACCTCTCATTGAAGGGGCGCCCCCGCTCGGCCGAGTGGGGGGAAGGCTTCGTCAGTTCTCAGCGACTTGGCGGACAGAAACCCAGGACAAATGGGTGGTATCCACAATATCCTCAGGGTACAGACTGGAATTTCGAGAGATCCTATCTTCTCAATTCCGAGGTTCAAGACTCTCCAAGGATCCACAAAAAAGAGGATCCTTCTTCAAAGGTTTGAATCACTTAATAGCTCAAGGTGTGGTTACAGAGGTACCCCAAAAGGAGCAAGGTTCAGGTTTTTACTCAAACCTCTTTGTGATTCCAAAACCGAACGGAGAAGTCAGACCCATCCTGGATCTAAAAAATCTAAACCAGTTTCTGAACGTTCGCCATTTTCGAATGGAAACGATTCGATCCGTGGTCGCTACTTTAAAAGGCGGAGAATTCATTGCGTCCATAGATATCAAAGACGCATATCTACACATACCAATCCTCCCCGCTCACCAAAGATTCCTAAGGTTTGCAGTAGAAGATCGCCACTTTCAATTTGTGGCCCTGCCATTTGGTGTAGCCACCGCGCCCAGAGTATTCACAAAGGTGCTAGCTCCTCTGTTAGCAAACCTAAGAACACGGGGCATTGCGGTAACAGCCTATCTAGACGATCTACTATTAATAGATCAGTCAAAGGAGGGATTGGATCACGCTGTAGACACTACAGTAGGATACCTGGAGTATTTAGAATGGATTATAAACTTACAAAAATCCTCTCTCCAGGCCCAAAGAAGGATAGTGTACCTGGGCATGATCATAGATACAGCCCAAAACAGGGTATACCTGCCAGAGCCAAAGATACAGTCTCTGAAAGACCTGATCCACAAGGTCAAAGCAAACAAGAGGCCGTCTATTCGCCTTTGCATGAGACTATTGGGAAAGATGGTAGCCTCCTTCGAGGCGGTCCCTTACGCCCAGTTTCATTCGAGACTACTTCAAGGCAATATTTTAGCCTCCTGGAACAGAAAGAGCCAAGCTCTGGATATACCCATGCGCCTGTCCTCACAAGTACGCCACAGCTTCAATTGGTGGCTAGAAGCCAGGAATTTACGGAAGGGAAAGTCCTTCCTCCCAGTGGCCTGGAAGGTGGTATCTACGGATGCCAGCCTATCGGGCTGGGGTGCAGTATTCGAGGAGGCTTCTACCCAGGGAACCTGGGCCAAGACTCAGGGGATCCTGCCCATCAATGTGCTAGAGATCCGGGCGGTATATCTAGCCCTCAAAACCTGGACATACAGGTTACAGGGCTACCCAGTTCGGGTTCAATCCGACAATGCTACGGCAGTAGCTTACATCAATCACCAAGGAGGCACCCACAGTCGGGCAGCCCAAAGAGAGGTGAACCGGATCTTGGCATGGGCAGAAGAGCATGTACCTTGCATCTCTGCAGTCTTCATTCCAGGGATAGAAAACTGGCAAGCAGACTACCTGAGTCGTCAGCAGCTGCTACCAGGAGAGTGGTCTCTTCACCCAGAGATCTTTCAGGCCATATGTCTGAGATGGGGAAACCCAGATGTAGACCTGCTAGCTTCCAGGTTCAACAAGAAATTGGACAACTTTGTGTCCAGAACGAGAGATCCTCTAGCCTACGGGACAGACGCTCTAATAACTCCATGGAATCAGTTCTCACTGATCTATGCATTCCCTCCGATCCCTCTTCTACAAAGACTGCTTCGCAGGATCAAGGAGGAGGGAATACCAGTAATCCTAGTGGCCCCAAACTGGCCCAGGAGGCCTTGGTATGCCGAGATCGTAAAAATAGCGATAGGAAGGCCCTGGAAGCTTCCACTTCGACACGACCTGTTGTCACAGGGTCCAGTATTCCACCCTTCCTTACAAAGGCTAAATTTGACGGCCTGGCTGCTGAGACCCACATTTTGAAAAAGAGAGGGGTCTCTGGCCTGGCTTTTTCTACGCTCATTAATGCTAGAAAGCCAGCCTCCAGACTCATCTATCATAGAGTCTGGAAAGCATACGTTTCCTGGTGTGAATCCAGAAGTTGGAATCCTCTGAAATATGAAATAAGTAGGATTCTTGCTTTTTGCCAGTTAGGAGTGGATATGAAATTAGCCCTTAGCACCATCAAAGGGCAAATATCGGCTCTATCAGTCTTCTTTCAGAGACCATTGGCATCTCACTCCCTAGTTCGGACATTCATTCAGGGGGTACTGAGGATAAATCCTCCAGTCAGGTCTCCCTTGTGTCCATGGGATTTGAATTTGGTATTGTCAGTGTTGCAAAAGCAACCTTTTGAACCTATTCGCCATATTCCTTTAATTATATTAAGTAGGAAATTGGCCTTTCTGATTGCTATAGCTTCTGCTAGGAGAGTATCAGAGCTAGCAGCTCTTTCTTGTAAAGAGCCTTATCTAATTTGTCACAAGGACAAGATCGTACTACGACCCCATCCGGCTTTTCTGCCTAAGGTGGTGTCGGCTTTTCACTTGAATCAAGACATTGTTCTGCCTTCCTTTTTTCCAAACCCGCGGACGGCGGGGGAAAAATTATTACACTCTCTAGATCTAGTGAGAGCGGTAAGGGTGTATCTGCAAGCAACCGCTCAGATACGTAAAACAGATGTTTTGTTTATTTTACCAGATGGTCCCAAGAAGGGCCAAGCGGTATCAAAATCCACCATTTCCAGGTGGATTAGACAAGTAATTGTTCAAGCTTATGGTTTAAAGAACAGGACTCCTCCTTTTCCTGTTAAGGCGCACTCTACCAGGGCGATAAGTGCTTCATGGGCAGTGCACCACCAGGCTTCGATGGCTCAGATCTGTAAGGCTGCAACTTGGTCCTCAGTCCATACATTTTCCAAATTCTATCAAATAGATGTGAAAGGACATGAGGATTCCGCCTTCGGGCGAAGTGTGCTGCAGGCAGCAGTATAGGGCTTCTGGTCCGCAAGCGGTCGGTTTAATCTGTGTCTCCCCCCCTTCATATGAGCATTGCTCTGGGACGTCCCATTATGTAATGACTGGCTCTGTGTCCCGTGGTGTACGATAAAGAAAATAGGATTTTTATAACAGCTTACCTGTAAAATCCTTTTCTTGGAGTACACCACGGGACACAGAGGTCCCACCCTTCTTATGGGAACCTTACTGCTTTGCTACAAAACTGAGGTACTTCCCTGATGGGAGGGGTTATATGGAGGGGAACTGTCTTCCATTGGTTGTGCCAGTGTCCAATCACCGCTGGTGACCCTTAACCCATTATGTAATGACTGGCTCTGTGTCCCGTGGTGTACTCCAAGAAAAGGATTTTACAGGTAAGCTGTTATAAAAATCCTATTATGGCGTCCACCGCAACACAAGGCTCTAGGTAGGTCAGCTAGGGCAAGAGCCTGCTGATCTGGTAAGTCCCTTAAGACTTGTTTCAACTGATCTTTCACCGCTTGGCAGACTCCAATCGCTGCTACTGCAGGTTGTGTCACCATGCTTGCTGTAGAGAAAGCAGATTTTAGTAAAGACTCCAATTTTTTATCTATTGGGTCGTTGAACATTGGAACATTATCTACTGGACATGTCAGTGATTTATTTACACAAGAGATGGCTGTGTCCACTGTAGGGACCCTCCATTTTTTTATGAACTTATCCTCCATGGGATAGATCACTGGAAATCTCTTGGGGGGAGTAAATATTTTATCAGGATGCTCCCAATCCTGGTAAATAAGCCCTTCCAATAAAGGGTGGATTGGGAAGGAACAGACAGCCTGGGGAGCTTTCAGCGACCCCAGCGAGGAAACCGTAGTGGTTGATGGTTCCGCCAGAGGCATTTTAAATGCTGATCGGACCATGTTAGTCAGAGACTGAACCCATAATCTTTCAGCCTGAGATGCTGAGAAAGGTTCTTCCACTGTTGATTCCTCTATAACTGAATCAACCTCATCCTGATCCCCTTCAGGTAGGTCGATCTCTGTGTGGGGCTGTTCCTCCACTAACAGGCACTCTGAAGGAGGAGACGGAGATCGGACGCGCTTTCCCTGTGACAGGGAAGCAGCGATCAATGCTGTTAATCTCTCTTCCAATCCTCCCAGAGTTGAGGATAAAATCTCCTCTGTTATATATACAGGAGCAGGTGGACTGGGGACAGCCGCAGCACCAGGCACTCCTGCGGGGTTCCTACGGCTACTGACCTCTGAATTTTCAGGGGAGATTGGTGCAGTACAAGCATGCCCAATATCCTCAGAGCCCGATGGAGACCCCTTTGGCTTCCTGGAAGACTTATTTCCGGAGCGTCTGGACGACATATCCTTTAAGCACAAGCTGAGGTATTCCCGTCGTCATACACCAATTTTGCTGGTAATAGTCTAACACAGTTGCTGCTATATACCAGCTGGTGTCCACTAAAGTACCTTTCTATGGGGATGCCTGCATCAACCGCCTCTGTGTGCCACCGTTTTGTTGCTAGCTCTGTTTGCATCCAGCTGACACTTGTACTGTGTCTTTTATACATGCTGGGACGCCTGCACATGCGCAGAAGCGCCGCGGCGCGCATCGAGCGTCATCCACCCGCCCCGCCCCTTTTTTTTCATAGGAGGCGCGTGCACGCGCCCGCGCGCGCGCCCGTGCGCCATTGGCCCCCTTTTTTGAAACCAAGCAGGGACTAGGAGCCAGGGCCCTTTTTGCCGGAGGGCCTGTGCGGTGGATGAGCGCAGCAACAGGGCAGAGGAACTGGATTCCCACAGAGAAACTTACCAACTGCCTGGATCTTTTGACTTGAGAAAACCAAAGATCCACATGACAAGAAAAATGGACCACAGCGGCCTCTAGTGGTTTAACACAGGTACCGCGGTCCTCTTTTTTTTTTTTTTTCTTGCCTACTATTAAAATTTTACATTTTCCAGTAGTTATAGGCATACACAGATATTAGCGGGAATACCGTTAGGTAACAGACAGAAAGACAAATTAGGCTTGGGGGTCCCCCAATAGAACCAAGTTCCTGGGGGCCCCCACTTACCTGTTCCCCGCCGCAGGACTCTGTTTGGTCCACAGAAGCCCAAACTTCACCTATCACGGCAGGCATTGTAATTAAACCTTCAGGGACCGGGTTCCCAGGGATTCCACTCCCCTGGACCTGTATAGCACCCTGCACAGAAAACATCTTGGTCGTGGGTATGACCAGAGCTCTGGATCCCAGGGTCCAGCCCTCCTAAGAGAGGCATTACAGGCAAAACCTTGCTCTTCTGTTGCAAGGCCCGGGTACCGACCGTTTAGCTATGAAGCTTTTTTGGTGGGATCCGGAACAGCTTACTAAGGCCCAAAAGAACCTGTACGCAAGCCCAGGAAAACAGATGTTACTCTTTGGCCAACACCTTAGACACTGGCAAAAAACTGAGGTGCTCCCGGATGGGAGGGGCTTATATAGGGGAGGGTACTTCCGGTTTGGAAGTTGCCAGTGCCAGCACCTGAAGGTAAACTATATAACCCATTAGTAATGACTAAGTCGCTCTGTGTCCCGTGATGTACGAAAAATAAATCTTGCTTACCAGATAGCCGTGACTGATGCACAATCTGGTAAGCAAGATATT